>OX596021.1:34809128-36057448 GCA_951394055.1 Villa cingulata | reverse complement strand
TCATATACTAAAATGTTTGTAATTTCTCCGTGTATTCTGATATGTTTTCAATTTAATTCTATGAAAAATTTTCAATATCGATAATTTTAAAGAAAATTTTTCAAACTATGTTGAAATTTTCTAACCTACAGCAATGCTAATTAATTATTATTACACACTATCAGTGAAATAATCAATTATGGAAAAGGAAAACATAAATAGTCACTACTATCAGGCGCTTACTGTATACATTATGACAGTCTAGTTGTATTTAATTTATATATTTTATGATTATCTATACGTACGTATATGTATATCTCTAGTTTACAGGATAAACTTAAATCTTTATGTTCCTCTAACAAATATAAATATAAGCGCATATAATCTTAATGTATTATTATTTTTTCGGTTATATAAGTATTCTTATTTCTTCGTTTCGAATTTGATTCAAAACTTAATTTCCTTTTGTGGATACATTCATCGTTTCTATTTTGTGACTTTTTTATTTTGTTGATTTTTGAATTTATATAAAAGTTCCCAAACATACACATAAATATGTACACAAGTTTATTAATAATTCAGTACGTATTATTTTTTACACGAAAATATTTCAAAAAAAAAAATATAAATAATAGCATGTAAAAATTGCTTCAAAATGACGTTAAATTTAACAACAATAGTATTAGCAACACTGTTGTACCATAGCAAAATTATTTTTATATATTAATATATATGTGAATATGAATTTAAATGTGTATAAGTTTGTAAAAAAAATTAAAATCATATAAATACAAAAAAAAAAAAAAAATAAAAATACAAAAATAATAAATAAATAAATAATTAAAATGAAAGAAAATAAAATGAAGAACAATTAAATGAAATTCTCTATAAAAATAAAAAAGTAACAAACAATACACTCTTCCTCAGAAAATACATTTTTTTTTGTTTGTTTTTGATTTGTTATTTTTAATAAATTATTATCGTATTATATATATATATATATGATTGGATACTATCATAAGTACATAGATATATACGCTTATGTACATATATCGTATGAATACTTTTTACTAACTATATTACGAAACGAAATCATAAATCCAAGTCATGCATGTATTTATAACAAAAACAAAAAAAAAAAATTTAATAAAATATAGTATAAGTACATACATGCATAGATAATGAATAACCGAACAGAAATAAAAAATTTTATAATTTTTTTTAGGAAAAAAAAACCCAACATACATAAAACATATGTATACTCATGTGTATATACTCATACATTATATTATGGTGTAACATGAATGAAAAGAAGCTAGCTACTCATACATAAATTGGCGCCGCTTGAGTAGAAATATAGATGAAAATTTCGTATTTTCCCATCCACCTGTAAAATGAACCTTTATATCACCTATATTCAAGTATGTGAATGTACTTGTACTTTATATCTGTAATATGTATATATATAAAAAATCAAAAATAATAATTCTCGGCTTCACCATCATCGCTCCAGATACGTTTCTCTTATAAATTCGAAATGTACTTTTAACATACATATATTATATGATATGGATAAGGATTTATATGTATTGTAATGTGAAGGTATACGTTATTTTAATATATGTATCTTCTTGTACAAATATATGTACATAGTACATATTATATGCACATATATGTATACTGTACATGATATAATTTAAATGATGATAGTATCAAAATACATTCTATATATACTCGTATATGTACATTATATTAAATTCATATATGTTTACAAGGGTGTGTGCATGAATTTTCTTATGTAAAATATGTAATTTTAAAATTCTGTAGTATGCTATATATACGTGAATTTCAATATTGGACTTGCGAAAAATTCTATACAAACAAGATACATATATGCAAATAATGTACATATGTGTATACGAAGATATCTATATTGTACAAGTAAATTATTTCATATTCATATTCATATGTTGGTAACAGAAATTACCATTATAGTAGAATAAAATGCAATGAGAATGGGAACAATCAAAGAAATAATTTATGTGTGTACGAGTATGCATGCATATATACGTACGTCACATATAAACATCATATGGTCATCATACTTTTACTTAAGAATTTTGTAAACGTTTTATTTCCTTTATTTTCTTCTTCTTCTTTTTACGTTTTTTTTTTCTCTATGATATTTTTTTCAATTGCGTTTTTCACCAAAAGTGAAGTAAAAAAATAAAAACAGTAAAACAAAAGCAAAAGTCAAAACCAAACCAAGATGAGTGTAGAATACTGAACATTGAGAACTGATATTTTTATATTTTGCATTCATTCATATTCATATAATATATGTACATAGAAATGAAATAGTATAGGAGCATTGGTAATAAGTTGCTTGTAAAAGTCAATAAAAAATTGAATTTTTTTTTTAATGACTTCACAATACTCATACACACAATTCTACATATGAATACTTGGTAATACTTAACAGTTATATATTTTGAATTCAATAAAAATTTACCTTTACATATATACGACTATACAATTACAATAAATTAAAGATTCATTTCAATATAAATTTTATAGAAAAAATTCTCATTTCTATATTTTATGTATGTACATAGGTCCGTACATATAATGTATATATTTATTTATTAATTCTAATACCTGTTCTTCATACCTGATTGTTTTTATGTTCATATTATGAAACACCCATTCATATACATAAAATAACTCAATTTGTATACATTTTTAATGTGCATTCTCGTACATATGTATATATGTAAATCTTTTTATTTGTATAAAATGTGAAATAAATACCTTCATATACATTACAGAAGTCTCATTACAAGAAAATATATTGAACATGAACTGGACATGATGAAGTTATGTCAGAGTCCGTTCGTAGCGTTGAATAACAAATGAAATATGCTGAGAATTAGATCGATTCAAATATAATTTCTGCATACTTACAAGTATATGCATATACATTATGTGTAAAAAATAACAGTATGTATGTATATTCGAAAACATACTAGGTTTATGTGCATACTATTATATGTACTTATGCTGTATAAATGTGTGTATGTTAAGTGCATTACATGCTAATGGGAGGCCTAGTATATACCATTGTTGCTACATTACTTATTCTGTACTTTTATGCATAAAATGAAAAATGAAAAAAATAATTAACAACAAAAATAACAAATCAAATATTAAATAAAACAAAAAAGAAATAAAATTTGTTTTGTAAGTATTTGTGTTTTCGGTTCTACTTTGTTCTTGATTTTTTTTTTAACATTTTGCAAATTACATATACTCAATCTGCAATTCTAATTCTAATCCAAACCATATTACGGCACATATAAAACACGAATACATAAATGAACCAACTAATTTATGTTATATATAATATACATATATATATATAAATATGTAAGTATGTATAATGTATATAAATAAAGTAAGTAAATGATATAAATTTTTTGATTTTTTGTATCTAATACAAAATATAGTGCATGAATGTATATTAGTTTCAAATTTATTAAATATACAAAAATACTTATATGTATGTAACTATGAATATATAGTACATGAAGTACAAACTATACAGTTGTATAATCGTACATAAGTATAAATTATGCATTAAAATATTATGAAAGTAACAACTAAATAAAAAACAATAACACGAATATAAATAATGTTCTCGTATATAATGTATGTATGTTTGGTGGTTTGGTTTGTATGATGTTTGGTGGTATCATGCATATTTATTCCACATATTGATAACAGTAAAAGTAAAAAACAGAATAAAAAATACATACTTAACAATTGTTTTATTTTATGTATATGCATATTAAAATTAGCAAGGTCTTATTTTTTTAGTCAAAGGAATAAAATATTTAATGAATTTCCTTATACCATATAAGTCATGACCCATGTACTTATTTATGTATGCAAAAGCAAAATAAAAATTAAATAAATAAATAAACGAACAATTTTTATTTTGGTTTTCTTTCTTGAATTTATTAATAAGCTAATTTTCAATGATGTACAAAAATACATATTACGAGAATGTATATATATATGCGATAAAAATATAGGTACTTGTATTTGTATATTAAATTTTTATACAAAATATCTTTATGAATGTACTTTCATAAATTTTTCAATTACCTATAAGTATTTTTAATTCAAAATAAAATATTCTCACAAATACATAGATATATTACGTAAAATTTGATGTGCATGTTATGTGCTAAGTACTTTTGTATCCGTGTATATACTTATATATGATTTAACTTTTTATTTACTATTTTACTATAGTTACATATATAAAATCAAAAACATTTTTTCTATGTATGAAAATAGATTATAAATTTAATGTTCAGGAAAATATCCAAAAAAAAAAAAAAATAATTTGAAGAAGAAGAAGAAGAAAAAAATATTTTTTTAAGCAAAATGCAAATATTAAATATTTTCATGAACATTGTCGTACATGTAATATTTAATCACTTACCTATGTATGTATCAATACTTGTATGTTGTACAGTGGAAATCGAAAGTCTTTGTACACCTCCAAATTATAAATTTGATCACGTCTAAGTCTAAATCATATGAACAAATCTTCCCATTTTTTGCACAATTGAAACCCTAATATGTTTTTAGTATTATTCCGGAATTTTTTCATTTTTGTTCATTCTCAAGTTATAGAAAAATAATTATAACAAAATCCTAAGATTACGAATCAAAAATGTTTGTACACCCATATAATCACATACAAATTTTTATGTGGTTATTCTGGGTAATAACTAAAAACATCTCTTTCTTGTAAAAACAATTTTTTCGAATTTGATGATAATTGGCATATTTAAAAAAGACACTTTCGTCTTTTTGGCAAATTTATTTATAACTGTAAACTAATAATAAATCTATAAATTAATTATAAATAAATAAAAAAAAAAGATTGAACTTATGATTTCTCATACTAACATTTTTCATGACTGATATAACGTTAACATATAGCTAGTGAAATCAATCACATATGTATTTTATTTGAGGAATAATAAATTTTTCTACTATACATTATAATGAAAAATACGTTTTAACTTGTCAAAAGTTTATTAGGAAGAGAGAGTATTTTGTAAAAATTTGGAAGTGTACAAAGACTTTGGACGTCAACTGTATATAGAAGTACATAATTTCCTTTTGGTTTTCATTTTTTTTTTCGTTGTTCTTCTTGCAAATATATTAGTTCTTAATGTCCTTATTATTATTATTATTTACTTATGGAATAAGTTAAAATATTTTTTAACTCATATCAAATGTAACTGAAACTTTTTATATTAATAACAACAACAAGAACAAAAAACAACATCATAAAAAAATTGTAATGAACATTTTTTCATTTAAATAAATACTTTATTTTATATTAAGTATTTCATATTATACATTTTGTTATTATTATAATCTAAAGTTTATTTGCATTTTAGTTTTTGTAAATTCATTTTTCGTTTTACTTTAATGTACAACATACGAAATATTACATATCATATGATATGATTATAAAATGCAACAATGTATTTAGGTACATGTTTTTATTTAAATAATGAACAGAAGATACAAAACTAAAAAAAAAAAAATTAAAAACTAAAAAATAAATAAAATAATATCAAAAATATTATAGAAAATAATCATCTTTTTAATTATGTTGATCATTTATTAATAAACTGGTTTGGTTAGAAAATTTTAATGTTGAATCAAACGAATATTTATTTACATAAACGCATACATATATGTACATGTCTATCTAAATATATATGCTTACTACATATTATATATTAAACATTTATATAGTAATGTATTTCCATTTATACAAACATGTATATAAGAAAAAAACGTATGCCCACACCCATACATATACTTGTCTGAATCTTATTAATATAATCAAATTTGTATAAAATTTCAATTATCAATAAGATACACATTTTATTAAAAATTACTTTTCTAAAAATATTTTATTTTATTCTCCTTCGTATGTGCATACTATTACACAATATATTATGTTTATTTTAAGTTGAGTTTGTTTGTATCATGGGTATTTAATATAAGAATATTTATTTTACATTATATAAAGAACTTGCTTGAAAATACATATTACAGTGCGTATTTGTTTATAATGTTGTAGAGTAATTCAATTGCAACAATGTTGCTATGATACTTATTTAAAAATTTTATCGATAGTCATTTAATATTTGCATATATGAGTTGAGTAGGTATATATATACCCATTATTAATTTATAGATTAACACCCTGATTTTACTTTGATAACACTATACATACAGAATCGGTTCTTCTATTTCTTTTTGGTTCTATTTTAATTTTTAGTTATACACTCGTATAATATACATATAAATTACTAATTTTAATTAATATTTTCAATACAATTAGTATGGTAATTATGTGACAAAAATTGTCAAATTAAAATAGCATACAAAAACCATAGGGTTCGAGATTAATCAAGACAAAACAAAATTCATGCTGCAAAGTAGAAAACGTGTGCTTGTACAAAGATTAAGCCAAAATGTAACCATAGATGACCATAACGTCGAGAGCATCAACAGGTTTGTGTACATATACATATCTAGAGTAAATGTTATCAGATGATGCTACAGAGATGGAGAAAGACGGTAATAAAGTATATTTTTCACCACATTCTCAAATCAAGAAGAGTCCATCGTCAAGATTTGATGAAAATTTACAAAACGATCATTAGACTGAATTTGGTCTATGGCAGCGAATAGTGGATATTTAATACAGAATACATTTAATACCACAAAAATTCTTGATACTATAAATGTTAGTTAAGATACAATATGGAATTACATCAAATATATGATGATCCACCTATAAGAATTGTCAGAAAAAAAAAGAAGACTACATTAATGATGATGATGTTGAAGTACTACAAAAAATATTATTTTATTAAATAAATAAATAAAAATTAAAAATTCAAAAAATTATCTCAATTTTTTTAACCGTTATACAAGAATATTCTGTTGTTATCCTGGAAATGCATTATTATATACTTGAATGAAATACCAAATTAACATGCATTTCTTAAGTCAGAATATACCATCCCATTACATTTATCATTCACATATAATATCATGCTTTTATTGCTGAGAACGTACATGAAGATCTATCCACAAATAGTTTATCATCATATTACCACATCATATATACTACATAAAACCAAGTACAAAACAAAAAACATTTCCAAAAAAGTGAATGTGTATGCACAACGAATAAAATGTAATAACATCAAAAGATTTTATAAACTACATGCTGAAAAAAAAGGTTAATTTAAATTCTATTTATCAGCATGTTCTTTTATTATTTTTTTGTTGTCCTTTTTCTTGTGATGAAATTTATCCTTATTTAAATCAAATATAATTTTATCTGTGTAAACGATTTAACATAATAAAAGGAATAAATTCAAAAGTATATTTATATCTGTTATGTGTGTACATATTTGTGTATACGTAGTGTAGTAGAGTGTGTAGTGTAGTAATACGACCACAACATATTATATACAGATTATTACAATTGAGTGAAACCCAAAAAGGACTTCTCATCTAGTTTTCATATCATCATCATCATCATCATCATTATATTCACCACTTTTTTAAAGAGCACTAAATTTTCTCTGTCATTTTATGTCAACAATATTTTCTTTCCCCCATCATCTACATCATCATCATCATCACCATCATCATAAAAATTTTTTTTAAAAAAAAACCTTACACTTTTACAGGTCAAATGATTTTCTCATTTGGCCTCATTCGACTAATCAGCTAGTGTAGAAATATTTTCATCTCTATATTGCACGAATTTATTTTTTTTTTATTTGTTTCTTTTTTCTTTCTTTTTTAGTTTATATACATACATAAATATATATATATAATATATAATACATATTTTTGTAGCCTTCAGATAAGTTTGAGTTTTCCATCCAATATATAAAATATAGGATATGAAACCCGGAACAAGTGTGCATAATACTTTTCTATACTTGTGTCTTAAGTTCAAATCCTGTGGTGTTGGCATTAAACACCAAACGATTTGGTTTTCCGGCCACTTACCCATAATATACATATACACACATGTATTATATATATAGATATTTATATGTGTATATATAAGAGAAGTCCTTCAAGCATAATATGATGGGAAAAGAAAACCTCGGTAATTTTCAACGATAAATTCTAGTGCTTATTATAGCTGTGTACGTACATTGTACATGTATATATTTGTATCTATAGAGGATAACAGACAAAAACAACACAAACAAATATTTTATGAATTGAAGAATACTACCATACGACTACTATATGTAAATGATGCGATGATTATGATGACTATAGAATCATATAGAACGATGAGTAGGTTTCACTTTTCTATTACCCTGCTAAACATTTTACGTCTCTTATCCTGTTTACTTCTTCGTCTGGTGTTTTTTGTTTTTTCTGTGTTTGTTTTATTTTGCTGTAAAATTTTTCTTTCCATTTTCGTCTCGACGTTGTCTACAAATTTCATATAATAGTCATCTCTTTGTTAACATCTGTGCGGCATGCTGTGTGTATAAATGTATGAATGAGTCATCATAAGGATCTGAATAAGTGAATATCTTTTCTACATCATGTATATGACCAGAATTTATATACTGTTGGCTGGAATAGAACAAAGAACTTGACTAAAAAGAAAATAAAAGCAAAAAAACATAAAATAAAAACAAAACACACTCAACAAAACTAAAAAACAAAATTTATAAGCAGACTTTCCTGTAGCTGTTTGTAAAATGAATGAATGAAGAAAGTTTTTTGGGTCAGTGGCCAGAGGTGAGTTCTATAGTCAAAACTTTGCCAGCCTTGAAATTATAGTATATATGTAATGTACATCATGTATACATTGTAAAGGTCAAGGTATATTATTATACACTCAATGTTTCCTTTGAAGATATGTCTTTTAGAGTGAAGATATGCTTTTTATCGTAATAATATTCACATACATATACATACATAATATTCATGTAATTATTTATACCTATCAACATCTTTTTTACCAACATTAGGTATGCACAAATCTATGTAAACTATAGCAAGCCATAGTCCTATAGCTATTTATAAGTATGTACGTACACTTGAATGTAAAAATGTAAATGCATATGAAAATATTGTATAGTGTGTATGAATGTACAAATGTTTTAGACGTATGCTGCTATATATAAAAGAATAATTCAATTTAGAATTTTGATTGTCGCATTAATCAAATAAAAAGGAAATTCTCTTTGAGAAAATTTGTGATAAATGAAAACAAAAGTAAGAAAAAGTTTTATAGTCCTTCGATATGGATACATATGTGCGTGTTCAAGGTATAAAGCTTGTACTTGTACGAGATTGAATTTATTTTTCTTTGGTTATGAAAAAAGTTGAGAAAAACGTTTTTTTGTTTTTTCTTATTGTTTAAGAAGTGAAATTCTTTCATGCGAAAGTTATGTATGTAATATAAACAGATTATGTTTTAATATTTTATTTTACAGTCAATTGTGTATCTTTTTTGTACATATGTATGTGTGTCATAATACAAATTTATATATAATAGTAACATAAATTTTGTATTTTAATTTTTTCATTTTGTTTTCAAAGTTAAGATGTACCACTTACATTGTATCATCGTATCGAATTTATATTCACGGTCACGGTCATTTTCAATCATATTTTATATTATACATATACTTGAAAGTTTTGCTAAGCACTCTATTACTATGTATATACCCTCACTTAAATCGACATAAAATGTGTCGACACAAAATAGACCCATCCCATGGTATAAACGCTTCTTCATATCGAATTAACGCTTGAATCGATTTAAAATAAATCGATATAACTAACCGTCGATTCTTAAAGGGATATAAACGGCTGTCAGCTAATATCGGTTAACACATAAATCAAAATCAGCTGACGTAGACGAAGAAAGAGTTTTTGTGTAAAACTATTTAATTAAATTCTTTGGAAAATTTCGCAATAAGTAAAAATATTTTTAAAAAAATTTGATTTTTAATAGAGTGTATAACTGTTTGCAAATGAAAATGAAATGTCATTTTTAAATCGATTTAATTTGAACCACTTAATTACAAAGTGTATAAACACATTGGGATGGGTTCAGAATAAAACCAGTTATAAATCGATTTATCTTTTATGTTGATTTAAGTGAGGGTATATATACATAGTATATGTATACATAAATATAAATTTAGAAAAATTAACGTATATAGAAACTTATAAATAATTTTCACATAGAAAACTTTTGAAAACATTTTAAAGATTTTTTTCTTTTGTTATTTTCTCCTTATTAATGACCATATTTTTCTTTACATATAATTATTAGATATCATATTACAATATTACTATATACATATTACCATAATAATACCATATTACGATATTACTTAGTTGAGTGTATTCGCTTGACTTCCGTTATAAGAATTACTTGAATTTTCATTTTTTTTCAAGTTATAAGTACATTGTTTATATTAAATGTAATAAAAAACTACACCATGTAAATAAAGTGATTTTTAACAATACATTATACTTATACATTATGTATCGGGAATTGAAAAAATATAATATATATCGTGTATTTTAATTGATAATAAAATACAGATATTTCTGCATTATATTTACATTAAAAATTTATTTTTTACATTAAAAATTTATTTTAATAGCATATCCTTTTCTGTTCATATCCTGAACATTATTATTATAAAATTTAATATTATACATTTTATCAGTTACATACTATATCAATTAAAACTTAAAAATGTATCACAATCTAAATAAATCTGCATAGATAAAAAAAGTAAATAAATATGTATAATATGTATATGAATTTTGTATGTCACTGTTATAAATTATGATGGCTATTGTCTTTAAAGTTTCAAGATTTACATTATCAATTTGATTTCAAATTAAAATGCAGTAAACTGTGCACTATAAACTGTAAAAAATATCAAAATAATGTGGGGCGTATATATGTATATTGTATCGTGTGTGTTCTATTTCGACGGTCGTATTGATGTACTCATTATAGACATAGACTATTAATGTTCTTGAATCCTTTTCATAGTCAATTGCGTGAAAAGTATAGATACGCATAATATTCTAAAGGCTTAACGATAATCGACATATACATAAATATGACATAACAAACATAAGAAAAAATAATGAATGTTAAAGCATAACATTTGGTTAACTATAATGACATATGTATAGATAACATACCAAGCATAAACAATAGAAATTTCACAAAAATAAGGATATGCTTCGTATGTTACGATCGTTTTGTACGTTTTCAAACGTACTGCTTATGTCGAGCTTATTCTTATCGAATTTTTAACGAAGACGGCAATGTCAATTATTATAGTTCAATTTATTGATTTTGCTGTATTCGTGGCATGACATATGGAGTAGCTTATAACAGTTATGTCAATTATAGTTAGGCCCCAACTATAACATGTTTTCAGCAAAATCATTTCATGTACTTCTTGTAGTTGGTGATTTTTATTTGAATTATTGTTAATGAAAATCCCTAAAACAGTTGGCCCCAAATGAATTTTATTTGCCATTCATTTCTTTATTTTTATCTAGTAAACGTTGTATTCAACGGTTTAACTTAGTTTTAGATGGTTTTAGGTTTTAGTTTATGAACAGTTTTTTTAACAACAAAACAAAAATAAACTTCTTTATTTTATAAAGAATACTCATAAATTTGAAATAAAAAACAAAAAACAATTTATTGTTCATTGCATAAATTTAATTTGAAACATTAATTTCAAAAATAAAAAGAAATTTCGATTCGTTTCTCACTTTTTTTTTCCAAAAAATAGACAGCAATAATAATAATAGGAAAATACAATTCTTAGATTGGTTCTTCATAAATTAACCTCATACTAAAATTAAATTTTAAATTGTGTATATACAATACAACTGTGTTATGTACATATAGCTGCTACATAGTGTATTTTTGCAATCCGTCACCTACATACACATCTTTTAATGTTTTAGGATGCAATAGTTTTCGGAAGGATTTCAAACGCATTTTATTCTAGAACAAAAAAAAAAAATAAATTAAAAACAAAGCAAAATCGAAAACAAAAAACAAAAACAAAAATATTAGTTAACCATATAGGATGCATTTTATATGTATGTGTATACGTATGAATGCATATTTGGTTTTGTGTAGATAAATTTAAATATGTATACATATGCATGTATCCAGATGGATGTAGAGAATCATTGAATGTTTCTATTTATCTTGCAGTGTCATTCTTCAGTTTTCTAGATTTTTGTGTGTGAACGATATACACATATCTGCAGAATATATTCGTATACAATACACAAAATACAAGATTATTACATATATAGGTGAGGGTGAAAATGTCCTTTTTTGCTATGAGAGGTCAACATTTTCAATGAAATTCTAAAAACGAATAGAAATGTCGTTTGCCAGTGTCCTGGAAGAGTTAGAATTAAAACTATATATTGTATATGCAGACATATTTGTATGTATATACCATACGTAGATTCATAATGTATGAGTATATATGTGCATTATGTATGCATATGGATATAAGAGTGATGGAAAATCATTTCCACTTTTGAAAGCATAACGTTGATGATCTTTATATTCCTTTTATATTCTGTACATTTCTACTCTTATTCCTGGCACTATTATATTCCTTTTATACGACTTTTCTAGCATGCAAATTCGCTAGCGTATATTATATATTTATACTTTGTATATGGTACATATAATATAGTAAATACATATAAGCCTACATATTCACATTATGCATGTATGAATGTATATGTATGTAACACACTCACATACATACGTATGCACAACAAAGAGTTCTTGATGGATAGACCGGCATAAATTTATGGGTGCAATAGTTCCTCTATATAGTATACAATATACAGTACAGTACACATTTATATCCGTGGTGCCTGGTTCCTATTGATTTTCATTCAATTTTGAATCTGCACATGCACACGGATGATGTATTCTATATACTCATCCTTGATATATTTCTTCTCTTTTGATTGTGAAAATTAATAAAAATAAAAAAATATATTAAAAAAATAAATAAAAAAAAAACTATTGGTTATCAGAAAGAAAATATGTGAGGATGAATCGAAAGAAACATTGAACGAGGTCCACCGCGTATCATATATGTACGTATCTATATGTAGGTAAGTGTGTGTCTGAATGCATTTACATATAATCTCGAATATATGCACTACATGTACGAGGATATGTTATCAACTAAAAAGAGGTTTTGTATATTTTTTTTTATTTTTTTTTTTTTGTTTCTTGTTTTTCAATTTTTTATTTTTCATTTTATTTATTCATTTTTTTATTTTATTTTTCTTTTTGTTTTGCATATCGATGAATGGACAGGAAAATCCTATTCGTTGCCATTGCAGCAAAGATCTGGGCTACAAAGTGAATCCTCTTTATTATGAATATATGTATGAATATATTATAGTGTATGATATGTATATACATAGTGTATACAAACGCTTCACTTACGCTGAAAATATTTATGCAATAGCCCCGTTGCAGACGTTGTTTAATTAACTTTGAATAAAAAGAAAAATTTGCATTTCTACCATTGCTATTCGCCTTATACGTATCCGTATATTTTATTCATATACATGCTTATATACTTTACATGTATACACAAATGCGTATATACAAGATTCGTTAATATAGGTATTTAAACGTATATATAAATACGAATGTGTAATACCATCTCATACCAATAAATTTTCATTCGTACATATAGATCGAAGTTATATTTTCGCGTCCATAACTTCTTTTTCATCCTGTGTATATAGAATAGAGGATAAATATATATTCATGTACATACGTATGTATACGAAATGGCATCAATGTGTATACATGTATATCAAGTACACATTATGTGATATATGCATGTTTTTATGTAACAATATACAAATACGCGTACATTATGTGTATGAAAGTATGTTATATATGGTTTTTCCAAAACAAACAAAAACACCAATTGTATATTAAACACATTTTGTAGTTACGTATGTGAGATGTATATGCAGATGGTGTATTATTATGCTTATAAATTTTGTTCAAAAAATACGCATATACATGTATACGTGTACATATAAAAATGTACATACATACATACTTATATGCTCGTAAATACATTTTTTACGTAAAATCCTCCGTATGATATGAAAGATATTTGATGAGAAGGTGTTGCTTTTCTCATTCTTTCCTTCTTTATCAAAAATAAAACTAAAAATGTATAAAACAAGAAAAGTAAAAAAATATTTTTTATGCCCGGGAAAAGTCCTTTTTTCTGATGAATCAAAATAGCGATTCAAAAATAAGAAAATTAGAAAAAAGATAAGTAAAAGAAAATAAAAATTCCAAAAAATTAAAAAATATTTTTTTCTTTTTTGAAATAGACATGGTTACCATAGATTTTTATATAACGATATTTTCATTTACTGCATAGCCAATCCAATATATATGTACATGCATGTAGTACATATACGTAACATTTTTATTGCATAGATACATACCGTATATAGATACTTGAGATTCATGCATATAATGTACACGTACATACATACATATGTATTTTAACTTCTTTATGTTAATAATCAATTAAAAAGGAGACATTTTCTTTTCGTTATAAATTTTATTCAATACTCATAATACATTTACTTATATACATATTTTTACATATAAAAAGCGCATAATAAATGCATGAATGAAATGCACATGTAATCATATAATATGCACTTATGTATGAACATCCATATAATGTGTGTAAGTTTTTCCAGACTAATTTATTTTCAAAATGAAAATCCTTTAATAGCTCTTATTATACTATTTTCATTATATTTACTTTAAAAATAATAAAGTCCTTATCACAAACATTACAATTTACCAAATTTCGGCAAAAATATCTTTAAATTTCGACTTTTTGTTTTTAATTGAATTGATTTGAACTCGTTGTTGGAAAATACTTTTGAATTTAAACTTTCATTAGAGCATAATAAATACAAACCGAGACGATATTGCTAAAATCATGGTGATTCTAACAGGACACTGGCCTGTGGGAAATCAGGCAATCAGCTAAAGTCTAGCATTCAATACGTACTGTAGCAGCTACAAGAATAATTTAGAGAGGGAAATTTTTTTTCATTACCTCTGCAAGTGTGTAGCCTTGGCCAATATTAGATTCAAGTTTTTTGGCAGTCCAGAATGTGGCCCGAAAACTCACAAATTTTAAAAAAGTTCATTAAAACATTTAATTATAAAAAAATTTAGAAAGATATTTTAATAATGATAATAATTGCAATTTAGGTGAATTTATCAGGACCAACTTTTTAAATAGATCAATCGAATATATATACATATCTGGTGATATTTTTTCTTATAGATGATTGATCGATTGCCAGTTCTAAGTCCAGGTAAAGTGTGAAAGGAAAGAGAAAAAGTGGTTTATCATTACACAACATTTCATTGCAAAATGTATATTATATTACATATATGATCCCAAACTACTTGCGATTGTAATTTGTCTTTCTGGGAATTAACACAATCTTGTTTAGCAATACACGCTATATATATATTTTAAAAAATTGTCCAGACCGACCTTGATAATTTTGACAATTTTATCCTTTTTTGATATTTTTTTAAACTATTTCGAGATTATGATACCAGAATATAGATACGATTTTTTTTGGTATATTGTAAAAATTTCAAAATTCCAATACATTGAGGCTCATATCACTCATGTTCACCAACCAGGATTTTCTATTATATGAGTTTTATTAATATCGATTATACGCTATTCGGATATCTTTAAGAAAAACTACTATAAATATCATTCGAACATAACCTTGTTCTTAGCAGCAACATTACAGCACTCACATATAATCACTAATCATCGCACCACATAGCATCTTTTTCATTTTGTGATATAAATGTACGAAACTCCAAAAATTATGTTTGAAAACAAATTTTATCTAGGTTGATGAATAAGTTGAAATTATAGCCGCCTAAAATATATCCGACAGATGATCTTGATTGGTGAATACGACCATGAC
Source organism: Villa cingulata (assembly GCA_951394055.1). Classification (NCBI taxonomy): domain Eukaryota; kingdom Metazoa; phylum Arthropoda; class Insecta; order Diptera; family Bombyliidae; genus Villa; species Villa cingulata. Next base: position 36,041,254 of record OX596021.1, on the reverse strand, counting down.
AGTGTGGATAAAAAATATGACGACATACTATATACATATGTATGTACGTACTAGGTATGTAATATGGTAGTATGCATATTATATGTATATAATGATATAATTGAATTATTTTTTTTAAAGTATTTCTCTAATAAATTTTTTTTGTGCAATTGCAATTATTGTTTTTGTTTTATTTTAGAATTTTATTTTTCAAGTCTTTCTTCTCTATACTCTATTAATGAAATAAATATGAATTTAATAATAATTATATAGTAGAATAATAAAAGGATATTGAACTTATATTTAACATTACATTACATACTCATATGCATTATATGCATAAAAAATAATCACAAATGTACATACTATGTATATGTATGTATATGTATAGCTAAAAGTTTTTCTTTTGCATCCATACATACATATGTATATACATATGGAATATGAATACATTTATAAGAGTAGGTACATATGTATATTATTATAAATATATATTTATTTATTCATTTTATTTTTCTTCTTTTTATTTCAATAATAATTTTTATTTGAACGAAGAAAACAATATAATTCACTTGAATGTTTTATGATTTCATTTCAACTCATTTTTCTGTATATCCTTCTTTTAATGTTTTTTTATTTATTTTTTATATAATATCACATATATTATTTTTGGTCTGAAATATTTATACACACACACAATATCTAATATGCGGATATATAAATAAATTTATATACAGTACATGTGGGTATATATAATCGTATGTGTAAATTTTATATTTTATATTATACATACATACTTCACATATACATATACACAATATATTTTTCAATGTAAAAATGTTGCAATTGTTTGCAGCTTATATATTTCAATAATTACAGTGCAAGAAAATCCACTTGACCTTTTCTTCATCGATATCAACCCTTCGCTCGACATCATACATATAAAAATATAAAAAAAAAAATATTTAAAAAAATGAAAACAAAAAACAACCAATACTGAACATTGAATTGGAATGAAATTATATTGTTGTAATAAAAATGGTTCTCAGACTAGAACTACATACATATAGTATATAATATATGAACATTAATATTGTCTATACATATAGAAATTAATGGCATATATACTTATGTATATATAGTATAAATTTCTTTATACTTACAAACATACAAATTTATATATATGTACATATATAATATATATTATTTATTATACACATTTATATTTTTAATGCACATATATGAAAAGTTATTTATATTTGTAATTGTATATATGAATTGAAAAACGAAAAGAAGCAAAAAAATTAAAATAATATAAATGTACATATGTATGTATGTATGGCTGTAAATCCATATTTTATATCAAAAAATAAATATATATTTATATATATGTATATGTATGTATATACAAATATTATTTGCTTTTTTTAACTCTTGATGTTCTATTCTATATAATATTATGTATATTATAAACGTTAAATTACTAACAATTGTATACATAGAATATTGTATATTAAATACATATACGTATATGTAATACATATATACGAATGTAAATATATTATATAGATTTAATAATATTGATGAAAAAGGTGAAGACGACTATTCTGCTGACTGACTAAGTAAATTAGTTGGGTGGTATTGGCTGTTATTATTATTATTATTATTTTTGTTATTATTGTAGTGTATGGGTGGGTGTTAATATGATGGTGGTATATTTATATATTACATATATAAATATGTACATACATAATATTTAGTGATAAAAACTCTGAATTTTATTTTCTATTTTTATACTCTAGTATTGCTTGCTACCCTACAATATACCCTATATTTATTATCGTTTTTCTATACGTAATATTGTACTATCTATCTAAGTATATACCACACCACATTCTACTAAAATACTCGTAATTATTGCTGTATTATTATTTCTGTAGAAATGAGTAAGGAGACGATATTTTATACACAAACACAGCACATGATTGTACATATTTAAGTACCTACATATAATACATTTTTATATACTTATATATATAAAATCGTATATATGTACATACATATTATGTAAAATATGAAATGAAGTGAAATAATAATAAGAACAAAAAAAGGCAAAAATTATATAGAAAATAATATAAATTAAAAATAAAAATCAACAACAACAACAACTAAAGAACGAACAAAATGAAAATGAAGAAAAAATAAAACGAAAACTAAATACAAAAATACAAAAAAAAAGGCAAAATAATAATAATAATCAATGTAGCTGAAATAATAAAAACGTAAAAGTTTTACACATAATATGCTCTTTAAATACATATATTTATGTATGTATATGCGCATTTATAGATGATTTTACACAGTATACATATATGTATATGTATGTGTCTGCATAATTATGTATAAAGAACAAAAATCAAGAGTCGTTGTAATCATATATGGTAACGATTGTAATAAAATAAATGTAATATTATATGGAACGAAATAAAAAAAAAAATTGAAATTAAAATGATATATTTTAAAATAAAATAATAAAAAAACAATAAGCTAAAGAGAATTGAAATAGAAACGCAAATAAAATGTTGACTCTTGTGCACAATGACTTGTACGGTACTAATGCAGTGAATTTGTATATTATTATGTGTCATATGTATATGTATATGAATGCAGAACATTTTGTAACGCTAACGATATATGCAATTATTGTTACATATGAAAATAAAATATGTAAATAATCAAAAACAATAAAATTATTTAAATAAAATAAAATAAAATGATCCTGATGTACACATTTACATATGTAATGCATTCATATGAAAGGTAAGAGGTAAGAGTAAGAGCATGTAAAATGTATGAATACGTACATATTATTAAATGTTGATTTAAATACAAATTAATACGCATTTAAGGCCGTTTTCGAACCTATCATACATTAAATTTTGCACTAAACACTTACAGACAGTTTGTTGGCAACACTACATAGTAGATATCGCTATATTTCTAAAGCGTGAAACATGTTCGACATTGCACTAGTTGTACACTCGATTTTCAGATTTGTTTAATATTCAGGCTGTGTAATGACAGTTCATAAATTAATTTTATATTCTTAGAATAAAAACTACTACAGAGGCTACTTTAACGACGGTAATTTCTTCTTGAATCTATCGAATTTCAATCAAGTGTGATAAATCTTGAAATTTGACAGAGGAATACAGAAGTGCTTACAGATAGTTTAGTTTTATTGATTACCAATATACTACACAATTTTCGGTTATTTTCGAATAAAATGTAGATGTGCAAAGGTGGTGTCAAATGCAAAGTGTGATAGCTTCGAAAACGGTCAAAGACAGCCAAATTTGTACTTGCATGTACTTTTACTTATTCGAGTTGTGTATCATGTTGTTGGTACATATTATGAATTTTTTATTTCAATTTTTTTCTAGATATAAAGGGTGTCCCAAATTTAACGCAAGATTTGAATTTGCGGTCATTTTTTAAATAAAATGTTGGAAAACCTGAAAAAATAACAATTTGACAGCTGAGAGTTTAGGACTAGTGAAAATGTAGCGTTATACGATACAACAACGTTTTTTTTTTAATATTGACCAATATTTCAAGAATAATGACAGTTTGGTTGCCGCAGTAATGAAAACACGTTGTTGTATGTATAATTTTACTACACGCTACATTTTTACCAACCCTAAACACCTTAACTCTCCACTGTCAAATTGTTTTTTTTCAGGGTTAAGAACAATTTATTTCAAAGATGACGACAAATTCAAATCTTGCGTTAATTTTGTGACACCCTATACATGTATGTATACATTATATTACTGATGACGAATGAATATTATTTAGAAATAATTTCGTTGTCAAAAGATATCCTACTTAAATTTAAATTAGATATTGAAAAATAAAAAAAAGATTTCCTTTGTATTCAATTAAAATTAATAAATAAAATTGTAATTAACTTTTACATCTATTGAAATAAAAAATGTGTATTCATATGTGTTCCTTTTTCCTTGCACATACAAAAAATTAATATTTTAAAGTTTTTTTTAGTTATAGTTCTCATATATTTGATGTTATACTTTTGTGTTATCCAAGAAAGTAATTATGATTACTTTATACCAAGAATATTTTTTATCTGAAGAATTCCCGCATATATTCAATTAAAAATTAAACAAAAACAACACAATTCATTAATCTACATTTAATGACACATTCATACATACATAAATTTACATACGTATGTATGTAGGTATACCTTAATTTATTTTATTATATTTATTATTTCATATTCATGTTATAGTTTTTACATTTGAAGATTTGATTGGAACATAAATTGATATGTAATTATGTTTTCTTATTTTTTTTTATTTTGCTTCAAATTTATTCCTCTAGTTATTTGTCAGTTTTAAAAATTTGTCGTCAGAAACAATTGCTGATAATTTTAGAGTAAATAAGATAAAATATTTTAGAAATAAACGACATTTTTACAAGTTATTGAATTTCATAAAAGTTACATTACTTTAGATGAACAGAGTGAAGAAGCGGCAGAAAACGAGGGAGTTAATAAACAAACTAAATAATTTTGAGTTGATTTAAATTTTATTTTTTTTTTTTTAATTTGGCAGATTGAAGAAATTTTTTTTAAAATGCATTTCTAGTCTCAATTCGATAATATATCATATATTCACCATTTTTGAATTTTGAATGAGATTTATATAATAACAAAATAACCTCTATAACAGTTATAGAAATCATATATTAAAGTATTTTTTCAGTGTTTTTACTCAAGAAAGAAAACAAGAAAAAAAAATTAGGAATGCATATAAGCAAAGGGACCTAACAGCTAACACTATGAATACATGCATAACATGACATAAATGTTTTTAAAATTTTTATAATATTCACTTTTTGTTAGTCACTGTATCTACCAATGCATGCAAATTAATATTTCAATAGTTTTTTTTTTTATTTTTCTTTAAATTTGGAAAAGTAAAAATCTGTGTTTAAAGAATATTATATTGAAGTAAAATTATTTTGAGGTCTTTTACTGAATTGCATAAAACAATTAAAAAAAAAGTAGCTAAGAATTCATTAAAGAAATCGTAGCTACATATTTAAATGGGAAGATAATTTCTTAAAATTTCAAAATAAACTTTCTTTCTCTTCCCTCCAATTGATTGAAATTTTGTAGTCTTACATAGCCATATATTTTCTTATACTTGAATATAAAATTCGTTCGAATATTACATTTGTAATTATCTTCGTATATATTAACCTGTGACAGGTGAGAATTTCAACGTCAATACAAATTACGATATAAACTCAAATTACAAGCTTCCGGTCTTTAGAGTATGTAATATTTTTGTTTATTTATGAACTTGTTTTGTATTTACTCTTTCTTTTTTTGCATACACATAAGTTTTTAATGGATTGTAATGCATTGTATATGCTTCCCTCAGTCGTATATAAGTATACTTTACAATGTACGTTTCAATTTGATCTTATTTTCATAGTGAGAGTGGCCAAGTGTTTTTTTCATTTAAATTGAAAAAATGAACAAGAAACCTGATTGCGACTGCATTACATATACTTACAAAGTATTATTTAAGCACGTGCATATATGTACATACATACAAACATTTGAATATATTTATGCATGTGCATAGTTGTTGTAAAGTGTCTTAAAAGAGAAATAAGTAAAGAAAATGTACATATAGTAACTTAAGATTACACATTACATACAAAAAATGCAGCTGTAATGCAGAGTAGCTATGTATATATGTATTATATGTATATATTGTGCTAGATTATATTATGATATAATGTATGAATGTACATATGTACTCTCCTCCCGTACAATTTTGTAAAAAAATGGAAAACAAACAACAAGAAATCAATTTGTGTTAGTTAAGATGATCTTGAATGAATTTAGTAATATATGCATTGCTAATATAAATGTAGTACTTACAATGTAGCATGTTTAAACATAATTTACACTTGAGTAATATTAAAAATTCTTGTAAAGATTAATTAAACAAACGTGAAAAATTAAAATGTACGTAAGGTTAATATGTGAAATCTTTTTTCTTTAAATTATGTTCTGATTAATTTAAATGAAATTTTTGTATTTAATCGTTATGAAATTTTTCAAATTTCAAATATAATTTTCGTTGAAAAATTTGTTTATTATATGTATATGTATGTTCATATTTATGAAGTATGTAAAAATATGGGCTGAACTTTCGAATCGCTAGCTCGTGATGTCGAAACAGGACATTTTCAGGACGATACTTTGGAATGTCCTCTTTAATGTGTCATATGTCTTTGTTGGTGGAAATTTATATAATATCTAATTATATAATTTATATAATTTATTTAATATCTCCGTGGCATTACATCCCATTGAGCTTTGATCTACATTTGGGTTTCGTGACTAACGTTTTTTTCCGAGATGAGTAGTCGACGTTATGCTCAACCACTAATTGAAAAAGTCTGTATTTCTTCTATTGCCCTACCTTCCACATTCGAAAAGGATTAACGGTGTCGTCACGTGAATGCCTAGTATGGAGAGATAAAAAATGTGAGGGACTATGTTTCCTTAGATCTGCCATTGGGTTCACTTCAATATATCTAGTCCCAGTTCTAATTTGGCAACATATTTGAAACATACATACTTCTTGTATATAGCCTTGTGTATACATATACATACTCGTACATTAGGCACAAGATCCAAAGGTAAACCACATTTGCGATGGGAAGTAACGTACGAGAAAATGAAACAGAAATTCTAGGAATTCAGCGCAACTAGTTCAGGGCTACAGTGAAGGAGGCCAAGGCTAGATTTGGGCTGAAGCGCCAACAGAGAGAGAGAGAGAGAGAGAGAGAGTATACAGATGTCATTATAAATTTAATTTTCAATTGAGTTGTTATATATAATTTGCAATTATAAATTCATTTACATTTATACGTAATTAGAAATTTATTTGTTTTCATGTGTTTATATCTAAACACTGAGTCACAAAAATATGAATCATACACACACTCTCATCTGCTTTATTATTACATTATATTGCGATATTAAATTTGTATCAGAATTTAATTAATATCAAAATTCGATTATTAAAAAATTTTATTTCTAGAATATGAAAGTTTAATAGAACAAAATTAAAAAAATTTTTTTTATTTTATATTTATTAACATTTCTGTTGTTATGTTTTTTTGAAATTTTTTTAATGAATTATATCTTTAAATTACGATTATTTTGTTGCTATACAGAATGACTAAAAAATTCTTTAATAAAAATTAGGGAAAAAACTCATTTAATCCATACGTACATAAATATACAAATAACTGTATTTTAATATCACGAAAGACAAAAAGCAATAATAATAATAATAATAATAATTATTACATACGTATATTGCTATACACTCATGTACATATACATATGTACATACGTTGTGTACTATGTACAATATGTAGATACTATCGTATCTATGCTTGAATAAATGTATACGCTTTAAATAAATTAATAAAAATTTGTTGTATATTTTTTTTCTTTATTTCAATAAAAAAAATTGTTTTTTATCCATTAAAGAAATTACATGTGTAAAAGAAAAAACAACAAAAATGCATATATGTATGTATATATAAATATATACGTATATTCGTATATACAAGCAAAATAAAACGTAAATACATACTCGTGTATGTATTATTTTAAATACATTTTTATATTTGGTAAATGTATAAAACAAAAATGTTATATGATGTACATACATATTATCTTGTATATACATTATACATGTATGTACATATATAGTAATATATAATTATATTATGTACGTACATATGTACACAAATCCATGTGTATTAAATATTATACTTCATACATATATCATATATTTATTATTATAATTTTAAAAATAAAATTTTTTCGTACAGTCATCCAAATAACCGACCTAAAATACGATATCTTTTAAATGTTATGCCGCAGCAATTAAATTCGATTAATTTTTTTTTCTTTTTACATTTTCTTTTTTTTTTCTATACACATTTATATGTATAGTATACCATATATACACATCTGTATTCTGTACATATATATATAATAATAATGATAATAATAATAATAAAAATAATAATAACAAAGTTACATATAAATGTATTCGTCATATGTACACATACCTAGTATATACGCATATGTTCTTATAAATAAAATATATGATTATATTTTTATGTATGGCTTTTAAAAATATAAAAAAAGAGAAGAGAAAAAAAAAACAAATTTAAGAGGGAAGCCTGGAATTTGTTTTATTTCATTAATTCTCTACATTCTAATGAAATAATAATTATATGTAGTACGTAGTACGTACATTACATATGTATCTGCTGAAATATAAAAACATAATAGCAGGGTGTTTAAAATTTTTTTTTTAAAGTCATAGGAATTTATAGTAGAAAAAAAGTATAAAAAAGAAATAATAAAAAATTTAAGAAAATATAGGGTATATATTTTGATAAGTTATCGAAGTTAAGTATTTGAAATTGAATTTTTTCAAAATTTAGAAAACAGATTACAAACGATTCTAAATAAATACTTAAGGTAAATATGGAAAATATACTGTATACTGACCAAGAAAAATTACAAGTAAAGAAATCTATGATAAATTAGTGAACGCAGAGCAATAATCGAACAAATTAAGTATAAAAATAGAGTAGAAAACCTAAGAGCATAGCACGTAGTTCCTTAGAGTGGAATCCATAAGTAAGCAGAAATAGAAGTAGAGTAAAGGATATCTGGTCGAGAGTAGTACTGAAAGAAGCCCGAAAAATGGGGAAAAATTAAACAGAAATAAAGAGATTTGCCATAAATAAAATAAAACGGCATAGGGATTTGTGGGGGCATCAAGGAATAGAATTTATTGTAGAATGGAGAAAATTCACATAAATTCAATATATTTTCGATGATATTCATTATGTGTTATCGCTGTTAATATTCTTCATATTGATAATAGAACGATTTTATTTGTAGTAAATAAACAAATGTAGAGTTCAAACATCATTCTTTATTACTTGATTGAAACTAAATTACTTCGAAACATTTAATAGATAATCGTAATTTGATCTGAGCAGTTTGAGTTGTAATATCTATTGTTTTGATACATATATTTAAAGAAAATTCACATATTGATATGAAATGTTTTGTTGTGAAATTTCAAGAACAAAAAAGCCAAATTCTCTTTGAAATAAAATAAAAATATTAAGCTCAACCTAATAATAGCAATTTCTAATATTTTTTTAGGCCTTCAAATTCTCGGAATAACGAATAACATATTCTATTCTATTGAATATTTTAAATTTTCTTCAGAAAAGGTATTTTATTCTGTCCGAACAACTTATGTTAGCTCTTAAATTGAATGATATTGCTTCTGATTAGTATACAATTCTTCTATAAAGTATACTTTAAGAATTTTTGATGGAGTTTCAGTCAGGATTCTTCGATTTTCAAATCAGAAAACAAATATTTACATCCTTAAACCAAACTTACTGCTATACATATCATTCTTTTGGAATATGAAGCCAATTCCATATATCTACAATGCTGAGTCGTTTAAATAATTTTCTAGAACATAATTTATTGAATTCATTTTTGTAACTAAAATACAAATGCTATCCGGCATATATGGAATTTGTATCGCTCACAACTCATGTCACCCTATTCAAAAAATATACCGAGTATTTTAAGTAAATATAAATTCATTTATAATAATAATTACTTCAGAAAAAAAACAAAAAAAAACTGACAGCATTTATAAGTTCAAATAATAATCAGAGATAAAGAATTTATAAGATACACCATTATAATGAAGATAAAAAACATAAAAAAAAACTTCATTTTTGTTAACTGAATATAAAATTTCCTTTTTTTAATAATTTTGAATTTATATAAAAATTTAAAAAATAAAAAATGAAAAAAAAAAAAAAAAAGTACAAGAAAGTAATACAGGGTAGGGTATATATTTATTATAAGTAATAATTTTGATTTAAATTTATATTACATACATATTATGTACATATGTATATACATATGTGGTGGATGTACTCATAATTGTTTGTACTCGTATTACTTTGTATGTGTTAACAAAAAAATAATATTAAAATAAAATGAATAAAGTAATGTAGGTAGTATAATAAATCAAAAAAAAAAAATAATAAAAAGTAACATATGTGAGTCAACATATATAAAATCTATAGATATTTATATGTATATATGATATGAAGAAAAAAATTAAATACACATACTCATGAATGTATTAAAACTTATTTTCTTACTTACAGCGATATCAATAATAATAATTATTTAAGTTTTTCTTCTCATTTAAATGAATAATACACCAAATTTATTATTTAAATCATTATGCCATGCAACGGCTCTTATTTATAATCGGATTTATACAATTTCATACATACATATGTACATGTAGATAGTGGATACATTTTATTAGTTTTATATACAATTTCATACATACATATGCACATACACGTTCATTATAATGTATTATGCTATTATTACAAAGTTATACCATAAATTTTTTGGAAATTTACATATTGAAAAAAATTTTTTTTTTTACAAGTAAAGTCAAAGAAAAGAAGTCAAGTCAATACACATAAGATATGTACTGATCATATGTATATATATGCATATCAAGATATCCTAAGAGTTTGCTCACGATTAATGAGGTTATGAGTTACAAATAAATACAACATTTGGCTTTTTTAAAATGCATACTAGCACATGCTCTACATAAGTATACATAATATCCAATCCATTCATATACATAATTACATAAAAAATATACAGCAATCAATGATGCTGACGATTTTACTTAACATACAGACAGATGGATATTACATGCATATACGATACATATGTAAGTACATATATGCATTTAAATATAAATTTAATAAAAAATATATTACATCACATATATTATTAAAAACTATGTACATACATACACAATGAAATGTACATATAGATATATAATGTGTATGTTGCTCTATAATAAAATATGTATAATACTTTCGCTTGAAGAAAAAAAATTTCGAATAATTGAATTAAAAATGAACATTAACAAAATCGTAAATGTTTGTAGATATATACATATGTTTATTAATGTATATTTGAACACACATGTATACATAATTTTTTATTAGGCATAAAATATTTTAAACAAAGTTGAGTAGATTAATAACAAAACAACAACAAAAAAATAAAAACTAAAAAAAAAATTCAAATAAAAGTAAAATTATATTAAAAAAAAAAATAAAATAAAAATTGGATCTGTGTATACAATTTTGTTTATCGAATTATTATTTGTTCAGTTTTTCTTATGTTTATTCTGGAAATAAATAAATTATTTCATGTAATTTTTTTTTTTTTTTGTTTAGAGTAATTCGTAAACATTCAAAAGGAAAATATATACTCGTAGTGCTCGAATTTGTACAGGGGCACAGGCATGCATATACCTCCTATACTTGAATATTGTATTATGCACAAGTATAAATTTATACGTATGTACCAATGTACTATGTTTAACATATAACATGCATGTTAGGGCAGAAAGAAAAAGAACTACATTATATTATAAGAGAATAACAAGGCGTATATATTATATATAAATGAATTTGTATATATATGCATTCGTGTTAAATATATCTAGAAAAGAAGGAGCTAATATACTTACGTACGTATACGAGGTACAAGCATCATTCATTATTTATAAGTGTTCATATAATATGAATTCTTATTTGTATATAATATAAATATATAAAGTCAATGAAGCAGATAAAGAAATATATTGATGGAAAGAATTTATTTTTTTTAATACATTATGCTCATTCTAACTTATATTTATTTCATTTTGTGTATCTTAAATAAAATTAAAATGATTATATAAAAAATGTAAAAAAATAAATAATATGTATGTATGTATGTGTAGATGAATAAATATACATACATCTACACATCATGTGTAGTATGAAAAAAAAAAATAATAAGAAAAAGAAAAGTATAAAAATTGAAAAATAAAAAAGGTTAATAACCTATGCACATATAAATATACATACTGGTATATACAATACATAGGATACAAATTATGCATGCATGCATATATTTTTGTATACATATCTATACACAAAGCAAACAATCACACAATGAAAATATGTAATGTTCATATGTGATGTGTAATTTTGGGCTTCAATAAAATGCATACTTGGATTAGATTTTTATTATATTAAAAAAAAAATAATCCAAGAAAATAATTTCAGTGATAAAATATTAATATGTTGTGTATATCGTTCTAACTGCAGTTGTTGTTGTTGTTGTTCTTGGTCTAGTACATCATTAGGTTTCTTTTTTATCATTATAATAACCGGTTTGTGCAGAGTATTTTTCATAATATTACATATGCATACTTTTTTAAAACTTTTTTTAGTATTCAGTTTTGTTTTTTGTTTTATTATATTTATTAAATTTTTAATAATAATCAATAGGTCAAATTTAATATTAATTTATCAAATAACATTTATAAAAAAGTTCGTTTTGTTCATTCTACTTCTTGTTATCCGTTAATTTATACATTCCCAACATATGTATTTTTATTATGTACATATATACATATATATATTTACATAAAAAGAAATTTTCTTATATTACACGTATTATTTATTTGTATAAATGCTGCATTATTGTGATGTAAGTATGCGAGCTATAAAGCCGGTCACAGACAATTCACAGACACAGCATACTACATCTAAAGCAATGTTAATATTATAGTGGCAGTTAAAATTGTGACGTAAATCAGGTCGTTAAATTGTAAACAAATGTAAATAATAAAAGTAATATTGAAAGATTGTAGTGAAAAATAAATTCTTTTTGTGAAATATTTGATGTGACATTAAGGTGAAATTCAATAAAAATTTGAAATTGTGTGTTGTTGTTGTTGTGTTATTTTTATTCCGACGACCTGATTGACGTCAGACATTTATCGTCAACATTTCTTTAGATTTACCTTGGAATGACGTGGACAAATATACAAATATTTGTCACATGTTAAATTATTTGGGATAAATGTTTTTAACGTCTATTTGATAAAATTCTAAAAGAGTTTACCAAATATTTATTGCTTTTCCGTTTCTACTTCCATTGCGAGCATTTTGTCTTCCAAACCTCTGCAATCTTACTTTATTTATGGTTAACCTCTTTATTTCAGTCCAAAGAAATTTTTTACAATTTCTTTATCTTCTTTCAGTACTAAATGGTACTACTCACCACCAGCTTCCCCTTGGTCTACCCCTGCTTCCGTTCTAAAGCTCTATGTGCTATACTTAGTTTATCTTATAGTTCTTTTGCTGCCCTGTGGATTTCAATCTATGTTTATTGCCTTCTTATTGGTAGAAAATATTTATACTCAATGTCTATTTGTTCAAGCGACAAATCTTTGCAAGCGTCTACGCTAAACCAAAATAAATAAATAAAAAAATTTAAATAATCAATAATTCAAATAATAAAATAAAATATAATCTAAGAAAAAGGAAAAAAAAACTAGAGTTTAAATAAAATTTGCCATTTTAATTTTAAATAACTTGAAACTCTTATAATTTGATTATAACTTATCATTGATCTTTCATCATTGTTCATTTTGAAACTTCACACTCTACATGAGTGTGATATTTGGTACTTATATAATATACATGCAAATATTAATATTTTGAAAATATGCGCATTCATTATGCGGGAGGCCAACTGTAACGAGGCGAATGTTTGACAAATGTTTAGGTTGAGAAATATTCGCGAAATAAGCACAAAGAGTGGAAACTAGTGCAAACACAAATGAAACATTTGACAAATGCACAAAATATAAACTATTTATCAAATACACGAGGTGTCTGTAAATCACTTAAGAACATATACGAGGTACTACATACCTAGTACATGCTTATGCTATATTGAACACATTCATAAGTTGTAATGATGATTAACTGGTAAATAAAATATTTCGGCAATATCATCTTTGTTTATTTTTTAATTAAAGGAAAAATATATAAATGAATAAATGTGTATGCTTATACATATACATAATGTATATACAATATACGCACAACACAACCAGATACAGCATAACACGATACATATATATTCATATTACTGAAAGAAATTTTTATAGTAATAATTTAATTTTTTAAAAAAATTTATTTTGTCTTTTTATTTTTGGATCATTTTTGTTGCACATGCTATTTTTTATTAGCAACAACAAAAAATAAAAGACTTATAAAATTAACAGATAAATAAAATTTATTGCCAATTAAGTTGAATATTATCTGTAACCACATTGTGTTTTGTGTAATTAAATTTCTAATCCATTCTATATAAATATGTAAGTAAATTATGTTGTGTTTATATGTATTGTAATATTTTTATCTTTTAATTACTCTACATTAAATAGTAGATGATAGTAGCTAACTAAATATCAGGATAAGATGAGATGATTCTTGTATTTGTAAGATATACATATGTACATACATAATATACAAGTTATGTAGCATTCATGAACGTACTTAGTCAGTTGTATTATTTCTGACAACCCCATATAATAAAACAATGTTCTATAAATAATAGTTGCATTATGTGTGCTAGAACTAACAATTAATGAAATTATTTAATCATAAAATGTGTATATATGCCTGCAAAAACAAAATCTCTATAGTATTTTTTATACAGTTGTACAATTTACTATATTTATATCTATCATCAATATAATTCATATATCAATATATTCTATTAAAGAAAGGAAATGTTCATCGGACAATTTTCTCGCATACCCTTGAAATTTTTATAAAGATTCACATCAAACAGATGTCACAAATATAACTGATTTGTAACATTTTTTTTGGGAATCAAACATCAGTAATAATGTATGTAATAATGTAGTGTATTTTTTTATTTAAATTTTAGTTCCATTTAAGATAATTGTTCATCGATATTATTAAACTTTACATCATGACGATTAGACAAATTATAGCTACCAAACGTATTTATAGATACTGTTATTCTGATGTTATACAACAACATAGTTGACTGTATTTATTGAAATATGTTAAAATTTATTATTATTATGTCCTTTAACTTTTTTAATCAGATTTTTGCTCTAGAATTTTAATATCTGTTCATATTATTGGCTACTGTTACCTCTTGTAGTATTACACGCCTCCACGTATTTCGTGTCCTTTCTTTAGATTTGCTACTTTGCTTATTAATACAATGCTTGTCGTGTTATCGAGTTCAAAGACTTTCCTAGAGTATGCACAATTCAGTATCATTTTTTCTCCAAAATTAGTTGAATAATAGCGTTTCCAGATAAATTATCATAGTTTTGTATTAGGTATTAGATATATTGATTTAGGCCAAAAAGGATCCAATATTTCATAAATATTTTCGATGATGAATAATTTGACTTTTGCTATCTCGTTAGATTTGATACGTGACTTTTCACTACAATAAAGAGCAGCACCGGTATGACATATGTTTGGAAGATTATAATTTTTGTAATTTATAAAATAGAAATATGACAAAATGTGAAATTTAATTAATCATTTGTATTACTTGATCTCAAGTGAAATGAAAATATAAAGTTTAATCCATTGCTCCTATACAATTACCACGAATATAGGTAATCGTATTTAAATTTAAAGTATGTATTTCCAAAATTTTTTGATTCACATCCTACACAAAAAATTGAATGTTTTATTTTTGCTTATTTCAAAAATAAATTATTTGTATGTATTATATGTATTTGTATTCGTAATATAATGCATCATATAGAGACGTCTTACTATGCTTGATCAACATAAAAATTAAAAACATTTTTTTCAAATTTATTTCATTATTTCTGTTTGTTTGTTAAGTATCCTTATCCTTATGCATTTATATGCATATGTATTAAGTACATATAGTACATACATACAATATACTCATGTCTACAATATACATAGAAAATCTCATAAAAGCATATTTAATATTTTCAATACATATTAGAAAATAAAATAAGTATATGTAGAAAACTAGAACGTGACACTGTATAGTGTATAGTGAATTTTCGAAAATAGTTATATTATGTACATACTATAAAATGTTATGTGTATATACATATGTGTACGTATGTACCGTTCGTATAAAAATATGTACTTACTATATATCTACTAATATCTAATACGAAATTATATAATATAGGGAAATGATATATTTTATAGATGACGTGTAGACGTAGTCTTTATATTTTATTCTATTTTATATGTTATATAAATATAGATATATAATTTTGTGTATAATAAAATATTCGCATGAATTCTATCTTTTCTAAAACATAAAATTTTCATTTGATATTCTGTTATTCAGCAACCAAGCAAGTAAACAACTTTTGCATTTATTTCGTTTTCGTGTACATATAACACATGCTTATATACATACATAATGTATACATTTATATTATACAGATCATATATAATTGTACATATATACATACATAATAATGTAGTGATTTCCTGAAACAATGTGAACGTAGAAGGAAAGGCAATTCAAACTCTGAAATAATTAAGTAGCCCTAACCAATGTTAGACCAAAACTCCGTTCAGGTGGAATATAGCAACCACCTTCATTTCGTCGTCGATGTGATATGTATCATCAGTCTATTTTATAGGCTGTGTTTTATAAAATATCCATTTGCATACATGCGAATATGTATTTACATACATAATGTTATAATATGTACATGCATATGCGTTTGAAAATTCATATATGTACAAATGCATATTTCTATATGTGTGTATGTAACTCTCCTATATGTATATATATTAGTATTATTTAGATGGGTGCCTAGAGTCATCCTTTCATTAGAAAGAAATTTAAAATCAAGGGGATTTTATTAATTTTGAAATATAAGTTGATAGAATAGGCATATACATAATACATATATGAAATGTAGAAGAATAAAAATTATTCATTTATATGCACATATCCATATACACAATTTGCATGTACACATGTGTACATATTAAATCGAAATACGGATACGTACGTTAAATAAAAACGGGTAGGTAGATATATGGGTGATGTGGGGGGTATGGTGGATTGAAAGTTTGATTATTATATATAGGAGCATCGGTATGATACATGATGATGGATATTGCGAAGTACAAATGGTACTAAGAACAACAACTATTATATATGATGTACACACAGTATATGTACGAAGGAAGAGATCGATTTCAGATATATATGTATCTATATTATATGCATATAACATTCATTCGTACATTACATATATACAAAAGCTTCGAAGCAAACTTAAAATATTTTATAAATGCAGCTGAAATAACACAGTCCTTATATTGATTTCTGCACGCATATCTCCTATATAACTTGTTAGAAGAGATTTTTTGATAACTCGACTCGCCAATGATGTCCTATATATGCCTGATAACGTAACGTAACATATACCTTGTCTGTAAACTTTTAAGCCTCGCAGAATGATTTTGATATGTAAACATACATACCTACGTATATATGTATATTGCGTGCATATTATACACACATGTAAGTATGTATGCATATAATTCATTTATATTATAATACATATATGAATGCATGTACACGGTAAATTTTCAGTTTTCACCCAATTTTGTGGATCGAATATCGGGCGAGAATTTAATTTTATTTCGAATATATTTATATTATATGTGTGTATACATATATGTATGTGTGCATAAAACTAAAAGATTGAAATAGAAAGAGAATCATAGCGACTTTCGGTTGAATGGTCAATTATTTTCTGATAAGGCTATGGTATACGTCATACACATACATACACATTACGTACATTCCACATATAATATATTATTATTGTACATAACATGATGGTTAGAAACACGTTCAATTCTCAAAATGTGTAATAAGAAAATTATAAAGGCTTAAAATTTTCATCTATACGTATTTTTATATATATACATACATATAGTAATGTACATAATGTATATACAAATATCTATGAATGAATATACCGCAAAGTGTATATAAGCATCTGCATACAAATAACGCATTTATATTAAATATTTCGTTCTAAAAATATAAACACATAAATACATATAATATGTACTTTTATTGATATATGTAGATACATATTTGTGTTTATATCAACATACATTCATATGTACATATATGGACATTTTATTGCAGATATACGAGCTACATACATATACGTGTATATGCACTTAACAAGTTTTGCCATCAGCAAAAATATTTCAACACAACGTACATTATTATCAAACGGTCTCAATCCTCCCTATCAATCAATTTCAAAGCAATCAAAATAAAGACGAAGTGCTTAAAGTAAGGTTCAATTTATCAAGATAAATTATAAGCTACAAATATTCATATACAGTATTGTACGTATATATTGTATCTATGTACATATGTATTCGTTTATATACACATATATTACATCGCAGCTACTGTATTCTTTTATAAATTTATCAGAATACAATTTCAGTTTTTATTTTTTTCAATTTTTATTTTTATTATTCTATTTTAATTTCTGTTTCGTATTTTGTTTTATTTTTCACCTTTTTTTTCATGCAATTTTTTACTACCATGCACACATCTACAAACTTTTTTTTATAGTTTTCATTTCATCTTTCGCCTTTTATATTGCAATATTTGCATTGGTAAAATTTTCGTTTCGCCAATATTTTTATGTATACTGTATCTCCGCATAAAAGAGAAATTTTATAATATTCTATGTGTATATGTATGTAAATGTTGTGTTCGTACATAGGTGAAAAAGGCGAAGAAAAAAATATTTTATGGAATTAATTTACTAGCATAAAAAATAAAGTTCTTTTTTTCGTTATCCTTTTTAATTTTTTTTTTTTTTTTTGGAAATATACACATTTCGGTTCAGTTTTTTATCTTGTCATATTATATCAAATGACTCTCTATACATTACAAATATAAGTGATAAAGTCCATCAGAAAAATTTCTAACCAATCAAATTATTTCTTGTGATTGAATAATTTTTTTTTCTCTCAATTTCTTATTATGTAGCTAGTTTTTTTTTTTTTATATTTCATTTTTAAATTGTTTTATGAAAGCATCCTTCTTATAATTTTTTAATTTTTCTTTCATTCATTTTCCTTTATATACATAAATATAAATATGTAATTATACAGTTACATTTGTATAATGATTGTATGTATGTGATATAAAATTTTAATACCAAATAATATTATACTCGTATGTAGTGTGTACATTAAAATATAATATAAAAATTGTCAACGAATGGAAAAGTAAAACATGAAAAAAAAATGAATTTCCTGCCAATAATTTTACTAACTTCTTTTAGACGCCATTTAAAATATAATTATTTAAAAAAATAAATACATATATATGGGTACAGTATATGAAAAAAATGAAAAAGAAAAACGAAAATTAATGAAAAAAAAATAACTCAAAGATAGATGTAATAAAAATACACTACAAAAATAGGAAAAAAATATATAAAATTTTAATTTCAATCCAATCAAATGGTAAGGTACATTCATCCCTAATCAGTAATAATAAATATGTATGTATATGTAGATGAGAGTATACATACAGTGTATTGTATAGGATTTATAAATATTTTATAAACGTAGGAAATAAACATATATTACGAACGTGCAATATATATAGTATACTTAAATGTATTAACGTATTCATATGTATAGTATACTGTATAATAACTTGTGCATATTTAGATTAGTAAGTATTTGTATTTGTATGTATACGTATAATATTATATAAGTATGGTTTCTAGTTTTTCAATGAATTATAAATAATATAATTTATATACAAATACATACAAATGTACATATTATTATCGAAATATGGATGAATGTATGTATACGAGGATAGATATATTTATATAACATACTATATACGATATATATTTATGCATTTATTTATAAATAAATGTAAGTAAACATTTTGAAAATTGGCGTTAAGGTATTTTTAGAACGTGCCAAACTCTATATAGAATGTAATTTTAATTGATTTATTGCAACCGGGTTAAATGTATATCTATATATATTTATACCTGTTTTTAAAATAGGTACGTAGATATATATATGTATAAACATATTAAGAGTATATTATTATATATATATAAATATATCTTTTCATATAATACAAAATAACATTTACAACGCTCTTAATATCTACAATGCAATCACTTAATTAATCAAACGAAAACTTAATTAACCCCGGCCAACGACGGTAAAGTGTTGTGTATGCGCACTAGTTACCGACAAAATGTTTTTATTATCATATAAATACATATAAATATACAAATTTACATTATTACTACAATGTATAATATTATACAGATTGTACATTATATTATATATAATATACTCTTTAGCTTTGTCCTTTGTTTTATTTTGTATATCGGGTCTAAAGTTAAAATTAAACCTGATGCTGAAGGTGCAGATGAAGGTATAAGTTGCAATGTATTTATACACCTAGTATATGCATATGTATATATGTACATATATGTATAACCATTACAGGTATAATAAGTCTATAATGTTCTTTACATATAATAAAATTTATATGTAGATAAAAATTATATTTATATATATATGTATATTATGATTTGTATAGAAAATCATTATATAATATATACCCAATTGTTTTTATACTATATAAAATGTTGATATAATTATAAATGTTTATATCTACTGCACATCCACATACATACGTGCGAAGGTATAATTCTACTAGTTACGTCTTCATATAAGTTGCATATATGTATGTATACACTAATGAAAACATAATCAAATTCTCATACTTACATTTAACTATAACAACATATATCAATTTACTTATCTACGTCTACATTGCATATAGAAGAATATACATTTATGTATGTGTTTAGATTTACTTTTATTATATTATAAAAGTATATAAAACAAATTATATATATTTATGTGAAAATATCGTGTATACATATATTTATATGTTTACGCATATGAAAATATATGTGAAAAACCATAAATGCATTATTGTAGAAAGGATAATATAATTTAGACGCCGATGGTCAACCACAAACTAACTTAATGTAACACAATATTGCCATCGTAGAACATTTATAAAATTAACTCCTTCAAAGGATGACAAAATTTAGCACATATACTAATTTTATATTCATTTATATGTATAAAAATACATACATAATATAGTACAACAAATACATGTAAATATAACATAAGTATAAATGAATTCTATATACGCACATATATCTATAACTAAAGGGTATCATCATATCTTTACATATTATTACCCTTAAGGTTTTATATTTACATACGTATACATTGTTGTGTTGTATGTAGGAAATTTCAAGAATACATATATGTACGTATGTATGTATGATTTTTGTAAATATGTACATATGTTCATATATACGCATAACGTCATATAATATATATATTTATATATAATATAATACTAAATATTGTTATTCTCTATAATAAAATACTGTTATAAATATAAATTGAATTTATTTTCTTTTATATAAATTCACACATCAAAATCAAAAGGTTAAAAATGATTTTATTATACTTATGTAGAATATCAACATTACACATATTAAATGGATATATATACAATTATATGTATGCGCTCGTATAGGTATATGTATCAATATAACACGAATATACATAAACCATGTTTCTTCATGTGTATAGAAAAAAAAAATAATATAAGAAGTGTATCAAGGTATGTAAAAGTATGAATACCAGCTATATAGACTACGATATATTAAGACTATGTATGATTGTGTTCACATAAAAAAGCAAAATTTAATAAAAAATTTACAAAGTCATATGAAACTATATAAATTTTTGTTTTCAATTGAATTTTAAATTGTATTTTATATTTACACATAACCAATTTATATATAAAATAAAACCAATTTAATGTACGTATGCTTGTATATACGCTGTATGTGAAGAAATATATATATATATATATATATATTTATTTATACATTTATTTACATATATTATGTGTATGTCTAAACGAAAATGTTCATTATAGAATCAAATAATAAATATATTGTCGTAGGGATTCGATTCAATCATAAAAATAATAATAATATAAGATAAAAGACTACACTCATAATAAAATTTAATTCCCCGTCAATAATTAAAATAATGTATGTTATACAGAGTGCATTTGATGTACATAATAAAATTTATATAAAAGGGGAGAAAATATAATAATCAAGAGAATTTCATATTTGATTTTATAGAAAATTAAAAAAGAATAATATTTTTTTCTTTCAGATTATAGATAAAATGTACGTTTGGTTACATGCATTGTATCTATACTTGTATAGGTAATTAGATTTAAAAGGATTATGTACATGCATACCTATATTTTAGTTGAATTTTCATACATACTAAAATTCAACTAATTTCCGTTATTTTCCTTTCATATAAATTAAGAGTTGTTGCGAATAAAAATCTATTAAAAATAACATTCTAATTTCTTTATTCTATACATATATCCTTTAAATTTTTTCACCACCCAAATATTTTTCGATACTTTATAATAGGATAGACAGGCAATAATTATACAAGTATACATTTACATATAGACATGAAAATATTTTTAAGGATTTAAATAGTACGAATAAATAGCATATATTTGAATATATTTTTTATTTTTTTATTTTGGAGCGTATAATATTTCTGATGATACAACTGTGTGACTTGATAAAAGGAAATATGTAAAAATAAATTTACCTTATAATTATTACATATTTTATTTAACTTCGAGATTAAACGTAGAACTTGAAGTTACCACTATATAGGTTTATTTAGTCCGTATATTCAATATCCATATTTATGTATACCATTTAAATTTTGTTTAACTTTCAATACTCGTCTAACCGGAATCAGTTCAAATATTTTGAATAAATATTATAATAAGATCAAGGACATTATTACAAGCAGCGAATCATGTGCATAAAAAGTTTTTTAATCTAAGACCCTTGCATATAAATCTTTAATAAGGCCCGTAGCAACATATGGCTGCGAAATTTGGATTCTTAAAAAGAAAGAAATTTATGAAATAGCCACTTTTGAAAGATGATCCTTAGAAAACTTTTGGGGCAATTAAAATGCCAGTTGAATTATATATAAGATGTTAACATGTCAAATGTGAAATAACATCAAAAATTGAAATTTGGTGTTATTCCCATTTGAAAGCGAAATAATACCAATTTGTTGTTATTTCGTTTGGTGTTATTTCCGTCCACCGATGAATTATAGAAGAATTTATTAGCAACAAAACAATAAATTGTAATGTTTATTAAATCTTAGAAATAAGTGGTGGCTAACACATGTTTTAAGAAAGGACAGTAATTGAAAAGTAAAAAAAAAGTATTAGACGCAGCTAGAAAACGCAGACTTAAAAGCAAATGATTAAACGACGTAGCAGAAAATTTAAGAAAGATGAAAGTTAGTGACTACAAAACGAAGACTAGAGATGGTAATGAATTATTTCAAATTATTGAGGATGCCATGGTTTATCAAGGACTGTAAAACTGTGAAACAATGTTTAACTATCAATTTTTCAAAGTGTTATGCAGTTGTATGTTCTTGATTTTTATTTTCAATTTTAACAAATCTGTAATTAGAAATTATATATTTGTTCTCCATTTTTGTGCAGCAGATATGGTATAAATGTAAACAGAAATCTCATATACATATAATATAAATTTTACATTCAGTTTATCTCAGTGATTTTATTTAATTTTATTATTTCTATCCAATTATTTTTCGTTATATGTATTTGCTTTTTTATTAGCGTATTATTATACATATATCATTTATTTCCTAATATCATACATATTGAATGTTATTATATATAAGTACATACATGTTATTATATGTACGTAATGTCATAATAATTCTAATTATCTGAGTAGTATAGTATTTAATTTTAATTAAAAATATATATATATGTAGGCTTATTTTTCATGTTATTTTTTTGCTCATTTATTTTAGTTTCTTATTAAATTTTTTCTTCTTATTAATAATTGTGTATATGAATAAAATTTAATTTTTCATTTTAATTCCATTTGTTGTTTTTTTGAATTTTTTTATTATTATTGTTTTTTTTTTGATTATTTTTCTTAATTACATCTTTTATTATTATTTTAAATAAGAATATTTTATAATAAAACAGCATACAGAAAAAAAATTGAAAGAAAAAAACTTTGAAATATTTTTTCCATTTTAAGATTGTACAATTATTTATGTTGTACCTACATATATCTGTTTATTTCATATGTATTTATCTAGTACAATCTGTGTACACATGTAAATACAAATTTACATACATAATGTACATACATAACATATATAAAAAGAGAGGCTTCATCATCTTTTTAACTACAATTTTTTTACTCGATATTATAACTTATTTATTTATATTTATTATTTTTTTGTTTATTTCATCAAACATACCAATAAAAAACTAGTACAATATAAAACGAGAAGACTTGAGAAAAATGATTAAAAAAAATTGTTTAATGTGTACGTACATTCATACGTACATTATGTACATACTTGATTATAATTTTAAAAACTTTTATAATATTTATTACTTCCTATGTTATACATGTATACATATTTTAACATCTGTATAAATAATAAAATGCACATAAATATATTTACATATAATATGTATATGATGTGATAGGTATTAGGTACATATGTATATGCTAGTGTATATTATATAGATATATATATTGAGAAGGTATACAAAAATTATAAAATTGATTGAATATCCATCATGACTGGCATATTTCTGGAACAATTGTAAAAATGTGTATCTATATATAATTTAGATATATGTATTCATAACCACAGAAAAAAAATATAATAATAATAATTATGTACATAATGAAAAGAATATAAGTAATACAACATTTCTACATAATATAACCTATATATAAAGTGCATTCTTACACAAATCTAATACCTATTAAAATGTTGATATACACAAAGATATTCTTCAAGTATGGTTTAAATTTGTTTTGTTTTTTACGTAATAATAAAAGATATATTATATGAATATTTATTTACGTATACACTCCTTGGCACATGATTAAGAGTTAATGTAAATATTTTCTATAAATTAATTTCCTCTTTTTCAAACCATTGATAGACAATCCTTGTAGAGTGTAATTCATGAAATGTTATCTTGTTCAAATACGAAGTATATTTATTGTAATCATTCAATAATTTTAGTTCTTTAAATTTAGTTCTTTAGGTCGCCGACAATTTCTAGATACTTTTTGCAATCGAGACTACCGCTAGAAATTTATAAAATTCCCTATGTTTTTCATAATATGTAATATAATAATTCCTTACATTTGTCACAATTTTATGTTTGTAGAATTTGTAATAATTTTTTGAACAGTTTTTAATAATGCATTGGTACCATTATGATTATAGAATTTGAGGAAATCTGTAAAAATTTTCTTCTTTCTATTTGTTTTTGTTCTTCCTTGTAAATTTTTGTCATAATTCTTTTTTACTTCAAAGCAATAGCTTTTAACGCCGATACAACAAACTAAGTTCTATTTTATAGTCATCGATCTTAGCACGTTGCTCTACTTTATGTGCCCGACCATTTCCAATGTTTTTTTTTCTAAATTGTAAAAATAAATTTAAATAGTATCATTTTATACTAATAATTTCCAAGACTCTATATAGGATTGAGTTAGTGAAAGAGTTTACATATCTTGGAATTGCACTCACGTCAGACAATAATGAATCGAAGGAGATCTTGAAAAGAATAATAAAAGCTAATAAAACGTACTTTAAGTCTTACTCCAATATTAAAGTCTAAAATAGTATCTACAGCATCAAAGATAACTTATAACATATAACGCAGAATGCTGGACAATGGACATTGAAAGAAGCAGACGTTATCAAATTGGGCTGATTTGAAAGAAAAATATTGACAAGAATTTTCTGCGTAAAGAAGATTAGAGTGGGGGAGTATAGAAGAAAAACAAACTCAAAGATTTATGAATTGTATGACTACGTAGACATCATCACTTTTATCAAGATCGGAAGACTACGATGGCTGGGATACCGAAAACACCTGTAGAAAGATTTTGTATGGCAATGTTTGGAATAAGAGACGGAGAGGAAGGCCGAAGAATCGATGGTGGAATTCGGTACAAGAAGACCTAAACAAACTGGGGATTGAAAACTGGAGGGCTTCATCTTTGATAGAACGGGTTTGCGGCAGATTCTTACTGAGACCGATGTTCTTTTAAGGACTGTAGTTCCGTAGAAGAAGAAGAAAAAGAAAAAGAAGAAGAATTTCCAAGACAACCTTATGCAGTGTCAGAGAGTGTATATCAGATATGTACATATATTGTATGTTTTGATAGATAATAATATTATATTTCGTATCGTAATATTTTATATTTAGTATCTACGTAATGTGTATTATTATTATTAATCTGTAATGTATATTATTATTATTAATTGCACCGACTCTAAATTATATTACCCAGATATTCATTTATGTTATTATTATTTTTGTTATTGTAAGAACATAATATGTAAAATTATTTCTTTAAGGGCTAGTTTTACAGTCAACACTTGCACAAGTACGATTTTGGCTTTATGTAAGTTCAAGTAATTTTTTTCTGTTTTTAACATTACTCAACAAGAGAACATTTAAGAGACATTTACATAAGTCAATATGAATTGTGATTTAAAATTCCCTTAAATAATAATTTACAATTAACAAACCGAATTCTCAATATGAAATGTAAAAAATGTCATTTTGCATTTGAATTTTTCAACGATTACAGTTAAATTTGTACATTTTTTTAAAAAAAAAAGTCATAATGGCTAAAATTGCTAAAATGTAAGAAAAAAAAGGTAATACAGCAACAAAATTACCATACTGAAATCAAATTACTAAGTGTTGAAATGATAAGGGAAATTTTAAGTGTTGACTGTAAAACACTTTCAAAGTTAAGTGTTATATCCTACCTAACATTTTCTACACTGTAGGTGTTGACTGTAAAATTGGCCCTAAAGAAAAATTAATTTAAAATAAAATTTTAATAATAATAAGGAAATTGTTTTGTTTGTACAATATTACAAAAAAAAATTTGTTTATACAATTTATATTAAAATATATTTATTTTTATTTCCGCTTTTGTGTATACACTTTATCTTATGTGCATTTCGTATTTCTTGTAATATTATTGTAAACGTAATGGTAATAAATAACATTCTGCTACTACTATTGCTCTGCTATTATATTGGTGTTGTTGTTGTTAACATTTTTTTTTCATTCATGGATAAATTTTGTTTTTTCATATAAAAGGTATATGTACACATTTATATTTATCTTTTTATACCTCACCTTCAATTATTATAATATTTCATATATGTACGAATACATATGTTTATGTGTATAGGAAATATTTTTTTGTATTCATATAAATTATTTTTTTATGCACTTTGTATGTATATTATAATATGAAATGAACGACGACATTATGTACATTTATGTACTATATAAGTATATTACAACAATTTTTATAATATTTTTCTGAATATATGAGAGTAAATGTATATATACATACGTATATTATACTCGGAAATATTAAAATAAAATAATCCATATGTGTTACATATGTGTACTTTTCATATATCATATTAAAATAAAAATACTTATATATATTTATATGTAATATACATTGAGGTAAATATATAATATATAATATATAATATCGTAATACCATGTAATACGTGTAATACATTATGTATATGTATGTTACATATGACAAAATTTATATACGAGTATATATTTTTATAAACGTACATACATATTATATATAAACATTTTCTTGTTAAAAATAAAAATATATTTATATTGCCTACATAGTTGTTTAATATATAATAATACATAATAATAAAAATAATAATAATATAAGTAAGGAACAAAAAAATTAAACAAAAAAGACAACAACATACAGAATATAACACTGACAGGAAGAGGCCGATCCATAATATGAATTTATTGTTCCCTCTTATTTTTATGTATTTTTATTTTTATATTATTTTTATACTGTACATCTATACACATACATATTTACGTATATTTTATTATGTTATGTTTTTTTTTATTTTTATTTTTTTCATATTATATATTATTTTCATTATTATTATTATTATTCTTATTACTTTTTTCTCCTTATATATTTTTATATAAATTATATTTTGTTCGTTATTATTACATGAATTTTTTCCTTTAGATAAGATATATACGTATACGTACATATGTACTACATTATGTTGTTGTGTATATGTATGGGTATGGTGTAGATATAATTTCTTTCGTATATTTTTATATTACGATCTCTAAACGTGAATTTATTACACAATTTACAATGATATAAAAATAAATTATTATTAAAGTTGGAGGTCGGGTGCTATAATGTGTATAAATATGTACTTTTTACAATATATGTATATACCTATATATAAATTTATATATTCTTATATATAATATATTAATAATATTTAGATATGTATGTTTATATGTAAGAAATATAATAAAAATAAAAATAATAATAATGACGATGACGACGGTGATGGCGATGATGATATTCGTTTCGTTATATGTGTACGAGTATTTATATTAATAGCAGAAAAAGCAGTAGTATTGGTAGTGTAGTAGTGAAGGATGAGGATGATAATGATGATGGTAACTAAAAAATATATACATACGTACATGTATTCTGTTTACATATATTGTTTATACTTGTATGTATATGTATGCATTCTTTAATATAAAATTATATTTTAAACAACAAAACAACGTAATATATTTTTATTTAGGTATATACATACATTTATATACTTACTTATCTACCTACATTTATTTACGGTATTTTATTTTATTTATTCATTTTTTTTTACATACTTATATTTTTTATTATTATTTTTATTATTATATTATTATTATTATTATATTTTGTTTTTTAAATTGTTTTTTGTTATACAGTCATGCGCTAAAATTAACCATACAAACATACATACATACATACATAGATAAATACATATAATACAAGTTACTTCATTTTGCCTCCTTTTGCTTGCTTTATTAGAAGGAAAATGAAAACAATATAAAAAATATGTATTTTTTTAAATGAAAATGAGAAAAAATTGAAATGAGAAGCCGACCAAAGTTGTATGTATTTATTACATTAATTTTTATATATCAAGAATTTATTTATGTGCGTATAGGTATACCTACTATATAATTTTATCATCATCTTCATCATCATAAGAAACAAAAATAATAAAATAGAAATAAATATAAAAATAGAAATAAAAATATAAAATAAACAAAACTAAAATGAAATAAGATTAAAAATGAGAAATAATAATAACATTAAATTTGTATCATAAACACATACATTTAAACATTATGTAGATGAAAAAAAGATTGAAATGAAAAATTTTTTGTTTCATTTTTATCTAATTTATTTTTGAAAATATAAATAACAATTTTATATATAAAGATTACTTATGTATATTGTTAAAGTATGTAATTTTATTGTTTATCTTTCATATAATATTTTTGGTCAATGACCT
Organism: Villa cingulata; assembly: GCA_951394055.1. Taxonomy (NCBI): domain Eukaryota; kingdom Metazoa; phylum Arthropoda; class Insecta; order Diptera; family Bombyliidae; genus Villa; species Villa cingulata. The sequence goes on along the minus strand of OX596021.1, from coordinate 36,011,461 downwards.
TTTTCATGAAATATTTTTTCCAAAGACTTCAACAACACGTCCTTATAATATGCATACATACAAATGCCAATAATATTCTGTTAAATATATACCGGGAATTGTTCATTTAAAAATTCCGTTTAACGATAATGAAAGAGATGTTTTGTGGGCCAAGTTGATACCAAAATACAATACAATAATGTCAGGGAGCTAGATGTGCATTGACGCGTCTTATGCCCAAAATATCGATCGAAATCGAGCGAACGATCAAACTCTTGAGAAATGTTAAAGTCATGATTTTTCTGTCTGAGGTTTGATTAACGATTACTGAGCTTATTTCACTTTATCAATGATTTTATCAGTTGTAGAGGTTGAATAATATCTTCGATTTATATCTCTTTCGACCTTATTTGAATGTTTTTCACATTTCATAAGCCCTTGTTTTTGATGACTGATATAATAATAAGCCCTTTCTAAGATTTTTAGAGATATCCGGCACACAAAATTCATTCGCACCACTGCATAACGTAATCTTTGTTTAACAATTTGTAATGATTTTTTAAGTGAAGTCGCGAAGATGCACTGCAACAATATGCAGAATTAAAGTTCATCATCATCATCATCATCATCCTTGGCTTGATAGTTCGTATAGAATATTGACCTCTCTGAGATTGCCTATCCATTGCTCTCTATTTTTCGCTCTTTTTTTCCAATTTTGAATATTTAACTTTTTCATTTCTTCAATCTATCTCATTCTGGGTCTTCCATATTTTCTCTTTCCATCAGGTTTACCTTGGAATATCTTGTATAGGATACTACCTTCTTTCATTCTTGTTACATGTCCAGCCATTTGTAATTTTACATAATCTACTAATTTTATATCATTTAACTCCAGAATTAATGTTAGGAACGATAAATTGGAAGAGCACAATACAGGAGCGACAGATTGCTCTGTAGGTCGCTATTTTTGATGATGGATTGGTATCTATATTTTTTTTGACAGAGTATATGCATACGTGTATAGTACTGATAGATAGATATCTAGACATATAATAAAGGAAAAAAATACACTTCGATATATACAATATTAAAAAAATTGGTATGTATATTTTATATTTTATTTACACGTTTATATTATATCGCTAAAATAACAAAATATAAATATACATAAAGGTAAATATCAATTTTCGTTGTTTTATTCTAATGTTATTTTACAAGAAATATAAATATACGAGTTTATGTATACGTATACTTTTACTTATGTATAATTAGATAAGGCATATGTATGTATTAAGATTTTTATAACGATTGAAATATTTGTTATCATTAATCGTTATAATATTAATTTCATTGATCGTTTTATATAGAAACAAAACGATAAATAAAATCTTGACATATCAATTTATGTATAGTACGACAGTACAAATAACTTATAATGACTTGTAGATATAGTGCATTATGTATTCTGAAACAAGCATAGATACGTACATTTACATATGACTCGTATTTTACCTATTTAATATTATTTTATGCTGCCACCTTGACCTTCTTTTAGAAAATTCCTTAATAAATTTTTTCTGTTGTCATCATCGTCGTCGTAGTCATCATAATCATCATATCGAAAAGATACATATCTAGCTACATAAAGTTTACATATATGGATATATGTATATTTATGTATATAAATGTACATACATAATTTAATCTTTAGGTCTTTAGATAGCCAGTTAGATATATGTAGAAGGTACAATGTTGATAAATATGTATACGGGCAACATAATTATATAATGAGTGTTTATAAATTTAACTTGGATGTTTTTTGTTTGTTACTTTTATATTCTCTAACAGAGCAGTCGTACAATACATACACATACTCTTACATATATTCGTATATATGTACACTTTTAAATTATAATACCAACTAACGAATATGTAATATCTAAATACAAGAAGTAAGTATGTATGTATTTATAAGAATGTTTACAGCTTTGTTTCGTTGCTTTTGATGATTCTTTGTTGGTATTTTTTGTTGCTTCGTTGAAAATGATTAAAATAATATTACTATTCATAATTTTTTGAACTGAATACATAAATACATATTTATATATAAATGTATGTATATATATATACATAAAATATAAATGTATTTACATTAATTTATACCATGTATATTTACACTGTTATATTATATTATATAATATTATGTACATATATAAAAATAAATGAATTAAAAAAAAACAATTGAGAACTAAAATAAAATAAATGAATATATAATATAAAATGTATAAATAAAAACTTAAAATTAAGAAAAAATATTAAAAAAAAAATTATAAAAAAAAATAATATAATAATAATTTATAAGAAGGGGTCATTATTCATTAAATTTTCAATCTCCTCATCATAACTAAAAACAAATCTAACCAGAAGTGTGTATGGATATGCACATAAATGTATAAATATATGTATACAAGTGTATTTTGAATACTCAATATTCATATACATATGTATATAAGTATGTATACGTATACATTTGTATGTTTATGATATATTTTTTTTTATACAAGCCTATAATTGTATAATGATATAAAGTATGTACATATATATGTATATTATATTAAAGTGTACTACGTACATTTTATTCAAAAAAAAAATAATAATAATAATAATTTTATTTCAACTCAATTATTATATTTTCTGTTTTTTGTGTTTATTCATATCATTTTTTTCCTTCAATTTAAAATTTTCTTTTTATCCGACATAATTACACTTTGAGACTTTGACTGTACATGTATCTAAAGTAAATTTATATATGTATATTTAACATGTAACATACAAAATAACACAAACGTGTATGTACATATGTATATAAGCTTGTGTATATAGACGGAACTAAAAGGCAATATAGCATCAAATTCGTAGCTGTTATACACAAGTATATATTCATAGATTTCATTTCCACTTAAAAGAAATATCATAAAAAATTATATTATATACTCGTACATACATATTATACATTAGTACATTACATATTATCATAGAATAATACATATAAATATAGATATATAGTCTATGATATTATATTTCCATGTGTATGTATAGTGTATCTTTAGATTTTAGATCTTAATATTTTACATTTTTATTGTTTTTTTTTTTTTTTAACTTTTTTTTGTGTTATTATTATAGTACGAGTATGTATTTATTTTTTTTTTTTCATTTCAATTATATTTTTCACATTATATACTCGAACAAATACATACATGAGTATAATGTATATATTTTTAATTTAATTCTTTTTTTTATAGTTTCTTACATGTTTTATATTTTTGTTAAATTTTTTTTTAACATTATTTATTTTTATTTTAATTTTTTTTCGAGTGTAATACATATAATTATATTTTACAAATACTTTTGTAAATTATTACAATATATTTTATAGTTTATGTATACGCATGTATATGTACATATATTTGTGTGATAATAAAAAATTTGTATGGTGATTTGTTTTTTCTTTTTTATTTGAAAATAAATTTTATTTATATTATAATAGGAAAAATATTATTTATGTATAAACGAACAATGACTGATTATTTTGGAGTAAAATTTTCACTTCACATTTAAAGTCAAAAATGTATATGAAATTAGAAAAAAAAATAATAATTTACATATAAACACTTAGATCCGTATATATGTATATGTGGTGTATTTATGTACATATTGTAGATACTGGGTGTACTGTATATAAGTATTTAATTTTGTTGTTATACACTATTAATGTACTGTTTAAATTTTTTTGTCTTTCAGATTTTATATGTAAGTGTGTTCTATTTCAGTTTATATTCCATGGAAATTATTATTATTATATGTATTTTTTATTATCGTTTTTATTATAATTACAATATTCTTCAAGATGAATTATAAATTCTCATGGGAACATTTTCTTAGATTTTTTGGAAGTTTCTTTTTCTCTTTTATTTTTAATTTTATTTTTAATGAATAAATTGTTTTGTTTTTTGTAAACAACACTGTATATTAAAGATTGTGGCATTATTTGTAGCATATTCGATAATGAGTAATATCTGCTTGTATATACGATCAATTTTTTAGAAATTTTATAAATGAAACTGATTGAAATGAGTATTTAAATTCAATGCAAGAGGTAATTTTTCGAATAATGATTTCCAATTATTTTTTTCTAATCAAATATTTACTTCAAGTTATTTGTGTAAAAACATATATACAAACTCCTTATGTAATTATCTAATATATATTAGATATTAGTAAAGTTAAAAAAATAATGTAAACGTAATTTATTTCTATACCATTGATTTGATATATAAAATTTTGTTTCTTTTTTCCACATCATTAATGTCCAATCGATTGGTAAATCATATCCTTAAAGATTACAATCAAAAATATGACAACAAGAAACAAGAAATGAAACAGATTTTTTATAGAATAAAACAGTTGTTTTTTTCTCAATGAAAAGTTTACAAAACATAAACAAAATATAAATAGCAAGAAATCATTTTTTTTTTGAATGACAAAAATAAAAAAAAATCAGAAAATTTATCGTTTACATCATAATTGTGCGATTTCTTGTATATCTATACAACAAAAATTCAAAATAAAAGCGGCTATGGTATTTTATAACAAAAGTTACTTGTATTTTTTACTTGTACATTGTACATTGTACATACAATCATTTTTATACAATATCCTGAGAATACATAACCCAACAAGCACATTAAATTTCAATCTGTATCTCATTCTTTTCATAATTTTCTTTCCTATATACATATACATAGCTATAGATACATAAATTTTGAAAGATGAAGGCAAGGAAACTGAAAAGTGCTTTTAACTTTTATACGTGTTTATATACATATGCAAACACATACATGTATATATATATATATGCGCCTATAAAATACTTTTGAATTTGCTCTTTGAATACAAAATACTCGACGGAAATACCTAACTCTAACTGTCGTTATAAGAAGAATGAATCCTTCCTCTACATATATTTACGTAAATAGAATATCTATAGATAAGTATATATATTCATATAAGTACATACATAAATAAAATTCTACATAGAATACATTGAAAATATGAAAATAGAACAGGATAATTTTTGTATGAATAGGGAAAGAGGTATATTATAGATACAAAGACGATAAACCCAAACAGCCAAGAACCAGACGACCTTGGCTTATTGAAGAAAAACATAGACAAACGTGAGTATAAAAGCAAATGAAATTCAGCACGAAACGTAAACCTTTTCATTTTGCTTTTCTTTTTTACTTTTTGGTTTTTGGTATGCATTAAGCATAATATGTCCTTATGGAGTCAATTTCAGTTCACTGTATATATAGTTTATGATGGGTGGGTGATTTCGATCTTGACCTTGATATGTATAAATGTACACATATTTGTACATCGTACAATTACTTACTTACAATTTCATACACAATACTATATACATATAAACATAGGTAATTTGAGATATATACATATGTATATATGTATGTACATATGTGTTGACGTACATAATCTATATATACTTATGTATGTATATGTACAAAGGAAAATATGTATAGAAGAGGTCTAATGGTATATATCTTATATTCAATTGTAGATATTTTGTGTGCATATTTATATTATACGAGTATATTTATATTTATGTATACATTTATAAATGCAGAAGGAATATGACTTCGAATTCGCTATATGCATAGGAAAATATATACCATGAAACATTGGAATTTGGTTAGCATGCACACACTTTAATACAATTCTTTCTGTTCTCTCTTCAATAATGTATATAATATTTCTGTGTGTATGTTCTTTATGTAAGAAGTTTGTAGATTATTTGAATTTGTGTGTGAGCAATAAGTAAAGATTCTTGGAAAATGTTTGTTTTTTGTTTTCATATACATAATTGCATCAATATACAAAAGGATATATAATCCTATATTGCCTATATTATCTACAAATACTTAAGCTTTAGTATGGTACTACGTACTACCAGTACTACCATGCACATACTGAAATCCCTTCTATAATGAATTTCTTGTACGATGAACTCAATTCAATAGTCTAAGATATTGCATTATTGTTCAATTTGTAGCCCAATGTTTATGATGTTGACGTATGAAGTCACATCACACATGTGAATATATACACGTAAGTATATGCACTTGAACGGCTTAACAGCTTGAACAGTTCACTTCTATCTTCTGTAAAGAGGGTAAAATTATGCATATATACATAAAATTATATCACACATTTTAACATTCTAAGGCAATAGGTCAAATAATAATAATTACATCGTTTCAGTATTTATGCGTTCAAGTGTATATAATACAAAGATCCTTAAAAATTTCTCAATTGCATTACACACTGAATGAATGCATTTTAATTATTTTGTATTGCACTATATATACTGCTATACAGTGTTCATAATAGTTGAATTATATTCGTACTTATGAATTACATTACATAAGAATTATACGTACAAACGTGATGGCATGTAACTTAAGATATAATTTCGATGCAAGAAAGTTTCATTCTTATACACATATTTGAGGTACAGATTGAATTTTCTTAAAATAAAATTTAAATTCTGTCATCTGTAAATTACGAAATACTCGTATGTATGATAATTAAGTATTTTATCTAATTATGTATGTTTGTCCGAACCGAAACGCAATCTGACATGCACTCAGAAGCAAAAAATTCCTTTTATGACCATTTTAGATATATGGGGATATCAATGGATTTTGTGTATTTTTCACTGTTTTTGTTTTATTTTCAAGTTTTTCATCAGAATTTGCAAAAACAACTGATCAATTGACATTATGTATGTAACTATGAATATGATATAAATGAATTAATCAAAAGATTTTTTTTGATGCAGATGGGCCAGTTCGAAAGTATTCAGAAACTAATAAAATTATCATACTCGTATTTCATTGTTTTCTGTTTTGTTGTTATTATTCATTGTAATATGCTTTAAAATAACAAAAGCTTGGGTTACTTAATTTAATATCATGAAAAATAAAAGCGTCTTCACTTCTATGTAATTTTCACGACGATTGTAACTATAAATGATAACAAAACAATATACAATAATCTACAGAAATAAAATAAAGTACAAAGGTCATCCTTATTGTTAAAAAATTTATTACATTTCAGCTCAGTGTATATTAGATACTCAAAACTTTCAGACTTACCTATTTATTGTCTTCCTCTTTATCGTTTTTTTAAATGTAGCTAATAAGTATTTATCATTTTAAAAATATATCCTTTATTTATGTACATACTACGAGTATACAAGTAATAATCAGAATGCCTAATGAATATTTTTTCTATCAAATCGAAATATGCATTAATTTTACGTATACGGTATATATATTTATGTACTTATATGTACGTGTATATGCAATACAATACAATCTCATTCCTAGTTTATCGTTATAATTATTTATTTTGATTATATTTTTGGCAAATTATTAGCTGACAAAAAAACCAGTCAAATAAAAACAAAAAAATCGCAAAAATCAAAACAGAAATAACAAGAAAAAAAATTTAAACTTTGCTACACGATGGGGAGAATATTTTTTTTAAAAATATTTTCCATTTTCAGAGAAGTCGAAAAAAATTACTTTTTTTTTGCTCTTCATCTAAAAATTTGTTTTTATATTTGTTAATATAAATTTACGTTTTCATTTTTTACTTTTTTTGTTTTAGATTTTTTTATTTTATTCATTTTTTTTTTTTTCTACTTCTTCTATATTTTGTATTTTAAAATAAATTTTTCCAAATGACGAGTTTGTTCATTAATCATGTACCCAGCATAAACTCGTAGCTCGTAGTAGTAATATATGTACAGAGTATGGGTATACAGTGTAAATATATGTATATAATAAAGAATATAAATATTGCGGTATGGTATGAAGACCTCCCTCTGTTAAAACGATATCCTGCCTGATATAAAATATACAAACGTGTATCACCGTATTAAGTATCTATATATAGAAATATGTATGTTTGTATGTGTATTTTATCATTTTGATTCCGAGTATTTGTTCATCAGCAGGAAGATTATACCCGCCGTCAAGCAAAAAGAAGGAAATTTTGTAACAGAGAGAACGTCGTCTATGTATGAAAAAAAAAACGCGTACATACCCATATAAATACATAAATATGAGTATATAAAATAGAGCCAAAGCTAAAGTAGCAGTATACTCGTATGTATACCAATTCGATAGTAATAGGAGTACATTATATAATTTTTACTTTTTTTATTTTTTTAATATTTCATTTTATTTTTTTTTAATTTTATATTTTTTGGAGGTTTGATAAAGAGGGTGTTATACGCGCAATGTAATTCTAATGGCATGCTGTGTGTTATATGGTATAGAAATATATATATTCGAATATGTATTTATATAAATAAATATATAAGAAATCTTCAAATATGTATTTACTATATTATGTAAATGTAAAATATATTATAGTGACATGCACATACATGTAAATTCTTATATTATTTATAATATATTATATATATAATTACATACATATATTATAGAATATAAAATAATATCACAAATATAAATTACATATTTATGTATATACAGTGGACATGAAAAGTCTTTGTACACCTACAAATTTAAACTATGAATATCTCTAACTAAAAACCATAATGAACACATCTTCCCATTTTTTGCACAAAAAAAAAAAACCTTAATCTGTATTTAATATTATTCCGCAATTTTCATTTTTATATACCTACCTCTGTTCATTCTCATGTTACAGGAAGTTAATTAAAACAAGTCCAAAATTACGAGTCAAAAATGTTTTTACACTCATATAACATATTATAGAGTTGTTCTGGGTAATTTCATAAAAATCCCTTTCTTTTAAAAACTATTTTTTTTCAATTTTGATGATAATTAGAATAATTAAGGAAGACACTTTGTCTTTGTCTTTTTTTGAAATTCCATCTATGGATCTATCTTCCCCATTCACAAAAATTAAATCTATATATTATAAGGATAAATCTTCAATGATACCAATGAATCTTCATACCAACTTTTTTTCATGACTGATAACGTTATGGTTCACATAGTGAAATCATCTATGATATTTTATTTTGAAGAATCTTTTCAGCTACATTAATGTAAAACAAGTCTTTATTTATTTGTCAAAAGTTTATTAGAAGGAAAGAGCATTTTATGAAAATTTGGAAGTGTACAAAGACTTTTGATGACCACTGCATAAAAAAGTATGTAGTATATGAGTATAAATAATATACAAATGCATTTTCGTTATAAAAACTACCTCGAGGGGAAGGTAAATAATGGAAAAATATTATTATTTAGAAAAAAAATGTATCTTTATCTATTTCTCATTCCTAATTTTTAATAAAATTTTGTTTTTATTTATTTTATTTTATATACATTATTATGTATCATATAAATATGTATTCTTTTTTTTTTTGATTTTTTAATTCTAAAATGTTCTCTGTAAAACAACAACGTATATTATTATTTTTGTATACATATGTATTGTATATGAATATTTTTATATATATCATTATTATTATTATTATTATTATTATTTTTATTATATAAATTTTAAAAGAGAAGAAATGAAATGTTGGATTTTTTTCCATTCTGTACATACAGAAGGGATGTTTTAGTACAGGAGAATTGTATTAAAAAGAAAAAATAAAAATAAAAATAATAAAAATTAAAAAAAAAAAACATACCAGAAAACTCATTATGAGGGTGGTGAGTGTGACTAATTGTGCTATATTCTACTAGTAAAAATTAAAAAAAATTTATATAAAAATGAAAAAAATAACATTGTATACACGATACGATGCTTAGAACAATTTCAGTATTTTTTTTTCCGTATATAATATCTATACTTTTTAAAAAACATAAATAATACATAAATAAATATATAACATATACACTCGTATTATTCGTATATAAATATTATATAATAAGGGTAGTTTAAAAGGAAAAAAAATTATTTTTTTAAACACATATTTGTTTATATATGTATGTACTGGTATATATGTATTTTCAGTATAATAAATATAAATATTTAAAAATATGAGAATATTTATCATGTTCCCTTTTAAAGAATATAAAAAATTAATAATAAAAATACAAATATAAAATTATATCCACACGAGTTTGTACGTAAAATAAACGTATAATAATACGAGTATTATGTATACGTATATAGGTATGTAGTCCTATAGTATTATATGTACATAAATTTATTATTTTTGTACATTATACAGACGATATGAAAAATTATAAATTATTATATACAAAATAATAAAGAATAAAAGAATAATAAAATAAATAAAGAAAAATTGGTAGGGAAAGTTTTAGATATGAAATTGTATATCTAGCAAAAATAAAATACTAACATTTATGCGTGTGCTTACATTAAGATGTATGTAAGAAAGAGAAAAAAAAATTAAATATGCGAATTATACATATATAGTAATTTAAAATTTTTTTAAAAGTTTTATTATTATTTAAAATTTTTATCTTCGTATTTAATTTGTACATCTGCTACCTTGTGATCCATATACGGATTTTAATTATACATAATACGAGGGTAATTTTGAATATTTTTATAATATTAAAATAATTCTTATATACAAATAAAGTACATAAATACATAAATATTACATGTAAATGTATAAAAATTAAAATAGATATACACACATATATTTAATTCATGGACACTTTCATGTGATGAAATATTTCGATATGGTTTTTATGTTATGATATTTACTTGATTTTTGCAATTACATAAAACTACGTAGTACATTTTTATACATACATACAATGGACATCAAAACTCTTTGTACACCACCAAATTTTCATAAAATGCTCTATCTTCCTAATAAACTCTGAACAATTTAAGACTTGTTTCACTTTAGGAAAGTTTATTATTTTTCAAATAAAATACAAATATTTATAATTGATTTCATTATGTTATGAGTAATGAAAAATGTTGGTATCAAAAGTCATTGAAGATTTATCCTTAATATACATATATGTAGATTTACTTTTTGTGAACGGGGAAATATTGAGTCATAAATGGAATTTTATATGAAAAATTAAAGTGCCTTCCTTCTAATTATCATCAAAATCGAAAAAAATAGTTTTCAAAAGTAAGGGATTTTTATAACATTACCCAGAAAAACTATATAAAAAATTATATGAGTGTAAAAACATTTTTAACTCGTAATTTTTGACTTGTTTTAATTTTTTATTTTTCTATAAGTTGAGAATGAACAGAGGTAAGGTATATAAAAATGAAAATTCCGGAATAATATTAAATACAAGTTAAGGTTTTTTTTGTTGAAAAAATGGGAATATGTTTTTATTTGATATTTAGTTAAAGGTATTCAAAATTTAAATTTGTAGGTGTACAAAAACTTTTACTGTCCATTGTACTTACATGCCACCATGTATATATTAGTAAATATTTCAATAGTCTATATGAAAATGTTTTAATATTTAACGTAATTACATTCCTATTTTTAACATTATATTATACTACAATCTCTACACTCACAATTTATACATAAAATTTATTTACTTTTTTTATTAAAATCTTTAACGAAAGAAATTCTGATGTGATTTTCTTATACACGAGTATACAAATGTATCCGAAACTTTCTGGTATATATTCATAAGTACTTTTATATGTATCTATATAGGTAGGTATATGTTAATATACATTTTTTATTTTATTTTATTTTACAATTTTTTTTTTCAAGAAAAAGAATAATAATAAAATGAATGAGATTTTTTCATTATAAATTCCATTTAATTATCTTTTTTAACGTTATTGTACATAACACACAGCAACGTTATTATAATGTAGGTTTATAAATATGTATGTATATGACGAGTATATAAAACTCTAATGTACATATGTATATTTGTATATATACACATATTTTTTTTATAAGAATGGTGTACATTTTTTTACATACATTAAACTGCATATATACTTACGTACATATGCGAGTATGTATGGTACAGTACAGGTAATGTCTTATAATACGATATATGTAGCACATACATCATTTATAATTTTGTAATTATTTTTTTTTCGTTTATTTTCTTGTTGTCGAAAGGAAATAATTTTAAGTTATTTATAATCAAAAAAACGAAACAAAAAAATGTTAAAAAATTTACATTTTATAATATTATGTATTTACATGTACATATATGTATTATATATAAGAATAAATATTAGTATATCTGTATGTATGTATACTCATATAATATGTACATGAATAAAAATCTCATTGTATGTAAATTAAAATAATTGAAGAAAATATTTTATTAATTATTTATGAATAAATAATGTAAAATACATACCTATACAAATACAAGTATGTATACGAGTATCTAATTATTCATACAATTATATAGTACATGTACTTATATCCATTTAGGTATTAGGTATTAGCTTGTACATACTCATATACTCGTATACATAATGTATAATAATTTAGCATTATTTTTTCGTTACAAAACACTCGTATATTACTTATTAATAAGAATAATGTATGTACAATGTACAAATTTATATATTTTTATTTTGTAAAATTTGTATATGTGAAAATATGAAAACAATGTACAAGTATAATACTAAATAATGTTAAGTGTTTACAAAATAAAATTTAAAAATGAAAATGTTCATTTTAATAAACATACATGTAGAGAAAAATATAAAAATACATACATTATGTATGTAACTTAAATGCGTCTAATATTTTATCTGAATATGAATTGTTTATAATAAGTAAATACTCGTACAACATTTTTCAATGCACTCAAATGTATAAATAAAATAATTGGTATAAATTATAAAGTAATACGTATTTTGTGAACGATATACGAATGAAAAAACTTATAGTATTTGTTAAAAAATATCTTTTATTAAGTATTAAGTGGTAAAAATGTATTATGCATATGCTTACCTGAATATTATACTTGTTCTTCTTCCTCCTAAGCCCTATACAGTCCACAATGAGCCATAAGGTTTTCTCAGAATCCGTCCTTAAAATCAATTCTTCTTCTACAGCATCCCTCTACCTTTTTATTGACCTTCCTTGTAAAATTACATTTTGCATTCAATTGCGTAAGTCTTATATGTATACATAATAATTGGTCTTATCTATTGTTTATCTTTTACACAGTCACATCATCTAAAATTAATATGAACATTATATACAGTATTGCCTACAAATATTATTTTATTATCAATTTGCGTTAAAGTTTGAAATTTATAAAAGTTCCCGTTCGTATATGTTCATTATGATCATTATATTCTATTGCAATCTCATGTGATATACATAATAAATACATATTTATGTGCATATATATTTTTTATATTTTAATTTTTTATTCTATTGCAAAGAAAAAAAAAAAAAAAACAAAAATTAAAATAAAAAATAAAATGAAATGAAAATAATAAAATTAAATTCATAGAGTTATTTTTGTATTTTCCACAATTTAAGTAATTTAATCAAATTAATCTGTTCAAAAATTTTTTATTCATAATATCCGCATATTAATGTATAGTTGTTATGTGTGTTTTTTAGTATGTGTTGTTTTTTTTTTGTTATTTAATGTTTTTATCTGTATTTTTATTCCTTTTATATGATTTTTTTTTTTGTGTTTGTTTAAAAGTTTTTTCATAACATACACTATATACTCGTAATAAATACATGTATCATATTATATGTACTTATTCAATTTGATAATTTAATTAAATTCCAAAAATTGTTTTGTCAGTATCATTTTATTTATACTCCTTCTCAGTTCATATACTCGTACATACATACATACATACATATGTTGTACATTTACTCTACTATATTATATATCCATGTAAACACAATTAAAAGTTTGTATATAAGTACTATATACGCATATTAATACAAACATAGTTATTTTTATATTTTAAATTTATTTAATGAATAGCACACGAATAGGTGTGAAAAATCAGGATTACATAAAAAAAAGTCAAAACAAAACCAAAAAGTATTTTAACATGAAAAATATATTTAATAAAAAACCAACAATAAACGAATCAAAAAACGAAAAAAACGAATGTGGCAAACGGTGAAAGTGATATGTGATATAATGTGAGTGATAATAATAGAGGAATAAACTGCTTTTTGGTTCGTTTTTTTATTCTTTTTTCAGTGACAAAAAACCTCAATAGAATTACAAGTAAGTATTTGTGTATGAAATGTTTTTGCAAAAAAAAGAAAACTTTGCTGTTTTTTTTTTAATTTTTGGTTTCGTTGTTTAAAAATATTTTTATAATATGTATTTATGTAGTTGTTGTTTATATATAGAAGTGTATATTTGTACAATTGTATGTATGCATGTACCTATAATAATTTCATATTCTATTAAATATAAATAAAATATAAAATGAAATTACATACATATACATAATGTGCTAATATGTTACAAGTTACATATAGCACACACCTATTATATATCCTTTTATCCTGAGGGATTTTTCAATAATCTCCAATTTTGAAATTGTTTGCACATATACGTATGTATGCCATATCAATACATGCACCAAGCCCATACATTTTTTTTTATAAATATATTATATTATGCACATATTCGTGTATATACTTACATGAATCTATAAAGTGGACAGATTTCAGATTATGTAGTATATTTGTATATATTTATGTAGATACACGAGTATATATGTGTGCATGTATATGTACAAAATTTTATTACATTTATTAATATTTTATGTATTTTAATATAACTCGTAATGCTGTTATTGTACTATATTTATACAGTTTGCATATACATATAGTAAATTTTATTACATTATATACGATTGGGAATATAAAATATGTATAAATTTATATATGTATTACTCGTATTCGTATACATACATATAATAATGTAAGTATAATATATTCAGGTATGCAGATACACTTACAATAACATCCAAAATACCATTTATTCGAATATTACACTAAAATTATATACTTTACATTACTATACACACATACACATAAACGTAAATTAATAAATGTATGTAAATATTCTGAGATCCTGTCATTCATATGATCCAATAATGATTGTTTTAATTGCGTTAATAACTGACACTCTGTATCAGTTCAGTATGTGTGCATACTACGTACATATGTGTATGTATATACATATATGTTATTTACTTTTATATACATCATGTGTTTTTGTTATTACGTATATAAATACCGATTGACATATCTGAAATTGATTGATTCTATAAATCACTTCATGAAACTGATAATTGGCGAGCAAATCAGTAAATGCAAACTAAATGAAAATATCAATGAATTCGATATCATCTATTTTACTGATTTATATATGCATACATTATGTATGTATGAATATGTACACAATATGCGAATTTTTCAAAATCGTAAAATGAAAATGTGGAAAAATACTAAAAAAAAATGATAAAGATAAAGGCAAAAATAACATAATGCATATACATTAATATGTGCATTGAACGCATACAAATTGCATATAAATATACATATGTATATATACATATATGTATGTTTATAAGCAATGGTAGTAACAAAACAGAAACAATAATACATTATATGTAATATGTACTTATGTACATATGTATATAAAAACAAAAATAAAACCATAGTAAAAATAACAATAACAATAAAAGTGAAAAATGAATATAATGTACATACATACACATATTTTTGATGTTGACTGAATTTCATATAATGCTCGTATATGTATATACATAAGTATGCGTACTTACATGAATATGTGGGATGCCAATAAAGGTATGTAATGAATTGTATTCCTACATAAATATGTATATTTTTGTAAATATGTTTTACTAAAATTGCATAAAATGTGTAAGTATATTATAATAGCATATGTACGTATGTAATATATGAATGCATATCAAAAGTAGCAACCGATCAAATGCACTATACCTATACATATGTACATATTTACATAAATACAAAAACTACAAATATACAGGTACATTCATACATTGTTCTATGAATGAATATATGAGTATAAATGTTCAACATAATGGCATTTATTGTGAATAACACTAGTAAATTGTATAGTGCATGGAAAATAAGCATTTAAAGTTAAAAACAACACAACGAAACATTAAAAAAAAAAAAATCAAAAATGAAAATAAAATAAAATGAAAAAAAAAAAATAAAATAAAATAAACGTAAAATTTCAATCAAAAACGATTTAAAATTGGGTAAAAATAAAACATTGCAATTGTTGAAGTGAAGTATGAAGGCATGTTGGAAAAAAGTAAAAATGTTCAACAAGTGCGTGTACGTGCTACAGCGGAAACAACAAGTACATAATGCGGTTAACCCATAATGGTGATAATCCGGTAGCAATTATATTGCTTTAAGCGGCATATCATCGATCACAGTTGAACTATTGCAGTTAAATTATTGTACAATTCGAATAGAAGTAATCACCATCATATATGTATATAAACTCCTACATTTATATAAAATGAGTACATATTTATATGTTTGTTCATTTTTATATTGTATCTGTACATATAAATAAGTATATGTAGAAATATTGGATATGTACACATATGCATGTACATAGCATGCTGATGTGCATTTCGCATAAAAAAGCATCATACAGTACTTTAAAAAAATACATTTCATTTAATTTAAAAATAAAATATACATATGTACATATTGCATATCAATATTCATTTTTGTATTTCATATGATTTAATTTTTATTCCATTCTTTGTATCTACGCACGAGTATATCATATTCGATATTTATATACGTATACGTACATAAAGCGTAAATTTAAATGAATTTGAGAATTTTATAAAAGCCAATGTAAAAACAAAATAAAATTTTCAAAAATATAAATACTTAGTGAATTAATACGCACTTTAAATTGAAAATATAATAATTTAAATTGACTGAATTGTTTTTAAATTTGTTGGTTGTTTGTTGCCTAATTTTACGCCACAGAAAGTTTTATAAATATTGTTAGCAACAAGTTATCTCACATAATTCTTAATACACAAGTTTAATTGATTTTTTGTGAAGAAAAGAGAAAATATAAAATAAATATTTGATTTTCTTGTATTGCAATGTTATTTAGTTATTTTACATTTTAGCATTTTACTCACTAAAAATGTTGACAGTTTTCGAAATGAATCAAAAAGAAAATAAACTAAAAAGACGATTAGGTATAAATATTTTTGTTTCCTAACTTTGATCACACGTAGCAACAATGCTTCTTATTTTAAATTAAAAAAAAAAATTCACGAATATTTTATAGCACTTCTAGATGATATATTATTTTAAAATTTTCTACTGTTATAAATAAAAATTCACATGAAAACTTATACATATCCATACACTCGTGTATATACGAGTATATCTAAGTTCTAATATCGCGTTACTTTTCATTTAAATTTTCATGTATATACACTTTCAACATAAATCAAAGTTATATATCATTGAATTTATATTGTAACTCTATATATGATATAATGTGTACATTATATTGTGTATTACAGTAGTAGTGTATACGACACCTAGAAATTTCTCTATTTATTCTGCAAATTTATTTATAGTTTTTTCATACATATATATGTATAGCTGGTATAGCCTATAGGTAGGTATGCACTTTGTAAAATTTTCATTTAAAAATCTATACAAAAAAATAATGAAAAATCAAAAACAAATCAAAATTATAAAAAAATTCATTGAAAATGTCTATGGGACAAAATTAAAATAAAAAAAATTATAAAACCCAACAACAACTTTATAACTAAGAATTTATTGTATACGTATATTTTGTTGTAGGTACACTATATATACAGGCTTCGAAATGATTTTTAAATTTAACTCAGTATATAATAGTCGATTGCATGCCAGTTGCATATCTACAATCCATGATATGTTTTTTTTTCTTCTTTTATTATTCTTTTTCGCGTGGTTTTTTGTTCGTTAGATATTTTATAAGTTGTATTCCTCTATAAAATTTTAGAACACATACTATATATATAAAATTGCTAAATATACGAGTGCACATAAAAACATGTATAGAAATTCAAATATACGAGTAATGTATATTAACAACTTTATATAGCAATTTATTAAACAACAAAATTCTTTATTTTTTGTTAACAAAAAAAAATATTTTTGCAAAAAAACCTACAAAAATTTGAAAAAAAAAAACAAGATATCCTGCACTTAAAACAAAGACCTAAAAATTTTCATACATATATGCACTTATGTATACAATTTTTTATAAATTATATGCATATGTACAGATACCATAAAATATAAAATTCAATTTTTTTACATGTTGCTAGATATATTTCTCTGTTACACACATTTATAACCATACATATGTATGTATGCTATGGTATAAAATTCTCAATATCCATCTATACTTTTTTATTTTCTTTTGTAAATCCCTCTTAGTTTTTTTGTCGTCATTTAATTTTTACCTTTGTTTCTTTTATTTTTTTTTCTCTATAGTTTTTATACATTGTGTATTGTTCTCGTTATAATTTTAAATTGCTATGTTGTACACAGGAACTTGAAATTTTAAGTAAATCAAAAGAAATAAAACTAAAATAAATTTTACATACATACATACCCGATCAACATTTTTCTATTTTGTGCACACAATGTGTTAACAAATTGCATGTACAGACACAAAATTTAAGAAAAGCACAAACATGCACGAGTACAACACAAATACTGTCGCTTTGCGGGAAACGCCTTGACTCAAGCGTAAAACACAAATGAGTTTGACGAGTGTAAGCCATTTGGGTGAGTAAAGTGTAATACATTTTTTAATACACCGTGTAGTGCACATTGGGGATTTTGTGTAAAACACAAGTGAGTTTGGCGAGTGTAAGCCATTTGGGTGAGTAAAGTGTAATACATTTTTTAATACACCGTGTAGTGCACATTGGGGATTTTGTGTAAAACACAAATGAGTTTGGCGAGTGTAAGCCATTTGGGTGAGTAAAGTGTAATAAAATGCACCTTTTGTGCCAATGCCCTGTGTAACGCAAGATTCGAAAACCTTATATATAATATTTTGACTCATGATTTCATGAATATAAATAAAACAGAATTATAAATAATAATATCCTTTTAATTCATTATAATAATGTCTTTTTACAATTTAATTTTATATGCTACAGAAATTAAAAATTCATTCATTCAATTCTAAAACTAAAATACTTAAAATGTATTATTATAAGATATAAAAACCTGAAAATAGTAAAAAATAAAAATTCTTTCACGAAATTAGAATTTTTGGAAAATATATATGGCTCTAAATATTAGACTGAAATATGTAAATAAATTTTTAAACAAAAATGAAAAATTAAACATAAAATGAAATTTTTATAATAAAAATGTTATTTTATAAACGAATAGCATATACTATTTTCTTCTTTAATTAATTACTCGTGAATTTTCTCGTGTAAAATTTTGTTTGCCACGTTTGACAAATTCTTTAATTTCACGTAGAATTTTGTCCTTGGGAAATTTTATCCCATCTTGAAAATTAATTGTTCTTTCTACTAATTTAATTACTCCATGCATATCAGCAAAAATTAATTTGGAAATTTGACCCTGGATGCCTGATTTTCCAGTCCAAGTATACTGGATCAGCAAGTCTAATGATATTATTTTTCTTAATATCTGCTTTACTGACTTCTTTAAGTCAGACATAACATTGCCATCCAGTCTTACGATCTAGAAGAGAATAAAAAACCATTATTCAGTTATAATAATAATGCATAAAATGAATATTAATTATTTTTTGTTTTTATAAATTTTATATATTACCATTTGTTCTAAAAATGCATTCTCTGTCATCAATTTGTTGTTAAACTCCTTCAGGTCGTCATTGGCCTTGAAGGGTAGCACTGGTGCCATAAAATTTTTGTTTGTTTCTACAATCGAATACATCTATAAATAAATAAAATACATAGATCGGGGGTCACTATATGGTATGGTTGTCAAGTCGAAGTAGTAAGTCCCATGATTGAATGTCTTTTCGGAAGAGACAGTGCTCAAATTATTCTGATTAGTTCGCCGGTATGGTGAAGTGTATCTACGCTTTTGAGCTCTTTTAGATAACAAAAGAATATTTTTGTATTTCGGCATCTATAAAATTATTGAAAGCAACAGTGTAATCTGTTATACACAATACCTTGTTATCTACTTAAGTCTGCGTACTAATATATAACGTTATTAATTTGTAATAATTGCAGAATTTTTAAATTTTATATGTACATTAGAAGAAATTGAACTAAAAATGTTCTAAATGCAGTCTTTTATTTGGGCAGATCTTGTGCACGACACATCACAGACTCATTTACTACTCCGACCATGCACAAAATAGTGAAATTAGAATATGTACATATACATATACAAAAGTTTGCGTACTAATATATAACGTTATTAATTTGTAATAATTGCAGAAATTTTAAATTTTATATGTACATTAGAAGAAATTGAACTAAAAATGTTCTAAATGCAGTCTTTTATTTGGGCAGATCTTGTGCACGACACATCACAGAATCATTTACTACACCGACGATGCACAAAATAGTGAAATTAGAATATGTACATATACATATACAAAAGTCTGCGTACTAATATATAACGTTATTAATTTGTAATAATTGCAGAAATTTTAAATTTTATATGTACATTAGAAGAAATTGAACTAAAAATGTTCTAAATGCAGTCTTTTATTTGGACAGATCTTGTGCACGACACATCACAGACTCATTTACTACACCGACCATGCACAAAACATAGTGAAATTAAAACACATATGATGATAATTAATTTTGATTACAAAAGCACAGACATTTTTTTATTTAATATTTTAAATCTAAATAATTTACATTGCTATAATGATTATTTTTTTAATTTTGAAAAAATAAGCAAATTTACTTACCTTTTATTTGCTATTTTCTCTTAATTTTTATTCTACACTTTTTTTTTTTTAATTTTTATTTTACACTTTCAATTTTATGATTAAATTAACATCGACTACTTGCTCCAAAGAAACCAATAATCTAAATGAAGCTTATAATATTAGATTAATGATTGATATTGTAACTTAGTTGGTAATAGTATGTATATCATAAATCGTATTATACTGTTACACAACGGTATTGCACGAATTATTCTTTTTTTTTTCAGTTGTTTGCTATATACAAATTACATGTAAGATACAATCATGTCATGCACACAATGTGCACCTGTGCACGTAATGTGTATCATGTACAAATGTATATCCAATTGTATTCTTTAATAAATTATTCGACCGTACGCAAATCATTTTTAAAAAATTTTCTTTGCACATTTGTGTACGATAATTGTGCACAATATCTCTTCGTACGCAAAATGTTGATCGGGATACATACTTATGTACTTGTATAATATGTAGTATATGTGACAGGAAAAATTTTATAATATTCATGCAAAATATACATACACAAAAACAAAACTCTATAAGTACATAGTTGAATAAAATAGAAAATGTTTGAAAAATTTAAAATCATGAAAACATGAGAATAAAAAAATTTTCATTTTCTTTTTTTTATCAACAGGATGTTTGAAAGGCCTAATTTTAATTCATTCACATAAATGTTACATATGTAGATATGTATGTTTTTTTATGAATTGTGTGGATAAATATTACTTACTATTTACAAGAATTGTATACAGTCTATACATATGCTTTGACAATTGAAATTAATTTAAAATTATTCTAGGATTGTTTTATATTTTAAATTTTATTTCTTTCAGTTTTACAACTTATTTATTTTAATTTTTCCTATAAGTTACATTCAAAAAAAAAAAAAAAGAGATTAGAAATGGAAAAGAAGGGAAGTAAGAATATAAAAAGTAAAAATGAATTCTGTTGAAATATTTATATGTACATATAAAGGAAAAATAAATTTTACTTTTGCCGACATACATACTTAAATATTTGTGTATATGGAATGTAATGTGTGTGTGTGTATATGTTCATATATTTTTTTAATTAGAATATTTTTAAAATTTTATATAAATTATGTATTAAAAAATAAAACATATATGCAATATCACTATACATAACTATTCATTTAATACCTATATACGAGTATAGCACGAGTAGTGGATAGAAAAAGAAAACATTTTAAAATTTCATTATATTTTCTTCATGTATTATTCGAAAATTATTACATAAATAATTAATAAGTATATTATAGTTGCCAATTTCATTTTTGTTATATGTTATTTTATACTTTCTTTTATATATAATACATACCTACTATATGTAATGTATAGTTTCGAATTCAAAATCGATTTATTGCTAATAAAATGTTTTAATGATGCTATACGCTATACCATGGATTTATGCATGATCTTATATATGTATAAACGAAAAGTGTATTAAATTTTAGAAAGATTTAATATTTGTATACATTATGATGAGTTTACTACGGGACACGGGTACATATATCCAAGTGTTGGTAATGCGAATCATATACATACATATATATATTATTACGTATGTACATACATGAATGAATATTTCTAGAATTACATCCTGAATTTGCTAATTGTATTATGTATTCATCAATGTAAATATATAATGCATTGTATATGTTTGTACATACATACTTATGTAGACAGATATTATTTATCGAATATTAAGGCCACGTAGATTATTTTCTATTCAAATCAATTTTTATTTTTTTATTCAACAGTATATAGTTCGATATAAATTAATATATTTACATACATAAATATATTTTATACATATAAATATCTATGTATTAATGTAAATATAGATATACGAGTACTTTATTATTTTTTTTATTATTTGTTATTTTTTTTTTATTTTTTTTTTATTTTTGTACATTTAACTAGGTAACATAGTGTTGTAAATTTTCTCTCTATAATATTTACATGAATATTTCATAATTTTGATGCACTCTGTGTTGTATACGTATTAAAATTCATGAAACTACAATAAATCTATATTTATAATGTACATCTATAAGAGTATTTAATATTGTATAGCATATTATATAGTATATAGTTTATTATATGTATGTATATGAGTAGTATATTTTAGTAGTGCATTGCTGTAAAGTATGCATGCATATGCATATGTATGTATACGTTACGTATCCCTATTAAATAATTACATGTATAAATCTTATATAAATGCTAGTATATTTTCTGATTGCATTTATTTGTAAATAAACTTTATAACAACAAATTATATAATGTACATATGTACATATCTACAAATATATATTAATATGTATTATATGTGTATGTACCTATTATATTATATTAAACTAGATGTAATAAACTCATGTGATTGGCAATTTTCGTTTTTAATAAATTTCTCATTGCATTGATTGAATTTTCAGAGCTAAAATATTGGATAAAGGATATTACAAATAATTTAAACACATGTAGTACATAAATATGTACATATATAATATGAACCTAAATGTATATTACAATATATTATATTAATACACAAATTATTTACATGAAATATACATTTGAGCCTATATGTTCGCACCATGTAAATATACTTCCAATAATATGGTAATGTTATATGTTTTTACTAAATTCCCTAGGTAAAATAATTTATATATATACATATTTGTAATATATATATGTATATTATACGTGTGTGAATAAAAATGTTACATTATTAACATCTTCCGTTCATATTATTAATAAAATAATTTTATGAATATACACATAACATAGGCTGAGTTCTAAAATGCATCGATGTGGCTTAAATGCAAAGTAAGGCCCGTATGTTTACATAGATATTAGCTGAACTTAGTCTTAATTGTATGTTCACATGCGTATTAGTTTTGATTTTACTACCAGTTGTAATACCAGTTAGTCTTAGTAGTGGTATAAGCGTATTAGCTTGAGTTTGACAACTGCGTGAAAAAAAATAAAATATATAATATAAACTTTGTACATCAAAGTGCCAAATTTTTTTACTTTTATTTTAGTTAAACCTTGCAAGTGTCAAAGTTTATATTAAAATAAAGATACAAGTCAAGATACAGTCATATTCAAATGTTAAAATTTAATCCGTATGCGAACATAAAAATTAAAGTTTAAGCCACAATAGGTCTTAAATGACTTTGCTACTGATCTGGTCTTAGTACCAGGCTAATACCGATGTGAACATATGGCCTAAATGTTTAAAATAAAAACTGTTACACTGTCATAAGTTTCAAAATGCATTGTGAATGTATTTTTTACTCATCATTTAAGCAAACATTGTATTTTTTTATACAATCACTTCTTAACTTCATTTCAAAATGTCAAATTTAAAATTATGTGCGATGTTTAGATAATCGATGTATACAATTTACTGAACTGTTTACAGCGGAAAAACCCGCTGCAAACAGTTGATAGTTGGCTTTGTCTGTTGTTCTAACATTTCTGTCACTTTAGTTTATGTTGTGTTGATATAAAGAGTTAATTGTTTTATTTTATAAAATGTCAAAATAAAAATATTTTTTAAATATGTCAAAATTTGTTTACGATGACTTTTAAAGCGAACTTTTTTTCCGCTGCAAAATATTTACATCGCTGCAAAGTAGCGATTATGCAGCGAAGCCGTTCAGTAAGAGAAATTATTGCAGCGATGGAAAATTATACATCACTGCGTGGAATTGAACGCACCCAATGTAATAATGATACGTATCATATTTGCATAACTACGGTAATACTACCGCATCGATGCTCATTTTACATTTTAGAACTCAGCCATACATTGCAAAATGAATATTATATATACATACATATATGAATATGTTGAAAATATTTTATAATTGCATTTTATTCACGTATATTAGTTATTAGTTGTAAAATCAAAAAATTAATGTAAATTAAAGATTATAATTAAATACTTAAAAACCTGTATCAAATTCAAAAATATATTTTGCTAATATTGATGAGAAATTATGAATTCAAAACAAAATAAAAATGAAATTATTGAATAAAACAAAATTAGAAAAATATAGCTAATTACGAATTAATGAAATTTTACATTATGAAATAATTTTAACGTATGATTACACAAATAAGTATAATAAGAGTATAATTATTCATTTGAAAGTATTTATATGATTTCTAAAACCTAATTGTATATTAAATTTGTCTTTTAATTTTTATTTTATTGTCAATTTTAGTTTTTCTTGTCATTTTTAGATGATTATAGTCTGTATATCCTGTTTTGCTGCCTTTTTTTAACTGCTGCAAATTGAATTAAAAGGAAGGCATCAATGATTATTTAAACTTAATTTGTGGTGATAGACGGCAAACTAATTATCACTGAAGCAGTGCCGTGCATAAACAGTATAAAATAAGTTCAGAATGAGTTCAATATTCACAAATGTACATTTTTTTAAAAAGCTAAATTACTTCTGGTTAACTTTAACAAGCCAAATTTGTTCGGAGAAATAAGTTAAGATTATAAATGTATCTTCTACCAAAAAGATATTTACTGAATTTCTCAATATCAAGATTCGAATGAAATTTTATTAGTCTTGATTTCTCAAGTCAAAATTTATAAAAATTCTCTAAGATAATTTCCTATTATCGTTTTAACTTGAAAATTGGGTATAGAAAAATAAACAGCATTTTACAGTTGGCACATTTCCAGTGTAAATGGAGGCTAAAATATCTTTCTTTTTTATTAGAATTTTCAAGTCTGCAATATATTTAAAAAAAGAAATAATTTTTTTTTATTACCACTTAGTTGCTGAAGAGAGGAAAACTCTTTTACATGACAGGATTTAGATTTAGACATGTCCTTTAGACTTTAGACAAGTCCTAAGAAAAATATTAGAACTGATACGTGAAGGAGATCATTGGAGAACAAGATACAATCAGGAATTGTACAGCATATACAATGATCCGGTTTTACCAATAGTGGTTAAACTAAATAGACTAAGATGAGCAGGACATGTACAAAGAATGCCCCAGAATCGAATATCGAAGAAGATCCTAGATAGGCAAAAACCCGACGGAAGAAAAAGACCTGAAGGCGCCCATGAGAGAGATGGGCAGATAAAATACACAGAGATGCAACCAATTTGTTAATGTACAACAACTGGACGAGGCATTAAACCGCGAAAACTGGAGATCAAAGTTAAGGTCGGCCCGGGTCCGAGTTGGACTGTAGCGCCAAGTAGAAGAAGAAGATTTGGATTTAGACTTATCTATTATTAGAATTATAGAATGATGTTTGATGTAATGCTGGTAATGCTCTAATAATTCTTTGGGTTATTTGTCAGTAAGTAGACTACTTATCAACATATTTTTCTCAGCAAGCTGGTACTCATTGACAGATGATTGAACTTTAGAAATAGTGAAAGTTGGAAATAGGGAACGAAAAATTGAAAATTGTTTTTCTTACTTTTTCCATGGGCAGAAATCGTACTTGTACTTTCGAGATCAGTATAGTCAGTTGCTCTACCACATGCATCACGGAGCCCTCAATTTTTTAACTATACTAAAAATAAATATATGTACAAAAATGAATTTTATTTACCATAGTAAATATTACGATGTTATTGAAACATTTAAATAGAATAAAACAAAACACAAATTATACAAAATATGAAGACATAATTTTCGTCTAGTATTAATATTTTTTCTTTTAAATTTTTGTTTTGATTACAGCCATATTATGTAAACATAAGCTATACACAAGTTTCTTTTATATACGTAAATATGTACATAAGTATCTAATGTGTTTGTTTTTTACTTTCGAAAATACAGGAAAACAAAAAAAAAATTTTCCTGCTCTTTTTACTCTCGTAGTACATTTTATACGAGTACGTATATTACTTCTAAACAAATCAATCATAAAAAATTAAGTAAAAAAAATATTTAAAAAATATTAATATACAGTATGTGCATGTATGTACTGTATGTATATAAAAATATAATAAAAATAAATATTGAATTATATACCTAGGCAAAAATAAAATTTTATATTTACAATAACATTATTCGAAAAATCAAAATTTATATGTGTGTATGTATAAATGTAATTCAAAATTATTATGATATGTATAATATATATTTTTATATTATTGTTTCATTTTCAAACTGATAAAAATATGTAAAAGTAAGCATAAGCAAAGAGAGAAAAATACATCAAAATTAAATGAAGAAAAAAAAGAAAATATGTATTTACTATTTTGAAATATACATTTCCTTATAAATAAACAAAATGAAGTCAGTTTGACGCCACATTTTACATTTAATAAAATATAAAATGTTACATAAATTTACAAACATAAATATTTTCATATATATAACATACTATATAATTATGTAGGTATAAATAGAATTTTATGAAACTATATACAAAATTGAATGAGAAATAGGGAGGATAATAAATATGTACTATGTTTTCTTGGATAAAAATATTTTTTATTGAATGAATTAATGAATTAAAATTTATAAATATAAATATTTTTTTATGTGTTTATAGTATAGTATCTAAATAATAAATATATAACATATAAATTTCATTTTAACAACAATATACAAAAAATATATCTATACATAGATTATGTATATAATAAATATCCGGTTTTGAATTTGTAAATTTTTCTTAACAGAATATTTTCTTAAATTACACCAAAGATACTATATATACTAAATACATTTATAAACATATATAGTATACAAATATAAATATATTTACAGTATCTTTGATTACACAATCAACATATACATCAAAAATTTCATATAAAGTTCATAGTTCTTATTTCAAGAAAAATTTACTATAAGAATGGTTCAAAAATTAAATGATTTTTTCAATACGTTTTTCTTTATTAGCAACATGTACCTATCACATAATTATGTATTAGTATTTGTATACATGATATATGCATGTCTAAATGTTTTCCTTAAATTTTTTAAAGTTCAGATTTTGGTTTTTGGTTTTAGCGTTTTAGTTAAAAATCATATTAAAAGGACGATATCAATTGCACTATATATACATAGGTAAAAAGGAAAACTTCACATCAGATAGTATAAGAACCAAATTGAATTTTTAAATTATTTAATTTATTTTTTATTTTTACTTATTTTTTATTATTTTTTTTAAGCAAATGCAAAGAGTATTTTGTTTTAATTTTGGGTTGCTTTGTTTTACGTTCTCGTTTCTGTGTAAGATTTTTTTTTTATTTTATTTTTTCTTCATAATTTATGCACATAAAATAATGGATAATATATTTTTCTTAATTCATTTTCTTTATAACGTTACATTTTAATTTATATATGTACATACATCTATGAATATATTTTCTTATTATTATACAAAAACTACTTACATATGCCTATACACATCTGTATATACATATGTACATAAATAATTTGTATATCGCTAAATGAAAATGTACTATAAGGAAAAAAATTGAGTATAAAACCAAGCCGTAATTTTACATTTTTGAATAACAAATGGTTCAATTTTATAAAAAAAAAAATTTAACATATATTAAAATAATCATACATGTGTATACCTCTTATAAATGGATATATGGATATGAACATTATGTATCCAAATACTTGTATATGTATACGTATGCGGTATGCATAATTGTAGATGTACATTTATGTATCATTTTTTTCATTTTATTTTTAATCTACATAATACGATAATGCAAAAAAAAAAAATCGCAGATATCTACATGTAATAATACAGACTTTAAATAAAATACCATATCTACTAGATAGGGAAATTACATATAAAGTATTAACGGTATTAAATATATATTTATGTGTGTGTAGTTAATTTGATGTACATATATCCCTATAGCTAAATAATACTTGTGTATGTTGAATATGAAATGTATATAATGTAAAGTATATATTTTTATTAGATTTTTTGGGCTCTATTTTTTAGAATATAAAACTGAATATAATATTACATACATATTTTATAAAATGAGTCGTTAAGGGTAATTTGAATAAAAAATCTATACATATGCATTAAATACAATGTATAAAATTATATGCATTACTTAACTTACAAGGGATATAATAAAATATTCATATTATATAGTATGTATGTTCGAATATTTATAATACAACATAATTCTACAGTATTTGTGTACATAAAAAATTTTTTTTATTTGTATCTGTTACTTGCTATTTATATATAAATTTATACATACATAAGTATCAATATTTATAATAAAATTCAGTTTATTATTCCATCGTGACATGAAATCGTGTTCATTTTGAATTGTCTAATACTACAAATACTTAAATACTTTAAAAGCAAATAAGTTCTTAAAAAAATAAAATATGAAAATTAATAAAAAAAAAAAAATTTTGCAAGCCAATTTTTGATATTCTTTCATACACACATACATCACATTATGTGGAATGCTCTAAATATTTAAATGATATAATACATTTATGTATTTTTAACTACGAATAAACTATCGTTAGGTCATATTATGCACCATAGTATACTTACTTTGCATAATTTAGCATTTTACGTACTTGTATTATTCGGTCCGCTGTAATAAATAATAATATATTGTGATAAAGGTGTAATTTTTATTTAAATTACTTCATCTTAGACAATGTAAAAAAAATTGTTCTTTTTAAATAAATTATATTTCGTCTTTATATGAAGTGGAATATTACATTTAAAAATTAATTCAACGCCATTTAAAAAGGAAATTTATGGTCAGTTATAAATTTTCATATTATTAAGTATTTTTTCCTCTGGTTTTCATATATAAGTATTTTATATGCAATATCAAACAGAAAAGTTGTAATTTTCTGGAAAATTTCTTAATCATTTAGTATTTTAAACCTACAATTTTGATGTATTTGTATTACATATATTTAAATTTAATTTCTCTATTGTGAAATAAAAAAAAGTGCAAACTTGTTAAATTTTCATTATATATTTTAAATAAAAAAAATTATATTGATTTATGTTTATTTTTTCTTTTAATTTTAATACACCCTGATTCACTCTGGCTATGTGATGACACAAGGTCATAAAGTCACGACGGATGAAGAAACGATCCATGTATGAGCGAGTGTACATTGTATCATTGAAAAGAAGACAAAAAAACCTTTAAAATGATATAACAAAACATATACATAAATCATCCTTCAAGTTTTGAAGTTATATTGTCATCAAAAGAAGTTGAAAAATTGACTTTAAAAAAACAGGAAATTTTGACTTTAAATCCTTACATCTCGAGAACCGCTAATCCAATCAAAGTAAAATAAACTGTTATGAATAGAAAATTTCGTAAAATTTACTAAAGAAAGTATGTAG
Organism: Villa cingulata; assembly: GCA_951394055.1. Lineage (NCBI taxonomy): Eukaryota > Metazoa > Arthropoda > Insecta > Diptera > Bombyliidae > Villa > Villa cingulata. Next base: position 35,980,994 of record OX596021.1, on the reverse strand, counting down.
TTGTGAAAGAAACTAACAGCTTATTTTTAGTTGATTTATGATTATGAAATAAATTGTGTTACATAAAAAATAATGTTTACAATTATGTTAACGTCAGTTCAATATTTTCTTACACGATGTATATAAAACATTTGAAGGCATTCTTTTCGAATCGTAAACTTTTGCAACATTTAATCATGTTTGATTTTACGACCTCGTAAATCTAAATGACGTGAGGACACCTTGTAAGATACTAATCGTAATTCTAACTTAACTTAACTCTTCACAAATTCTTATTATTTCTCACAAATTCAACAATATCATCAAAATATAAAAAACAAACTCAATTTTCAAAATCTCAGCTGGTAAAAATTACAAGCTGTGAAACCTTGGCTTACACAAAATTTATTTACGAGTTTGTCTTGCGCGTTTTAAAAATCTCGTTTATAGTATGATAACAATCTCGTTTATTTTTCAGATAGCAAAATTGCGCGAATAACGCAAATTACGAGATTTACGCAATAAAGTGAATACCCTTAATGGTTTATATCCTAAAAAATTTAAAACTAATAAGTTCGGAAAAATATGGTTCACAAAATTAAAAATTATTAGAATTAGACCAGACTGATTTTAATTTGCTTCAACTGCCGAAGAAGCGAAGGTAACTCATCGAAAATTGCTTTTCCAATAAAAAATTAAAGGCAGAATTGCATTATAAATTATTAAGTGTTCCAGATTCTGTGTTACATATACATACATATGTATGTACTTGTAAATTTTTTTATTTATAGTTTAGACGCAAATATTACAGTTTGGAATTTGTTTTTATCAGAATTTCATTTATTTATCTGCCTGTATTAGTGTATAGGATAGGTATAAAAAAATTATATACTTATTTGTATGTGGTATATTTATCCTTAGGCATAATTTATTTTAAAACGCACAAATATTGTATAGATAACACTTTCTCATCAGTTACCATACCCAAACGTTATTGCACATATACACTTACGTTTACGTAGTATATATTATTTGTTGTCATATATAGTATTTTTCCTGGTTGTATTTTTGTTGAAAACTTTTTTTTTTCTAATAATAAACCAACGAAAATATGTTTTATTGTACATGATATATTATACAACAAATATTAAAAATATAAAAAGGAAAAAAAAATAGTTGAAAAAATTACAGTTTTAGTTTTCCAATTTTCAACATTTCTACATTATGTATTTTTTTTAAATATTTTTAACGTTTTTTTCTTTTTTAATATTTTGCTGCGTTTTATTTTGAAAATTTTTAAAAATAATGTTTTACAACTATACCACACATACAATAAAGTAGGATGTTATATGAAAACTATAACGAAGTCATTTTCATGCAAAACATTTACAATTAAATGTTATTTTGTGTTTTATATCTATTATAGTCTTTTTGTTTTTTATTGTATGTTCTAATAAAATCTTTTTCATAAAAACTTATATTTTTTATTACAATTTTTTTTTTTTTATATCACTTTTTTGTAAATTGTGTTTTGTGTTAAAAATCAACTTTTTCTTTTCAAATTTAATATTCAGTGTATGTTGTACATTCATATAATTCGAGATTTGTGTACTAAAAAAGTCCTAGAATATTATTATTGTTATTGTTATATGGTTATATTTATATACAAATGTATGTATGTACATATATACATACTAACTTATAATGCACTTTTAAATTCTCATACATAAATACAAAAATATAAAAATAAAATGTGTTGAATGCTGAGTTATTACACAAAAATATATTTTTAATTTTGAAAAAAAAACAAAAAAGAAATGATTTCTTTTTTATTTTTCCTTTCGAAAAAATGCATAAAAAACTTGCTAATGATTATATAAAACTAAATTGAAAAATTTTATGAATATTTTTCTTGATATCTGTAATGATACTGATATACCACAATATATTTACATATGTGCTGTATATGTAGATATGTGTGCATATACACTCGTATATATTACATAATAATACATACGATGTGCACATCTCTTTTGAGTGATATTTTCATATTGTTGTTTTGTAATCATAACTTAGTGTATGCAATTTGTTATCTACGTAAATATGTATACATATTCGTTCGTTTTATTTTTATGTTCCCCACATGTAAATGCATAATAATGCAATACATTATGTATGTAGCTATTATATCTGTATATTTGAAAAGTATGTGTAACATGTACTTATATACACTGCAGGTTCTAGACACATGTAACATTTAAGTACGACGACGACGACGACGACGTCTTTGCACGTCATTCACAACAATTTAAAATAAAAATGTAGAAAAAAAAATAAACAAAAGGAAAAATATTGTCACGGGACCCTGAAATTGATATACTCATGTAATATGTAGTACACATAGTACACAAATATATTCGCATATGTTTATGTACATACTTTTAGAGTTTTGTTCTACTGACATAATAATAATCGAGCTGTTTTCATTTAATGAAGGCATGCAATATATCTGTATGTGCTTGTGCATATATATAAGTTACTAATAGAATAGTATAATATGTTATATTTGTTACATACTTATATGTATGCACTTAATATTATCGCGCTAAAAACTGAATTCATTCATGAATTATGTTGAGTTAAAACAGCGCCAACAGAATGAAAAAAAGAATATAATAACAACGAGCATAAAACAAAATCATCTAAGAAAAAATAAAGAATCTGTATGAAAACGTTAGGGTATATCGGGGCAGATTGATATGCATGAGACAATTGATGACAATTCTTTTTAAAAATTATTAGTAATATGCTGCAAGATTTTGTTGATTCAGAAAAACATTTTTTTTTGCATTATTTAAACATTTTCACGTCATTTGTATTAGTCACTGTATAATAATCATGTACATAAATGAACTTGCTTCTCCACTAGCAACTAGCATTCACAGTCCACGTTAAACTGTATGTGCATTCATGTCAGTAATAAAGTCCAGAAACCATTTAAGTTAAAACCTTAACTCATCTAGAGCAGTAGCGCTATTGATGATGATAAGTTCCTGAAATATATTTAAAAAATAATTATGAAATTGTTTACAAAACATTTTTTAATTTAATATTTACATATGTACATACTTAGTTATTATTCATATAATGAGTATAAAGATTCACCATTTATAGTAAGAAGACACAGTTTCAATGGGGTAATTTGAATTGATACAAAACACAGAATACACCAGTATATTTCACCCCAAAACTTTTGAAAGATCTATTTTCATATACATACTCGTATACGAATACCGTACCTGTTTATAGTGAATAACTACCAAACATGTATGAAGTGTTTTATGCAATATTCAAATGAAAATTTCACAACTGTTATTTGAAAACAAAAGAGAAAAGGTATTTTTGTGAAAAAGGTTCGTATTTAATTAATTAGATAAAAATTAGTGTATTGAAAATATTAAAAATTAATTAAATTTTCATATGGAAAGATTAAATCCGTATCGAACTAACCCTGATCTCTCCCGTATTTATACATACACATATTACGTTAAATATGGTTAAATGTTAAAATGAATTCATCTGTATCATTACAACTGTATGTATGTACTGAATACAAAATAAATTTATGCGTATATGGATACATACATATGTGTATTTCTACATCTATATATATATACACAAAGTGTGCTATATGTATACACATGAGATCCATTCATATAAAATTCACATTTGCTCACATTAGTGGGAAATTGAAGAACTTGAATAGAAATGCTTAGGGCATTATTCCAACAAAAGTGAAGCATATATCGTCGTGGTCGATGTCTCCTCAAAAGAGGAGCATATGTTTTGTATAAGAAAAGGTATCGTTTGTTATGAGTTGAAATATGGGTCACATAATATCACATTATTGTGTACAACATATATACATGTTTATATATTTATTTACACGATATCAGTATGTGTGGTATGTGGTAGTATTTATCTAATACACATTTCATACATAATATGTTTACAAACATATACATAGATTTCATAATAGAGTCTCTTAACTTTAATTCCCATAGTTATTATATAATACAGTATGTCTGTATTACACGCTCATATATTACGAAAGTGATATATACACAATTATAAATGTATATGCATATATACACGTATAATATATACTACACACACATTATATATCAGCTGACACCATACCACATTCCATTCATAATCACTTTATCTTGAAAGCTTGAGTATGCAATTTCAAGACTAGACAACTTGCAGACGGTTGCACAGGTGTGTTCATTATATTTTATGTAGATATGTATATATATATGTACATATATAACATATATTATATCGCTCATCATGCTATAAAAGTGTGACTGACGATTATATATATAGATAAGTATACATTTACTTACATATATGTATGTACATATTTCTATAGAACATGTGCTATAGAATAATAGTAGCAGAGAATGAGAATATAATAGATAGACAGCTGGATATATAAGATTGTTAATATAAGTATACGTATGTACACAAAACAATCATATACTATATGAAATGGTGAAAATGTGAGTATCGAAAAGATACATTACCTATTAAATAACTAAACATATCTATCTATACATTATGTATGTATTCCTTCTTTAAAAAACGAATTTTATACACCAAGTCGTCTTATCATTAAGATGTTTGAAAAGTGAGTATCTAATAATATATCCACATATAAACTAAATTTAGCGTAGGTTGAAAATACGTGAAATTCTACATACATATGTGTACAGTACACAATGTATGTACATATGTACATTTATATTGCAATACTATATAGATTGAGAGCAATGCTCCACCATGCAGTCTACCTTTAACTGAATGAAAAAAATCTTAAATAAGACACTATAAATGTAATGAATACTAAAATGTAATAATACTATCGGAATCGGAATCGATTTTCATCATTGTCGTTTTCGTTCATGAATCATGATATGCCGACGCCGAGTATGTATATGTATACGAGAATTTATATAAATATAAATGAAGATATATTGAATGTACACCAATGTACACATATGTACATGTCGTCGTAGTCATACAGTCACAATTATACAAATATTTTTATCACATCACATTTCTACTCGACTTTAAGATGTCTTCTTACTGCCACTTTTCATTCAGAAAGTAACACTATTATAGAACACACTATTGATATGGACATCATCACATTATTCTCAACCTATTCGTACAGAATATCACTTCTGGATGTGTGTCTCAGATAGTATATTATATGTATTTGCATATCTGAGAATGTACATAAAACAAAAAGTATCTGCATAGATATATATGCATACATAATATGCTTGCAATATGTATAAGAAATAAGAATAAGAAAATTTATATCCAGATATAACATTCTACATAATATACATGCATATAAATGTGCTGTGCATATTATATTCTAAGATTGAACACATATTTTGCTATCTGAAATCTGAATGAAATTTGACTAAAAGTACTCGTATATAATATATACTTATATATATGTACATATATATACATGCATTTATGTATGTAAATATAGTGATATAGTGTAAAATATGAAACTTTCTACTACATATATATTCCACTAGGTATATGTACGTAGATATTTATATGTATGTATTTACTTGTACTCGGTGTGTGTAAATCTCTGATGAAAGAAAAGCAATTTCTTGAACTTGAAACTGATAATATGGATAATGGATAAGACTATAATGATGATGTTGATGTTGATGTTCATGACGATGATATTCCTACTACATACTGCCATACTACATACTACATTAATAGACAGAAGTACATAGAAGAAAAGTAAAATCAGAAAAGTGAATTTATGTTATCTTATGTAACAGGTGAAATAGATTATAAAGATCATCTATTAAGAATGCAAAATTCCTCTGGCATTTCAACTTCTTATAAATATGATTTAACCATTTTGCTTTGTAAATTTCTGCTTTATACTGTACATGTATGTTGTAAATGTATAGTTAAATGTACATTATGTACATATTAATATGAAGTTATTTTATTAAATGTTGATATATGTTCATTTATCCACTTATAAAGGAGTGCTCATAGTTAAATGTTGAAACGATTAAATTTGTTTGAATTTGTCTAGTGATTTCATTATTTCAAATAATAATAACAATATGTATAATGTAATATCAGTGTGATTCTATAAATAAAAATCTATTAAATTTTAGCACTTTACGCAATTTTTTTATAACAAAAAATATTATTTGTTTATTTATTAATTTAATTTTTTTTATTTTTGGTTTTATTTTTTATTATTCGAAATTTTTAAAATTCATAAAAGTTTGTTTATTTTTTAGTCATAGATACGAGTATTTAAAAAAATGATTTTTATACATACATGTGAGTAACATAATATATACCTATTTTCTTGATTTTTAAAAATTAATAATTATAATACAGTGGAACCTCTGTGAATCAAGTTCAAGAAAGATGCAAATAAATTCGAGTTATAGAGTTTTCGACTTACAAAGGTTTAAATTCTATGCTACAGGAATTTAATTTACAGAAATGAAACAAATAAATGTGGGAATAATCAATTCTACAAATTAAGATTTAGGTCGCTAGAGCTCAAAGGAAAGCCATAACAACAAGAAGAGACAAGTACAAAATTTGTAACAATTACAAACTACATCTGATGAACACGTGTTGAGTCGACTGCGGTCTTGTCTTTTTCTCGAATTGCAAAAATTGTTTATCTACAAACTTTGAGAAAAAGAGTTAATAAAACAAAACATTGATTTTTTCGTGATAAAGAGATCATTATGTACATAGGTCGATTTTGACTTAACGAAATTCGATTTTTAGGTGTTCCATTGTATTTTAGAATTCAATTATATACATGCAGATGGCTTTGCAAAAGTACGATGGTTAAATGTAGGTTATGTTATAAAATTTCGGTACATCATATGCCTGCGTATAGAGTACAAAGGAGTTTAATAAATTTCCGTCTATATTTGATCATAGTAACAATAACATATTTTTCGATAAGCAGAAGAAAAGTTTTAATTGTATTTTATTGAATTTATAAATATAATATGTACATAATAATCATCATGTCAATTTTATTTTTCTATCAATAAACATTAATACAATCACAATGCAATCTACATAATGTTGACGTGTGTATTTACTCAAATTATTGTGTATATGAAGTTTATTCGATTCGATATTTTTTTTGTCTTCAATTGAAATGAAATAAATACACATTTTAGAAAGTTAAATTTCTAATAAAGATCAAAAAATTTGAATTGAAGAAAAAAATTAATAAAAAAATTTATTAAAAAAAAGTTCAATGACTGACAATTAATTTAATGAAATCATGTTTATTTTAAATTAAATTCAATAAACTCATGTACAATGTACTACTATGTATGTATGTATTAGATATGTGTATGTGCTTTTATGTGCACACAGGTTATTTTTTGTTTTTTCCTTTTTTATTTAAAATATGATGTAAATAAATGTATAAGTAATGTACGATTTTATATGAATACCAATATTTTATTTTTATTGGAATTATTATAAGTATATATGATTTGAAAATGGTTTTAAATAAATTCACTATATATGTACGTTCAGGTGTGTGTATGTAATAATGTATATTATATTATTTCTATTATATTTTATGAATCATCTTCATCATCATCATCATCGTCATTATATTATCATCATCTTTTTAATATATTGTGATGTTATAAAGTAAACAAATAATTATTATTTCTATTCATTCATTTAAAACTTTTTCTTGAATCTATCAACATAAATACTTTATGAATATCAACATAAATACTTTACATGCATACTATGTATGGTATGTACTTTGCATGATCGACTATAAATAATATTTATATGAAATGAATTTTTTTTTATTATATGGATATATGTAGATTGTATGTTTATGTTTATATTATTTCTAAATTTAAGTACAAATACAATGTTGTATACGAATACTTTTGAACCATTACTTTACTCGTTTTATTAAATTACAGTCAACTCTTTTGACTGATTTCTTTTATAAAGTAAACAAAATTATGCGTATAATAAAAGATAAAAAATATAATAAAAAAAAAAATAGATAAAATAATATAAATGAAAATTTTAAATAAAATAAAAAATAAAACAAACGAGAAATAATAATAACAAGAATAAATTCAAAATAATATAATAAAAATTTGAAAAATTAAATTTAAACAGAAAAACATTAAAGAAATGCTAAAGGCATAACATTTTATAACAAATATTTATTTAAAATACATGTATAAAAAAAAAACGAGATATGTAGTATACTATACATACACATGTATATTTACTAGTGCATATAACTACAATGTACTGTATACACGTAAATAATATGTATTTTATTTTATTTTATTGTGCGTGCATATAAATATGTATGCTCTCGCGTATTTGTACTCATTGGATGTTAACATATACATTAATAAATGTAGTAAATAAAATTAATTTAAATATAAATACACAGATGTTTTTATTTCAAAATAAAAATGAAAAAAAAAAAATAAAAATAAAAGGAAATTGAAAATGAAAAATCGTTTTATTGATTAAAATTACACATGTATATATGTACATGTATGCATAAGTATAAACATTTCTTCGTTCTAAGATGATGTATACACACACATTTATTATAATTTATTTTTATTTTTCTTTGTTTTCAACATAAATAATGTAATATAATGGATATTATACTATACACAAAATTATATACATATTACTATTATTGTTTCATTTTTTTGTTATTGTTTTTCTGTAAGTAAAATAATTAATATACAATACATATACGATACATATATGTATAACTAACTAAAACAAAAAAAAATGTTTCGAGAATTTCCTCTTTGATTTTTCTCCATTTTTTTTTAATTTTTTTTCCTTTTATTATTACCATTATATTTTTAATTATAAAAGTATGTTACATATTATGTACATACATATGTATATGATTTTGATCATATTTTTCCGTTATATTGGAGAGTTTCATATATTAACCTTATACTACTTAAATACATATTATACTTAAATACAAGTGTATGCTATTATGAAAAATTTCAATTGCAAACTAAAATTATATACGCAATTAATTTAATGAATTCTCAGTTAGTTTTGTATATTGTTTTATAATTCTTTCGTAGATAAAAAATTATTTTGTAGATAGGTACTTATAAAACGTTCATGAATTCAATGTAATGTAATAATTTATAAATCCTAAATTGAAAACTAAATCGATGATAGATAAAAAATGCAGGATAAGTATAATTTATAATTTTGTTGTGAATTTTATTGTTTTTAGATGAATTTTCTTATCATGGAACTTGCTTCATTTAAATGAAACGAATAACTTTTACTCAAATTTAATGCTCTACGTTATTGGATTTTTATGAATTTATATAACGAACACAATACTGAGTATCATCATAAATACTAGAAAATACATTATATTATAAAGATACTATAAATGTATTTTATAGTATCATTGGTATGATACAGGGAGAAGGATCTAAGTAATTGATTGCTTTACTTTTATTTTGAAATTTGTCAAATTAATTCTAAAGTTATTCAAAGGCTTAGAAAATGATTAATTCAGATATCGTATAGGATTACCTATATAATTTATGTTTGATAATGATTGTTATACTCCGTAATGTGGTATGATTACACTAAAGTACAGACAATCATCAATGATTGAATCATCGAAAAGGCAATTTAAAGTAAGAAAATTTGTTGAACATAGTTTTATAATTGATGGATTTATACATAGATATTGATTTAAAAGAAGTTGTACTTATGCATATGCATATTTCTAAATAAATTTAATAATTATATAATTCGCTTTTCAGTATATCTACATATTACACATTTATATCCATATAGCTATTTATAATTTGATTTATTTACATTCATTAAAATATCACAGAAAAATAAACGTTATAGGTATATACTACCACATACTACGAAGATGAAAAAAATCAATTTCCTTTAGGCTTACATTATATTTTTGGTATGTACATACTTATGTATGTATTTTCTTGTTAATCATCTTTTATAATATAGAATAAACATGCGAGAGAAAAAAATTAATTCGAATGAAATAAAATGAAATAATAATCCTATAGTTATACATATATATACACATATATTGTATATGTATGTATTTGAAATAATGTGAACATCAAAAAACTAAATAAAATATTAAATTCAAAAGAAAAATGAACATAAATGAAATATGTATTTAAAAATAAATTTTTATAAAAATTCTATATGTATACAATATACATATATATATTTATATTTAAACATATGGATTTATATACTATACATACAATATATTTTTATATACATTCAATATATAAATATATATTTTATTTATATAAACAGAATAAAATCTTTAAGAAATAAAAATAAAGAGAATAAATAAATACAATATCGTTATGGTGTTTATAAGTAGATATTATATATAAATTTGAATATATATTAAAAACATGTATGTACGTATACAAATACTATGTTAAAAATTAATTATTTGTACTTGTGTATTTGTCGGCGGCAATATGCCTTTGAAAAAGTACATGACCGCATTTGAACTCGTCAATGTGGTTTTAAAGGCACTCCTTAAAAAAGAATTTTTTATATACAGACACATATCTATATAGTATGTACATATAAATATTAGTATATAATAATATGTACATATATAGTATATTAAAATGCATTATAATATTTTTATATGGTATATTTAAAAAACATGTACTCGTACATATATTATAAATAAAAATTATTATGATATGTGATAAATGAATATAAATGTAATATAAGAGTTCCTATGTATGTATATACATTATATGTAAAAAAATGTTGTATAACAATTAGACAAAAATATAAAAAATAAAAAAAATGCACAACATATACATACTATACATACATATGTTTGGATACACATTCAATAATAAATAATATGTATACATACACGAGTATTATGTACATTTATGATATTTTTTTTTAAAAAAAACAAATGATGTTGTGAGGATAAGAAAAATCATACTTTTTTAATATTTACACAAAGCTTTTCTTATATTTTTTTGATGAAAATATATTGTACGTGCTACATATGTATAAATACAAGAACTAACATATGCACTACCACTACTACATACTTATACATTACACTATATTCGTAAATGAACATATACTGTATGAGTAATATGTATAAATGTTTGTATAAGTTTATAATGAATAAATGTGCATAATAATAATATGCACATACGAAATATAAATATATACATATCTACATATTAATATGTAAAAATATAACATTATACACAATGTTTGATATATGTATGTCGTAGTAGTACGGTAGTACACAGTATACGAGTATATACGTATGGTATAAGACTTTTTTTTATATTAATTATAAATGCGCCTTTTTATTTATTCATTTTCAAATTCGTTTGTATCATAACTTCAAAGGAGTACCTATTTCATGTGAATATACTGATATGTATATATAATGCATGTATAATAAATAAAATGTACTATGTAATATATTGTGTATATACATAGTACCTGTACATGTAGTCATTATATATTTTTTCACTATATAAATTTATAAAAATTATATACGAGTATGTACGAGTACATACGAATATATATTCAAATAATATTAAATGTGAAGCGATGAAATATATACAACTATTCTATATCTAGGCATTAATAAAAGCAACGAAATTGATGTCATAGACATAAAATTAAGTAAACAATGACGGCTTATAATAAACACACGTGTATTACATATAAAAAAATATATTAGAAAAATGTTAAAAAAAATGAATGTGGATATATTCAAATATGTGCATATATATAATGGTATAAATATGTATGTATATTTATTAATATATACGTTCGTATGTACATTATATGAATGAAAATGTGTATGCAAAGATACATAATAAAAATATAATTATCGAATATGATTATAATCGAAAAACATATGCCTTTTCCTTTTAATAATGTGTGTGTAAGCATGTTTTTTCTTGTTTTATTTTATTTTATTTTATTTTATTTATTTTTTTTCAAGAAAACAGATGTATGCATACATATGCGGACATAGAATTTCTAAATTTGTCTCTATTTTTCTCAAAGCAAGTTCAAATTAAGTTTTATTTTCGTTTTTCTTTTAATTTTTCCTCATTGCATGCATTTTAGTCGCTTAATTTTATTTAGATACATTTATTTATATTAAATATTTCATATACAGTATGTAAGTATATTATTTATGTGTATAAATATGTACATACGAGTATATTATATATTATCAGTCGCTATTACCTGCTTCGCTGGGTGTTTATGGCTAATAGATATAGGTTACATAAAAGGCTAAGTTATATTATATTACACATATGTCCCCATACATAAATTTAATAAATCCGCCCATTTCGGTGATCTGAGCTTATTTGATCAAATAACAAATACATATGTATCAAAGCCTTAGATGATCACTTTGATAGAAAGATAATCAATGACATATCAGTCCCAGTTGACCACTTTCAAAAAAAAAAAAAAAATAACCAAATGCATACCAGACTTACAACATTATCTCTTTTAAAGGAATATACCAGCCTTTTACTACTATTTTCATTTTCTCCATTTCATGTGGAAATGAAATCAATGAAAGTAGCCTATGTTAGTATCCGGCCCTTCAATCAATCCTAATTCAAATTTTGTATGTATCATATTAGCTTCTACTTAATTGGATCATATAATACGGGTATATGTACATTTTTCTCAACATATTTGTCTAGTTATCGTCTGCTAATGACAATCTCCGGCCTATGTGCCTGTCGATTCTATAAATTTATACTTATACTACTGTTTGAATTATAACGCCCAAAGACCCCGTCATGTTGAGGGCGAAAGGGAGGCAGTTTATTTGACCTCTTCTTTCATAAAAATTAAATTAAAATTACCACTGTTTGAGCTCCGTTGCTTTTGTTAAGTTTTTTGTTACAGAAAAGTTTATATAAGTACTCGTACAGTAATACTTAATGCAGTATACACCCCTTCATTTATAACTATTTAGATATCGTCTTTGTCACTTGTTACTAAGCCTAGTATTTAAAAATTTTCACCATTCAAAATATAAGTTCATTAATGCATAGTTTTTCAGTGTACGATTTTAAAATTTTTCTTGTCACCTGAAAATAGTATAATATAAATCTAAAAAAAAAAAAAATAAATACATAATACGATAAAAAATGTATACACAAAAATTAAACATGTTATAACAATTCTAGAAAAAAAATTTCGTATTTTCAGTGAAAAGAATGTAGTACCTTGGTAAAAAGGACTTGTTTACCGATTTATATGAAAGTATATTCAATTAATCAATGTCAAATAGTATTCATTCTAATCAATTTTTCTTATGATCTTATTATTTGTTTGGATATAAATTGTTAAAAAAATATTAAATTTTACAACATTGAAACATATATATGTAACTGCAAATTTTAGAAACAAAATATCAATTATTAGCTGCATTAATGTAAACATAATGCATAATATGCATAATGTACATATGCTTATTTATTTGAAATTATTGAAATAGAATAGCATTTCGATTAAAGTTTCCTCTGCATCCTCTTTATGCATTTTTAAATAAATACAATGCAAAATAAATAAGGTTCAAATTCATTAAAGAAAGGCATTTTCAATTAAGAAACTGAAAGAGCATTTACAACTTTTGCAATCAAAATTACATCAGATCAGTTGAATATTTGTTTTTCAATAATAAATCCAAATATAATTTTAAATTATAGATGACACTATTGTAAATAAGAAAAATGAAATTGGTTCACTTAACCCACATTTTTTATATTGTCTTCGTCATCGCTACACATAATAGTAAGCCCCCATAATTTTCAAAATCTTTTTCCAGGATGGTAGTAATTAATTAATTTATTGATATTTGTTTACTTTTATTTACTTCAATTACAATCACATATTTGAATTTTTTTCATTTCACGTTACAGACAAGGTTAGGTATATCATACCTTCACACCATACCTTCATACCTATAGTTAATTAAAATTTTAATATAGAAATGTAATATGTTATAATTTATTATTTCATTTTTATTATTTAATTTTGTTGCTTTTCATTTACTCTAATTGCCAATTAAAAGTTTTAAATTTTGAATATAAAAATGGTGAATTGAAAAAAATTTTTTTTATTTTTAATTTTAATATTAAATACATAATATAAAGCAGTACACAGTCAATAAATTCAATTAATTAATTAAATTTTTTCTTATTTACATTCTCATTTTTTTTTCAAATATTAAATAATAAATCAATACATATCTAATGTAGAATATATGTATATTACTTAAATATAAATATACATTACTCTGTCAAAGAAGTACCGGGAACATATAATTTAAGAAAGCTGTGATAAGAATTTGTATAGATAACATTTTCTCCATAAGTTGTTAGCAATGTACTCAATTACTAGGACAAATATGATACGAGCATGATATGTCAACCAATTTGTTGACAGCATCTGTTTGAATTAGTCTACTTCAATAGTGTATTACGATTTTTATATTGATTACAAATTATGAAACAAAGAATTCGTCCTAATTATTATGTTGCGAATGAGTTTCGTATGCCGAAAATCCCCAAATGTTCGAAAGGTCTTATTGTGTATCAGTTGCATCAAAAACAAGGCTTATGTGTGGTGCAAAGCATTAGAGTAGGGTCAAAAGATTGTCGAAAACACTCAATCTCTACAACAGATGGGTATCATCGATAAAGTGTAGGAAGCTCAGTAAATAAAGTTTAAAAGTGAAAGATTGTGATTTTAATTTTAATGTTTCATTAAGTCGCTCGTTCGATTCTATTTGATATTTGGGGTATGAGATGCTTCGTTGAAAAGCTAGTTGAAAAAAACTTGCTTTTTTTTTTTGAATATCGGAAAGAATTTTATTAAAGTATGCTTGTACAAGTTATTTCTGATTTTACATATATTAATGGGAAACAAGTCATCAGTCTGCGAGTTTGGCTAGTAAACTATAAACTATTCAACAAGCTTTAGACTGATGCTTCATAAACGAACCAAAACCAAGAAAACCAAAATTCGTGAAATGAGTTGCAAACAGCTACTGACTTTGTGACATTCATTATTGTTTTATTTTGTAAATGCTAAGTAGTATTAACTTAGCACGTAAAACAATTCCTTCATGAATTTTAAACGGAATTTTAAATTAAAAAATTCCCGGTACTTATTTGAGAGATTGGTATATAATATATTATTTTCAATATTGTCACAAATCGAATTCTAACAACTATTATATATAAACATACACATACATATGTATACAATATGTACATAATATGCATATTAAATAGTACAAATTTTTTTTTTAAATTGTTGTGTGTATTTTATTGTTTTCATATCTAACTGCATACGTATAATTTATTTGTAATATATTATTTCGTACATACTCTTAATGTTTATAACTAACTAACTAACTTAAGTAAGTAACCAGTAGTATATTATATTAATATTATGTCTTTAATTTACATTATAATTGCAATTTAAATATACAAACTTATTATAGAATTTACCTTTATAAATTATAATTATATATATTACATATACTCGTACATATTAGCTACCACATATTACTTATATATGTGTACGTATAATTTGTTGGTCAAGGTGTGGTCATTTATGTTTAATTTTGCATAACTTAAGTCATCCATTATTATATTGTATACTTTATATTGTATAAACATAAATCATTTAGGTATATTGTATTATTAAGTATTATATATATTCCATTATGTATTATACTGTATGTATATGATACTCTACTACATTTAATTCATAAATATACTACATTTTATATACATTTATATTACTTATATTTGAATAAAAATAAATACATAATATACATACACATATTCATATATATGTATATTGTTAGTGTTACTGATGTAATATCTACCCTTATTTGTATTCAATTTGTTATTGATAATATTCAATAAATTATTTATTCTATATATAATCATGTATGCATATATATTATGCATTTATTTACATATATATACACACACATTTATAATTGTTTGCATATAATCGTACACATAATTTTTTATATATAAAATGTTATTACATATTTTTTTATGTTTTGAAATGCGTATTTAAAATAGAAATAAAATGATAAATAGAATCACATTAAGTACATACATTTAGACTTAAAACTTTATAATGATTAAAAGTCTATAATTAATTATTAGTCTATTTTGTACTTTTTATGCAAAAAAATAAAACGAAACAAGAATATTTTCCTTGAAAAATATTCATTCTTGTCCACTCTGGAAGATAAAATAAAATAGAAAAAAAAAATGTTTTAAAGTAAAAAAAAAAATAAATTTTGCAAAGGATAACAATATGATATACAGTACGAATATAATACATTTATGTATGATAAATAGACGCATTCATATGCATACATCATGTACAATTAATGCAACATGCAGTGCTCTTCTTTTCTTTTTTTTAATTACCTTAAAAAATATAAAGGTATCGTGAAAGTCTAAAATGAAAATTGTCAGAATTTAATTAGTGTACAGCAAATTTATCCATACATACTCTATGTCTATGTCTATATATACGTATATGCATACATCGTATGTATGTATATACATCTTTATATAATGATCATGTACCTATATGTATTTGTTTAAAGTGTATATAGGTAAATACATGTTATATAATGTGTAGTGTGTAATATACAGTTCAATTCTCTTTAGTATTTTCCAAAATTTCTGTGATTTTCTTTTATTTTATTTTTTTTCCTAGAAAATCATAGATATGGATGAATAGATGGAATCTGGACATATATATTCATGATCGTACATACATATATGTACATGTGTATATTTATATACTGTTCATACGTAAATTTTGCAAGGATATATACATATATGCAAATATTTTTGTTATACTTTTACAATTATTTGGAAAAGAATAAAATGATAGCTTAAAGAGAAAGGGCGTGATATAAACGTATATAAAGGATGTTTTGGATACATATTTATATTCGAGTATAATATATATGATATATACTATATATATACATATGTTACATATGTAGGTATATTTGAATGGATTTAAAGATGTATCTGAACATATTCATATACATATTTATATGTAAAATATGTCGATAGGCAAAAATGATGATGATGATGGTTGTAGATGATGCACATGTTTTGCATACATTCCGTATATGTATTTACGTATAAAATTTTTGCATATATATAAATATGTACAAGTATGTAAGTACATCTACGATCACAATCAATGAATTCTTTTTAAGCTCTACTCAATCTACTATAGTCGATGATGTTGATTGTATGTACATGACCATAAATGTAGATATCCATATATATATATATATATTATATGTATACTGTATTGTTTTATATTTTATATAGTCAGTCATAGAGATGACTCAAACCATCTCAAACCCATCAAATTTGTTTTGTGTACACAGGCATATGGATATTTTAGTTCGCTAACATATGTATCTGGCTGGGTAACTATTATTTTCTAGATTTTGTACATACATTTATATGCACCTAAAATAAATTCAGTTAAACATTATATGTATGTACAGAATACGTTGAATATATCAGAGGATACAAATTTATATATGTACATATAGGCAGGTTTAGGTTATAAAATAAGAAAATTGAAGGTATACTACAATCTACAATGATACACTATAGGCAATTATTTGAATTTTAGTATATTATGTACATACCTATATAATAAAAGTTTCATCTCTTATATTAAAAATATACATACGTAGGTGCATATTTATATAATATACTCTTTTGAACATACATAATATATGTAATATATGTGTATGCAATTTTATCTAAGTAATATGTACTCGTCCATATACATACCACATTATATTCACAGAATATGTACTAACAACATTTTATAGAAAAGTACACGAATGCAAGTGTTTTTCATTCTTGTCCTGTCACGTCGTTCTAAAAATATAAAAAAAAATTTATTTTTTTTTTTAAAAATTTTTTTTTCTTGGTATGAGAAAATGTTAAATGATTGATTTATTTCGATGAAACGAAATAGAAGCAGCCCTGCGTAGAAAGTAGGCGGGGTTATATTTTTGCATTTTATAGACACTGTATATATTATATTATACATATGCAAAAATATCCTTAACAAAAATAAACTATATAATAACGTAAGCAAAAATCTTTCTTCTTTTCCATCAACGGATAATATTATAACATCATATATCATTGTGTATGCACTATGCACACAATATGTATATATAAAAATATGTGTGTACATACTGCATATCCTTTTTTAATATGCTCGTATGTTATGCAGCTTTAACTGTATATCCTAGATACACATATATGTGTATATATTAATACATAATGCTCAAATATACGTATATTCATAAGTGTATAATGATATACATTGTACGTAGGTGCTCTTAAATAGACTTTTACACACATTTTCTGCCTGGACTTATGATTGCAACTTGCTATACAAAAAACATTTTCCTTCTTGTTTTTTATTTTTTTCAATTTGATATTTTTGTGTATGTTTCATTATACAATTTCGTACATATCTAAAATTAATGTAAGGCACGAAACGTTGTACTACATATATGTAGGTACTCTGTTATATTGACCAACTTTCTATATGCAGTTTTTATATACGTAACGTACATAAGTACATATTTTAGGCACCTTTATCTTAATTCTTTGCGACAGAATAGCTTTCAGAAATTACAAAAATTCACTGATGTCTGCTATATTTTCCGATTCGATTGATATAAAATAAAATCAAAATGAACACAAATAAAAAGTTTTCCTGGAAAATATTAAAATCAAATTATTTATTGTACATACGTTCATTCTATTGTACATATGTATATAAAAATGGGACCTTAAAGTCGGAAAATTGAATTTGGTAAAAACTTATTACACTCTTGGCAATTGGTTTTAATTATTTTCAGCTTTTGTATCAGACAATACATCGTATAATATAATGTTTATGTTTTTTTTTTAATGAAAGTATAACAACCTTTAAAATCTTTCAAGATAAAAATGTAATTCAACAGACAATGCACTTTTTAAATCTTGTAACAGTGCTCTATAAATGTATACTAGGTAAACATAGAAAAGTAAGTGGTTTTAAGAGTCTTGCTTCTCAACTATTATGTATTTATAAAAAATTATCGTTTTTAAAATTTCCTTGCACATTTCAAAGAAAATTTTAAGTAATGCGTGTAGAATATTCCCATACAAATGAAGTTAGATATTTAGCTAAACAATGTTTATTTCATGAAATACATAAATGTACTTGTATAAATATTTGAATATTTGAACTACATTATGCATTTGTATGTAGCTATGTATGTATATGCATTCGAATTGGAAATTCAAGTGAAAACGAAAATGTTAATGAAGATAGAGGTTTGTAGTATGTATGTATAAACGTTTGAAGTGTATCATTATCGATTTGTAAACAAGGATAATTATCATTGTTATTTGTACTTATTATTTTTAAATTGTAATCGCGCTTCTAGTTGATGAAATTTACAATAAATTTAGAGATGTATTGAATTCTATACATACATATATGTACGTAAATGTAAATAAAATTTGTAATAACAAAGTGCGCCAGTATGCCATTTATTTCTGTTTCTTCGCATTTTATGAGCAGACACACAGATGTAAATGAACGCAAATAAACCACTAAAAATACCGTTTTTTTTTTTTTTGAGTTTATAACAATAAAAACTCTTATACTCTACTACAGAAAATTATAACTAAAATTTCTTGGCATATACGAAACAACAAGTGAAAATAACATAAGAACTAAAAATTCTTAAACATTTTCCTTAACTTCCTGATTCCAACAAAATGAAAATAAAATCATACACATACATATATTTATTGTTGAAATGATTTTAAATTTGTAGATTTTCTAGTGTGGTAACACAATCAAATATGAACATACCACATTAACACCTCGATATTCTTCTCGTAGATGTGAGTTTAATCTGAAAAAAGCAATAAAATGCACAATTTGTGTGTTTATATATACTAAACGAAATACATAATTTACAAACGGTATACATACAAGTATTGAGTATTGTATTATGTATATGGATATGGATGGATGTAAAAAAAAATTCTAATATGAGCATTTTGTAAACATAAAACGAAGCCATGATATGATACAATGTCATAATAATTATGCTCATAAAATAATTACGCATGCGTTTATTTGAGAATAATATTTTATACGTGCACACACACACACATTCGACACAAAAATACTTGTAAGTGAATATGTATGAAAAACATCTGATGCTGAAATCCTAATTATTCCTAATATTGTAAAGCCAAGTAAAGACTAACTTTCATAAATATGATATGTAGTTAGGTAGTTATAAACAATACATAAATATAGAACATACAAATAATATACAAATGAAATATAAAGTAATCACACATACATATTCATATTATGCTTCTGAGATACATTCTCCTCGTATACATAATTGAATCCTTGTTTTATATTAAAAAAAAAACATTATTTTCTTCTATGTATATATACATTCATACTCGTACACATTATAATTTCTCATTTTCATAAATTTTTATCAGCCAGATACATTTTACGAGTACACAAGTATACGAGAACGAAAATGAAAATCTGACTTTTTCGTATACATTGTATATATACATAATATGTATCTATACATATGAATATGAGTAATGAGTATAAGTTGGTATAAATATATCAAAAGTTTCAATTTCATGCCATTTACGTATATAAAATAAAATAAATTAGCAGCAGATGAGAAAAATTTTTATACTCGAAGTGAGGAGTTTTCTTGAAAATATTTTTCTTGTATTTTGTTGCTACTGAAAATAAGTGTGTGTATTTCATATATATACTCTACTATGTAGCTTAAAAATGAATACATTTAATATTCAAAAAAAAGAAATTTTCCTTTATTGAGTGATATTCTCTTTGTAGTAATTGTCGTATTCTGCGAACATGGCTATGCTCCATGATTTATAATAACAATGACAAAATATATTAGATATATGGCTAGATAGATATACATATATAATATTATGATTCTCTCTGCTGTTGAATTTGTAAAATTATATTTTTCGATTCCAGTAATAGGTAATAAGGTGTTGTGCTTTTCTATAAAATGTTATAACCAATATGTATGTATTAGTGAAAAATTAATTAAATAAAATCTAAAAACAAATGTTTAATTAAATTTACAAGCAAGAGATAAGGAGAGGAAAAAGAGAAAGAAGGAAAGAAGAATAATTTATATTTGTTTCTAAACTATATTATGACTATCAGTATGATTTTATTTAATATTTTTACAAATTTTATAATTTATGTTTAGACTTCAAAGTATTTTTGTATGAAATATTTAAAATTCAACGATATTTTTTTAAATAAAAATAATTCAAGGAGCTGCTCAATTAATTAGATTTATTTAGCATTTACAATATCTATTGTTTTATATAAAAATATAAAAATATTATTTAAATAATGTACTTGTAATCTATGTTATTTCTATTCTAGTATACTCAAATTAATTACTATTTTAAGAAAAAACTAATTTCCACTTCAATTCCTATTTACGAGTATATCCTTCATTAATGCTAAATACAATTTAGGTATGCACATATATTAACAGCATACATCATGCATACAAACAACATTTAAAGTAGTATTTAGTATCTAGGTACATGATTACGTACATTTTGAACGCGGTTATTATATTTTACATTATATTCTGTTATTGCATACAGAAATAAATAAATAAATATAAAATTTAATTTAGGGGAAAATACTGCTTTTAATGCTTTTTCTTTCTATACACATAAATAATGCTAAATATGTACCTATACTCATATAATACCTACATACATATTTTTATTTTAATTTTGTTAGAAAAATTAAAAGCGCATGATCGCATAAGCTTGAAAATAACAGTAAAAAGGGAAAAATGATAAATGAGAAATAACAAACAGAAAAAAAAATACAAATACAAAATAAAATAAAATAGAAAATACAAAATACTTATTAAAAATACTTACATATGTATGTATGGACGTAATCGTCTATACAATTAAGCAATAATAAATTTTTCATTCATTCAGACGTTCCATGAACGAATAAAGAATAAGATATATTTGAATTTGTATATATGTATGTATGTATATAAGTTACGCTATTCACATTAACACAAACATGAAAATAACAGAAAATAAAAACAAGAAAATTATTTTTATTTTGAGGTTTTCGTATATATTCTCGAACAATTCGTGCATGTTTTTTATGTTTTCAATTTTTGTAAATTTTCTTTATTTTTCATTTATTTTTGTAATTTATTTATTCGTTTTATTTGTATTAGTTGTAATTCTATTTGATTTTATTTCGTTAACTTTTGTATTAAATTTTCACAATATTTTATTTTTTTGAATTCTGTCGTTTTGTTTTAATTTCATTTCATAAATCGACACATAATAAAACACCGCAATGTATACTCACATAAAGTATATAAAAAACAAATTTTCCACGTGTTTCCAAAGTCATATTGCACACTCTGTATGCGTGTATATAATAATTATACAGTACAACATGCACAACGTATGCATATAAGTTGAATTATTGTGATAACATATAATGCTCGTATAGATAGTCATATATTGGCAAATGCGTATCTATGGGAGTTACATAGTGGGTATCATCAAAATGATAAAATAAAAATTCATTAACAAATAATCATAGGAAAATATATGTATATGTAGATATACGTTACACCATCGAACATTATAGATTTACATATAGTATTGTACTGCATAGATTGAAATCAAAGATAAAACTGCAATGTTTTTTTAGATTTTATTGGAATTTTTTTAGTGTTAAAGTTTTATGTTATTTGATGAAGTTTTTAATTTTAATTAATAATTAAATTACATAGAATAGCTGTTTTTCAATATACGTATGTACTTTTATGTCATGAGAGTCAGTATTTGATTTTTCATTCCTATAATTATCAGTAGCATAGAGATTGAGATGCAAACAACTTACACACGTATGTACTTGTATATATAATTTGTATTGAATTTGTGTACGTCTATCTTATTATCTATGTATTATATAGATATTCTATAGTACTAAATTATATAAAAAAAATAATATTGGTATTCATTTTTTCTAGTAAAAATGTAAAAGTGAACTTTTTTCTGTGATTTGTATAGCAGTGAAGTGTGAACACACTTAAATTTTTTACGTTCACATTTTCGACAATTTTTGTGACATCAAAATGTGTGTTCACATTTCATTTCTAAAAAACGTAGGGAATGTGCATCATTGCACTTTTACTGCGAAAAATTAAAACCCATAATATATGTCATTACAAAAAAAAAAGTGAAAAAAAAAATAAGAAAATCTATATCAAATTAATTATCCTTTTTTATTTTTCTTTCCATTTTTTTTCTAAATTTATTTTTTGTCAGTGTATATACTCATTTTTCTTTTAAAATGCGCACAAAACTACAATTAATTCTTGAACAAATGTATATACATATTCATGTTTATATGTATGTATAATTACTATACTACATACATGAACAAGCATATGTATGTACATTTGTTTTTATTTTATTATAATCTATAAATATTTATTATAATGTTTTAATGCTGCTTTATTATTATTTTTTTCATTGTTCTCATTTTATTCGAATACATGTGTCTGTATTTACCATGAATATATGTATAGAAATATATATACGGGTATATGCTAACATGTAAATAGAGAAGCATATAATTATTTTTAATTAAAAAGTATTTATAATTATATATCTATACTTACATAAATATACTCTTATAAATGTATATAAGCATGTATAAAAGTTATAAATATACAGTAGACTCTCGATAATTTGAAATCCAGGGGACTAGAGAAAAAGTCTATATTACCAATAGTTCAAAATAATAAGAGTTCAAACAACCAAGAAGAAGACAGAAAAAAATTCAAATAAATAATTGATTTTGATTAAAATTTGAGATTTTAATATTACACAAATAATAAATGTTTATTTTTAAAGAAGTCTGTAATTTTCTATTGAGTGAGCGACTTCCACTTTCACGAATTACATGCTTTTTTGTCACTAATGAAAAGACACTTATTCTTTCTTGAATTCATTTTGACTTAAAAATTAATGACACAAGTCAAACATTAACATAAAACATTTGAAAGAAGATTTAAGACTCCGAACTCACTCAATCATTCATATAAACAAACGACAGGTTTCGACAGATTATAATGGGTTTGTATTGGATGCAAAAACGTGCATAAAAACAATAATCATCGACTTCAAACTATAAAAAGTATAGAGAAGCCCAACTTCAAATCATAGAATGTCGGCGAGTTACATTCTATTTTTACAAATTCAAATTTCCGAGGAGACCAAATCACATTAATTTTTTTTCAATTTATCGAATATTTTTCAAGGAATAAGGATTTAAATTAACGAGTTTCAAATTATCGAGAATAGACTGTATGTAATAAAAAATATAGTATATAATTGCGTATTATATAAGAATTGTGTATTATAATATTCTTATAAATCCACGTAATGTTTATATTTATATACATTTAATATTTCTTAATAATCTTTCTTGTATTTAATGTTCTCTAAAAATATAATTATATATTTTGTAAATTGTGTATGAAATTATAAATGAGTATATGAGTATATGAGTATATGTGTATAGATATTGAGGTATCCATATAAATGTATGTATAAAATGAATAAATTGTACGTACACAAGTGAAGAATAAAATTTAAGAAAGAAAAAAAACATGAACAAATAAATAAATAAATAATGTATTATATATTACATTTTTTATATATAAAATAATGTATAATGTACATTATAATATAACATTATAGATTTACAAAAATAATTATTTAAATGTGAATGTAATATGTATGTATATGTAATATAAGAGCAAAATCAAACGTCTAGTCGGCGCCATTGCCACTGCAGGATAAATTGCGTAGACAATAAATTAAATTAATTATTAGGATTGTTTGTTATTTTTTTTATAATATATGTATGTATTTATGTATTAATATATGTATGTATATATTTTGAAAAAAGATATTTATTTACAATATTTAAGTGTAATTTATGTATGTAATATCTATTATACATATACATAAATATATACTTATCATTGTGTATCATGATATTTATATTTGTATAAATATGTAAATTACTTATAATTAAAAAAATATATATAAATAAATTCATTTTATTTACACAAAAACATTTATAAAGGATACATTTTTTTAAAATCCTTTTTGTCATCACTCAACACGATTATAAAAAATACAAATTAATATTCATTTAAAATTCTCCATATACATATGTATGTTGTATATGTATATGTTGTTATCGAGGTGAGACTGTATATATGCACATGTGGATTACAAAAACCTAAAGTCTAATTTCAAATCCAAATAACAACTTTTAACTTTGTCCACAGAATCCATTAAAAACTTCAACGAGAATTGTACAGACACTCAATCTGGTATCTGAAATAGTTGAAAATAATATTTGTTTTCGAAATAAAATATTAGGCACACTACAAAAACCTGTCAAAATGTTGACGGATATATAGAGAATTTCATCATTTGCGTATCAAACTTAAATTATCATTATTATGTCTTAAAGAAAGATTTTTATGAATATTCAGCAATGACTCCAAATATTTTACTAGTGATTACACTAAAATTCAAAAAATAAATAATATCTGAATTGTTTACAAAAGGCTGATTGAATCAGATAAAATTACTTATTAACTCAATCTCAATATTCAAATGTACCCAACTATCTGACATAGAATTATAAATCAAAGTAAACTTGATGTGAACTTGACTGAATATTCATCTGATTAGTTTTCGTTTATTTAGTTTCGAATATTAGTAGTTTTCGTTTTGTTAGTTAGCTGAGCCGAAACCGATACGCCGAAACCGTGATCTGCTTTATATGTTTTCACCATTAAATGGATGGAACAGTATAGTCAGCAACCTTATGCTTATAAGTTACAAAATTAAAAGATGAAGACCTGAAGGCTGAAAGCCAAGAAAATACAGGAAAATAATACACACATGAATGATTTAAAGAAAACAAAGTTCAGATATCTATAGAAGCGAAGTCCAATTATGGAGAAATATTCTAGATGACGTAAAAGCTCGAAAAGGGCTGTGTTAGATATGTTTTGATGGAAATTTGTTATTAATTGCAGTTAACTGAATTAATATAAAGAAAAAATGATTAATGATAATAAATATGAATGAGACTTTATATTTTTTTATGTCATGAATACTTAAATAGAAATTACTGCTTGAAATTATTCACCTGACAATACATAAAAGTTAGAAGATACTTTACAATAAAGTTTTTTTTTTAATTTTTTACATTTTATCCATTTAATTTCAATTAAAAATGGAAATGATGCATCGCATATTTTTAATTGAAACACACGTTTTTAATATATACTTTTCTTTCATCTTCTTATTCTTCTTCTTTAATTTAAATATTAATTTTATATAATTTTGATTTTTAAAAGGAATCATAAAATATTCTCTAAACAAATATGTAAAATATGATTAAGCATATTTTTATCTCATTTTAATGTGTGTAACATGTACTTCTTATACTTGGGATAAATTTGTTTTCTTCTTCTTCTTCTTTTATTTTATTAAAAAAAAATAAAAAAAAATGTTTTTTTTCCCTTGTTTTTATGATTTTTTTGTTCTTAAAAAAATTTTCTTTTTGTAAAGAAAATCCATATTTTATGATAAATTATTATTGAAATTTTAAAATATGTATAGGTAGAGTGTATAAGGATTTTTAATTTTTTTTCTCATTTTTATTTTTTATTTTTGATTAATATTTTATTCATACTTATTGCAGATTACATTTCTTCTGGTACATATATATATAAAATAATAATAATGTATCTTTGTAAAAAAATTATATTTTTTTTATAATTTGCATTTAAAAGAAAAATTCATTTTTAATTATTTTGTAATTTATGTGCACATATAGAATATATTATATTTACCTATGTACATTATGTTATACGGTTATGGTTATACGGTTATACGTTATGCTATATGTAAGATACATATAAATGTGCATTTACATACATAGGTACTATATGATTATTTTATATACATACATTTTTTATACGGTGCACATATCATTTTTATGTTTTTATGCTTATAAATTAAAAAAATAATAACACAAAAATAAAAGAAAATGAAAAAAACTAGTAATAACAAATGTAAAAAAAAATATACATAATAAGGAAAAAAAATGAGTAAATAAATATATACTTATATTCAAAGTACTTGAAAAAAAAAATATTATTTGTTTGTTTGTGTGATGCAAGTGTGTATTTTTTGTTCAGTATTCCAGTAGTTATATACATGCATAGTATTTTGATTTCTTTTTTAACATTTTCACGTATTCAAAAAGCATTTAAAAATGTCTCATTGTCGATTTCAAAGGATCATTTTCTATATATGCAAATAAAGTCTCTCATATAAATATGTTTATATGTATATAAGTATTTGGTTTTTTTTTTTCAAAAATTTTGTTGAATCTATCTATACACCGGTTGTACATTAAAATATATATGATTATAGAGATATAAATATACGAGTATATGTATGTACGCAATATACTATATAGATCATCATTTCACATTCACATGTCATCATATAATTCTCCTTTTACCGTGAAGCAATCGTTATGTATGTTATATACATTTTATAGGAGCCAGGATTTAAAGTTTTCTCTGTGTATGTATTTTGTTTTTCTTTGAATTATATGTATACATATATAGAGATAAATATATGTATTTAAGATGAATATCTATATAAATATATGTATACGTTACAATCCTGATGTTTTAGGCTTCTTCAAATAATATGTATTCGAAATGAAAAGGAAAACAAAAAATATTGCATATATTAGTATGTGTGTGTGTGTGTTTCAGGTGTACATATATATAACCCACGTGTACTACACATAAATACGTGATGACACTGTCTTGCATCCATTAATCATTCTTACATGTCGCGTATGACTGCATCGGTACATCATCCTGTTTACTTCTTGAATCGGCTCTTACTTTTCTTTTCTATTTTTTAAAAATATTTTTTCTTGTTTCATCATATCTTTGTTATTATTATTATCATTATTTTTTCTCAAAGTTTTCATTATTATTTTTATTATTTATTATTATTATCATGGTGTAAATGTGCATATGTATATGTATGGTATGCATGTAGTTTTTTTTTTTTTTTTTATTTTTATTTTATGATTCACAGAGGACATATTAAAAAAGATTCATTTCTTTGAATTTCCTATTTTAATTATAGCAAGGGAAGTGCAACAACACTACTTTGCAAAATTTTTGTATATTATAAGTTATATATCACCACATATATACCTGAAGTATATACATAATACATACATAAGTATTATGTTCATAAAAACATACATACATATATTATTACGTATTATATCCAAATAAATAATGACGGTATTCATTTCAAATCGTAAGTAGCTTTAATTTTAAGTAAGTAGCTTTTTTTAACTTTACATTTGTTTTGAGAATTACGAGCAATGCTTAAATAAACGAGACGTCTTTGTCACGTGTATAAACTTCGTAAATACATTTTTTGTGAACCAAGATTTGACAGTTTGTTGTTTTAACCAGCAGAAATTTGAAAAGTGAGTATGTGGTTATATTTTGAGAAGATTGTTGAATTTGTGTGACAAAACAACATTTTGTGGAGAGTTAAGTTATAATTATATGATTAGTTATCACAAAGAGAAGAGGCTCGGTGACACAAATGGTAGAGCAACTGGCTAATGATCTCGAAGTGTTGGTTCAATTCCTGCCACGGCAAAAGTGAGATGAATAATTTTCAGTTTTTCGTTGCCTGTTTCCAACTTTTACTACTCCCCAAATTCACTAGGCTTTGAGTGAGTACAAGCTTGTTGGTAAAAATAGCATAGAAATGCTGATTTCGAGTCTGCTTGCTAACGATAAGTAAATCGAGTATTATTAGATCACCAGATTGTTCTAAAAATATCCTAAGCCCTATCATGTAAAAGAGTTTGCTTCTCTATCACCTACCTAGTTGTTCGCAATCCACGTTAAACTATAGGTGCACACATGATAGTAATAAGTCATGAGATCACTTCTGTAAAAGTCCTGGTTTAATTAGAACTGTGCTACTATGGAAGAAAAAGAAGAAGACAAATTTTTACAAGGTGCTTTCACGTCATTTAGGCTTTCAACTTCGTAAAACTACGCGTTGCGTTTATTTACGATTTAAAATAAATACCCTCAATAATCTCCTACTGCACATGTATATGTAGTAGAATATGTAAGTATCCACGTAGGTATATAATTTCTTTCTTCAATTTTTTTTAATGGTTTTTATTTGTATTTTTGATGAATCACAACGATATGTTTAGTGTGTTTTCTTAAAGCTAAACTACGTTTATATGTTGGTGTGTAAATATGCTTAAAATGTTTATACTACATACATACAAGTACAACTTGTTTATTAAGATTTATCAGTTATTAATGTATACATTCATATATATGTACGATGATTTCCATAAGTATTGGTATATCAGTTAATTTGAAAAGAAAATCTTTTTAAAAACGTTTCAGCAGTTAAAAAGTGATAGAAACTTTTAAATTCATTTTATTCTCTAAATTTCAGGACCAAAAATCGAAAAAAGTGTTCCATTCAAAGACTACCTCAACCTTCAGGCTATCTACATACCTACTACATATATTTAAAATTTTAAAAAAAATTATCAATCAGTGTTTGTTGTACACGATGCATTTAAAGACAGAAAAATCGCAATTTTGACAACTTTGTTATGCTATATAAAAAGGATATCAGGACATTTTTAAAAAACAATTTAGTTTAACGACAACAATGCCTTTCAAAGTAAAATACTTACATATATTTCAAATTTCCAAAAAAAAAAACAGATTTGGTGATGGCTACTCTTAGTATACTGTCACATGAGTCTGATTATGAATCTGAAAAATTCAGAATCAATTTCAAATGCATTGTAGTAAATGTGACCTGCCACATGGCTCTGAAAAAATTCCGGTTCATGCTTCCGTTTTGTAATCTGATTATTTTCAGAATAGAAAATGAAACATGCTGACAGTAAATGTAAAATGTCACATTTATCAGAAATCTGAATCTGAATTCATAACCAAACCACTCAACAAATATACATATTAAATACTTGTTTATGCACAGCAAAATTTGAAGATAGTAAGACAGAAGACAGAAAATCAACTTTATTTTAGCCTCAATTAAAATGTGCGTCTTACCATCGTACTCGCCATGGTTTAATGTTCCACTCAATAAGTAAAATGTTTTATAACAACAACAAATTTAAAGAAAACGATTGAAAACGAGTTTTCAGATATAGATTCGTAAGGAACAAAAAGTTAATTCTGAATCTGAAATTTTACGTTTCAGATTCAGAATCAGAATAATGTGACAGTAGACTTAATCATTCAATTTAATTTCATAAATTTATACTTGTTGAAATTATAACAAAAAGGAAATTCATCAAATTTTAGAATTGTCACAGTCGTACAAAATTTTTATTCAAATTCAAATCTACATGTATCTACAGTATTTACAACAGTACATACTTAAATATTTAGATATGTTAACAGTTTACAAATTGAATAACGTTAACGCCATAATTTTAAAGATATCGATTAAAATGAAGAGTTCCAAAATGATGTTTGAACTTAAAAACATCTAAATGATGATTATCCTCTCAATTTAGCTGATGGACTAATACTTGTGGAAGTCACTGTATATAGTACTTTATTAATATTACGATTATTTTTATTATAAAACATTATAGTATATACACACACAGTGCATATTTGTATACATTTATTATGCACATAATGTATATAGGAAGGAATATAAAGTTAGTATGTGTATATTATTGCGATAACCAAAGTCAAAATTCCTTCTGCTAAAAATAAAGAAAAACATAAATAAAAACTTCTAAAAAATATTTTTCTGATTTATGTATACATATTATACATACATGCAGCACATATGTATGTGCATGCATGTTTATGTAAGTATATCATGTGATCGAAGATATATAACAACTACCTACCTTATAGCTATATAGTATTTATATAAAAATGAATATTAGATATTGTGAATAATGTATACATATTATGTGTATGTTTATAATACATGTAATTACATAGTACATGTACGTATATACATATGTATATGCATGTGTTTAATGATTAAAAAAAATGAAGAAGTTTGATATTAATATTTTCGCACTAAAATGTACGATTATAAATTAAAATTTATATAAAAAAAATAAAACTAGAAAAAAAAATACATATGTCTTTGTACTAAAAAATACCAACTATTTTTATTATGAAAAGAAAAAGAAATATATTTATATACAATACATATGTACATACATTCGTATATTAAAAAATGGAAAACAAGAATCTATATACATATATGTACCTATATATAGGTGCAACAAAGTATGTATTATCATGTATGTACATATATACAGTGTACTTATAAAGAAATACAAAACAAACGTAAGTTAAAGGAAAAAAACACACATACATACACAAAACAAAAATAAAAATATTAAAAAAAAATTATTTTGCATCTTCTAAGATTAAAAGTCGCATAATTATTGCATACGACGAATATACGAATATATTATTTACATGCAATAAAGATGTGTGTGATTTTAAAATCATCTAAATTATTTTGTAAGATATCAAAAACACAAAAACAACAAAAACATATGGAAAAATGTTTAAAAAAGCGGCATCAACAAAGTCACTAGTTTTTTTTCTTTCTATAGAATTTTCTTACTTTATTTCTTATTTTATTTTGAAAATGCATACAAAAATCTAACAAAAATAAAAAAATCAAAAAACAAGCGAAAATATATATGTAAATAATAAAAAAATGTGTGTAAATCTTACATATACATATGAGCCGTTCTCTTTGAAAGTGATGTAAGTCCATTTTGACAAAAAATTAGTTAATTATAAAAATGAATACAATTTACTATGAACTTTTTATTTATAAACTTTTTCCAAAAAAATCTGTTAAAATTTTGGTAAGAGAGGGAAAATTAGCGAAAAATCAGTGCATTTAACTTAATATCTGCACCAATTTGTGGTTCTATTTTTGAAAGTATATATAGTACTAATACGTTTATAACATCATTCTTGACCCATCACATTCGAAAAATTTAGAGATATGATTGATTTATTACGATATATCATTACCATAAGAAATTGGTTTGTTTTAATTTAGAACCCGTAGTTAATATTTTGTAAATGTAAGATTTGTTACTTTTTGCTAACTTTGAAAGTGGTGTAAGTCATTTTCAATCTTTTGAAGTCAATAAAAGTATACATTTTTATTAATCACATTTAAAAAATGATTACATCATAAATATTAATCAATTAAATATTTAAAAAATAAAAAAATAGTGTAATAATATATATTTATATTTTTCAAATTAGTGAAATGCAAAAACTTAAATATCTCCATATAAAATAAAATACACTTACACCACTTTCAAAGAAAACGACTCTATGTACCTAGTATGTATAATATGTGTATAATTTTTTTATAAATACATACGTACATAGTATGTATGAATAAATGATGTACATATACATACATAAAATAAATTCAAAACTAGTAATATTTTTACATATACATGTGTACATGCATCGTCATATATGTATCATCCATCATATCAACATACAAACGTTTATAAACGAATGTGCATCTTTTTAATGCCTTGTTTTCTATTGTATACAATTATTTGTGCTTTACCGATTTGTATGCAATATTCATAATAAATGAGAGGGCGGAGGATTGCTTGTAAATTACTAAAAAGAAAATGTATAATATATATAACCTAACCATATATATTTGTTATGTTTTGTATGTTATACTAATATTACATATGTTATATAAATTGTATAATATGTATGTACGAGTATGTTTGTATAAATATGAAAGAAAAAGTCAAATGAAAATGCAAGTTCATATACTGAAAAATAAATAAATATGTTCACACATGAAAAATAATAATAGTAAAGAACATCATATAATATTACTCTAAAACAAAATAAAAAAAAACAAACAAAAATAAAAGAAATAAATAATATTTTTAAAAGTTCTACTCTGCTTAATGTACACATATGTATATACACTATATGTCGGTATTAAGTGTAAAATATACAAAGAGCTTCTGAATAATTTTGAGGTAAAGCACAAAAAATATAAAAAAAAAATTTTGAAAAAAAAAAAAAAAAAATTCAATAAAAAGAAAATATATCAAGGATTCTTGAATTTCTTAACCTCCTATAATTTGTGTGCATGTACGTATATATAATGTGAGTGTAGTGTGCATATAATATAATTTTTTTGTAATGTATACAATATCCTTTGACGTTACATATTCAAAAGTTAAGATTAAAAAAAAAAATACCGATACTACAGATATCCATTATTCAGATTCATATTTATTTTAATAACAATAATTATAAAAAATTTTTCTCGTACTTGTGATGATTACATTACACGTATATACTTTACCCGAGCACAAATATACACATATGTAGTCTTGTGAAATTATTTCATGCACATATTGCGTTTCATATTTATGGAAATGTAAAAATAAAAATTAAAAAAATCTAAATAAATATTAAATGTAAAAATAAGTTGTGTTATGTGCATACATCATAAATATGTCTCATTTATATAATAAGTAATTCACAAATATATTCCTATATTATATATATTTTTCTGTATGTATTTATCTATATACAGGGTTTACCAATAAGCGCGTCAGAACTTTAAAATGAAACACAATGATAACTATACAAGTGATATTCAATTGGTTTGTTTATTATTTTAAAGATCGATTACATCACGTTCTAAAAATAATATCGTTTAAATTAAGATCCTTCTCGGCTTCATCCAACTACTCCTATTAGTGAATGCTCGGCGAAAACCAAGATCAGTTGGTTTGAGCTCTTAAGTCAGTTGAACTTTATAAGCCTTCAAATGAAGATCATGATTCAAAATTCTCCAAATTCTCCACAAATTTTTCGTAAAGCACGAAACATACGGCAAATTGAACATGCATTTTGATAATAAATTCGGATATGATTTCTACTCTTTGTTGAATCTTGTAACTTTCCTTGATCACTTGTCACTCAATACTATGCACACAATTAAAGCAGCAATTAAAGTTTGAGATTGTAACTTTTACATAGTTCAGTGCTGTTATTATGGCTTTCAAAAGTTCTGACGTTTTCATTGGTAAACCCTATAGGTATCCATGCGTTTATATATTTAGAACATTAAAAAGAAAATTTTTCATTTAAATTAATGAAATTCAATCAATCAATTTATGATGATGATGATGATGATGATATTATAGATGATGTGGAAGATGATGAAGACGATGATTCACAAATTAACGACATTGAATGAATGTTATTTTGCATAATTAAAAGTACCTTATATATTCTTCATATGTATGTATATATATATATATATATTACATATAAATTATAATATTCATATTTTAAATATTCAAATATTTTGGTTCATATTCTTATTCATGTAGTATTCATAGTATTATTTTGTATCAAAAGACAAGAATGCATGTTTTATAACAAACAATACCTGTACATCCATACTCGTACACATTATTAGGTATTGTCAAATTTAATTTCAAATTATTTACAAATATACATAACATATACAAATTTGAATTCATCAAATTATATGCAGAACTTTTATGTAGTAGTAAACTTTATTAAAAATTTATTCAAAATACACATTATGTACGTAAATCAAACGTAACGTTATATTCTATTGTGTCCTGTAATATTATTATGTATCATTTGTACCCATGTACACTATGTATACCTAATATACTTATGTAAAAAAGGATATATGGTATATGTAATATGATATTAATAATCTTTTATATTTATTTATTTTTAAATTATATTTGAATTTAATGTGAATAGATAAAGATAATATATTTTATTAGAATAATTATGTATGTAGGTCTTATAAAATATTGCTCTTAATATTCGTTTTTATACGTATGTATGCGTATTATATTTACGTTTACAATCGTTTAGAATAATATCGAATATATGTATGTATGTATGCAAACATATTTATCTACGTACAGTGAGTGTAATTTGATTAGACACAGTCACACATTTTTTTGAATACAAAAATTTGGCCATCAAATATTAATATTAAACACATCTTTATTATAGAAAAATTATAATAAAAAACAAATACTACTATGATGTATTTCTTTTTTTGTAACATTAAATTTAAAGGTTTTTTTTTAATTTTTTTTGAAAATTTGGCACTCAATTTAGATGGACGCATTTGAATTATTATTGATTTCTTGTGTATTTGAGACGTTATTTTTTGTCAAAATTTCTCAATTTTACGTAAATTAATACTGTTTTGGAATAAATTTTTAATTAAATTTTTATATAATTTGAGGAAAAAGAAAAAAGTAATAAAATTAGTAATAATACAATGAGTAAAACAAAACTTTCAAATTTCTGAAAACTGATTTTTCTGATATCTACAGTTTTTTGGCTATTTTTCGCTATTTCTAGGAAAAAAAAACTAATTTTTAAACAAGAAATCAATAATAATTAAACTTTAAACACCATTTATCAAAATTAGATAAAAAATATTTCAAAAAAATCATTTAAACAAATTTCTCTAAAATTTACTTAAACGAAAAAAAAAAGAAATAAATATATCTTAATAGTATTATTTTTTAATTGTATTTTTTTTTATAATGAGACTTTTTTTGTATCTTATCCATGTATTCTTTTTAAATTTACAAAATATGACTGCGCCTATCCAAACTGCGGTTACTGTATGCATATATGTACATATGTAACAAAATAAATGATTGATATAAAAGTTTATTTGATGCATAAATCAATCATAATTTCCTTTTATAAAATAAGTATAATCTGTACATATATCTATCTAGCTAGCTACAAAACATAGTCGTATATTCACATATTAATGCATGTAATGTATATTTCTATTAATATATTTTATAAATACATACATATATTATTATTTATAATATATAAATATATCATAGACTTCTTCATATATGTACATACCATACCATAAGGTCCACTTAGTATACTCTTATATGAATATCTAAGTTTATGTAGAGTCAGACAATTTCTAGATGTCCATATATATGTAATTATTTTACGTAAATGTATACAGATGTATGTATATTTACGAGTACATGCATAAAATATATAATTTTATAATACATGCATATTATGATATTTGCTGCCCGATTTAAATCCATTTAAAAATCATACATCATTTTTGCATATACATATTTATAACAAAAATATGTGTTCATGTATAATCTTTTGTCCTTATGAATACTCTTATAAATATAAAATTTACATACAAACATACATATGTACACTGGCTACATAAATAAATATTTATATTTTATATTTATAAATGAAAATATCCTCGCTGTACATACATATATATATGTAATGTATGTATGTAATAGAACTTATTTAATTTTTGTATTTTAATACACATACCTATAATGTGCACATATACATCTACGTATAATATTTTCTTTAATATTGTTTGTGTTACATACATACATACATATGATACACATTCGGACATACATCAATGTATAGTATACTTTTATTACGTTTACGTATAATAATTACAAGGATATTGAACCAAATCGAAGTCAGGAAATCGATTTTATAAAGTCCGCGTTTATATTACTTGTACATAATATATATATATATATATGTATATACATATGTATGTGTATACGTATATTTATGCGTAATGTGCATAAGTAGTATATACATATGTAGATATAGTGAAATTTCCATCTCTAAAGGGTAACAAATACAGAAAATAAAAAATTTCATCATAGCATCACAAAATATTGTGTAGTTAATGTGTATGTGCATATCATATAGGGATACATACATACAAACAATTATACATACTTATGTTACATACATCATTTACATACTAGAAGTATATGTATATAATGTATCTATATGGTTATGCATACATGAAAAATCAATTGAAGATAAATGACATATAACAGAAGGTAAATTTACATTAAAAGTTTATTAAAACAATTATTGATTTGTATGATTTTGCGAACATTTCCCTTTTTTTATCTGCATATTATTCTCATTTTATTTTTTTTTATTTTCTTTTTTGTAGGTAGGTAGGTAGGACTAGGACTAGAAAATGAATTATATAAAAAAAAATTATAAAAGAAGAAATTACTTAATAAATAAAAATAAATACTTTGCTACATTTTTGTATATTCGAAATGTGTATGCTAACACTAAGTTAGATTTTGCAGTTACATACATACATATATACGTAATTACTTGACTTATTATTTGTTACGTTCTGCATCTGGTATAACTACGCGTATATCTACAAAATAAACCTGTACTAATTATTTATAGTAGATTGATGTAAGGGTTACCTTTCCGATATGTAAATCTGTTTTATTATTTTTCTCTTTTCCGAATTTTTTATATTTATATGTAAATATGCTTCTGCTAAAAAATATATTTTTTGCACATTTTGAACTATGTATATAATAGTGTATATACTATGCTATAGATATCTTTGAATTGTTGGGCACACATATAATCATGAAAGAAAGATACGCAAAAAATAAATTGTACATTTTGTTTGTCTGTTTATGTAAAAAGGCACAGAATATTGTCAAATTAATAATTTATAAAAAATTTTAAAATTCGCTTCTGTAGTACACCTTTTTAAAATTTTTCCTTCAAATTGAAAGCAAGACTGTAGGATTATATATCATTCATATAATACTTACATTTATACTCTTACGTATTTCCATATGCATATGAATGCTCGTATATCGCATGTATAGTATTTTACTTAATAGAGATTATTGTTGTTTTATTGCAAATAAAATTTCGTACATGTATGCTCATACATGCATACACAACACGCATTATACGTATGCAGAGGTATATGTATAATGTGGTATGGATAATATTATATTAATACACTATACGCCTAAATTTGAAAGTAATGAAAAAAATATATATACATTTAAGTACGGAAATCTATAATGGCCACCAACCAATTTAAGGATTTTTAACGTACACATTATATTTTGAATATTTTTATGTTCTTATTGTGCTACAAGCAGATTGAATACGCATATACAACTTGTGATTTCATATACTTACACGCATATAAACATATCATACGCAGACATTTTTGTATGCAAAATTTAAAAACAAACATATTCACGGTTATATGTGATGTGTATGTACGAAAAATATTATCGAGTTTACATGTTTATATGTATATGTACTATCATTATTTACCTTTTGATTTTGCACGAATTATGGATTTTTGATTACTCATAGTACAAGTATAGTATAGAATTCGACTTTTGTTTATCACTGATTTAAATTAAATGATTTCGGTTTTACTACAAATACACAATATGAACAACTGTACAACGTACATTAATGTATACATTACATGCATATGTGTTCATACGAATTCTTGTACAGTATATGCCTGCAATTATAAACTTATTACAACAATGAATCGCGTATGAATACGTGTAAGAATAAAATACAATAAAAGACAGTACATTCGTGTATGAGTAGAGTCGTAACTCGTAGAGTAGAATTTAAAGAAATTTTATACGAATATTTCATGTTAATTTTTACATTTAAAGTATACGTACACATGTACACACAATAACAAAAACACATTTAATTAGAATTAATAATATATTTATGTAATTACATTTATAGTTTTTTAGAATAAATAATATCGAATCCGTTTTAAAATTATATATAAATATGTATATTGCATGTAATATGTAATATACGTTTATTTGTACAATAAATGTGTATATAAATGCATATATTCGTATATAAGAAAATGTTTTATTCTACAAACTAATTCAAAATCAAACGTAAAACTTTCTATTATTAGTAAACATACACACACATTATTTGTACGTTTATGCATCTATGTATACGAAAATGAGAGAATACAAAAACAAAATTTGAAATTTTATTTTTTTATTGTTTTTACAATTAATTTAAATTTTTTATTTTTCTTTTTTCAAATTTATTTGCATTTTCGAATTTAGAATAATTTTTCTTCAATTTAAAACAATAATATGAAGGTATATACTACATATATACACTTAATATAGGTAATACATATATATAGGTATATACTTAAATACATAGGTCAATCTAAAGGTTTTAAGGAATTAATTTACATTTAGCTCAAATATGGTAAATTTTCTAACAGTAAGGTATGTCGATATGTTACAATAATTTCCTTATTTATTGCACATTTCTGCTTTTTATAGTTTCCTTGTAGTTCAAGTCAAAAGTAAAGAAGTTTTTGTAAAGAAGTAAAGAAAAATTAAATTAAGAACATTTTCATGTTATGATTTTTCATGATTTTAATCAAGAATAGCTCGACAATCAGTATATCCAAGCATTTGGTGATGAACCACCATCCATTCAAAGCCTCTGCGTATATCGATGCGATTTGACGAGTTCAAATTCGGTAGTTGCGAGAAAAAAGTATCATAGAACTGTAGTCACTGATGAAAATGTCGTGGCAGTAAGAAATATTGTTCTGGCAAAGACAAATAGCACAAGGTGTAAGTGCAGAGAATTTTAAATGAACACTTACGGGTGGCCTCATAAAGAACCTAAAACTGTTTTGGGTTAGATGGTGCAAAAAAACTGTTTGAATAAATTGATAAGTGCACAAAATATCACAGTGCATGTTTTGAAAAATAACAAAGGACAATACAATTAAATATAATAATATTTACATTACATTTGTTACTCAAAACGTTCAGATTAGCCCACGTATATTGTTATTATGAAATTTATAATCAAATGTTCGATGCAATTAGATCGAATTTTTGATATTAGAAAATTTATAATTTTTCAAATAACTTCCATAAATAAGATTATATACATATAGGAATGTTACGTAATATTTACATTTTATTTTTATTGTAGTTTTTTTTTTCTATTGCAGCATTTTGTACAAGGTAGTACCAGTAGTACGTACATAGTACCATTATTTATTAAATATATAAATTATACGTAAAATTCGATAACTTTCGTAATAACAATAAAATAACAGAAACTACAAATAATAATGAATGTAATAAATGAATTATTAAAAAACAAAATATTTCGAACTAAAACGATATAATTTATTCAAACCTAATTTTATTAAAAAAAAAACACACACGTACACACACATGATTACATACGCTATGTGCAATAATTTTATGTGAAAAACTTTTACAGGTTATTGCATTGCAATCGTATATCCACATTGTAAACTGATGAAGAGTTTTTTAAAATTACAATTTAATTATTGTGTTATATTTTGTTATATCTGTAGATCAACACACAAAAAAATACATTCGAAAAGACGCATGTAAAAGTAAGTATATATGTATAAAAGAATGAAATGATTTTTTTTTTTTCATATTGTTTTTCGCAAATTATTGCATACAAAAGTTTATAATTTTAGAACTCGCAATTTCTGTTTTTTCCATGTGGAAATCTTATAAAAAATTTTAAATTCGAACAATGCGTATATGCGAGTTAGCTATATATGTACCTATACCTTTGATGTTGTAGAGTTTGCAAGCAGTCAAAGATTAAACAAAAACAAAAAATCTTAGTTAGTTTGAATAAAATTACAAAAAAAGTACACGAATAATAAGAAAAATTCACGTTATTTATAATAATTTCTTATACAGAAGTCTATTATTAGAGAGTTATTTGCATAAATCAAAACTAATAATCAAAAATTCATTCAAATTAAAATATGTAAGAAATATATTGTATTTGTGTGCATTCGGTTATGCACATATTATGTGTATGTAAATACTTTATTGTATATTTTCTGTTTACGCGTGTGTGTGTATGGTTGAAGAAAATGTTATTAAGGAATTTTTATTTTTCTTTTTTTTTTTCGTTTTGCTTGAGATATAAATTATTATCTGTGTTTTTTTAATTATTTTATTTTATTTATTTATATTTTTAGTTAAATTAACAAATTAAAATGCAAATCTTAAGAGTATCTACTAACTACACTTGCAACTGCATTAGCTGATGATTTCTGATGAGGTATTCGAGTTTACTTCTTCTGTTAAAAATTTTTCGCAAGATATATTTTGCATACAGTCCATATAATATACATATATACATTTGATATAAATAATTATATTGATTTATACATATGTGTGTGTAA
The DNA here is from genome assembly GCA_951394055.1 of Villa cingulata. NCBI lineage: Eukaryota > Metazoa > Arthropoda > Insecta > Diptera > Bombyliidae > Villa > Villa cingulata. The sequence continues at coordinate 35,939,271 of OX596021.1, read as the reverse complement.
AAATAAAAAAAAAATAATTGTAGACTTTAATAACTGTAATTCAGTTTAACAAAGAATGTGTGTATCAAATCGTATCCACTGTATACCAGACAGTAATTATTTAAGGGATTTAAAAAATCTCAATTATTTTTGAAACTAATAGCAAGTAAATTAAATAATTTTTATTTTGCACATTTGTTGTTGTTCCAAGGCAACTAAAAACGATTATTTTATTTCATTTTCATTAACTTTGTAAAAATAGAGAATTTTTTAAGTTTCTATTGGATAGTTATTTACAGCATTGTATGTATGTAACACCTCATTAATGTATTTTAGACCAAACGTTTTTTAAGGGAGCCTGTAGCCTGTCAAGACTCTATCAGCATTTCTTCTCAAACTAGGTAGAAAATATTGCAGGGATACATACACAAAAAAACACTTTTTGGGTATGTATCCTGACTTTTTCTCCATTAGCGGGGTTACGTTTTGATGAAATTGGGTTCTATATCTTACTCGTTACCTGAATGCGACGACGAAGTTCGAATAGAAGAGGGTCTTCGAGTACAATGGATAGCCATGTTTGAGTGTTCATGGCTCTGTAACTCTGTAATGTCACGCGAGTAAACGTTCTCCTCCGCCCTAAACAACAACAACACAGGTGAAATTCAAAACTCAAAGAAAAAAAATAAATTGTTTGAGTTTGTATATCGATACGAATGTGTGTGATGATATAGGGAGTACAAAAATAAGAATATTACAACTGTTCAACTCATGATATTGATAAAAGCACAGCTAATCTCCAAGGAAAACTAAAACTAGACTCTAAAATTTAGTTTTCAAATTTAGTTTTCTACTGTGAAAAAGTGAGAGTTTTTATTATTGTATTCACTGTTTTACAAATATATGTAATAGAAGATTGAATTATAAACTGAAATAAAATAAAATGAATTTAAATATGCTACTTTGTAAACATTAATTTCATCCTTGATATTCTTATTCGAAAAATTCGATCATATTTACTTTTCTTTCCATATACGAATTATATACTCATTTTTTCAAAAAATTCGAACAAAAACAATTTGTAGGTATTTAATCTCCTCAAAAATTTCTATGAAAATTTTTGTTTATTATAACACAGTCAATTTATGGTATATGGCGGCATAACAAAGAAAATATAATAAAATAAAATAAATAAAATATACAATTAAAGTTATATTAATTTATGTATTCTGTTAATTAATTGTAGATATAACATGTGTACGGCTTATCTTTTTATTTGTATGTATAATTATGTAGATTTTAAAGGCTTATATTTAGATAAACATTATAAAATTTATTATTTTTAATTTAATTTAAAAAAAATCTAATTATTTAAAATTGTAGATAATTTTAATTTTTATTTAAATATATCACACAACAATTTTTTCATAAACATATACTTTCCTTTAATACGTTCCCATTCAACGCAATAATAAAAACAAAATGAGGGTATTCAAGTTTTTAGGTGTATTTGCAGTCCTACAATATAATTACACCATATATAGATTATTATTATAAGGTATTGTAAAAATTTCTCAATCTTTTTCTGTTAATATTTTGGAATAGTCTTTCTAATTTCTAATTTTCGCAGATAGTTTTCTTCAATGTCATCATTAGCATTATTAATATGCTACTCTGTGTGAGCCAGGGCTTTAACTGAAATGATTTCTAGACTATTAGCAAAGTAAATATAGGTAAATATAGGTTAGGTATATATACACTTTGCTATTAGTGCTATTAGTATTACGTATTACCATTACTATCATGAATGCATCAACAAGTTTAACGTGGATTACGAACGACTGAATTGCTTGTAAGAAACATGCTCTTTTACATGGAAGGGCTTAGATTGATCTATACATATTATTAGAATGATCTAAATCTTGTTGTCAACAAGAGAAAGTACACTACATATTTATCAACTATATTTTGCTACGAGATTGCACTATTTTATAATGTATCCCAACAAGATTTTTCAAGGCATTCTTTTCTGAATCATCACATTTTTGTCTTTAATATTTAAATTCATCATGAAGGTTATCAAATAAGTTTGAATGTAAAGATTTAAGAATTTACAAAAATTTACTTTTATGCAAAGAAAAAGCTATTAGACAATTTGAGTCTCATTCAGTTTATACATATATTCACTCATTCATATTCAAATATAACTAAAATTTTAATAATTTTTTTTTTTTTTTTGGTTTTATCAATAGTGGACACTAGCAACTTATTTCTACACAATTTTACAATAGATAACACAACCTTGCAAGACCAAGTACACCTTACTGTGAATACCCTCAACAAATAATGTAATATTTTATCTGTTAAATTGGATTTTAATTTTATGATAAAATATCAAATTAAAACGAAAAAAACAAAATAGAAATAAAATAAATAAATGTTCTCACATATTTTAGTTTAGTTTCGTATAGTTTTTTAAAACGAGAACGTTTTATTTTAATTTTTATTTCTATTTCATTTTAGTTTATTTCTTTTTCTATAAAGTGTTTTGTTTTTGAATATATTTTTCTTTGTTCTCGTTTTGTATTCGTTTTTAATTTTAATATTTTTTTTTTCAATTTATTTAATATTTACATAAAGAAATATGATTGTTTATTTAAGTACCTATTATATTTGTATTTTATTTGTATATTTAATATATATTTTTCATTATTTTATTTTTTCATCTTAAATACTCGTACATGTATTTACATATATGATGCATATGTATATCTAAACTAAGTATATACTGTGTAGTGTGTATGTATATGGTGAGTATTTCCATAAATATGTATAATGAATATTTGAAAAAAAAATATTTCTTTAAATAATTAAATGAATAAAAAAAAACTTCAAGTCTCAACTTAAAAAATATTTATTATTTTTATACTCTTTAGTCTTTACCATACACCAATGTATAAACGTTAATATTTATAACGTACTTACGATAGAATTACACATACTTGCACACATATGTAAATAATAATATAGTATAGTTTTAATTTTTTTTTTTATATTTTCTGCTTTTTTCATTTTTCATATTTTTTTTTTTAATTTTATTAAATTGTAAATATGAGAAGAAAAAGAAAATGAAGATGCGATGATAGCAGCGCTGATGAAAAAAAAAATAAATAAATAAATAAATATAAAATTATGAAGCAAATACAGTATTTTGTAAGTATTATTATTGGTTTAACGTGCGGTTTCACATAAGTATATACATGTACATATATTACATATATAGTTTGGTAGATATATGCATGTATACGTGTATATATTCATTTACGTATTTGGATAACAGATGAATAGATGATGATAGGTAGATATGTTAAGAGATAACTAACTGGATTCAAAAGTTACTTTGTTAGATTTTACATAATGCATACATATGTAGATACGAATATATTAATATTATTGTACGTGTATGTATATAATAAACTCAGTTATTTTATGTATGATATGAAGATGATGAAGATGGTGATGATGAGTATTAGACCAAATTGTAGATAATTCTCGCGGCTAGGCCGCCTTTTAAATGAATATATGTACTGTACGATACACATTTACACAAAATTTATACTTGCATCAATATGATATGGTATGGCTATGGATATATGATAATATACTACTCACATATGTAGCTAGCTATGATACATGATAAAGTTTATATTATGAATGTATGTACATAAATAAATTTGTAGGTACATACATACATATATGCGCTACTATTTACTTGCTTGGCGTATTTATTTTGTAAACATTATATCATTATTTTTCTTTTTTTTTTCTCATTTTTTTTTAAATTTTCATTTTACATATTTATATTTCTATGATGATTTCAACTGGAGTTTATTAGCTAGCGGCCATTTGTTTGAAAAAGGTATATAACTACATAGTAATGTATATTTTTTAATATATATTATATAAATACTGCATGTACATATACTTATGTCTTTATTTAGTTTCAGATCTACACACATGCTCGTATATATATTATTATATTTAAATAGATTAATGTAATAATAAACTAATGTTGTAATGTATAATGTTCATATGTATCCTATACAATATGTGTTTGTATGTAGATAGAGTAGGAACATAGATAAAATATAGATATTATCACAATATTATTAATAAGAAGGTATACGCATACATTATGTAATATACTTGTATGTACGTAATGTAGTTATAATGTACATATGTACATACATACGTATATATTCATTTTTTTATTTCAAATCGTTTATTCTTGTAAACTCTATGATATGCATATACCCTATTGATAGTATTTTAATACATACTTACTATTTTGTAGATTATATTATAGAATGACTTTATACAATGTTGATGATGATGATGATGATGATGATGATGGTCGACAATTATTGTGCATTTATATGATGTATACGTACGATTATATAATGCAATGTAACGTGTGTCTCCATATGCTGTCAATATTTATAAAAAAAATATATTTATATTATATACTCGTATATTGAATAAATGTGACTATACATGAATATAAACCATACACATGCGTATGTATGTATACAATGCCATTTATTATTACATTTATATTAATATAATATAATGTACATATTTACATACGATGTACATTAAAAACGTATTTATGAAATTGTATATAATGCCATTGACCTCTTCTATATTTCTAATGAATCTATGCTATTTAAGTTCTTGAAAAAATTATATTAAACATTCTCTAATACTCTGATGTATAAAAGAATAAAAAATGAAAAAAAAAAAAAACAAATTATAATAAAAATAAAATACATATACGTACTTATACTTATGTGCATTATATGTATGTATATACTATTTGTATAAATAATACTTTTATTATATTTCTCATAGTATAAATATATAATAAACTCTTTCTCATTATATCTAAATGCTTTACTTTTATTATATACAATTCACAACATACTCATATCTCGTATTTAATATAAGTACATAAATATTTGAGAGTTTATGTATAATTTAAACATTTCACATATGTTATATACCTAAGTATTTTTTTTATTATTAGGATCATCAACATTTTTATGTAGGCTTATTTTTTTCTCTTATTCTATAAATGTATAATATAGCTGCGGGCTGAACATCACATAAGTAAGTGTAGATATAACATTTAATTTTTTCTTATTTTTTTATTTTAAAATTTTTCTATTTATTCTATTGATTATTATTATATTTTCATATATTATTTCAGATGGTCATTTATCCATATGTACTTATCCATATCCACTTATACGTCCCACAATACACTAACACAATGTAATTATTGTGATGGAACATTAAAATTTCGGATCTTATTTATTTGAAAAGAAAAAAATTAAAAATAAATTAAAAACAAAAAAAGAAATACACTTCAGAAATTCATATTTTTGTGTATAAGAGATAATAGTCAATAGAATCCAACTCTGTATAAGTATGTAATAAACACGTATGTAAATAAGTGCATTAAACCACACACATCTGAATAAGGGAATATACAAGTATATATGTATGTATGTATGTATGTAAATATACACTTAAGAATATTATATAAAATTAAACTAAGATTAGAAGCAATAAATGAAATGTTCTTTAGATGAAGTTATAATATTTAAAATTTATTTTATTGTATAGTTATACACATTATGTCATTAATGGAATTTCTTGAAAGAAAGTAAATTAAATTTTAATAAAATAATTTTATTCATCCATTCATTAGTTGTAGATATTATATATGTAGATAAATTATTTGTATATGTGGTTATTGTTTATTTTTTATTTCAAAAGAATGACTTCATTCTGCACAAAAAATGTACTACTAGGTTGTTCAATAAGTTTTGTCGTTCGATAAAAAAAAACACGATTTTATAATTTGAAAAACATTTTAATATTCAAAAATAATCTCCGTGAACTTCAATACAGCTGTTCTAGTGATCTCCTAATTCATGGGTTCCATCCTTATCGAAATACGCTTCCACTACTGCTATTACCTCTTAGTTAGATGAAAATGATTTCCCAACACATGAATTATTTGAGATATGAGGACAACCAGAATTTAAACGAAGCTATAAATTTGGCGAATGGAGTAGATTTTGTAATTTTTAATTTTAATTTCGCACTTTAATTCATCAATTTTCGTGATGAATTTTTGAGATGTGTGAGTGTGGGAAGGTGCGTTGTCTTGATGGAAAATTATTTTTATCTTCTGTAAACCAAATCATTTTTTACAAATCCTTAAATTCAGCTGGTCCCAAAAGTTACAATAATAATCTGAGTTTATTATCTTACCAGACAGGAGATTATCCACGAACAAAATTCCTTTTGCATCTAAAAAAAATGATGCTTAACACCTTCTTGGCACATATTCATAAGAGCATCACCTACTGTTATCGAATGACAAAACTTATTAAACAACTTGTTTCTAATGAAAATTCATTATTTATCTCCACTATATATGCACTTAGAAAGTCCAAAAATTTTAAAAACTCCAATACGAAATACTATAAAAAATTACAAAATGGAGCTATTTTTAATTTTCTCTACAACAATATATTATTTATTATTTAATACAAGAAAATAACTAAAATTAACTTCTTTCATTTTATGTAAATTATGTAAACACTGCATGTACAAAAAATAAACGTAATATCTTTCTGCTAAAAGTCACATGCATTAGAGATTAGATGATGAAATATGTACATATATACGCACTATGTACATAAATGTATATTCAGAACTATAAACAGAAATTCACTTAGACTTCAAAATTTGTGTTCAAATACAATTATTTTGACTGAATCATAGATTAAAAATTTTAAATAAATATTATTTATATAATATATACGTAATTTATTAAATTTCAAAAAATAAATAAAAGAGCATAATAATAACAGATGTATAAGTACATACTTGTGCGGTATCAAAAAAAAAAAAAAAAAAATCAAAATTTATTTTTTTTCGCTTGTTCAATGTACCTTCTATTCTACATATGTATGTACTTTGTGTGCGTGTATGTACATACGAGTGTATATAATTTAGAAAAGAATTTTCATGCTGTGATTATTATGAGATTTCTTTGATCGACGAAACCAAATAAGAGGGTTAAAAATCAAATTCGAAAATTTCATTTTCATTTTGATAGATAGTATTACATATAAGGCGAGTAGGTATATACTATACACAAGAATAAATTGAAAAATAAATTTTGAGGTTTCACAAGTGATTTAACAAAAATTTTGAATTATATATACAATAATCAATATAATTTGAAAATTCAATTTGTTAGTTTTTTTCTGTAAAAGATGCAATTATAAAACTATTCGAGTATGAGTATTACATGATATCAGAATTGAATTTTATTTTTATTTATTTAAAAATAAAAATTGAAAATATTTCAAAAAATTAGTTAATTATTGTTCCTCGTCAAATTTTTTTTTTTTTAATTTGAATTTTTCTGTAATGTACATACTACGTGATACTACCTACCCACTGTATGATAGCTTACCGTGAAGTAACATTTTTATTATGATATTGCTTTCTATATACAAAAAACAAATAATAATAATAATAATAATAATAAAATATAAAACGTTCTCCGAAGCATATTCGTTTCATATTATTATTATATGTATTAAATGCAAAATAATAGATATGTGCTTAAATAAGAAAAAATGTACTCATGTGTAGGAGTGTTGTGTATATTATTGTATGTATGTGTGTACATATAGTATACGAAATTATATTTTTAATATATTTCTATTATAAGACATATTTTTATAGTATATGAAATAAATTGAAATGAAAACAATGACAGGAAGGAAGCAATAACACTAAATAATAATAATACAATAATATATGAATATGTATACATATTATGTATGCATACATAGATATACAATTGACACAGTATAATTAACAATTTTATTTATTTCTAATAAATATACAAAAAATTAAAAAAAATAATATAATAATGATATGAATATGAACGTATTTATTTATTTATGTATATGCTTTGAGTATTTGTACACACCGTTTACAAATAAGTGAATTTATTGAAACGTTTACATTCATATATGTAGGTATTTTCGTATTAGACTAATATCTGTGTATTAATATGTAGTGTATCATTGTATAGAGATATTTTTAATTTTTTTCTAATCATTATTATTGTTTTCTTTTTTGTAATATTGTTAACAATGAAATATTTCTCATATACATACATATATCTTCATATATTAAAATGTTTTATTTATTATTATGTACATATACTCGTACATATAACATTTGAAAGAAAAAAAAAATACGTTACGTTGTACGTAAATATATATTATTGAAAATAATAGAATAATTGATAGAAATAAAAATTTTTTTCCTAAATAGTATATTATTACAAATTGAATTAAATTGAAAAAATAAAAAAAAAAATAAAAACTAAATAAATAATTTATTATTTTATTTTTTTTTTTAAATAAATGACATGCGATTAAAATGTTTTTCAATTTATTACAACATTTATACCTCTTATACCATATACGATATAGATATAAATGTATACAAAGTTCTTATACTTTTATAAAGAAACATTTTTACACATACATGTATTGTATACCTATGTATACCTAACATACTGTGAGAGTCAAAAATGTGTATATACTGCGGTAACTATACTATGGCCAATAGCCACTGTGGCAAGATTATTAAGGTACTCAAACAAATTTTAAACGAAGCTAATGCTTATTATGCTCTTCAAACACAAATATTGTAAAAGTCTGTCTAAAAGTAAATTCAGATTCTCTTGATTTGATCATCGGATGATTTCTTGATTTCATTATCGTTCGTTCATGTTTTCTAATTCATACTATTTCAATAGTTTAATCTGATTGAAGGTTACAATATGATTCAAAAGAAGTATTCAAAATTATCAAATTCATTTATAATTATTTTGAGGATTAAAAATGTCAAAATCATAGAAATATGAGGTTAATGGAGAAGTTAATGGAGTAAACATACTAATTAGATACGCTTTTGAAGCGTAGTTAATGCAGAGAACTAATTTTTTAGTCGTGTAATATGAGCAAATAAGTAATGAAAAATAAAATAAAATATAATTAATTGTATCTTTATCATGTGAATGCTTTAGATTACTTCTTCCTTTAGGATTATTTAGCGATAAGAAGAACGTAACGAAATTTATCTTTTATTCATTCACCTATGTACATACTTATATTCCTACATGGTATTGCATTGCCGTAATGCCTAATTATAATCGATTGGTGGCTTTAATTTTTTCTACTTTCTCTCATATTTCTCTTGAAATAAATTTGTTTACTATTCAAGCCGTCCTATCATTAAATAACTATGTGGAATATTTTTTCAACATTACGTATAATTTTATTTTATTTATTTTTTATTTATTCATGAAATTAATTAAACTATTTATCTTTAAAAAAGTACTAAAACATTTTATTAAAAAAGTTACCTTTACAGAAATGCAAAATGTTAAATATCAAAATTATATGAAAAAAATAAATGAAAATAAATTCATCCAAAAACCCAAAATATTCAAATCGTTTGATCAAATCAAATGGTCTGAACTTTCTTTAAGTCTGGAAAAGTAACAAAGTTTATTTTCTACTAAAAGCATGTTAGTAATAAGTCACTTTTTAAATGTCATGTACACTATCTACTATACATGTAGAATATAGATTGAATTATGACTGGATAATATTTTTTCAAGTGTAAACTTACTTTTGACTTCCACAGTAAGTATGTACCTAACGTTATTATTTATTAAGTTTTTCAGATCAAAATTATCTCATTCAATATAATCGTAGATCATAAATTTAATGTTTAGACAAAAATCATTTTATTCATATCTGTATTTATTTGTATATGTAAAAATTCCAAAAAAATTTTGAGATTTTGTATAAACGAAAAAAAAAAAAAAATTCAGTGTAAATACTCATGTACCAAAAATTATTCTATAATCATTTATTAGTTCAGATATTTCAAAATTTTGATTTAATTTCGTTTTATTTATAAACTTTATTATATACTAGGCTATATGTTAGATATATACTGTTAGATATATATGTTATATATATAATACTACTGTATTATAGTTATACTATTCATAGTAATAGAGGAATTTTTTATATAATGGAAAAAAATATGAAAATTGTCTACCACACAGACCCGAATTTGTATAATGTACGAATATCTGTGTTATTTTATTCAATTAAAATATGTATTTATGTTTATATTTATTTCAAAAAAAAAAATTATTTTTTTCCGTTTCTACTTTTGTTCTATAATTTCGTTTATAATAAATTCTACATATATATATAAGTATTAAGTATATACGCACAAATATAATATGTAGGTATCTAAAAGTAGTCATTATTATTATGCAGAAAGGAAAAAAAAATAATACATACGAGTACATGTCTATATTTGTAACATATAATTCAAATGTCACGCAAATACAATATAAGATTAATATGTAAACATATGAGTATATAATGTATGTAAAATGACATGATTAAGTGTATATAAATTTATTCACTTGCATATATTTATATATTCATACTAGCATTTATTGTAAATAAAAATATAAAATATATATTTTGCAATATATGTACATCTCTATAAGCACATTAAATCTACATATTAATAATAATATAATAGAATGAATATGAAATGGAATAAATATAATTTACAAAAGCTAATAATTAAATATTACATATTACATATCTATATACAGTAGCTTATATATACGTTTGTAATAGAAAAATATTCCTATACATATATATGCATATGCCACAAATATACATTCATCTATATCTATTAAACATTATATACTTGTACATGTACTTATATATTATATGTATGTATATATCTATATATACGTATGTAAATGTAATACGAATATGACATCAATATAATTAAATTTTATAATGGTTTAATTACTATATACTTGAATGAATGAATATATTAATTGGCATTATTTTTTCATTAAAATATAAATATGAATAAAACAAATTATACATATAGGATATGTATATACCTATGTATATATGTATATATACACGTACTTGTAGAACAGAACACAGAAATATAAGTAAGAAGTTGTAAAAATTAAATTCACATATTCATACATTTTAATGTGTATAACTACTCGCTATCGCTATATTTATTCATTTCGACAAGATGATCAAAAAGTTTTTATTGTATGTAAAATTTATTGAAATTCTGTGTATTTATATCTGATCAGTATTCAGTATTCTAGAATGACTTGTAGAATTTATGACTTCACGTAAAGATAAATGGAAAATCTTATTCATTTGTCTTTTTGATCTTCCATCTTCACACCAACATCTTCAACATCAGTTTAAATGATCATATTGTTTTGTGTGTAATCGATGTTTGAAAATTCGGCTAAATAAAATGATTGATAAATGGTCTTTTGTGTTAGGAAAACTCAATGCCAAGGTTTACATGGTGGTTACCGGTCAATAGCTATAATGGTGAGGAAGATACGGGGGATTTAAAGTGGTAAACTATATCTGGTATGCAACTGCATGTTATGCTTGTACCATAAAAATGGACAAATTCATCAAATGTATATGTATGAGGACATAATAGTATTAAATAAAAGTGGATACTCTGAAATAGTTATGTATAGTAAATATCAAATATTTTATTCTAAATAAAATTCTACAAACATATCCTTTTCGGTTACCTTATAAATGCATTTTTTATATGAAAATAATAATAGAAATAAATATACATTTTCTACGAATGCAAAATGTTAGCTCTTTTTATTAATATATTTTTTTTTAAGTTTAACATGAGTGTTCTATATTTTATTAATTGGATACATTATTATTTGAAATCAGGTAGAAAAAAAAAATAACGACAACCTTTATGACATTTTAGTTGGTTTCTATTTTATAGAGGGCATTTTATATTACATATTTGGTTTGTTTAATAGCTTTGTTTTAATGAAAAATTTATTTATTCCTTTATTTCTCTGTTTTATTATAAGAATTAATATATCTTTTTAAAAAATACATTTTTTTCTTAATTATTTGCATTAGTTATAAATATTCTAATTTTTTCATTTATGTAATTAGTAATATTCTTACAAGTCCACGATTGTAAAATGCACCTATGTTTATGCATTTATATACTTGTAAACTCATACAGTATATGAAGAAGAAATAAATAAATAAATTAAATTGACGATTAATTCGACGATTCAACACAAAATATAATAAATATGCATATGTCCATATGGTTATTTTATTTTATATATCAATTCTTTTACTTTTTCATAGTGTTATTATTTTTGATTTTATTTTATTTTATTATAAAAAATTGCATTCATTATTAAGGTCGGTAAAGTGTGGTGAAGTGCAATTTTATTTGTAAATGACAAGTTGAATTTTAAATAAAAAATTGAATTGTAGTAAATATGTATTTATTTATAGGGAATCACAATTTTTTTAAATTACAGTGAATGTAAATATTTATTCAAGAAAATTTGTATAAAACTGAAAATGTGTATATGTAGATATATTCGTCTAAATAAGTTTTAAAAAATAAAATATACGTTGGTATTAATACTCATAGGGGGTTATAACCTTTTATTTTTAATTTGTTAATTTGATATTTTCATTTGTTTCTTTGCATTATAATTAAAATAATAATCCGAATACGTCTAAGTTTTAAATAAAAACACACTAAAAACTTTGTTCAATTAAAATAAATATATAAATAAATTAAAATTTCAAAGAATAGGTGCGCTCAATTTAACAAAGTAGCGATTGTATAAGTTAGTGATAAAAAATCCAGCGATATTTAGATAATTAGTGTTTTGAATTTACTGAACTAGGTATTTACAGCCAGTGAAAAACACTACAAAATATTTAGTGTAGCTATTTAATTAATTTTAGTTTAAATATAAAATTTACAAAATATGTTATTTATATACCACAGAAATGTCAGTATTAATTAATATAATCATCTCTTCAAATCTATCAAAATTTGTTTATGATGACTTTTAGAGCAAACTTTTTTCCGCTGCAAAATATTCTCAGCTGTGTAAAGTAGCGAATATAGGAAAAATTCCCGTAACGATGAAAAATTTTACATTGCTGCGTTAAACTGACAGAACAATATTAAAGAAATAGTGTTCAAATGTGATTATGTAACATATTATAGGTTCTTCATAATTAGCTATACAACTAAAATACCAAATTTTAAAATAATTACAGAAAAAGTATTTTAAATTACAAATTTTCTTATTTACAAAAATGTATTTTCAAAATTTTTTTCAACTAGAATTTTAGTTTTCATTCGATTTTATACATAGCAATAAGGTATTTGATCTTTTTTTTATTTACTTATACCTTCTTTATACTCATATATAATTTTATTTAAAAAAATATTTGTTTTTTTTTTTTTTTTGAAAAAAATATAAATTGCTTATTGTATTAAATATGTTTTCAACGCATTATTTATAGGGACAGAGAAGAAATGATCCAAGTTGATCACATTATGTTTTAAAACTTATATTTATTTATGTGTTATATTCCGGTCAATGTGTGTTGATGTATCTATGCATGAACAAAAAAAATTTACTTTTGTTGCATATATGTACATAGACAAAATGTACGCAGGCATTATAACTCAAAATATGCTTTTTTAAGTTCTCCCTTTAACCAATAATCATATACATCAATGGTTTTAAATAAGATGCGATTCTTATACAATTTTCTATAGTATACAACTACGTGTACATAAAACATACTCGTATATATTTTTGTAGATATGCGCATACTAATATGTATAAAAAAAATTATTAAATTTTATTCTAATAATATGTAATAAACATATGATCGGAATAGATGGAAAGATCGATGATAATGATAATGATGATGATGATGAATAAAAAGAAATCATGAATATAATTTTTGATTATCTTTTTGGAATTTTTTTTTTGTTGTTCGTTTTGTTTTTAAAAAGGTTTTCAATAACACAATAAAATCATATAATATGAAGTTCATTAAAGTGCATATGAGAAAGATACATAATATGAAACGTATGCATATGTATACATTGTTATGTATAATTTATATTTTATATTTATACATATATTTAAGAAATGATAAAAAAAAATTATAAATGAATATAAAAATATGGTATATACGAACAAAATTATTATAAAGAAGGTTATTTCCAAGAGAGATAAAATAAAAGCATCGGCATATTATACGTATATATGCATTCGCATTGTAATCATTGTCGTGCATGTATACTTGCTACATGTATATCATTAAAAAAAAAAGAAATTCATAATAATATTAAGGAGAAAAAATATAAATTATTTTTCTTTTTCACAAAACAAAAAAACTCCATAATTTACATTATGACTTTATATGTATTTCTGTTGCCATCATATTTATATACAGCCTATGCATTAGGTAGTTTATTAAACAATATTATTTTTTTGCTTTCTTTCTTTTAATTCATATCTGATGGTTAATATTATATATTTTATAAATGCTTTATATACCTACAAATATAGTTTTACGTATATTTTTATATAATTTAATAATAATATATTGATGTAGACTTTTTTTTATATGCAAGTACATATTATTCCTGTTTCGTTCGATGAGAACCAAAAGCATGTATGACTATAAATATAGTTTTCTTGAATACTTAGATACTATATACCTACTCGTATGATTTTTTTATTTCAGATATATGTACCTATTGTACATATGTATATGTTTTTGTTTTTGCGTCTTTTCTTAAATGCAACTTCATTTTTTATAACATATTATTTACCGAGTGCTTCTGGTATACGCAATAATTTGATGAAAATGTTTTGATCATCTATCCGAAAGGCCTATAATCATTCTTATCGTGGTTAATGGTTAGTAATAAGGAGTTACTGCATATACTATATTCTCTTATGAATATATTTCTACTATACAATGTTATAAATGAATGTGTGTTTCTATACCCAAGTAAGAAATATAGGTATATAGTGTAAATACGTTCATCATTACATGCATATTGTAGAATATGTAAAATAAAAGTATATGTACCTACATGATTTTCTTATATGTATATCATTACGTACCTAAACCTTGCATACGAGCATATTTAAATGTGTACCTGTTTTGTATAAATGCTAAACGTATATCATATATCGTATATATATATATATATATATTATATTAATATTTGCCTATGGCTTTATATTAATATAAGGTGTATACTTATCATCCAGCAGAATATTCTGATCAAGAAAAAATAAGTAAAATAATTATATTTTACTAATTTTCATCGATTATTCATAATATTTGCTGTTTTCTTCATATGCCAAAAAAAAAAAAATGAAGTTTTTACTTTGAATTTGTATTCGCTATTATGATTTTCAAGATAAAGTATATTAAAAAATAAGTTATATCATAGACCTAGACAGACGCTTAACCATGTACATGTAATTAAAGTTTTAGTTAAATCGCATATTGAATTATGTAATTAAATTAGAAAATTTCTTAAATTTTTCTATCTTTTTTACACAAAAATTTTGTACTTAGATTGAAAAAGATCACTTTTCTTCACAGAAAAAAATTGAAGAATTTATCAAATAATATTCAAAGTAAGTATATTTAGATAATAGATACATGTATCTATCAACAGAATATGTGTATACATATACATAAATCGTAAATTTCGATTGAAAAATGTTTAACCATTCACATAGTGTAATTGCAATATTTTTTTTTCGTTTTCTTGATTTTACCTACATACTATGTACATACGTACATAATATATTTGGAGATTGGAGATCAAGTTAAAGCAAAAGGAGTGACTTCTGAATAAAACGACCCTTATTGCAAATTTTTTCATTTTTTTTTCTTTTTTTTTTCATTAATATAAATCATGCATATACGAATAAACATGTATGCATATATGTACATCCATATGTATTGATGAAAATATACAAAGAAATCGATTTTCAAATAGAAAATATGTATTTTGAATAAAATGGAATTTTCTGTTGTCGAAAAATAAAATAAGAAAAAATATAACTCACATTAAAAAAAAATAATAGAGAAGTATACAAATAAAAGTAAAAATCTCTTAAGAAGTAAAGGCAAAAATTGTATATATATTTTGTTGTTGTAATTTTCACTTTGGGTCATTTTACAAACTAAAAATTTGAGGAAAAAAATTTAAAAAATATTCTTTTTTGCTTTTGCTAAATAAAGAAAACAAAATAAATAATATAAAGTACCACGTGCTTTTTGCAAAATGGCACCGCCTTTTTACGAACATTCTCTTAAACATTTGGTATATGCATATACATAATGTGTGTTATGTGTATATATAATACTGTTAGTGGAAGGCATTCCACTACTATGCGGTATTCGGAAAATGTGTATAGGTGTATAGGTACACATATTATATGTTTTTATTTATCTTTTTTGTTTTTATTTTTGTATCACATTCCCTCATTCCCCTTTATTCGTTTTAAATAAACATAAAAAATATCATATAAAATCAAAAAACACATGAAGATATAAAAAAAAAGAAATATAAATTTTAAAATGCAATAACAACAAGACACGAGCTGCGCGATTTTTCAACTGGGGGGCTGGCCACACATCAATGAATTTTCAGTTGGGCCTCCTCCAGTATATTTTCTATCTATAACATTTTAATGTATAAAACTAGATATATGTATATATGTATGTATGAATGTACATTTATAATACTAGGCACCTATACAGTGCATGCACCTATACTGTAATGCAATGATGTATTAGAAATGCGGAAGTGAACGTCAAGATAGGCAAGTAAAAGATGCATTTTATATAAAACTGGAACTGAAATCCGAATTGAAGATTTTTTTTTTTTTTGATTTGTTTGCTTTCTATAGTGCTATAATAGTTTAACTTAGATTCGTATATATATGTACTCGAATATGTGTAAAATAGTATTTAACGTACATTGCATTTTTAATATATCTACATCAGATCTGCATCATGGTCATGTGTACGCATATATGAATTTATAAAATGAATACACCCATACATATATTCAATATAGAGTTCAGCAGGCGAGTAATATTTTGAATGTGTTGTGTGTTGTATTGTTGTATTGTTGACCAAAATATTGGAGAAATATAGAGAAAATAATTATAAATTAGATAAAAAGTGTGTTCAATAGAAATAATGAAAACTAAAACAATGAAAATATAAATAAATAAAATAAAATTTTATATTTTACTGCTTGATATTGAAAAAATGCTGAAAAGCACTCTTACATCGTTAATGTATTGTCAGTATTGTATTATTGTATTAATCATTCGAAAATTAATTCAAATAAAATCTATCTCAAACTCTGGCTGATATACGTTACCACGTTACGTACATATTGTAGTTGCAACATTGCATCGAATATAATATAGCTGAATACAATTTATTTATTACCTGATGTACCCATGCTCTGTACTATGCTATGCTATCTGCTATCTGTTATTATACACAGATAGATACATTCAGCTAAATGTTACATGAGGAACAAAACATATCAAGATTCAAGAATACTAGCAGCATGCTATTGAACATTGATATGATATACCAAAGATATACATACTTTTTAAAATTCAAAAAATTCTTACTTAATTGATACAGTTTTTATTTTCGTCTACTTTTATGTATTCGTTCGTATGTTACATATTTTCAGTGATTTACAAAATTATAGCAATTATAGCCTTTGAAGAATCATAATAATGAATATTTAAAATTTTAGATTTTATAAGGAAATCGCTTATGCAAACATATATATCTCAATGAATATGTACATGATTTTTTTCTACACGTATTTAGAAATGAATTTGGTTCTGTTCTAATCTACAAGAATATTTTTATAGAATACTCTTTCTATTTATGTATTTACAAAATTTTCATAGTAGTTTTCTCCGATGATAAAATTTACCTTTAATAAATTTTCTTAAGATACATTGTCTGTCTGAATATTCGAAGCAAAGAGTTCAAATGGAAATCTTGAATAAATATTTCAACTTGATTGCAATATTTCTTCAGTTGAAATATGAAAGAAACAAAACGACAAAACATACAAAAACAAAATTCTTGCAACATTTATATCTACTAAATACGAGTATGTATAACTCTGCATATACAGTGTTTTATAATCTTCAATTCTTTATACGAGTTAACAAATACAAATGTATATATCACGTTCACGTCTTTACATGAGTAACAAATACAAATAAATACACGCGGAAAAGTAATCTCTTTAAATTTTTTGAATCCAATCCAATCCAAAACCAATCTCCAAACGTAAAGTAAAATTGAGGTAAAATAGGTAAAATTGGCTAAAATGCAAAATATGTAGTATGTATGTAGTATCATAGAATAAATAAATAATGTTTATTTATTCTATGGTAGTATGTAGTGCTAGTGTATTTTAGATTTCAGTATATAATGTAATATGCTAGCTGAATACGGCAGAGAAAAATTTCATGAATAATCATATAAATGTAAAATGTAACTGAAACTTGAACATCTCTTATCAGTTGTTTTGTTATAAACATGAGATATGAGATTTCTAATTTTACATATAAATAATATGTAAACAAATTAAGAGACTAAAAATAAGAAACTGAAAACTGAAAAGTAGATTCAGTTATCAGAAGATACATTCTATCTTATGTCATAAGATAATAACAACAGCTACTTTTAAATTATTTGCTTCTAAAAGCTATTTTTTTGTATCTTGAATAATGTCTGTGTTCTGTGAAAGTGTAGGAAAAAAACATTAACAGAGAAAGATTTTATGGATTTTATAATCGAAAATGTTTGAATTTTTATTTCTCCATAGCTTATAAAGAAAATAAACACATACATACGAGTATACTCTACACCACAAACTCATTTACACTTCTTTATATCTACATATTATATATTATGTACATGTTGTATAGAAAATTCTATCAATTCTACCCTTGAAGAAACAATCTATCAACATCGAAAGAAAAAATTCGTTCTGGTAACACTTTTTAATTAGTCTGTTAATAAAATATGCAATTATATTTAATTTGAATCTTTTATGTATGCACATATGCAATGCACATGTATATCTTTTTCTATGATCTTATAAATATATGCACGTATTCATATTGAAATATTTTATAAGACACTGGACTGGTATGACTAAGAGAGACCAAACAAAACATTCATTTTTTGTTTTTATCGTTTTTACTTTTAATGTAAACATAAATTATTATGGTGTTGCCTAGGTAAAAACGATTATATTTAAAATTAGAAAAAAAAAATAGTTTTTTAATTAGTTATTATTTGTTGATTTTTTAAAAATTATAAAATTTGTTGCTATACCTATATGATAATTAAAATAAAACATTAGAATGTATTTAAAATGGATGTATGCATAGGTATAAAGTAAAAAAAAATAATTTGAAATTTTACAAAAAATTCATAGGTTTCTGCAGATTTTTTTAAAATTGCATTTTTAATAAACTAATTAAAGATATTGCTCCTTTTGTATTTAGTATTACATAAATACATTGATATGTGATGTGTATGAATATAGAGATTTATTTCTCTTTTGTTATAAAATGTCTCTATCTCTAATAAATTAAAATTTAGTTAATAATTTATTTTTTCGATATTCTCTTAAAATCTCTTCAAATTGCTTTTTTTACATACGCTATACTTAATGCTACCATGCTACCAACTACAGTATACCATACCATACTACACAACACTTTTTTATAAACATTTTTCAATTATTTCATATACACATACATATTAACTCGCATGCTTTTAACTAAAAAAACATATTCAATTCAATATAAATACATACATTTTTTTATACCAACAAGAAATAATTGAATGGCGGAACACAACCTGAACCTGAACATTTTAATCCACCCCATTATAAATATATTTACCTAAAATTACAATACAGTAGACAAATTGATTTTTTGTTGTTTATTCAAAAATACATATTCAGATTTTGTATTCTACTCTACAGCTAGAGCTACAGAGGAGTACCATAATATGCATGTTCATTCACACATGTGTCATCATCATATGTACAATATGTACTTTTTATACGAGTAAGCCAGTGAGTATATTTCAAAATTTCAAATTTCAATAACTATTCAGTGTCAGTCGGTTCTGTTCAGTCTTCCAGTTTTCAGAACTCAGATTCAGATTCAGAGATATGTATTTTCATATAAAAATGTTTCACATAATCGCGGTCACTCTTGATTTTCAGCAGACACATTTTACATATACATAACCACACATAACTTTGTGTGTGACTATTATACAAATGTGGCTGTGTTCACCTTCATCCTTCACGTTCATTTTATCTTATATGTGTTCTGCTTCTGTATTATTATGTTGGTGTAGTCTGTTTGTATAATTTCATATTTTTCATTTCATTAAAAGTTTTCAGCTCTGCGATTTACATAAATGTTTTTATGTTTTTATTTTTGGAGTGTTTCTGTTTGAGTTTTCATGTTTTCAGTATTCATTCAGTGTATTTTAGTATTTTTAGTATTTAGTCAACTTGAGACCGTTGAGGAAATAGGAAGTAATTTTAAAAAAATTGTGCCTGGGCTAATTAAATATTTAAAGGAATAAAATAAATTTAAATAATACATGAAGTGAAATAAAATAAACTAAGCACCTGGTGCATTGAATTTCTAAATTATTGAACTTCGAAAATATATAATTATTGAAGTATTCATAATTGAATATTCGAGGTCCGCGTATTTATTACATTGAAATTTATTTTCTCTAATTTTTTTTTTTAATTTTGAATTTTCAATTTTTAAAAATAACGTTATTGTTTATTATCCTATATAGTATATACAATCATATGTCCAAGATATATTTGGCGTCGGCGAGATAGTATCTGTATGTTATAATTAAACGACAGGTTTAATACATCGCGATGAGGGTCTTCAACCCCATTGATTACATTTTGTACGCTTACTTTACATAGTTGATTGTAATTATTTGCTTTAAATGAATTTAATAACGAAATATATGAAAACCACTGAAGAAGATAATAGTGTAAAGTGATAACATAATGAATCGACAAAAAATTACCTTCGATTATATATATTATTAGAAGTGAAAAAAAAAATAAAATTTCAAAAATCAATTCAATATAAGTGTGAAAAGCATTCAAAAGAAAAAATTAGTGTTTTTTTTTCAAATAAATGAATGAAAATTTTTGAAGTGTATGGTGTATAATAATAAATAATTATAAACATGCCATCGGATACTCCACCAATTAAAACTCATTCGCCCGGATCATCTCCGATTTTAGATAAATGTCGGCCAAAATCATCATTATCTGCACCATCACCGCAAAACAGATCTCCAACACCAATAAATACATCTCATGGTCAACTATTTCAAAATACTGGGCCATCAGGTTCAACAGGAAATTCGGCAGGATCACAACAGTTCTGTCTACGGTGGAATAATTATCAGTCGAACTTAACAAACGTATTCGATCAACTACTTCAAAATGAATCTTTTGTTGATGTCACATTGGCATGTGATGGTCAATCCATCAAAGCACATAAAATGGTACTATCAGCATGTAGTCCATATTTTCAAGCACTCTTTTTCGATAACCCTTGTCAACATCCAATTATCATAATGCGTGATGTTAAGTGGCCTGAACTAAAAGCCGCTGTAGAATTTATGTACAGAGGCGAGATAAATGTGAGTCAAGATCAAATTGGTCCACTTTTAAAAGTTGCTGAAATGTTAAAAATCCGCGGTCTTGCCGATGTTAATGGTGAGCCAGACGCTAGTCCTCAAACTACTGCACAAGCAACTTCAATTGAATCAGCAGAATTGGCTGCCAAAAAAACAAGAATCGACCGTGAATTAGAATTGAGTAATATAGAAGCAAATATAACAGCAATTCGTAATCGAAAAAGACGGTGGCCATCTGCTGAGAATCAAAGTGTTGGAAGTCCATTAAGTGGATCAGGAGTAGGAATAACAGGAGGAGCAGGAGGAGGTGGACGAGAAGTGGGTGGTAGCGGTGGCGGTGGTGGTGGTGTTGCTATAGGAATCGGTGGTGGTGGAGGAGGAGGAGGTAATGGTGGAAGTGGTGGTAATGGTGTCGGTGGTTGTAGTGGTACGAATACAGGTGCTCCTACACCGGATCGTAATGAAATTGCATCGCCTGTTGCTGCAGTTAATATTAATTCATCTCAAATGACTCCACATCCACCGCCCAGTGCTAGTAGTCTACCAACTTTTCCCATTTCAACTCCCTTAGACACTATGGGGCTGTCATCACTTGGAATGAGTCATGTCGACGACATGGAGATAAAACCAGGAATAGCAGAGATGATACGAGAGGAAGAAAGGGTAAGAACCTACCATAAATACAACTAGTATATAATTCCTTATTTTGTTTTCTGACTTTCCCCAGTTCTCAAGATTCATAATTTCTCAAACACCATTAATTTAGCGTAATGTTTAGTCAGTTCAATTTCCCGGTTTCTCTAAACGTTGTATATGTATGTAATGTATCTTATAAGAGAATGAGGTTCTAAGAACATTGGTTACGATGTGGATAGATGTGGCGATGTGGGTTATATTGTACCACTTGTTTCATATCTACCCTGTCTGCAAATAAATGACTCAATATTGGAAGCTCTTGATATAATTTTCATTATTTCTTTAATTTACTTTTATTTTTTATGGTTTTTCGTTGTTTTTTTTTTTTTTTTTTCACTTTCGAATTTTTTTTTCGCTTCATCTTACTCACAAACTCACAGGGAAGAAATATATCGTAAATTCATAATCAGTAGTGTATAACGCGCATGTACAAATAAATTTTTATTATAATATAATTTAAAGGTGGACCAGCTAAGGAATGTATAGTGTGTAATTCTTGTATAACTTACATGCATCCGCTTTATATTACACACTTCCATATATGTATACGTATGCGAGTAGTGTATGTATTCCTTTTCTGAAATAATTCCGTTTTTATAGTCACAGATCAATTGGAAAATGCTTATAATTCTCGAATTGAAAGAGTAATGTTTGATGAGGGTGGCTTGTTAAATTTTTAGAGATTTACTTAATTAAATATAACAAAGTATGCATATATCGGCTACAAATCTACATACAGACGTAATTGCAGAAGTACACAGATATGTACGAGTAAGAATGTCTGTATAAAATATACATATACATAATTCAATATATAAAAATGGTGTATAACATACACTGAATAAAGTATTAATTACATGATCTCTTAAAAAATTCTGTTTCAATAATTTTTTTTGTTTTTTTTTTTTTTTTTTTTGGATTTCTGGCTTTATCCACTTATGTAATTTATTTGTTTGTTTGTTTTTCTCTTTTATATATTATTGTTTGCTTTGTTTATTTCGCTATTGTAAAAATTAAAAGTTAAGTTGGTTTTATAGAGGTAAAAATATCTACATATATTAGTGTAGTATATATTTTATTTCATTAAAAATTTATAATTTGAAAGAAAATAAAATAGTTTATTGAAAATTTTTAATTGAAATACATATATTTATTATCGTAGCTAATTAGAATGCACTGGATTTGGTTCATTTAATCGATGAAAAAAAAAAATGATATAACAAATATAAAAGTGCAATGATTTCTATTCATTTTAATAAGTAATAAAATTAAAAAACTTGAAAAACATTTTTTGTGAACAAAATAAAAATGTAATTTTATTTCGTACTCAAGAAACAGAAGGTAAAGTTTTCTAATTTATCGAAAATTTGAAATTTCATAAATCATTAATTTATTAATTAGAAAAATTATTATTTTTTTTTTTTTTTTTGTTGTACACTTACATAATATAAAAATTTCCTTGGAATATACAATGCAATTCACTTTTAAATTTATTGCCGAAAATAATAATTAAGTAAATAAATGTTTAAAAAATGAATCGAATTGTAAACTGCATGTTAGTTATTATTTATTTTATTTCTTTGTTATTGTTAAATTTGTTAAAAATTTCAATATTCTTCAATCTTCATGTTTGAAACAAATAAATATAATAAATATAAAATATCTTCTATATCTAATAAATAATGTACACTTTAATTCAAATTGCAATATAAAGCAGAATATTTTCGTGTACAAATCATTTTCGTACTAATATGTGTTGATGCTAAACTTATAGCATTATAGAATTTAGAAGAATAATGGAAAAATTCTATATTGTAAAACATACTATATTCCATATGTATGTACATTTATATATATGGTAGTTGTGTATTCCCGGTATTGGAATGAAAAATCAAAATTTATGAATCAAAATACAAAGTTGAAAGCTCTTCATTAACATTTTGCCGCCTATAAACTGAATGATTTATTATCAATAAATATCCATCAAAACTGATAAATTGTTAGTTGTGATGAATAAAACAACAATATTTTCGTATACCTACTTATACCTCACGTTATATTGTGCTGTACATATAAAAATTGAATGCTATTTTACAATTCTTATTTAATACATGATTTTGATTGACAGAATAAGACTTTAATAAGAATTTTTTTTCTCGTAAAAAAAAAATACCCCACCATATGTAGAATATAATGCATCAATCACCTTTAAAACGGTTCATTTCTTAACAAAGCTATATTCATGCCTATAAATACATAATACAATCATATTGTGTGTACACATCACATTATTATCATCATAAATGATGTCCGATAACATATGCTTATAATATGTAGAACTATATTATGAGAATTACATTTATATGCACGCTTCATTACTTTTCCTTATCATTAATCTACTTAAATATGTGTATAACATTCACTACTTGATCTTATGACATTTTTTTTTTTGTTTAATTGTTGTACCGCACTTGACTTCAAAAGCAAACTGCATGCTATCTGTACCTACATATGTACCTACTTAGTTACATATGTAATGTATGTATGTAAATTTTGTTTATAAGTAATTATATGTATGTATAATATGATTATTCGTTTATCAGTATTTATGAACGTGTATGTATGTAAGTATATGAATATAAAGAGTGTATTTAGTTTTGATCATTATATACTTGCACATATGTATGTATTTAGTATATTATTTATATGTAATTATGTTGCTATTGTTATTTTTATTGTTTCTATCAATGTATGTATTTTTTTTTTTTAATAATTTATCTACAAATAAATTGTATTTTTATTGCTTTTGCTTTCTATTTAAATAATTATTAATCTATAACTTATATAAATGGAAAGGGGAAGGTTAAGAGAAGTTTGAAACGTGGGCAAATTAATATATTTTTTTAAATATTTTATTTTTTTAATTATGTGCATATTTTTATTTTTAATATATTTTTCCATTTTTTATTTAATTTATTTTAATCATTTTAATTTCAATTCTTTGTTTTCTTATTTTTATTTTATAATATAAAAATAATAATAATTAAATACGTCAGTGAAATTTACCGATTAGTCAGCGAAATAAAAGTTTCTCCATATACTTTAATTATTTTTATTTTTAAATTATTTTTTTTTTTACTTTATTTTATTATATTACTTGCTATGTATTATAAAATTAATTTAATTATCGTTAATATTAACTCAAGTGCATTAGTATGTATATATATATATATATATATATATACATGTATTAATACAATTATTATAAATATAATTATATTTTTACATTTTATTTATTTATTTATTATTTTTTCAACATTTTATTAATTATTTCAAAATACATATAATAATTTTTAATATATAGTATGTACATACATTTACGGTATATAGATATATTGCGAGTTAAAATGTGAATATAAGCGAATAAAATAATAATGAATTTCTTTTGCCATTCATTTATATATCTAAAATATACATATATGTATATGTTTATGTGTATGTAATGCATGTACATACGTATGTATATACTTGTATAAGTATATTCGAACAAAATATAATTAATTAACAAAGCAATAGAATATACATATATTTTTTATAAGTATCTATGTACAAAATGTATGTAGGTATATTTCTTATATATAATATTTATTCGATTTTAATATTATATTACTTACATTATATAAATTAATAACGTTTGATGTATTATTTATATATACATAATATATACCTACTTATATATATATATATATATATATATATATGCGCGATTATTATGAATATGACATAAGCAACATCATTTTATAAAGGGAATATCATTGATTATTATTAAATAAATTAATGAAAAGATGAAGATAAAATTTATTATTATATTAAAAAAAAAATATTATATTCATACATGTGTACTATATGTGTATATATGGAAAAAAGTATAAAAAATAATATACAAAAAAAAAAAAAATTAATAATAAAATAAAAAAAAACCCAACACATGTTATTTATTTTCAATAAGATCATTGACATCACCATATAATATACACTTGAATTTGAATAATGTTTACGATTATAATATACATATATGTAGATATTGTATATAGATTGTAGGTATGTATTATACTTTAATCAGTACATATATGTATATATACAGTACAAATTTACGTACAATTATATTATTAATGTACATACATATATATGTATTTTATTATCAATTCAAATTATAAAAATTATAAAAAATACAATACTAAATGTTCATATATCTATCTGTGTATACAATAAAATATTAATAATAAAATTATCAATAATTAATATTATTTTTCGAAGAAAATTAAAAAAAAATAATAATATCTGCATACATATAGAGAATACTATGTACAAAATTCATGTGTACATGTGTATAATATATACACATGAAGTATAAAATAAGTATTAGATTTTTTTTTTTATTGTTTCCATATAAGTAATAATTATTAATTTAAAAATTTATCATCGTAACAAATTAAATAAAGTTAATAAAATTAATATTTATTTACTTATTTTCATGTGCATGTATACACACATTTTAACATATGTTATAGCTATTTCATATATTGTATGTGTATAAGTGCACGAGGATATTATACACTTAATTATAAGTTCATACTTATACATACTTATGTATCTATTAATTTAATAAAGTTTCTATATATTTTTTAATTCTATATAATACATTATATTTTATTAATGTATTATTCTTTATTGTTTAAAAATGCTTACGTACTCGTACATGTACATAGTAACAAAAATTAATAAAAAACAATAAAGAAAAAAAAAAAAAACAACAACGAAAAGAAAGAATGTAATTATATTGCGATTTATTTTTATTTTGCACTCGTATTTATTCAAATTCATCTTTCAATTACTTTGAATTTTAATTATTTTAAATACACAAAATATTTTTTTTTTGTATAAATGGACAAGCGTTTATGTGTAATATAGAGAAAAACGACCCGTAGTACATTTAATAAATTATCGAATATTTTTGTGCAATTAGATACGTGCGTAAATATTTTATATATTGTCTTTTATTTCCATTTTTATTAAATACATATTTCATTTAATCATATACATACATATATCGGAAAACCAATTTAAAGAATTAAAATGAGCATTATTGTGTATAAATTAATATACGAATATTAACCACAGTATTTCAGAAAAAAAAAATAATAATTTTTTTTTTTTATTGTTTCATACTTTTATTTGAAAGTATTTACATTAATACGAGTCGATTACCTAAATCTAAATAATAATAATACGTAAATAAATGTATACATGTGTTCAAATTCTATATAAAAAAATAATTTGTTAAACATACGAAAGTATTATGCACATTCATATTTCTATTGTTTACTTTTATACATTGTATACTTATTATCTATATTATGAGTATGTATATTTTTTAAGGTGTGTTACCTTTATTTATTTATTATGACATATTACTGAGTACATATTTTATACATTATATATTATGTATTTCTTTAGAAAGGATATAATGTAAATAATAAAAAAAATTTTAATAATTTTTTATTATTATTATTTTTTTGTTGTTGACAACATTTTATAATGACACCAGCAAACATATGCGTGTTATTTACATTACCTACATAATATGATAATATACATATGATAATATACATATATATATATTTGTGTATGCGTCCATGTATGTATATCGTAAATAAATTATTCGAATTTGTTTTATTACATAAAATTATATGTAAAATTAAAAACAAAAATTGTATTTAAATAAAAAATAAATAATAATATTCTAATAATAATGACAATCGTACATATGAATGTAAATTTTTTTTTGCCGCTCGAATTGTTACCATGCTAATTGTTATGAATATATATGTACATTTATGTACATATGTAATGTGTGGTAATGTAATAATGAATTAGTTATATATTTTTATTAAATTTGAATAAATGACTAAAATGATAAATTGTACACAACTCATTTTTATAATATATAAATATGTATACATACTTGTAAAAATTCTGTATAGACATTCTGTTTATTATGCAAAAAATATATAAATATATATATATATTATGAACAGATACATATATATATTTACTAATATGTTCTTTTCTTATCTAATCTGATTAAATAAAAATAATAATTTTCAAATAAGTTTATTTATTTTTCAAAGAAATATATGTATATGTGCATATGTGTATGTAAATTTAGAAACATTTTAAATAATTTTAATCATTTTAACGATAAAAATAAAATTTAAAATTTATTGTATAAAAATAAATTTACAAAAACTTTAGAAATAAAATATATGATCACAATTTAAAATTCTATAGTGAAATGACGATGACGTAATCTATCTCTATACATAATATTCACGAAGATAATTAAATATATTATTACAGATATATACTATAATAATTATTATTATTAAAAATATTTGCGTTATAAATTTTCAATTATATAAAAATTTTACATCTAAGTATTATAGTTTATAGTCATTCACATATATGCTTACAATATTTTATCTATGATATGTGCTATATATATGTATGTATTATCGATATACATACTAGTATATATACAACATTTATTTATATACATATATATGGTTATAAAACAAAGTTCTATAGTAATATTCTTTATATAATCATTAATTTTATTTATTTAAATTATTTAAAATTATATTTAATGTCTTCAAACGCCATAATTATTTTAACCTTATAATGTAACTACATTTATACGTAATTTCCCATTATTATTTTGTATAAATAATACGTTATGTATACATAGTATATACGTATGTACATATAAAAAAATTTTTACAAAATGAAAATATAAAAATATATACTTTCATATATACAAATGTATTATGATATATTATGTACGTATTTATAATAAACAAAAACGATTGTAATTTCAAATTAATATTTTTGTTGTTTTTTTTTTGTTTTTTTTTTTTGATTTTTTTGATTTTCCTAATGTTTATAAACATTTGTATATTATATATGAAACAAAATCAAATGATATACACAATACAAATAATAAATAAAAATTTATTATATATTATAATATTAATAACAAAATTGTTTCGGTTTTTTTTTATTTGATTTCATATTTCTTTCTCATACGTACACGTATATGATGTATCTACGTACATAATGTAGTACATATATATGTATTATAATGTAATATGTATTCAAAAATGAAATTATATGTAAAAT
Source organism: Villa cingulata (assembly GCA_951394055.1). Lineage (NCBI taxonomy): Eukaryota > Metazoa > Arthropoda > Insecta > Diptera > Bombyliidae > Villa > Villa cingulata. The sequence continues at coordinate 35,909,488 of OX596021.1, read as the reverse complement.
AATTTGTTATTATTGTTATTATTATAATTTATTAAAATATTTTTCGTATAACTTGAATTATAGATGTATATGTATCTATATATATTAATATTATTTTGTAATTATATATTTACATATGTACATTATGTACATAATGTAGTACATACATATAAACAAATTTTATACGATATAGATACATTATAATAAATGTATAGTATATAAAAAGTAATTATTTTGCGTTATTTTACGAATATAATGTACACCTTTCAAAATTTATTATCTAATATATTGTAATGGTATATTACTTACAAATAAAATGTACATTCATGAATGTATGTATTTAGTATGTATGTATATGTAGCACTGAATTGTTCATATAGGAACAGAGAGCGAATGTGAATAAATAAAAAAAAAAATAATAAAAAATAACAATTTTGAATTGTATTTATGGGTTTACGTAAGTATATATTATACCAAAGACATATAACATAAACGTATCATATTTAATATATTCGTATATATTTTTGATTATACTAAATTCATACATTACATCATAGTAAATATGTTATGTACATTTATATGTTCACATACGTATCTATGCAAATATGATTATTTTATTTAGATTTTTGTCATTAATATAAAAATATTAAAGCATCAATATATTTTATATTTAATAATACGTATACTTACAATAATAATCACCGCATAAATAATAATAATACATACTAGTATATATATTTATATACAAATGTAGGTACTATAATTCGAAAAACTAAAAAACAAACGAAATGACCGAAACCAAAACAGAAACGGGTTTATAATAAACATTAAAAGGACGAATTAAAATATATTAGTCGGAGAATTATCATTAACTTTAATATTATATTCTATATACATATGGATCTATGCATGTGTATGTATTTATATGTTTTCTTCAGTAAAATAATACTTGCTTCTATATTATATATGCATGTGTGTGTAGATATTAGAAAATTGAAATTGAAAATATATACATATTGTATTGTTTATTAGTACATATTATTATATAAATATGCCTTGTTCAATTGATAATTATTTCTTTTAATATAAATTAAGTTTTATATTATGTAGGTACCTCATGTATATAATGACTGTATATTTTTATAATGTATATACCACCATAAATTGTGTTCACATTTACGTATACATGTACATATATGTATAGTTAATGAATAAATAATTATTTTCATTCATTTATTTCAATTCTTCTAAAATCAGAATATGTATTACTTGTCTGTATATATATGTATGTATATTAGTTTGTATATGTGAGCGTTATTATTTTGCTACGAACTTGCATTCCACGTACAATATCGTATGTTCTGTTCATATCCACATAAATTACAAGTAACATACATGTGTACGTGCATAAATACATATGGGTACTCTTATAATGTACAAATTTGTCTAATGTACTCCTATAATATATACAAAAATGTATGTAGATTATGTACATACAATATGTGGTGCTGATAAGCAAAATGCACATGTTGGTCACTAATTATGAATTACTGTTATATAAATTATTAAAGTTAAATATACTGTCGCACGTGTAAATCTTAATATGTATAATATATGTATGTATATACAACAACAACAAAAATAAAATAAAATAAAAAATTAAAAAAGAAAAACGAAATGTAAAAAAAATACATAATTATAATGAACCTAAGAAAAGAAAATGTTTTCTTTTCGTCCTTACAATATGAGTAAATGTGTATAATGAAAGTAAAGTAAGAGCAGTGAAAAAAATAAAAGACAATAAACACAAAAACATAACAAAAATTGATGGCTGACTCAACGATAAATACACCACCCTTCCCGGTGACACTCTGACTATGTAAAAAAATATTATATTTTTAAGGATATAAAATTTATACAAACAAATAAATATAATGTACATTATATGTATATATTTATGTGAATATGTTTACATATGTATATGAATAAAATTCATATAAGGCATAAATATGTATATATGCTATATGTATTATAAAAATGATATAGATAAACGGCAAATATGTTTAAATTACTTTCTGTTTGTTTTGGTAGTTCTGGTTATCCCCCCACCAAAACATATTTATACTATACAGTACACATAACATACTATGAATATACACACATATAAATTTGTATCCCCACTTAGCGACAACAACATGTTATTATCATGTCTGTGTAAGAGTATATATGTATTTATTTTATATTGTAATATTATTACATACCTACATATATATTATTATATTTTCCTCTTCTTCTATTTTTTTATATCTGATTTCATTTATATTTTTCTCTAAAACATATTTTTTGTTATTTCGATTTTATTATTACTATTATTATTTTTATTATTTTGTTATTTTTTTTTTCTCTTTTGTTGTTGTGTTGTGTTTTTAATTTCAGTAGATTGTCAAATTTATTTAATATACATACATTTTTTTTTTACTACATATATAATTTTTGTATTTTAATATATAAGTATAATAATAATAATAATAATAATTTATTACACACGTGTATATTTGTGTAGATCTTTGTATATACATATAATACGGTCTTTGAATTAATATAATATAACATATGTATGTGTATCCATTCATATATGTACATGTACTCATGTTTTATAAATTCGTATTAATTTATAAAATGTTGTCTAGAATTGTGTATAAGAAATATTGCAACAACAACTTGTAATTATTATAATTTTATACAACAGACTATATACATTTATATACATTTTATTATTAGTATAATTTAAGTGATACACATATTCATTTATATACATATATATGTACGCGAGTATGTATACATACATTCCCTTAATACACATAAGTAAATACATTCATATGTATTTGTTACAATTTAATTTATTTATTTATGAATACCTATGTACACACATTTAGTTAGATTTATGAATATATAAAACACATACTCATATTTATATCCATACACATATACGTATGTAAGGTTTAGTTTTTTAGTAGGTATTATATACGGAAAGGAAAGTCATTGAACGACTAAAACTATAATATATACGAGTACCACTAAAATTAATTAAAGGCAAAATAAACTTTAGTACATATATACTCACAGTACTGATGAAGGAAAAAAAAATAAATAAATAAATAAAAAATAAAATAAGTAAATGAAAAAAATAAACAAGAAATAAATATAAAAATAAATAATGATTATATAAAAATAAAAGAAAATGAAAATGAAAAAGGAAAAACCGAAAGAGAAAAGATCGATAAATTAATTTCTTATACAGTTCTAACAATAATTCAATATAAAATTAATTAATGTGTGCAGAAGTTTTAACAAAATAAACTAATTTTTTTTCCAGTTGTTTGTTGTTTAATTATGTATGTATATCTATACATTATACATAAATGTATATTTTTTCATTATAATTTTTTTCTTTCTTTTGCTTTGCCTTTATGTCTATACACGTTGCAATTATATACAAGAGTATTTTTATAATGGTGTATGCATAAACACATTACAGACTATGTAGGTAATAATGATACAGCATTTATGTATATTTGAAAGATTATTAATAATTAAGTACTTGTATGTACGATAGTATATAAATTTAATTAAAATAAAACAAATATCGTATTCGATACAGAATTTGATAAGAATTATATGTATACTGACAATATACATTGGTCATCAAAAGTCTTTGTACACCTTCAAACGTAAAGTTTGGATACTTGCAAACCAAAATCAAATGATCGTATCTTCCCATTTTTCGCGCAAAAGAAACTGATACATTCTTAATATTTTTCGGGAATTTCATTTTCATACATCAGTTCACTTTCAAGTTATAAAAAAATAATTAAAACAAATCCCAAAATTACCAGTCAAAAGTTTATATACACCCATATAATCACATATAATTTTTAAATTTGTTTTTCTGGATAGTGTTACAAAAATTTCTTTCTTATAAAAACTATTTTATTGATTTTGATGATAACTATAACATACATAAGGAACACATTTTGACCTTTCACATGCAATTCAATTTATGACTGTATTTTTCACACTTCACAAAAATTAAATCTGTATTATGTCTGTATCTCAAAGATGAATTTCGAGTAGATCTGATTTTTGACACCAAAATCAATCAATTTAATTGAAGAATAATAAACTTTTTTACATCATCAATGTGAAACAAGTTTTTATTTGTCAAGAGTCTATTTAGGAAGAGAGAGAGAGAGAGAGTGTGTATTTTACTAAAATTTAGAGGTATACAAAGTGACTTTTGACGTCAACTGTATATCAAGTAGATACACGAAAAATGTGCATTTTTGTCACATACAACATATTAATTACAATCATTATGTATGTACATTCTGAGATTATACTTCAGACATCAGTTATGTAATATGTATAGATACATATTGAAATGGTTTAAAAAAAGATAAAAATTGAATTCAATCTTGAAAATATTTTCTAAGATATAATTACACATTTTTCATGTGCACACTTATGTTACTTTGTTTTACAATATTTCGTATGCGTGAATGTAAGAAAAATATTGAAACAAATCGAACATCTTTGTCATAATCTGAACAAAAAATACTTTATAGTATACTATAAATAGTATGAATATCCTTCAAAATACTCATTGAAATGAAAAACGCTATACATATATTTAACCTTAATCCTGTGAAAAATTAGTACTTTCAATGTCTTCTTGATTATTTATTAGAAAGTATTGAGAGGAAAAGAGCGAATAACTCCATATTATGTATTACCTACATAATTTTCTATCAATCGTTATATAAATATGTATGCCTTTAAAATACTAGATATAAGAATTTTGTTTTAATGTGGATGTTGTCTCAATACTTTTTTTAATTGATGAACTTTTAATACTTTGTTTAAAAATTAATATTTTTTTTATCACATAAGGATTCACTAAAATTGTAATATTTTCTACATACATAACCTATAAACTAGACTTAATGAAAAATAAAATGTAATATCTAAATAATGTTTTTAATAACATTCACGTAAGTTATTTATTAATCATTTTGTTTAATTTGAAAACAAAATAATTATGAAAATATTTTTGTTACTTTTTTAACACAATTTTTATTCAAATATAATAATAGATATCTTATATACTATATATTACATTCTTATATCCGTAAGTATGTATATTATATACATATTTAAATATTCTCATACATACTAATATGTATGCACACATATGTATACTACCTATGTACATTTGTCATGGATTTTTCCATTCGAAAATTTTGTTTTGAATATAATAATAATAATATAAAATTATATTTTTAGTAATAAAAACATATCATGAAAAAAAAATAATGTAATATTGTATTTAATTATATTTTATATTCTTATATGCGATATCAATATAATTATTATTTTTATTATTATTTTATTTGAAGAAAAAAAATCGTTATATGAATATACAATATTTTTATATTTTTGTTTGGTTTTTAAACTATTTATGAATTTAAGTTATTAAGAAAATTATTCATTTTTTATTTATTTAGTTTTATTTTATAATTATGTACATAAAGGTACATTACGTACATTAGTACACAAACATACGTTTGCGTACATGTATAATAATATTATATGTATATTTTAAAAGTAGGAAAATTTTAAGGTTATTTTTTGTTTCTTTTTTTAGTAATTGTTCGTTTTTAAATTCATTATAAAATACTTCATGTATGTATGATTGTATATAGTATATGTATATTGATGAAATAATTTGTATTTTACAATATAAAATACGTATATACGCATGTATGAATATTACTTTAATAGAAAGTGGAAATAAATTTTTTTTAATTTTCTTTATATAATTTTTCTTAGAAATTGAAATTAAAGAAATTATTAATTTATATATTCCATATTCCATACGAATACGATAAGGAAGTTATGTATACGAATATTATATAAATAAACAAATAAATAATATAACATATGTACATATTTTTATATAAATACATAATTTTATATTTCTATTTATCATTTAAATGTTTAATTTGTATTTAGATTAAAAATAAAAATTAATAAAAGAGATATTGATCAATAAAAGGCGGATAAATTCAAAAGAGTTTCATTCATATACATATATTTTTATTTTATTTTTTTATATTTTTACTTTTCTATATTATTTATATTGTTTTGTTATCTTTATTACGTTTGATTTAATTTAATCACGTTGTTGTTTTTGTATTATTTTAAATTAAATTAAATTGAAATAAATTTTTTTTTTTAATAAAATGAATAAATAAATTAAATAATTTGAAATTAATACAAATGTGTACATACATGTGTATACTATGTATTTATTTATAGTATATTATTTATAATGTGTACATAATATAAATATATACAAATATATATTATAAATATATTATATATTATATATTATTTTCACTTCTATTATAACTAACTTTACGTATACATATATACATATTAGAATTTGTATACAAGCATTTTTTACTTTACACAAAATAATAAGGGTATTCACGACTTGGTCTTGTATCATTGTAACTGTTGTACACACTCGTACAATCCTACACCTATTGTAAACATGCTCTATGTAATTTTTACTTACACTGCTTGTAGAAATTTACAATGCTGAAACCCATTGTATACGTTGTATATTGCTATTGTATATGCCATTCTGACATTAAATGCTAAAGTAATTTGATTAAATTTGTTTTTATAATACATATTTTAGCTGACATTATGTTATTAATTTGCTTGCTTTCAATACAAAGTTTGCTATGGTGCGTGTAAGATTTGGGTGTGTGTTTACACTTTTTACACTTTTACACTTAACCGTGAATACCTCTTATGTTTATCGCAATATATAAATCGAAAAAATATTTTAAATATTATATGTATGTAATACTTATGTTCATGAGACGTTTTCTTTGATAATGTTAGAAGTTCATTTATATAGTAATTAAAAAATTATTTAAAATTTTGTATTTAAATTATAAGATAATTTACATCAACTATTATATATACGTAAATTTTATTTGACAATACGATGAGCAATTTTTGAAAATTTGTTCTTGGAAATTGAATGAAAAGCTCATTCGTATATAGTTTTCATTAACTAACATTTTTGTAAAAACTATGGACTTACACTATTTTCAAAGAAAACGGATCATTATATTATTCTTTTAACAATTTTCTATCGATTAGTCTTTATAGATATTTTTATATGTCTTGCTTTTGTTATTTTTTGTTTTCACTTCTAATAGCAATTTTATATGTATGTACATATATGATAGAATTATTTTTATTATATTTTAATACGTGAATATACTTTCCACACGATGCAAAATTGCATCAATTTAAAATACAGTTTTAATAAAGGCTATAATATAAAATATATCATATGTAGGTTACATTATATGTCCGTATGTATGTGTGTATTCAAATATTATACTTTTTATTACTTATTATAATGTTTTTATTCTAATAATAATAATGACTGCAGGTTAATTATATATGAAAAAAAAAAAAAACATTTTATTTTATATTTATTTTTTTATTTAAAACTTTTTAAAATTGTATGCAATTTAAAAGAAATGTAATTTGTGCATATTATTTATTTATGTTATAAAAAATGCACATGTGTAATACACGAATAAAATTATATTTAACTCATAAAAGCGAATGAATGTATGTACACATAATGTGAGTACATGAACATACGTGTATTTATATATTAGATACGTATATTTTTTTTAGTATATCACAAACATATACAAATATGTTATTATATTACACTAACATATGTTAATATATATTATTATATATTACAAACATATACATAACATATCTAACATATAAATATATAGTTATATCTATTCATATGAATATAGATGTAACTAAGTATTCTTATATATGGATATTAGAATATTACAGTATATAATTTAAATTTTTATATTTGAAATAAAACCAATTAATATGTTTGCTACTATAATACTTAGTTGTAAGTTGTACCATGTTGTACATTATACATACAGAATACTAAATGTTTCTAAACATTTAATAATATACTTTGATTGGCTGACATTTAAAAGAAAAATCGAAAATAATACTGAAAAATTTATGAAAAAAATATTGAAATAATATAAAAAAATACATATTATGTATATAAGAAAATTTTCATAGATAAAATATTAAAAATTAATAATATAAATAATTTAAAATGAGAATACAAGACTGCACATTACTATATGTTATAAGTAAAACAGTGACTCGGAAAAACGGTTTCATTTATTTTAACAGAAAGACCATTTTCAATTTGTTCTCCTATTTTTTTTTTTCAAATTTTGTATTTTTTTCGTATTCATTTAAAATATTCAATTTAATTTATGGTTTTTTTTTTGACAGTAGCTATATTAGTAAGAATTTTTTTTGAAGTTTTTGAGTCTTTTATATAGATGATTTTTATCAAAATCCATATCTCTTCGCTTAACCGTTTCGGGACAAAAACTGTTTCTTTGTATTTTGTTATTTCTCATGTTATGAACTAATTACTTTGACCAAATTTAAGCAGAAAATTCAATTTTTTTTTTTACTTTGTACTCAAATGATACGTGAAGAAAATGACATAAAAATGTCCCAGCGCTACAGTTAAGTGGAATTAAAATATCCCAAACATCATAAAATAGTGAAGCGCAATTTCATTTTTTTTCGTTTTTTTATTAACTTTCCACGAATTTATTATTTTATTTTCTCTTCTATAGATTCAATAATGCCATTGGGAATATACTGCACCAAATTAAATGTGTTAATCTTGAATAGCAGGTGTTTGAAATCTATGTGGGATTAAAACATCCCCATTGCCCTGAAACGGTTAAAATATTAAATTTTTTTATAATATCAAAAATCAAACATACTCATAAAACTGTCACTGCAATTAAGTATTTTCGGCTCAACTATATTTACATAACATCACATGTGTATAATTTCTAGTAACCAAATGTCTCTACAAGTCGAGAAAAAGAATACATAGTATATGATTGTAAATTATGATTAAAAATGCCCACAGGTTAGTGAGATACGCTCATTTTGCTTTTACTCGTGAACAGTTTTTTGAGTCACTGTATTATATTTACTACTCAATCAGTATATGTGATTATATTTTTGTTTATACTCGTATAATATATGCATGCATATGAGTTGTAAGTAATAAGTAATCATATCCTTTGTAAGCTTACAAAAAGAAAAAAATTGTTAAAATAAAAGATAACTTAATTTTTTTTTTGAATTGTTGATATCATAAGATCATGCATAACTTTTGAGTGAATTTTTTCAGTAATGGTTTTTCTTTCACTCTGGATTTTGTAACATTTTTATTAGTTGAGCTTGAGGTATAGATTTTGGGGAATTCAAAAAAATAAAAGAATTATTACATTTACAATCTTTGTAGATTGATTATACTCGACTTACATGGTGCTGGCAAATGGCAAAGTGGCAAGTAATATTTACGAATATCAGCATTTTTGAATTCTTTTTTCTATCATACACTTTTGAAAACCAATTGAACTATGAGGTGATAAATTTTGAATTTGTTATCACTTTTTTTATTTTCTTTTTTCGGAATTCAACTGGAGATTTTTTTAAATAAAAATACACTTTATATTTACCACATGCATTTTTAAATTTTTTATTAACATTATCATTTCGTATGTACAAATATGCAAATAATTTACCCATAATAAGAAAAGATTGAACTATGAATTTAAAAATTTATAAGTAAAGGTACCCAATTATCCATTCATAAAATCTTATTGAATAAAATCAATCCTTTAAAATAATTTGTTCCATACATAGATAGATAATATGTATGTATTTGGAAATAACTTCGAATCATATCGATGTAAATAACACATAAAAATTATTTGAACGCTTTTTTGTAAACGTACATTATGTACATAACATATTTTTATGTATGTATGCACAAAAAACTATATTGGTGTACACTATACATATAGAATTAAATCATGAAAAATATTTTTTTAATTTTTGTTTCTTATCTTTATTTTATTTTGTGTAGAATGTTTATATATCACACATATGTATGTAGTATGTGGTAGTATGTGCATACTGTGTTTATAACAAACATAAATGTGCTTAAATGGAGTGTTAATGAAATTAATTTAAGTTTTCTGTATAAGAATAAAAATTTCATATCGTCTGTGGGTACATCTGCGTATATTCCTCTTCTTATATATATTATATCTATTTTTGTACAAACGCGAACGTAACACAAATGTATGTTTTTATATAAATAAATGGTTTTTATTTAGATATTTTTCTTATATTATTAAACGCCAAGAATTATTATTTATTTTAATTTATTTTCTTATTTAATTTTTTTTTTTCATATTTTTGTTCCTTTATTTTCTTATAAACTTATATTGAGTCTGGTTCACCCTTCACCCTTTTGTATTATTTATATTACATATTTTTTCATATTAACGTCAAACGAAAATGTATATATATATAGATGTATAATTGTAATGGATGTAATATGTATAATTTTCCTGCATTCTTATTATTTTATAGAATATAATATGAAGTTAATGCATATATATGTGTTTATTGTATTTGTGCTTCATATATATTATGTATGTATGCATTTTTGTGTAAACTTTTATAATCTTTAAATACATTTTAATTCTTGGCGCAGATATTGTAGTATACATTTACGATCATAATGTGTATGTATAATGAAATTCTTATACTCATACATAATGTGTGTACATATGAACTCGTATATGAAAAGAAATCATTTTTGGTGGCTTCTGCTGGGTGATGATGTTTTTTCGTCGTCATAATATACACTTATTTATATATGTAGATATAAAAATATATATAATTATATGTGGATGTAGATAGTTTACTTCATTTATTTTGGATATCATACATTATACTTTTATATACATACATACATATATGTATGTGGTACATACATTTATCTCGAACTTGATTTCATTTAATTCTTAATTCTGAGATGAATGAATATCTGATGCATTATACTTACATATGTATGTAATATCTGTATACATTGCTTATATATAAATGTATGTATGTTTATAAACGTAAATAATATTATGTTTATAGCGATATATGTTTGACAATGTGTATATATTTATTTATATTTTCCAATTTCTTTTTATATATCTACGAAAAAAAAATAATAATAATATCAAATTGATTTTACACATTATGCACATATGTATGTATATATACATATGTGGATATAAATGTACATGATATATGTATGTACATATGTACCGATGTATATCATATATATAATGTATATTTATGTGTAAAATATGCAATATACATATATGTTTTATATATTTGAGGGGTTAACAACCTTTTTTCTCCCATTTATACTTTTCTCTCTTTATTTCTTTGAAACAATATCGACCCAAATCGAACTTATAGTATAATATTATAAGAAAAAAATTATTTTTATTTATTTTTCATGTTATTTTTGTTTTTTTTTTTTTTTATTTTTATTTTTATTTTTTGTCTTTTTATACTGTTTTATTTTATTCACTGTGTGTTATTATTATTATTATTTCTTATACTCACATCTGAATGTTTTTCATTTTTATATTACATTACATATATGTATATATGTATAAGATTTTATAAAGACATATAACACAAGTATATATTAATTCGATATATTTATGTTTGTATTGTATTTGTACATCTATATATATTATTTTGTATGTAATATGTATATGTATAAATAAAAATAAATATAACAATATATACCTATACGAGTATTAATATATAATATTATATTGCATATACTGTTTTTATGTATGGATGTTAAATTATTTTTATAATGTATACAATATCTACACTGTACGTATTTACGTAAATGCATATTGCTTTTGCCTGCCTTTATGATATCAAAAAACGTATACGTACGTATCATAAACTTTTAGTATATCTATCCATTCATATGTTCATATACCTATATATTTACCATTTAATATATGTACATATGTATTTATATATATGTATATGAATCATATATACATAAAGAACATGTATATATACAAATGTGTATATATATATATATATGTTTGTAGTCGTATTATTAAAGTACCTACGTATATTAAAAGGAAGGAACTCTTAATGTTGGTTGCTGTTTATTATTTTTATTATTATATATTTTTTTTTGCTTTCTACAAATTTATTATTATACACATATTATGTACATACATATATGCATACTCGAGTCGTATATATGTACACATAATAAAATATACATTTATAATATTATATTAAAAATATATATTATATTCAATATACACGCGTATATGCTTATATATAAAGTATATACGTATCATATGTATGCACGTACGTATAGATACCATACCGTTTGCCATACCGTACTTATAAAAATAAATCTTAAGAAAAAATAATTTTTATTTTCAAATAAAATACATTTATATAAAAAATCATACATATGTATATGTATGTTACGAGTAATATGGAATCGTACACATAATATAGTATATTTATTTAATATTAAATTTTATGAAGATGTAAAATAAAATATAAAAAAATAATATATATTTATAATATATTTTATATGTACAATATAATAATAATATACATTTCGTCTTCGTGCACATATACTACATACATATTACAAAGATTTTTATTTTTTATTATAAAAAACGTACATCACATATATTACACATATGCACATATGTATGTGTATACAAAATGATGCATATACAAGCGTTATTGATAGATATACTAAATATGAGTACTATATCATAAAATAAATTTTAATGCTTTGTCATGTTTGGGTTTTTTTATATATATGTAGATACATATGTATATTATATAAAAAATATTTTATTGTATATCTATGCTTTTATACATATTTAAAAAGCTGGTACTATAATGAAGAAAAATATACATTAAAATATTTAACTATCTACCTCCCCCCTACTTATCCATCTACATACCAGACCAGAGTATATTATTTTTGGTTTGAATATTGAATGGACTACACCAAAGAATATAGAGCTAAAGCAATAGAAATAACATTCGACGGTTAAATTCAAATAATGTCTGTATGTTTGCCAAAATACATATTTTCTTGCTTCGAAATTTTGAAAAAGGGGAAAGTTACAATTAATGTGGATGATGTGGAATGAACCGAAAAAATTTTGGATTTCGCACATGTTTGTAATTAATGTGTATGACATATTGTGTATAATTTTATACTTCGAAAAAATACTTCGAAAAATAATTTCGTATTTATGAATGAAAATAGGTTTACACATAGCATTTGTGTGTGCGTTAATTTGATTATTCATACGCCATTATAGTTTTCAAATATACATATAATGTAGGTAGATATATATACTATATATATATAATTTTTATACTGCTGCTGGTTGACTGCTATGTTTTTATTTCTATCGATCATTTCTTTATTGCTGTATTGTATTTGTAATGTAATTTGTGCATAAGAGCATACATTGATAATGGTAATTGGTATACGAGCAAATAATACAATGTAAATTTATATTTTATATTGTACATTGTATACGCTAATGCAATACGATTATATATGTATGCGGATAATCATTATAATACATAATATGATGATGATGATGATATGATATTGATATATATATGTACTATATACATATTTCAGGTTTTTTTTTATAAATGCATTAGCCGAGATATTTTTAAAGGGACAATATATATGTATTATATACATATATGTATATTGTATTATAATTATAAAAATATGTATTTTACAATATTGAACAAAATGATTTTTGGTATTTGTGTACTACTACGTAATGTACGTAAGTAAATGTATATGCTGTGCTGTTTGTTCATATTATATTGTAGACACTATGTACATATGTACGTATACACTTGTAGGATTGAGTTTATAAAAATTAATGGGCCCTATTATGAATGTCGATAATATCGACTATCGACAAAATTAAGACGAGACGAGACGATGTAAATTTTGTATTATGCAAATCGGTCGTCTCGACAGTAAGATATTGTCATATCAAATTTTATTTTCATTCAGTTTCACCATGTAATTTCTATAAAAATTGTCAAATATATCGATACAAAAATTTATAATTCATTTTTTTTTTCAATTTTGAATAAATATTTAATTAATTTTTGTAATTTTTAATAAATATTTGATTAATTTATGTAAATAATTTGTAGCTATAAATATAAAATATAAGTGAAAATATAAAACATTAATTTAATACTGATTTTTTTTTTTTGCATAAAAGAAGAGCATTCATGTTTTTATTTTTCAAACAGCATTTTTAGTGATTTTTCTTTAATTAATTAAATTAAATTTAAATAAATTGAGCAGAATAATTAAATACAACTTATCTTATATACAAAGCATACATGAAATGTCAAATCACCATAGACTACTATGTCTATTGATTAGTTTTAACTGATCGACTCAAAATGTCGATATTCTCGCCTCAAATCGCCATTCATAATACAAAACTTGTCGAGTCAAGGCGATAGTCGATGACAAGACGATATTATCGACACTCATAATAGGACCCAATATAAAATAAACAATTAAATAATAATTGTGAATGGCTGGTTATAGGATAATACAATTCTTATGCATTTATATCGGGTTTTCCAATAGGGACATAACGATTTTGTGTTTTAATACAAAGGAGGCCTTGAACATTTGGCATAATCTGTCAACTTCAGAACGTCAGTCAATGTTAACATTTTTATCATGGTGAAGTTCACGAACGAGCAACATTTAGAAATTATTAAAAATTACTACCGCAATTCTGAATCGGTAGTCACAACTTTAAGAGCGCTTATTCCAATTTTCGTGCTCGCGGTGGTCATATGAATGAGATCGAATTCCATAATTAAATGTAATTTGTGTACTCCACTTGGAATAAATTTTAACCTCATATGTATATTAATTATTCTTTATTTTACTTAAATATAAAATTGTTATGTCCTTACTGGAAAACCCTACATTATTAGCATAATGTATTGTATTATATTATATTATAGAAGTTGTTAGACAAGTAAGCAATATAGTATTATTGGTATTATATTTAATACAGTATTATTGGTATTATATTCAATTTTGATAACTATTAAATTATTGTTGTTTTCGTTGGCTTATATTTTTTTCTTTATTTTTTTTTTATGTTCGTGCGATCTTGTTTATATACAAATGTACACACACACATATGTATATAGTATATTATTACCCTTCGATATTGATATTGTACAATTTCACATTGCTTTTGTACTATTTTTATGTACATACATATACGTTTTTATGTACATGTATATTATTATTTATATGCGTATTGTATTAAGTATATACCTATATATTACCACATTATTTGTATATTGTTTGTGATATTACAATACCTACAATATTTAGGGATACAGGTGGAAAGAAAAAGTAACGATAAAAAATATAATATTTAAATCATATTGCATATATAATCACCTGAAATATTAAAATTATATCTAAGCAAGTGTATAGATATACCATTCATGCGAAATATCCACATAGATGTAATGCATAGTATGTATATTTAAGATTTTTTACTTATTACATTCATATTCATAATTAAAATTCAAAAATTATTCTTATACATATTCATACGAATATGTAATGATAATTATTATTGTAATTCATAATACTCGAATAGAGATTATGAAATAATTAATATAAGACCACGCCAAAACACAGATCATAAGGAAAAAATATTTCAATTTATAATCAATGCAGATCATACCAATTATATACAAACATACGTATGTTTGTCATTATGTCATTCGTTTATATATTATTATGTATATTACTCCCTATTAAAAACAAATGTTTGTTTACATTTCTTTGAAAAAATTTTTAATTTGTTATTCCCTTTTACTTATCATTCACAACAATTCATATACATATATACATACATTTAATATTCGCATATAAATTCGTATTATACTAACACATAATACAGATAAGGATCTTTGTTAATATATATCTTACCAAAGCCCAATATAACAACTTGTTATCTAGTCTTTGATACTACATACTACCATACTACATAATATTCCGTAATGAATATTATATACACGTAGCTAGCTATATATATTATCATAATATATACAATAAACTTGTATTTGCCTTTAAATACAATACAATTCACATTATTCCATTGCACACATACATAATGTATAATATAAAATATAATTTTATATCGATTCCATTCCCCGCAACAGATATTAATCTAGATGATTTGTATGGCAAATATATAATATAATTCCGAATACCTCTTAAATAACAAACAGATAGCTTCCTCGCCGTCAACAAGCATCGTTCACCAGTACAGTACACTATCATCACGCTGCCTCAGTGATAGTGCTGTTTGACGCTGAACATCCATGTGCCTTATTTATATAGTCAGGTACGTGAGGGACTTGAATAGCTCGATGGTTGGGTTTCGTCTTGTGATCTTGAGATCACGGTTCGAACCCCAGCCAGCGCGCTACTCTTGCCCAAGTCGATCATTAATTTTTCCCATCAACAATATACACCAGTAACTGATTACTGATGATAAACTGGATGGTATATCTGACATAAATTACTGATCGGCGGTGCCATAATGGACTTCGTGCACTTAATATATACTATATACATTGTATGTATATATGTATATTTGAAAAAAAAAAAAAAAATATAGTCAGTACTGTTTATTACGGCACGGATGTTATCTGTTTCCATCTTTACCTCAGACATGATAAGTAAGAAAAATTATGTGTATTTTAATACAATTATGAGGGGAAAAATTTATGTTCGAAACATGTTTCGAACGAAGATATTTATGTAACTTTATGTGTTCTGAATTTTTGACAGATTGTGGAATGAAAATTCTATTGCTTTAGCTCTATATTCTTTGACTACACAAAACGAAAAAAAAAAAAGATAAACAAAACTATACGAAAGAGAATAATATAATCTATAATATAAAAATAATATTAAAAATATAAAATATTAAAAAGAAGTACAAAAAATAAAAAAAAAAAAAAAAACTGAACCATGTGTATATATTAAAATGTATCCATGAATGTATGTAAGCATATATTTTCATAAAAAATACTCACACACAATTATAATAATATATGTATGCATACATATAGAAATTAAATGTTTTTTTTTTATATCACTTGTCTTTATAAATATTAAAAATATAAAGAAGGTATATGAAAGAAATAAGGAAAACGAGACGAAGAAGGGATATTTCGATTGTGAAAAAGAATAAAGGAAATCCGATTATGGATGATGAAAAAAAAAATTATTTTATATATTTATTATTTTTTTCTCTTCTCAACTTTAATACAAATTGGAGATTTGTATTTTTTTTTTTTCATAATCATATTCAAAGATATTTATATATTCATATTATATATACGAATATTATAAAAATAAGAAAAAAAATGTTTGTTTTGTATTTTAATATTTAATTTTTTTTTCTTATTTTTTCATATCGTATGTATTAATTGTTGCTTTATATTTTTTTCTTATTAATTATTATTAATATTTTTATATGAATGTATGTATTTGTTTGCATGTGGATGTACATACATTATATAAATTTTATTTTTGATTGAGTTGAGTGTGTTTGATAGTTTTTTTTTTTCATTTTTAGTTCGGTTTTTATTATTAAAATATTCTTTATCTTTTTAAATTAAAATGAATATGTACATTTTTGTGTATACATACGTATATGCAGTTTGTATGTATGTATGTATGTATGTATGTTGTATGCATACATATTTATAAAAAACCCGACATACGAATAGCGAGCTCATACATTAATTTAAATATAAATTAGTTCAATTTTTAAAAGAAAAGATAATATTCATGAATGTATATATGTACATATATTTGTATTTATGTACATACATGCATACAATATATGTATATAAATAAATGTATATTGAGAGTATGTATACATGTCTCTGGTTCAGTGGTTTTTTTTTTCTTTATAGTCTACACTCTTTATGTATATTTATGTTAATATTAAAAAAAAATAATAAATAAATAAAGAATAAAATAATATAAAAATATAAAATGAATGTATCAAATTATGTTCAGCTTTTTACTATATTCCGCACATATACATATATGTATGTACTAAAAATTTGTATTCGTAGATTGTACCTATATACATTAAGGACTATTTGTATGCAGTCTATCTCTATATTATAGTAGATCTGAATATTACTTTGAAACAGATTTTTATTATTATCAATTTTTGTTAATCTTCAATTTAAAATTCAGCACGAATTTTTATATATAAAGTTCACAAAACAATGTATGTATGTACATATTTACATGTACATGTGTATATGAATATAATGTATAAAATAATAAAATAAATTTATACGTTCATATTGTAGATTTTGGTATTGCAAAAATTCAAAAAGAAACTCGATAATAAGAAAAAAAATTTTAAAAATTAATTTATGTATCTTATTATGATATGTGCATTTTTGTATGCAGGGTATTCATTAAGTTTCGTATTTAGTACTGGGTCGTATATACATATTTTATATTTTTTTGTATTCAATAATCGTAAATACACACCCAAACCCAATTTATATTTTTATATAAATAAAATTAATTATTAATCCATAAGTATAGACAATCAGTTGGAAATGTTGACACTGAAGAAAAGTAATTTATCTCAATATTCTAATAGCAAGTAAACACCTGTAAATAATACGTCTAATTGACACATTTGATTGCAAACATTAAAAATACAGAGGGCACTTTCATAAAATCAAGATATCAAGATTGCATGCGCTATCTTGAATGCATGTGAAAGCATTCAAGTCAACTTTGCTGGCAAGATTAATAAGTATTTATTACTTATCGCAATTTTTTTTAAAAATTTGACAAAAATAAATGCTCTCGCTATACATACTTTTCTTTATTTTATTTTATATTTTACATTCATTTGCATATAAAAAATCAAAGAACTAAGCGGTAATTATTGAAAGATCCAACATATTTCTTCATTAAATTTACAATGCAAGTGCACGCACACTCTATATATTATTTGTGTATTTAATTATGACGTTGTACTTCACTTCTTGCTTCTCTACCAGTAACTCAATAGTTCGTTATACACGTTAAACTGTAGCAACTTAATCCTATAAATAAATTAATTAATATTCATTTTAACCAACATAAAATAGTCACCATATTATCTATTACTATATTTAATGGGTGTAAGAAGTGTACGGCATTATAAGTATTGGTGCATAACATAATGACAATTATAATGTATATTTATATTGATTTTGATTATTATTTATTTTTTTCGCTTATTGTTACAATTTTATAACCTTGATTTAGAAGAAAAGACGAATAAAATGAAAAAGTATACAACATTTTGAATTTACATTACAATTTACATTTACATTAATTACAACATAGAATTATTATTAGTTTATAAGCAGCACTTTAATATACCTATACGATTTTTTTCTTGAACTTATCAAATAATTTAATTACTTGTAAATGTTTAGTATTTTTAACAAAAGTTAATTTAAAAATATAACGCATCTAAAAACTTTTATAAATCTCTTTCCATATCTAAATATACATTGCTCCTTTCGGTAATTTAGATATTTTCTGACTCTGTGGTCAGTCTGTAGTAGTATAATTTTATTGTCATATCAGTTGTTATGATTAAGAAGATTAAATAATTGACGCATGAGTGAGGCGTAGAAGTTTCAGAACAATGTTAATTATTTTAATTTTCGAAATAACGACTCATTTTTTCTTCTCAAAATGATCCTTATAATAAGAGTAGGTATGCGGTAAATGACAATACATCGATTCTGCATACAGCAAACGTACATTATACATATGCATATATCCTGAACTTCAACCATAATTCGCTTGATTTTATTCGAAAAAATAGTATTTCTGTTCATTTCTCAATTTTAGACATGCATTCATGCTTTTTCCTTCATTGCCCTTCACAGTCCTTTATGAACCATGGCTTCCTCAATCATTTGAGACTTCTTCGAAATACAAAATAATCTGTAATACATTCGAAAAATTTGACAAGATTCAATTAAATGTTTACAAAAATACTTTATTCTGTATTTTACATAAAAAAAGTAAACTACATATAATCAATTTTCAGAAAAAATTTCTTCGTTAAAATATTTTAGCTATTCTAATCAAAATATTATTTAGTTGACAACAGGAAGTTTTGTTTAGAAAAGGTTAGAAAATTGACACGTTAATGGAAGTTGATTTTGAGAAACTATTAATTGGAGCAAAATGACCCAATTTTATGTATTAAATGAAACAAAAAGAAATTCAAATAATAATACAAATACAAAGTACGTAATAATATAGTAAAGTTATGTGCTTTGGTAGTTGTATATTAATTTATTTAATTCGAAAAATTTTATGTCTATACGTTATTTGCTACTTTACATTAATAATGTTACAATATCGAGTTTTGATTGTTTTATTACATTTATGTACTTACGTACTACATCTATTATTCGTTAATAAAAAAAAATAAAAAAATATGAATAAATAAGTTAAATATGTATGTAAATATTATAATATTCCAATTCCATGTACATACATATATATATGTACAACGTATATAATGAATATAATACATGTAATATTTATGTACATAAATATATAATACATGTAATATTTATGTATATAAATATATAATACACTTAGTAACTATATACTTACCATAATGAGATTGTGTTTTTCTAGTTTTTGTTACTGATTATTTTTAATTTTTAATTGTTTGTTTTTTTTTACATTTTTTTTTTTAAAATCATGCTTTGTTTTTATTATTTTATATACATTTAATAATAATAAATATTATTTTACATTGAATTCATTGTAATAAAATGTCTAATGTACATTATACTAGGTATATTGATAATAATAAAAATAACAATAATAATGATTACGTATTAGAATTTTATATAAAAGGTACTATGTTATGTATCGAATTTATATTATAACCGTATCATTTTGCACATTATACCTAAACACTATAATACATATGTACATATACATAATATAAATTTATATTTTTTTATAAATATACCTAAATAAATATATGACTATAATATATACATTGAATAAAAATGTATGCGTAAGATACACAAACACATATAATACATTCATACATACAAATGTACATTTATTATGATAATATATTTCTTCTATAATTTCAATAATTTGTTTTTTGTTGTAATTTTTTTTTTTAGTTTTGTTTTGAATAATTTCCTCTCGGAAACAAAGCAATTCTCGTACATTTTATTACATATATCGCATACATACTTACACTTACATATGTTATATATTTATAATTATATACTAATATGAACGTGCATGTAAAATATTGTAAATTATGTACCTCTACATATATGTATGTATATGAATGTACATTTTATTTATATGAAAATCGAGAATAATGTATGTGTATACTCGAATGGATATTATTAAAACAATATAATTGAAATAATAATAATAATAATAATAGAGATTGTTTGAATTGTAATAAGAAGAATTTATGCACATTACATATCATACATCATATAATGTGATACATACCTATGTCTATGTAGTAAGTATTCATCATATCTCATACCATCTACTGCATCTATTTATATTATTATACACTTATTTATTATAAATCTAAAATGTACACGTAATTTATAAATGTATTTCACCCATATACATTCACATATAATTTATAATATGTATTTATATAGAATTTATTTTTGCCTTTTTTTTTCCAACTATTTTTTTTGTTAAATATGTAATTTTTATTTTTCTTCTTTTAACAATACGTTATTTTAATAAAATGTATAAATAATATACAAAAACTGTAGTATTTTGTTTTGAATAGAGTTTATTATAATTATAAATCTGAATATATACACATGTAATAAATGTATATAAATATGTATATAAATTATAAGAAATATATATATTCTACATACGAGTATATATATACATTAATGTAAATAAAATATATCTGTGTATATGTATCGATGTAGCTATATGTACATATGAAATTTTAACGTACAAAATTGTAAGAAAATATATCCACATGTAATCATGTATTTAAATATTTATAATTTATCCGCCAAATAATATCCACAATTATTTTATCTATACGTAAGTGCATAAATATGTATGTATGCACCTACATGTCTATGCATATGTATAAATTGAACCCAAATAGTAGTAATATATATTTATGCTGCTGCTGAACACATATCATTTTGTTGTAATTTTTTATAATATGTGTATACCTTAGTGTTAACATTAACTATACATAATGTATATTGATACTTATAAATATGCGCTTTGTTGAATGAAATCAATAATTTACATAATAACTATACATTTTTGCAGTTGTATCATTTATTTATTCGCGACACACAAAATATAAATGCGTTTATAAAGGCTTTACTACTGCTGGTGGTATACTGAAATTTTACATATTAACATCATATGCGTGAGATACATATATGTATATAATATGTATGTAAAGTATAAATTCATACACATATGTATGTATATATATGTTATATTTGTTTGGGGAATGAGGGTGCATTTGTACATAATATAATGTATGTGAGTGGATATATAATAAATATATATGCAGAATTTTGGAATAAAAAAAGGGTTTGTTTATAAGTAAATATGATGGTGGACAAAGAGAAATTTTATACACCAGTTTAGTTATGAGTACACATATATGTATTTAATTGCACAGGTACATATCTATGACGGTATATATTTTCCGACTATTCAGCAAAAAAGATACATTTTTAATATATTTTATTTTTTCTGGTATTATTTTATTTGTTGTTTCTGTAATTATTTTGTTTTGTTTCTGTACATTTTTCTGTGAGCTGAGCAACAGTATAGATAGTTTATAGAGAATTCTGTGCAATTTGTTTATTCATATCTAGAGGGCGGGCCCTACTTACGAAATTTATTTTAGCTCACAATTCACTATATTTTATATAGAATTTTTTTTTTCATTCAGTATACAAATGGAAGTGTGTAGTACAACAAATAAAAATATGATACAAATATACAATAGAGAACAACGTGTGATCCATCGTGTGATCCAGAATTTAGGAGAAATTATACAAAAAAGCTCTGACTTTTTATACATTATTTACATACATAATAAGAGTAGAAGAGTACATGAGTATATTGTAATGTAGGTATATAATAGGTAGATAATATAAATGCATTATAATTCATATGTGCAAGTAATTATATGTACGTACGAAAAATATAATGATTGCAATAAACTACATTACGTATGTAATCTTATACACACATATCTACGTACTATTTTGTACTTTACTATCTATACTGTGTTTGTTTGATATATATACATTTGTGTATACATGTTCGTATACCTATAACATATATTATGTACATATATGTATAAGCCTACTGCATACGTACGTCTGTTTCGCATGTATTACACGTCATTACAGACAATTAAATGCAAAGTAGTTTCCTGCTAAATGCTTTCGGTGTTTTCTGTACTTTCCGTTTGTATCGTATCTCATTACTCAAGCATCTCATACTCTTCACATCCACCCCCTAATTGTATAAGTTTGTTGATATGTTGTACAAAATGTATCTATATACGTATATCGTTTTGTTTGGTTATATATCGCATATGTGTATTACGGTATTACACATGTTTCGTTCTTTTAATAATACAATATATAGAAATGTGTATGACTCTATGTATGCATTAATATTATATTATACAGCCAAATACACATAAAATACACAGAATTTATACTACAATCATACATACTGCATAAGCGCATATACATATATTACAAACAATTATGTAGACACAGAAACATACATAGATACTATTATAATTGTTGTAGTCGAAGCGCTTTTTTTGCACTTTTGATTTGTTTCTTCTGTTTCTTTTGAAATATTTTAATCGCAATAAAAACTGATGATAATAGCAACGATATATAAATTGCAACAAGTAATCTACATATGAATGTATGTACATATACACAAATAACATTAAATTCATGTACAAGAAATATATAAAAATATGTATGTAATATTGTAGTAACAATAAAAATATTATAATAATAATAATAATCTACAAAATACTCTTGCATATCACCATATTACATACTTATTTACAGCATATGTATTTACCTATTTCATATTTTAGAATGTAAACTAAATAATAACTATATACATGCATTCATTTATAATATAAACTGTGAATTATATAGTACCATATTATAAATAATAATTATTTGATATATTGTAGCTAGGTACATGTTCTATTAAAAAATTTTTAAATTGTATTCATGCTACACTCATACATACACATACATATTTCTACATATGTATTATGTATGTACTATGTATATATATAATAATAATTGTATGTGTGCGAAGTAATTGCAGTAAGAAGCATAACTAGAGATATGTACATACATATGTACATTCATATATAATAATAAAAGTGAAAAATAACAAAAAATCAAATCAAATAAAAATGATAAAAATACAATACAAGAAAAATAAAAATGAAATATTTTTTTCAATAACAATACAATAATGAAAAATCTCTCGTGTACATATTTTATTTCTTTATAATTTATTTTCTCTTTCCGTATTACGATGCTATTACTATATCACTGTTTTTCGCTGTATCTAATTTATTTAAATACTGCGACTTTTATTTTTCCCTCTCATTTTATCTCTATATAATATAACATCTATCACTTAAATATTTATTAAACTTTATAGTGATAGGGAGTGAAGAATTAGATTTATACATTTTTTCACGTTTAATATAAATCCTTTTTCCTATACGAGTTGATAAACACATATGTATATGTAAATATATGTATACAAGGTATGTATATGTAGATATGTTCTAATTGTACTAATTGTACTAATAAAATAATAAATAAAATGAAAAATGACAGATTTTCACGTAAAAGCGAAAAGCAAAAAGATAAAAAAAAAAAAAAATAAAAAAATATTTTCATGTAATTACGTATATACTTACATATTGTAGATATGTATATAAATAGAAGCAATGTAAAATTTTATAATACATACTTACATTTTAAACTATATAATATGCATATAATATACATATAACGAGTGTAGTACTAATATACATACTATTTTCATTCAATTATTTAAAATTTTATTTTCTACTCGTATGTATGTACATATGTATGTACTAATTCTCGTACACTTTAAAAAAATACTTATTGCATGTAATTTTGTACAACATATAACATGAAGATATAAATTAATATTAAAAAATCGCAAATTTTTACATTATATATCCATATTATTATTTATATGTATGTACCTACATGCATACGTAGATTTATAAATTACAATTTTCTTTGTTGTTGTTACTACGTATATTATAATAAAATATTTTTCTTAATGAATATCTATCTCGTTGTGTAATTAGTATTGTTTTCTACTTTAATAATATGTATATGTATTATTTGTGTTATTATTATTATTATTATTATATTGTTTCGCTGTTGTTTTTTTTTTTAAATCAAATGAATGAATGTGAAGACAAAAAATTAACATAGATTTTCCATAACAAAATTTTTGTAATATAATATAATATGTATACATAAAATAATTTCGACATCATTATTAGCATGCATATAATGTATGTAAATACACATGTAATTTAATGTAAAATATTGTATGTACTATATATAATTTTTTTTTGTTATTTATTTTGTTTCATTTCATTTTTATATTAAATGTACAAAGCATGCAATTTGTAAAATAAAATATATGTAATATATGTATATTACATGAACAAAGATATACACCGTACATAACAAAAAGGGTATTCATTTAATGCAGTAAAAATCATGTTTACTGAGTAAAACATTTAGTTTTGTACGATTTACAGGCCTTTGTAAAATTTTTTTTGAAACGTTCCTTCACATGATGCGAACTCTTGAAATTAGTTGTGTATTTCATTCATAAGTTAAGGGTAGCTCTCGATGCTGAAAAAGCACACTGTTTTAAATGTAAAGCTAAAATAATTTTGAAATTCAAAAAATTTGACATTTCGATTTTGAATTTCGTAACATTTTTAGCTTTTTTTAATTGAAATTGAAATTAAAAATAGCACCTATATTTTCACTTTACTTTAGCCATTCCAATTTCAAATACTTTCAATGACGCAAATATTTAATTTCGTGTAAGAAAGAAAGAAACGAAAGAGAGATAAAAATCAATTTTCACCTAACGTTTGATTAAGAAATTACCTTTACTGTGTAAAATATTTGCATCAATTTTGCTTTCAGTTGTCTCAGTTTTGTTTTTTAATATAGTTAATTTTGAATTTAGTCTCTTAGTCCCAGGTGGATAATATGACATGGAATAAAATGAAATTTTATATAAAATTGAATTATAGAGATGCGTCACAATGCATTCACTTAGAACCTTTGTGTAAATTTACTTTTATTATATGCACGAATTTGTAATTTTGCTCTTTTAAGTGAACACCCTTATTATATTTATTTTATATGAAAATAAAAACGAAAAATATATAATAAAACGCATTATGTATAATATATGTACATATACACACATGTGTTTTTTTAATAATATTTATTTGAATATAATAACAGATTGAAAATAAAATAAAATATTAAAAATTATACGTTTTCCATATTATATCTAACCAAATGTATGTACATATATGCAATCGTCTATCCCCTTATATGTAAGTACATAACGCGTACATCATACACTCTGTACATATGTATATGCGTGTTGCACTAATAATAATCATTACCTTTTTCTATATATTAATATAATGCTCATGTAGAAATATAAAAAAAAATAAAATAAATTATGTAAAACAGAATTTATCTTTTTGATATATCCTTTCCTTGGAGGCGGATAAATTTTTATTTTATTTTTTTAAATTAAAATAATTTTAGAAATGATTTTCAACAATTTATTTTCTTCTCTTTTTTTTTCAAATAAATAATTACTATTATTATCACGTCTATTCAATATGTATGTGTACGTACAGTAAATAATCATAGAGTAGCTATAAGTATATACATTTATATACATATTATACATATGTATATACGATATCTTATAATATAATACATATATGTGTATGCATACTCGGAGAAAATATAGCATAAAAAATATCATATATAATAAATAATTATCACATACATACACATAGTTGAATATATGATACATAAATATGTACATATACGAATTACGAATGTTCCTTATTCCTTTCTAAAAATTTCTCCCCTTTATAATTTGTATTACTCGAATGTTGGCTGCTGCCTAATTAGCATTTTATTATATTATATATTTTTTTTTAATTTTTTTTTTTTTTTTTTTTAAATAATATAAGAATGCAAGAGAAATATATGAGTTTTCTTATAATCATATTATATAGCCGCAAGAAGTGATTAAATAAAAAATGTCTTTTTTAATAATAATTTTTAGATGCAACACAACGTTAAAATACGTATGTATATGTATGCATAATAGTATAAATGACGTTGAAATGATTTGTATAATATATATATATATATAGTGTGTGAAATATACAATTATACAATTATATAAAAGGAAGGGAAGAAATATAAATTTTCAATGTGTTCATTTATATAATATATGGTATATACATAGATGTAGGTAGGTATACTTATAGTTTGGGATGAAGTGAGTTGGTCTTGATATACAATATGCTCGCCTTGCAGTACAAAAAAAAAAAAAAATACAAGTTAAAAAGTCTGATGCAATAAGATATGAAATTAAAATAAAATATATATAAAAATTTATTAAAATGCAAAAAAAGGAAAAATTAATGAATAAAGTAAAAAAATACACTTTTACACATCCAAATAAACATAAATATAATAGTACATGAGTAAATTTATATACACATTATATGTATAATGTGTATGTATGTATGTTATGAATGTATATTTATGCCATCCACCAAGAGTATTAATATTTTTTGTACAAGTATATACACACGTACAGATGCATTGTATTCGTATACACCATATCAGCAGACAGAAGAAATGCGTCATCGCATAATCCTTTTTTCTTGCTACTATATGTATATTTTGAAGACAAAAAAAAATGTATAATTATTTTCGTGCATACATGTCTATGTATAATATACGAGTATAGATAGTAGTCCATTTATAAATTTTTTTAAAGAATATGTAATTAATTTAATTTTTTATAAAGAAATTTATTTATATTTTTTTTGTTGTTTTATTTTTGTATTTTTCTTTTATTTTTTATTTTTGGTGTTTTTTTAACGAAGAAATTTAATCTTCTTTATATTCAGTCGTTAAAATCGTGTGCTTTCATATAAATTTTCATATTAAATTTTCCTTAGTTTTTTAATTTTTTTTTTTTTTTATTTTATTTAATTTTGTTTTGTTTTTATTTTCTTAATTTTATTATGTGCATTTATATTATTGTATACATGTATACAAAATGTATAAAAAATACATATTTTTATTTTTGTGTTTTTCCTTTAAAATAATTTAAAAGTTAAATAAAATAAAATATGTATATATTTTTTATTTAAATATTTTAATTTATTTATGTGTTTTTTTTTTTCTTTTAATATTATATTTTTTGTTCGTTCAATATTCGAGCAATGATTAAATAAATTTGTATTAAATGACAGATGAAAATTTATTTTTATGATCAACGTTTATATACTCGTACCAAACATACTACATAAATACATATGCATGCGTACATATATATGTATTTTATTTAATAACAGTGATTTCAATTTGGTTTTTTTTTTCTCGCAATTCAAGAAAAATCAGAAAAGGAATAAAGTAAAAATAAGGCAGACACAGTATACCTACCGTACACATACAAAATGTATAGGGTGCCATACACTTAAAAAATGTTATAAACAAAGCAAAAAAAAAAAAAAAACGCGAAAGATACAAAAGTAAAAAAAGTATTTAATTAAAGTTAAAGAAATTTTTAAATGCCCGGATATTATATTATGTATAGATATAGATATCTAGATAGATATATAGATATAGATATATACACATATATCCATAATATACAATATACAATCATATAATATGTGATAGTAATTTTTTTAGTTTGTTTTTCTGTTTTCACGTTTTGAAATCGACATTAAAATAGTTTTGGCTGTGTAAAAAGGGTGGTTATAAATTCAATTATTGAAAAAATTTTATTTTTTATATTTAAGTTATTAGTTTGATTATAAATCGAAATTTTAACATCATAGAGAATTTTTATAAGACTATAAGCATAAATCTAGTAATCACGCAACATTAATTATTTGATTTTATAAAATTTCAAATTCAGAATTATGAATTTGTTTTTACTGTGAATGTTATGTTATCGTACTTTTGTTGACATACTCATTTGACACACCTTACACACGTGCTATCCTTAGGCGATCAATTTCATTTTATACGATTGATTTTTATGCAACAAATTTACACTATTGTAGAATTTGAAATTCGTATTATAATATATACAAAAATGCATTACGTACCTATGCACATATGTATCTACATCCCATATTTATACATATACACAAGACCAGGTGAATATACATATATGCGGTTATGTAGGTCTTTGCTTTGCACAAATGCAAAACAAAACAACGCTGTACAACTGATGATCTACCGAAAAGAAGATAACCGAACGGTAATTGATGATCTGCAGAAGAAGTAGCGTTTGTAATTTGTATAAAATTAATTTTATTGTTGTTCACGTTCAGTATCATTTGTATATATATACTCCATGCATATGTTCAGGTACATATATTCACCGGTACATATGTTTATGTGTGTGAACAGAAAAATAAAATTTAATGTACATACAACATATTCATTGTGAACATTATTAATAATAATAAAAAGAAAACGAAAAAAAAATATGTAAATATAATATGTCTTTGATCGCAATAAAAAATTTCCTAAGGCGAATTCATCGCTATTAGTCGAATGTAATTTTTGGATTTCTCAACATATTAATGTAGCTCTCCCTCTCTCTCTCTCTCTCTCTAACTATTTACGAATGCTTTATTTATTTATATTTTGTAACCGAACGTATACTATACTATACGTACTATATAGCAAACGTATATGTAGTTGTAGATATGTATAATGACTTTATTGGTAAATAATTTGTAAATTTCAATTAAAAACGGAAATAAATCATTAAAAAATGTTTTTGTTTTTTCTTTATAGTTTCGTTGAAATTAATTATTTCAAAATGATAAAATTAGTTATATGAAGGTAATCATTTTATGGTAATTTTTCATGATATATTAACATATTTATTCCATTATACATTCATACACATGTAACATGTTCGTAGTCGTTCGTACATACATAACGATGAAGATCGAAGTCTGTTTATGCAAAAAATTTTATTAATGATCGTTTAGTTTTGGAATAATCTGCTTTGAAATGAAAACATTATTTTATGACAAATTTTTTGTTTTAGAAGTTAACATGAGAAATGTAAAATAAATTGTTGTGACACGAGAACGACATTATTGAACACATAAAAATAAATTTTCATCAAAAAAGTTCACTATCAGTATTATATTATTGACTTTTCATTTTGATGCTTAAAAAATTGGAAATTTCATTCTTCAACCGGTGTGAGTTTTTAGATGGAAATGTTTATGATGGTTGGTAGATGGACTGGTTTGATTGAATTTTAAGATTTTATTATCATTCACATTCCAATTTCTCTCAAACATTATTTCCTCGTATCTGATCTGATCAGGATGAAATGCAATATTATATTTCATTTTCACGATGTGTCTTAGTACATAAAATTATATGCATTTTCAGTAGGTATTTGATTTTTTTTTTTAAATAATTCAATATGAACCACAAATTTCGTTTTATTTTTATATTAGTAATAAATAATAAGTAAAAGCGCAACAAGTCTTAATTTATTTTATTCATTTGATAAAATTTTCCAAATTATTTTGTTTTTCACCTATTTGCTATTTCATTTTTATGTGTTTCTAAGTTATCTTTTAATTACATATTTTGCTTTTTTTCTATCGAAATTTTTTATCCATATGATAGTAATTTTTATATTCGAGTAAGTACATATAATGTATATAGACGTAGTAGGTATATGAGTGAGTATATATATAGTGAGGTATATGAGTGTGAGTGTGATAAAAATGAATAAAATTTCATATTTTAATAAAAAAAAATGTCAAGGTAAAAATGAATTTCTTTTTTTTTTATTCTAATTCATGTAATTATATGACAAAATTTTATTTCTAAGAAATTGAAATAAATAATTAAATAAATAAAATTACTACATAAATACATGATACATACAAAAAAGGTAAGTCATATAATAAATTATTTGTGTATTAGATACATATATTTATATATGAATAAAAAAAATATTGTTTGTGTATACATATGTGTATATAAAAATATGTACGTATTATTGGTATTATGTATTATATACTTACAACTACTTCAATATGTACGTGTAATATTAAACATTAATAAAATATATATGTATGCAAGTAGATTAATTATAATTTTTCATTTGAATTGAGAAAAAAAGTATGAAAAAAATAATAATTTTCTTTTAAAAAAAATCACATACATATGTATGTATAATAAAATATTTTTATTATTTATAATTATTATTCAAACAGAGAAACAAATTAAAAAAAAAATTAAATGACTGAATATACAACTACATATACATTCATGTAAAACCATACATATTACGAGAAATATATAAAATTATAATGTAAATGTACATAATGTATAAGTATATATTTGTACATATACACAGACACAGATATGTATTATATACATAATATGCAAGTTATATTAAATTATAATAATTATGAACACCTTTACATGATTATTATGAAAAATATTTCTGTCTTTTTATTATCATTATTTTTAATATTATAAAAATTTTTATTTTATATTTTATATTTTGAAATGCATAATTGCTTTAAATAAAAAAAAAATTTTATATAATATGAATGTAGATATATGTGCATATTTCTACGCGTATACAACATGCAAATGTATGTGTGTAATTATATTTTCATGTTTTAATATTTAGGTTGTTCATATACAGACTATGTTTATGGGTGATTCTCTGGTAACGCAGATGACATTTTCTGAAGTTTTTCATTAAAAAATATGAACAATTGAAACTGTACTTGTATACAATTAATAATTAACATTTTATACACAACAGTCAGGCCTCTTAAAACATATTTATATACATTTTCATATATTTCAATTAGCTATTTTTGAAAATATGATGTGTAAAAAATAGGCGGTAGCGTAGAAGACTGACTCAAAACCTTAATATTACTAGCCTTATCTGTGGTAATATATTACACTACAAATATGTATCAACAAAATTCTTCAAACTTCAAACAAACACTATAATTGCCGTTTTAATAATTTTATTACTTCGTACGTTTATATAAAAAAACCCTTATTTATATATAGTAGTATGAAATAAATGTTAAAGTTCCGGTAACACAGAAGACAAAACAAGGTAATACGGAGGACATTTCAGAGAACTGTAAGTATATGATTATAATCATGAGAAAGATATAAATGAATTAAGAAATTATTAATGATCAATACTAATATTTGTGTAAAATGTCTTTGAATACCTATAAAAAGGAAAAACTCATTCGTATTCAATTACTATTCAGTTAATATTCAATAACTATCCAAAAAAGTTTTGTAGAAGAATGTAAAGAAGTTTTTGTATGTGATTGATCATCTTTTAGTACAATTTTGTGCATATTTGGAAAATATAAGTGTTTACTGAGTAATCAACTGATATTTTCACATAATAATTTTAAATAATTAAAATTTGTTTCACAATTGAGAAGAATCCGCAAAATATTTTCCTATATTATGTATGTTAATTTAATTTTTTAGGTTTTTCGTTTCACTTTTCAGAGAATGGCCATTATACATTTGTATATATAGAAAAAGCAGAAGTGCAATGGAAAGTGTAAATTATATTTTTACTTTATGCATGCAAATACAAATAATGCATGTACTATATGTACATAATATAGGTGTTTATTTTATATGGTATATGGTTTATATATTTAAAAGTAATAATATTTATCGAATTTCACAAGAATAAGTATACATATAGTACATATGAGTATATGTGTAATATGTTATTTAAAAAAAAATTTAAATACTCACATAATTTCATAGTTATTATCTATAGAATATGTAGATATTTTATGTACGCAAATAACATATGTAGTCTTTTGTGTATACCTGTATATACGTGTATTTTTTTAAGTAATTAACTCTAAAGTGGTTTTATATCCTTTTTTTCCACAATTTTTTTTCTCTGATTAATACATACATATTACATATATAATACATTTGTATACCTATGTATATATTGTGTGTTTGTGTTTTCTTGTATATATTCATATATACGTGTTTTACTTACAAACGTGTACGTACGTTTGTATATACATATATACATACGCACATATTTAATAACTCCAATACATATATAAATATGGGCGGCGGATTAAATAAAAGTCATCCTTTATATTGATAAAAATTAACTCAAAATAAAATGAGATATTTGCACAATGTACAATGTACGGTAGGTACACATGTGTACAATATTAAAAAGATATAATATACATATATACATACATATGTATGTATATTATAATATGTACTGTATATTATAATATGTACTGTATATTATAATATGTACTGTATATAATTGTATGTTCGATCAGTGTACACAAATATATAACAGACAAATAATTATTGCAGATTACATATTCTGAGATGGACAAAATGTGTGAACGTATGTACATACATACTTATACAACTTAAAAAAAAATTTATAACAAAAAAAATTGAATAAAATAAAATCGAAAATTAAAAAATACAAAAAATAAGATATAAAATATCGTTAAAAAATCATTTTTACCTGTTTCAG
This sequence comes from Villa cingulata, assembly GCA_951394055.1. Taxonomy (NCBI): domain Eukaryota; kingdom Metazoa; phylum Arthropoda; class Insecta; order Diptera; family Bombyliidae; genus Villa; species Villa cingulata. Next base: position 35,875,263 of record OX596021.1, on the reverse strand, counting down.
ACTAAATACGAGTATACATATTATGCACATATATATTTACGCTCATGCATTATTATATGTAGCTACATATTTATGTAATTTACTATAAAAATGTTTAATATAGGTATTTATTTATATATTTTGTACATAAATTCATTCATACAATTATGTGTGTATGCTTGTACGTACATTATTTATATTTTAAGTATGAAACAAGTATATAATTTAAACTTCAAAGGTAATAACACCAGAAAAATGAATAAAAATATGTATTGCAAAAAAAAAAAAATGAATTAATATACATACATATACTTACTATATTATATACTCATATATAACCGAAGTAGTGTAGAGTTCTTTGTGTTTTTTAAAAATCTTTATTGTTTTCTTTTTTAAAATAATTTTATATTGAACATTAAAATACAAACTATGTACATACTTTTACATGAAAACATATGTACATATCCAATGCACACTTATACAGACGTACACTTATGTATGCATTTGCATGTATTCCTGTATAATTGTAAGTAATGATTTTAAATCGAGGGTGAATTTTATTTTATAAAATATAAGATGATTGCTATATATGGATCTTAATGAATATGTGGCGGTAAAATAATAATTTAAGTTTAATAAATACATACATGTATGTACTATTTACAGTACACCATTGTATTGTATATAAAGTGTATATATGTATGTACATTATAAAGTACAATAAATCTATAAATATGTACATGTTTTAATGTATGTAAATGTAAGTGTATGAATGTGTTCATTTAAATTAAAATATTATTACCATTTATACGTAAACATTTGTTTCTTGTATCTGTATATCTACACAAAGTGAATATTATAATAGTATTGTGTATTATATCTATAGTTACATCTATATACCTAACAGTGTCAGAAGGTAAGAAATACATATATGCATGCATATTCATTTACGCACCTACGTATATACAATAGACTAAAGCAAATAAAGTATATTTGTACGAACGCGTAATTTATCTGATGAGTAGATATATATTTATGTGTAAACGGTCGGTATTTATATTATTGTATTTACATAAATATAAATTTGAAAAAATGAAATAAATAAATAAAAATTATAAATTACAAAAAAATATTTAGGTAATTTTTATTTTTGGAATGTGAAGAAATTACTGGAAACGAACAAAAGATACATAAGTAATGAAAAAAATAACAAAAAAATGATTGCTATAAAAATATTGTGCAACATAATCTTCATGGTGTTGTATTTAACTAACAGCTATAGCTAACTTGCTACATAAATATGAACATTTGGGTAATTAATTAATATTTTTTACTATTATAAACTACTGTTTTAGGTATTATAATACTATAGTTACTACTAGATTAGGTATAGATATACTCTCTGTGTTCACTTCATCATATTGTTTTTTTTGTTTTTTCAATTGATTCCACAATAATTTCTACAGTGGAACCTGTTATAACTCAAACCTCGTTAAGTCGAATTCCTCTTTAATTCGAAAAAATACAGATTCCCTTCCCCTCATTTTTAAAACCCCACATAACTCGAATTATAATACTTCTGCCGCTGTTATTCGAAATCACCTGTTATTCCCTTTAAGAGATTTCAGTACAGTACATATTCCACCTCTTTATCTCGAAGAAATCAATGTTTTGTTTTATCATCTCTTCTAGAATTGAATATACTCAAATACTCTATAAGATATGATCGATTTTTGTAAAAAAGAGAGTTTCATTCTCTTAAGTAACGTCAGCGGTAGTGAAATTGAGTAAATTGTGTTAAATTAAATTGAAATAAATAATACAGGGACTTATATACTATGTTAATGATATAATAATGTAAATATAATTAATTGAATTAACATTAGACCCAGATATACAACAATATAAAATAAATTATTTTTATAAATAAGTAATTACTAAAATATTTTTTTGAAAAAATGTACATATGATGAAAAAAATTGAAATTAAATGATTAAAAATAGCATTTTGATTCATATATTCCCATAACATTGTTGTGTATTTAAAAAAAATATTTTACTCAATTTGACTACCGTTGACGTTACACTCTCTTAAAAAGTTTATCGGTCATTCCTTATAGAGTATAGGTATTCTATTTACCTTGTTAACTAGCGTCTTGTTTTCTTACTAAAATAAACCAATAAGCACTAACTTTTTTTCTTACGAAAAATTAAAAACCTTTGTCATATAATTTGAACGTTGAACCTCTGTAGAAAACTTTATAAATTATTTGCATATCTTTCTAGTTTTAAATTACAGAGGTTCTACTGTATTATATATATGTATATATTTTTTTTAGAAACAAAAAATAATAATAATTAATAAATAAAAAATTCGTAGTGGGTTGAGTGGGACTTACTCAAGAGTTTATTTTGAATTAAAAGACTTTTATTTGACTAAGCATTTGTATGTATGTAATATCTAAAGACATACTATATGCAGGCAAATAAGTAGTAAAAGATTTTCTTTTTTTTTTTCAGGATATGTATGTATGAATTTTTCCTCCGATATTCGTCTTCAATTTTTTTAATTTTCTTACATTTCAAAATGAAAACAAATTAATTACAATCAGTATTGCGGTGTATAGGGTGTTTAATTAATTATTTTTTTTTCTAATAATAATATTTGAATAAATTACAAGCATATTTTGATGTTAATATAAACAATGTGCATGTATACTTATAAAAAAAATATATAAATTAATACATATATGACCATTATAATTTAATTTATTATGTTTGTATGTTTATTAAATATGAATTCAAATTTTTAAATTAATATAATTAGTGGAATTACACTTACACAGCCATGTATCTAATGCACTAATACATTGCGATTATATAACAAAAATACACTACAAAAATTGTCATATCAGGAGCGTGTTCCAAAACCTTACTATATTTAACTTTAATAACTTTTTGTCGTTCAAAAATACCATAATTAAAAAGAGCATAACTACTAACATAACTTTGAAGCGTTTAGAAACTGCAATGGTATGGTTTATTTTTAAATACGGTGGTTAAAAAAGTAAACATGCTCAAGAGTAAGTTTACTGATATTTAATTAGCTGAATATTTATTATCTTTGATGGCAGTGATTGAATTATTATTTATTGCATATAAAATTTTGGAAGCTGTTACTTTTTAACTACGATGCTAACTTAAGTATCTACATAATATATGAATTCAAAAAATATCCATGCTCACCTGGCTCAACATAACTTCAATAGTCAACTGGCATAATTACATTATAACTTTACTATACCATTACTATGACTATAATAAGGTACTGGAATGCGCTCCAGATAGATATGTAAATATGTATTTATTCTATTTGCAGACATGATTCATATGGATAAACTCATATGTACATCTACATAAATATATTTTTACATGTAACTACATGTACATAGAATATTTGTAAATCTTTTAATCACTAATATCTCAAACAATTGAATTTTTTTTTCTAAAATCTGTGCAGCATATATACATAACTTATATATGTATACATGTAATATAAAAATATTAACAAAATTAGAATAAACAATAATGTCACTTTACATGCATGTAGTAAGTATAGTCAATATACCAGTAGCAATCTACAGTATATAACATCGTCTAATTTTAAAATGAAAATGATGGAATAGCAACACGGATGGATATAAAACACATTTTATAGGGATAATTACAAAAATATTTTTTTGAAAATTTTCGGTTACATAAAAATACATATGTACGTCTATATATACATATACATATATAAATTCCAATACAAAATTGAATTTATAATTGAATGATGATCTAGCTTTACTTAATTTTAATTTTGATAGTCATTATGATTTAATTAACATAAAATGAGTAATATGTTTATGTATTTATGTACTAGTGTATGTATATATAGGTTTACATGATTCATGATGTGTGTAATATATAATAATTTGATATTAATATAATAATAACGATAAATATTACAGAATGATTATTATGTACATACATTATATGCATATGTATACGTAAATGTATAACACTACATATATACTGATTGTATGTAATAAAGGGTCATCAAATAAGGACTATATATTTTTGAAAAATTCTAGCAGGCCAAGTTTTTGTCCGATTTCCGCCAAATTTGACATTTGTGTTCATTATTATTTGGGGAATCATTTTATTTCGATCTAGAAAACATGTGGTTTCAGCAAGATGGCGCAACGTGCCATATATGTATCTAGCTAGAGCAAAAATTGATTTATTGAGAGAAAAGTTCAACGATCGAGATTTGTGTAATTGGTGAAATAAGTGCTGATTTGTGTGGAAAAGTGACCAAAAATTGGTGTTTCAGAATTAAGATTTTGAAAAATTCTAGGGGCAGTCATTTAAACGAAATTATTTTTAAATAAAAATGTCATAAGCTAACGTTTAAAATAAAAAAAAAATCATGTTTATATCTAACACAGCTAAATTTTTATTTCATTTTGAAAATATAGATATAGTCCTTATTTGATGACCCGTTATAACTAGATATTTGTAGTGTAGGTACCTAGGTATACATAAAATAATAAAAAAAATCTATTTAATTTTTTTATTACAGAAGTACGTACAATACTCATATTATATTGTAGTATATATTATGTGTATCTGCGTATCTGTAAGTACAAGTATACATACATACATATTGTATGTAATATTTTATTATATGAATAAAATAATACATATAAACTCAAATATAAAACAAGTTAACTGGGTCAAGTTTGAAAAAGTTTATTAACTTGAATTAATACACATATTATAATTACATTCATTATTATTGCAAAATACTATATTATTTTGTTATAATAAATTGTATGTACGTCTGTATATGATTTACAATGAATTGTTGTAAATATGTTCATATTATGCGTTTAAATTATTTATAATAGATATTTATATGTATATGCATACAGTTTTATATGCATAGAATATATGAACATTTCTAATAAATGTAATCCTAAATACATAGTATTATTTCTTTAGAATTTAATGTTGTGCACATACTTATTTGTTTATTATCTTAAACAAACTTATAATAACATTTTTAATTGTAATATAATCTTCATACAATATTTATGTGTGTGTTTGGAGCAACAAATAATATGTACATATATAAAGGTAATGTGCATTGTGAAATGGAAAAAAAAAATAATAATATAAAAACAAAAGAAAATCGCACAGATTTTTAATTATATAGTGTACTCATATATTAACTACTTATGTGCATAAAAAAAGTATATAAACATTGTATAGAAAATACTAAAAATTGATTATAATATTCCTTATGAAACATACTTATAATTAAGTATTCTTTCCTTCTTAGTATTGATGACATTTTTCATTCGTCATTATATGTTATTATGTTTACGTGTACGTTTTCATATTTTGTTTTTTTTTTTTGATATTATTTTAATTATTTTCCTTTTTATTTATTTCAAAATTTTTCGATCTACTATATGTATCTATTTTATATATAGGATTTGTTTTTGAAAATGAGAACCCAATTCTAAGGATTCGTACGTATGTGTATAATTATTTTATATTTCAATTATTTTTAAACACGAATTATTATGTGCATAATTGCAGAAACAGAAATATGTAAATAATTTATATTTATGTTAAATTGTTTTGTATACATGTTATGTAAATAATGTGTCTGTCAATACCTATAAGTACTTACATATATAGAAACAAAATAGAAAAATAAATTAATTGAAAAGTTCATTAAAAGTTTATATGTATACATATAATGCGTAAGTTAAGTATATACATATATATCATTTAAAGTATGTATGTGAATACTCGTAGATACAGTATATTTACGTATAAGTTAATATTAATGTTTCCTGTTAATAAAATTTTTGTGCGTTATTATAATTAATTAAATAAAATTTCAAAATTGATGTAATCTGCTTCGTATAGTAATACATTATTTATGTATTTACTATACTATTTATACAATATATTTTACATATACACTTCTTATACTTATGGATAGATATGTATATATTTTTATTTTCTATTAAAATATTTATTTACCAAAAAACAAAAAATCATTCTTGAACTAATTAAATTAACTATTTTTATTAATTATTCATGATTTAATTGATATTATCTGTACGTACATACCTATACATATACTATTATATGTATTCATGTATTATATGTACATTTAAGAGAAGAAGTGCTCGTATAGTGTCCTTGATATTTATGACCATTTCATTAAATATTAAGTTTAAAATTTGTACATACAAACTGTATGAAAGGGAAGAGAGATCATAAGAAATAATAATATAATATAGCTGGATATAAGATACTGTATATGTATGAGACTGTGGAGCATTGATATATATACATACATACATCTAATAATATTTATGTGAAAATTGTTTAATTCTCATCAAATATACATAGATTTATATACATACATATACCTTAAAATATAGATTAAAATACAGAAAAAAAAAATTTTTTTTTCTAAATTACTTACAAGTAAAATAAAATACATGAGTACACATCTAAGCATATAAATTGTGTATTAAATAGGAGTGGAGTAATAATAAATTTAAATTAAAAATTCAATATTGTATGTAATACATATGTACATACTTGTATATTTCAGATCATTGTCATTTTCAGGGTAAAAAATGTGAAAAAATTTAAATCAATCATTTATATTGAAATTACTAATATCTTATTTCTTTTTCATATACGGAATTTTGAATATAAAATACAATAAATAGCTACATGTATTTTACTTTTAGAAGACAGTCGAATTACGTTAAAAAAAAAAAAATAAAATTATAAAAAAAAAAAAAAAATTAAACAAAAAATTCCCATTATGTGTTTTCAATTCATTCAACCATGTTTACATATACCATATACGTATACATACATATAATAATACTGGTATAATTAAGAAATATGTATGTTATGTATGTTATATACCTATATATATATACATCATTTGTTTATTCATATATTCATCAGATATAGAATAATAAATAACAAAAGAATTTTATTCTTATACTCTTTTTCTTCATATGATAATGTACATATGAATGTATATCTTCTCTTACCTTTAATAATTTTTGAATCTTATCAAAAAAGTTAAAAATGAAAAAAAAAAAAAACACCAGCAAGAGCAACAAAGAAATAAAATTTTTTATAACGAATAATATATCTACATTATATTATATAATATCTATCAATCATATTTTATTATATATAATTTTTAATATAAATTCGAATACTTATTATGTATATGCAAGTTGTACAGATGATATAATTATTACAGATGTAGTTACGTATATTTTTATATGTATGAATATAAATGTACTAGGTATATCGTATATACATATAACATAGGCAGTAGGGAGCTATATAGATATTCGTATGAGTATAAATAAATATTTTTTAAATATATTACGTACAGGGTGATTCGTAATAAAATGTTCTAACATGTACCAATCGATTCCTTGAAATGTTGTGATCAGCGTTTCCGGTGAGGCATTTTTTCGTAAAATCCAATCTACATTTTTTTTAAAAAAAGAAAAAACCATATCGTTATTGAGGTAAATTTTTAAAGACGAAGAATAAAAAGATAAATGTTGAACAATTTCGAAACTTTATTTGTCTTACTTTTATGTTGCGGACAGGAGTTATAACGTTTAATATGAGCTCATCTTCCTGCGCGGGCGAAAAACTTTCAACTTTTAAAAAAGTGGTGAAGAAGGGATTTTACGAAAAAATGCCTAATCGTAAACGCCGATCACAACACTTCAAAGAATCGATTGGTACATGTTGGAACACTTTATTGTGAATCACCCTGTACGTAAAGTATATGGGTATAGGCATATGGGAAACCAGATGTTCTTTCTTTTAAAATTCTAAAAAGTCAAACATCGAATTATTAATATATATGATTTGCTTTTTTCGATGAAAACATATACACATAGTCTTCTTATAATGTATTATTATTATTTTTATTCGTTTTACATTTTATATTCATCAGTTTATCATTATTGTTATTATTATGTTATTTTTTACTTTTTCAGCAATCAACAGATTACATACAGATTGTGTATAACGTAATACATGCATATATTTTTGTATATAAATGTACATATAATTGAATGAATGATGAATGAATGTATGAATAGTGGACGTTAAAAGTCTTTGTACATCTCCAAATTTTTGTGAAATGGTCTGTCCTTTCTTGATAAACTCTTGATTGCCAAAGACTTGTTGTACAATAATTTAGTAGAAAAGTATATAATTCTTCAAACGAAATACACGATTGATTTCACTATGTCATCGTGTTCAGAAGTGAAAAGAAAGTTAGTATAAAAAATTATCAAGATTCATTCAAACATATATAGGTTTCATTTTTGTGAAGACGGAAAGATATATTAATAAATTAAATTGGATATGAATAGTTAAAGTATGTATATTCCTTAAATATACTAGTTATCATCGAAATTACACAAATAGTTTTCATAAGAAACAGATTTTTGTAAAATTTCACAGGAAAAACCGTATAACAAATATGTGGGATTACAAACACTTCTGATTCTTAATTTTTGGACTTGTTTAAATTTTCTTTCTATAAGTTGAGAATAAACTATGATGTATAAAAATGAAAGTCCGGAATAAGATTAAGGTAAATATTTAATTTATGGTACTCACGCTCGGCGGGGTTATCTAATCATAGTGGATGGTGGAGGGAGATGCGGTGAATTAATTTCGGTGGTCAAATCTTGACAGACGGACAGTGGTGGCGCAGGATGGGGGTTAAAACCCGAAAATTTAACAATTTTTTATATGCGTTTATGGTTGAAGCGTAGGATTATTTGGTCGGAGGGATTTGCGGTTTGGAAGGTCCAGTGACTTCACTTTGGGGGTTAAATTTTAATTTTAATTCAAATATTTTTCTGTCTGTATAGAAAATGCTTAATGCACACACTGTGCATTATCGTAAAAGGAATTTTAATACCCCCTCCCCGTCCAAGGATTTTTATCACTTCTCAAAACATTCTTCGAATGGAAAAATATTTGATTTTTAATCTCCCATTCCGCCCATCTTCCTTCCCGTTACCAAACTTCAACCACCAAACTGAAGTCATTGGACGTTCCTCTATCAGCTCCATTCATTACCAACTTCCTGCAACCCGTCAATCCTACGCTTCAACCATAAACGCATATAACAAATTGGTAAATTTTCGATTTTTGCGCCCATCTTGCGCCACCAATGTCCGTCCTTCAAGATTTGACCCCCAATGTATAGTCAAAGCGGACTTGCACCTACCAACCCCCATCATTAGATACCTCCTCCGAGTGTGTGTACCATAAAGTAAATATTTACATAAGATTAAGTACATTGTACGTAACATATCAGGGTTTCATTTGTACAAAAAATGTTCAGGATTCATTTGATTTTAACTTACGACTATGTGCGAAGTTTAAATTTTATATGAACGTGTACAAATACTTTTGATGTCCACAGTATGTACGTACGAGTATGTATGTTATTCATACACATATGCATTCAAATTATATAGGAACATCCATATGTGATATTATTTTAACATCTATCACATATAAAATAAATATGATTGTATATATTCATACATTAAAATTTATATATAATTTACTATACTCTATTATTTATTATTTTTCATAATTATATTTATTTGTATTATTATCGTTGTACATACATATGTATGAATATGTAGGTATATACGTATAGTTCCTAGCTAGTACGTAATATGTAATATAAATTTTTCTTCTTCTCTTCTATATATTTTTATTATATATATTTCAATATAAATATATACCTATGTAATAAAATAATTCTGACTTCGTCACGCATCATGCGTTTACAATTTTGTATGATTTTTTACTACCTAGTAATATAGGTATAATACAATACAATATGTGTATGATCGGATATGTCTACCTATATAGATATTACATATGTATATTGTATATTTATTACTTTAGGTAGATTTAAAATAAAAAAACGAAAAAAAAATTCTTTATATTTTTTTAAAATCTATACCGCTTGGTTGCATATACATTACATTATGTTAAGTCTCTAAATAGAAATATACTGTAGTATAGATGAATGTATAAAATATATATGTATGACGTATGTATAAATGAATAACATAAAATATGTCTATTTATATAATTGTATTGTATGTACATGCCTTAATTCATTTTTATTTTGGTTCTTTTTTTTCAAAAAAAGAAAAAAAAAACAGTCAGTTACAATATATTATAGTATATATGTACCTACATACATATACCCAGCTAAAAATGTATTACACATCATATGTATTTACGTACTGAGTGCTGGTATAACGTAAATTATTATTATTATCATAAATATACAGGTAAAATAAGATACAAAAATAAAAAAAAATCGACACAAAAAAAAAATAAATAAATAACTTCAATTTTTAGCTTCATTATGTCAGATAGTCCAGTCGGTGTATACATATCTAGATGTACATATGACCATATGACTGACTATGCTCACATTATTCTTCTCTGTACTCTGCATATATAGTATATACACATGCAATCTATTCATATTCTCATTATTACAGATATTCAGCAATGTAATGTATGATAGATAATAATAATAATAATCATCAAAAATGTTTTCTTTATTTCATTCTTTTTTTTTTACTTTTATTTTTAGCTTTTGGTTTTTTGGTTTTTGCTTTCTGTTTCATTTTATATGCTAGAGTGTACACAACTAATAATATAGATACATACTCGTATATAAATGTTTGTTATACGTATGGCTATATGCCATATCTTATTTCCAATTTAATTCATTAAAATTATATACAATATACACAGGCGTGAAAAAATTATGAGACAAACATTTTACAATTTTTCAGAAAAATGTACTCTAAAATGTATTTTATTAAAAGAAATTTAACAATATTTTTAATAAAATATTTTATTCATCTCATAAAATAATACATAGAATACAATAAAAACTATATTAAATAATTATTTTTAATGCCATTTATTCAAACGCAATTCAAAAAGAAAATATTATATTAAAACCACTGTGAACAAATATGTAATGGGACATACTACAAAAAATTACTAAAATGATAAAAAAAAGTTAAATATATATTTTATTACATTACGTTCTATAAACATCCTCCAATAATTTGGCAGTTATTCCACAAGATTTTCAACAAAATCTTGTAAAACCTTATTTCATTCTTGTAATAGTTTTTTACTTTTAGCACTTGACTTTTGCTTTGAAATTTTTTTTCAAATTTCTTTTTCTAAAAATGACAAAAGATATATTCGATTTGATTTAATTTATGGTTTTGTGAAGGAGTTTCTTTGGCTGAACTTTCGAATTGGTGCCGCCAGATTTTGAAACGAGATATTCCGATAATGATACTTTAGAATGTCCTTTTTAACGTGGTATATGTTTCTATTGGCGCAAATTCATCTTAAGGACGCAAAATACCCTTAAACATTTTTGTTCTAAATGGCGTATTTTATGAGATCTGTTATTTCTCTAGACGAGGACCTTGGATCGGATTAGCTAATAAATCGTTTGAGAGAAAAGTTCTTGTTCTATTCATCACAGTTTATTTCACTTTGATTGGATTGAGATATAAGGACTTAAATTCAAAATTTCGGGTTTTTTAAAAATCACTTTTTCAAAACTTGAAGCGTGACATATATGTTTTATTATATCATTTGAAAGGTTTTTTTGTCCTCTTTCCTTTTTCCTTCTTCTTAAGGGTAGTTTGCGTCCTTAAGACGAATTTGCTCCAATAGAGACATATACCACGTAAAAAAGGACATTCCAAAGTATCATTATAGAAAGGTCTGGTTTCAAAATCTGGGGGGATCAATTCGGAAGTTTCCCCGTTTCTATCACATGAGGGAAATAATATTTTCCCTTGTTGTCTATAATAAATCACTAAAGATCGTGCATTTATAACAGTGGTATTACATTTTCTTTTATTAATAAATTATGCTAGTCCCATAATTTTTTCTCATCTGTGTATGTAGTAGGTACACATCACGGTATATGTTCGTATTAAATTTAGTATACGTAAATGTACATATAGTTATATTGTATGTACGAGTAGTTGTAAACAAAGAATAAATGTTTATTTTTTTTATATTTTATCATATAACATTATATTCATTTTCCGTATACACATGTATTTGTATATACGAGTAGGTATATAAAATATATAGGTATATTTTTTTTAATTTTTATTATAATTCAAATCTTTTATAATTTTATGTATTGCCTGTTGTTGGCTCGCTGTGTTTTATATTTTTTCTATAAACGCATGTTATTTTATACATTATGTTATGTATGTATGTATATATAGGTAATAAACATATGTTTATGATTATTTGTATATGTATATATGTATACATAAATGAAAAACTTATTCATTATTATTTTTATTTTTAGTTTCATTTTTTTTAATCTTATAGATCATTCAATTTGCATGATCACGTTAATTGATACATAAACATATGGCCCCACTTAATTTATTTCAGTCAATACACATGTTACATACATACAGTACGAACGGGTATATTCAAAATAATTAATTTATATATTCATTCAAATACAATACACCCAGATGTATTATATTACTTATATGTATTTTTTTTTTTTAATAAGAAAAATGAGTTGTAGATGTTTGTAGTATAAAACAGAAAAAACTAAAAATACATAACACATACATATATACAAATTTTTTATACATACATAGATTACTTACATACATAAATAAGTATATAAAATATATTTAATATTCTTTGTACATATAATATAATATCATTTTTTTTTCTTTTTTTTTTTATGAAAAAAAATATATATAATTTAATGAAAAATAATAAAAAATTATATTATAGCTAAAATAAAATAAAAACAACAGCAAAAAAACATTATTAAAAATATCTATGTAGCTTTACTACTAACAATAATAATAATAATGAAAATAATAATAATAATAATAAAAGTTATACAGTGCTATATAATTTTAGATATATTATGTATATGAATGTAAAGACTGTAAACATTCATTCGATCATATATGTAGATAAAATAGTATGTACATAATAAGTATGTATATTAACATAAATATAAAAATAAAAATACATTATTATAATTATATACATGAGTAAATAGATATATACATTTACATATATATATAATATTATATAAATTAATATATAATATAGGTATGTATGTATACATAAACATAAACATATATATTATTTTTATGAAAATATATTTTTATTAACCCAAACTTTAATTTGTGTTTTTCATTTTCTTCTTCTCCTTCTTTATCGCTTCTTTTCCTTCTATAGTCTACAATAATAACAATAATAATAAATGAACGAATATTATTATTATTATTATTATTATTATTATCATTATTATGTGTATTTCTTTTATTTTTGTTTTGTTTTCTTTATTACTTATTTTTTTCCATTCAATTTTTGTTAAGAAATTCTCCATTATTAAAGTACTAAATGAATAAAAATATTCGATGATGGTTATTATTATTATCATTATTATTATTATCATATTGATGTTTTATATTATACATTGCACACATACATATATACATATGTATATTATATACACATACGAATAAAATATATTTATTCATCTTATATTTATATTTATTTCTACATATACATATATTACAATATAAAAAATTTTCCAAATGAGAATGACTCTTCTACTATATATATACTCTACATCATATACTCGTATTTATGTAGATAAATTATTTAAATATGTACATGTATATACACAGTACTTATATATACGAATATGTATGTGTACATATTTTTGTATGATAAATAAAATATAATGAATATAAAATACAACATTTTTATTACATTTATTATTTTGTAAAATCATGATTTCATATTATATACATACATATATATATACATATACATTTTTTATACATACATATATTTACCTTCATTATATTTAAGTACATATGTATATATCTATATGAAGAAAAAGAAATTAAAAAAAAATTAGTACATACCTATAAAAATGAATAATAAAAGTAAATTTGATTTGTTAATAGTGAATAGTAGATTTTTATGTACATACTTACATATATTACAAAAAAAAAAAAAAAAAAAAAATAAATAAATAAATATCTAAATAAATAGATAGTTATTATATATACACACCAATTTATATGTGCATACCTACATCTATGTGTATTACATGGAGTTGCTATGTTATATATGTATATACTTATGATATTATATTAACATTTTCCTTTTTTATTGACGTTATCAAAAAAACATATTTTTCTTACTAATGAACGTAATTATATAAAAAAATATTATATATCGACTATTAGTGGCATTATTATAGTTAAGAAAAATATAATGAATGAATGTTGTTGAATATAATGTGTAATGTGTATATAGTATAAGAACGTATAAATGTATATGATCACAAATTTATTAATGTTTATATGTTTTAAATACACTTATTACATATGAGTATAATAATTTATAAAAAATACTATATGTAAATTGAAAATTTTCTCTTTATACGAACACACATATTCTTAACATAGATATCCTATATCATATATAAAATAATAAAAATAAATTATTATACATACACAGATGCATATATGAAATAATCAATGTACTTATACATATATAGATACATATATATCCAAAGAGTCTAATATAAATATCTTATATAGCTCAAAAAAATTATTTTTTATGTACATACATGTGTAGGTATAAATAATATAAATTTATTTCGAAAATATGTAAAAGAAAATATGAAAAAATAAAAAAAATTTATTTTATCGTATTTTATTAGTTACATTTATTTTAATAAAAATAAAATTAAACATACATACGAGTACATATATACTGTATACATAAATATACATATGTACTTATGTATCTGCTGATTTATATGAGTAAGTAATATGTACATTACATATGTGTATGTAAATTTTATAATATAAAATATTTGTATATGTTTGTATGTAAATATTTGCAATTAGTTTTTGTTGGAAGGCAATAATTTTAGACGTACGCCTACTCAATGATCTTCATCATCATCATCATCATCGTCATATAGTCATATAACTTCCTCCCTCATCTATAATAATTTTTAATTTTAATATAAATAAGTATTAAATTCATTAAACTATATTGTGTGTTAAATGATGTACATATATACATACATATGTACATTTACACATGTATGAATGTATGATGTGATGTACATTTTTTATATGCATGTATATATCTGCATATAAATTGCATGATTTTGTTGATTGTAATGATTATAAATATTACACTCTCTAAAACATTTCCATATTATATTATATTGTATATCTGTATATGTATATTTTTACTATTATTATTTTTTTCTTTGTCAAATACAATTATACATATGTATAATCAATCGTACATATGCATTGTATAAATCGTAAACGTTTTAACTAAGTAAGTATATCAAACATTTCATTCATGATAGTAATAATTTGTAACATACGACATATTATATGTAATGTACGAGTATTATAAGTACCTTACATATACATATGTATATCTATAATACAGAATGTACCTTTATATGTGGTATATTTATTATGTATGCATATATACTTATATTGTATGAATATAAATATACGTCTAGTTACAACCATTTATGTATATACGTGTGTACACACACATGGAGTAGATTTCAATGCAAGCATTTTATAGATTAGATGAGCATTTTACATATACCTTCTTCGTATACTCATGTTAAAAAATGTGAATTGAACATTTTAAAATAATATAATATACATATATGCGCATATACATGCATATATGATATTATTAAAATTAAAACTAAAACTAAAAATACATAAAAAAAAATAAAAATATAAAAAAAAACTTAACTGTTGTAATATTAAACTGAACGGCCTGGCCTGCTCCCAATTCTGATAAATTTGTCCAATGAATTATTAAATAATTTATGTAAACAAATTTAATTTAGTTGTTTGTGGAGACGTGATGGAAATGTTCTAATTTGGTTTTATTAAATTATATTGGCAGGTTTGAATTAAAATGACTGTTAGGGAGGCTATAAGACCTAAACATATGTATTGTATATGTATATATGCAAGTACGTATAAAGTGTGTTTAGTTATATATTATATATAATTGTACCAATAGTACTGATTTTGATACTAATGTTGATGATGATGATGATGGTCGATTATTATTTACTATGGATACTGGATAATGGCTGAGTGGCTGCGGAACGAAGTACGAAAATATGAATGAATGACGCATACTTACTTACATTTTCATTATACTCGTGTATACCTATACGTATACATTATATCGAATGGTTACACATACGTACACATTATGAAGTTTTGATTATACTCATCTTGTTCATTCATTTAATATTATTAACTTTCGTTACTTTTTTTATTCATTTAGCAAACTGTCTTATATATTTTATTTAATTACGATAAAAGAATGTAATAAAAATATATATATATTTTTTTCTCCCTAAAAGTTGTTTATTTGTTCATACATATTTGCATTTTCTATACACATGCAATACATAAGTATCTACGTTTGTATAGGTGAGTTAAATGTATATATCAATTCCAATATAACAAATATTACGTCTGTTCATAATTTTTTTTTCATATTTTCATCGACATTCTTTATTACTTTTAATTACAAATTATTGAATTTTTCATATACTCGTATGTACATATTTTTTTTTTCACATGAATAAGATAAAAATATACGAGTACATTCCATGTATACATGTGCATTTTGAAAATTCAGATATTTTCTTCTGGAAATAAGTTTTTATATTAAATATCACGTATTAATTAAAAATGATATACTTTTGAAAATACCTATATGCTTGTGAATATAATATTATATTAAAATTCGTATAAGTATGGAAAATAAATGTAATAATAACTAAACCTAAATTTTTACATTTACGACATTTGTATTTAATTTAATAGTTATGTATGTATAAACATATGTAAATGACTTTTACATGCCTATAAATACCATAACGATGACGTTGTATTATTTTTTGATTTATATATTTGGAATTCACTTCAATTCCTATACTTTCAATGACTTTAAAGACTGTTTTACACCGACGCGGTAGCAGTAAAACGTATTGTGTGGACCAAATAAATTGACAAATTTCACGTATGTTTCTATATATATATGTATTACTAAAATTATTCTATACGGATACGATTATGTTCTTAAGAAAAATGTTAAAAATCTTCATTCGAGTGTATGTTCACAATTCGTCTTGTATATTCTTAGCGCATAATTTTTGTGCAAGTGTAAGTATCTTTTTTTCTCTGCATATACCAACTTAGTTTAATACGAATTTGACAAGTGATTTGGGCCGCACTCTAACACGTAATTTTGTAATAGTTTATCTATCTACATTCGCAATTCACGCCGCGAAGCAATACAAAAATAGCAGTTCAAATGTGGTATGCGATACATGTTGTAATATTATTTTGTATCACTGCATACTGCATCTACATGTACACACTTATTAAATTTGCTATAATATAAAAACTAAGATTTTTAAAATCTAACAACTACAAAATGTTATTTCGTATCGCATAAATTTTATTGCGATTTCTTATCCCTAATGTATACATACCACCGCATACTGCGTCGGTGTGAAACAGGGCTTAAAAATTGTATTTTTTGTTTTCGTGTTGTATTTTTATTTAGTTACGCTAGAATGAAATTGAGTTTTTAAAATTGTATTTATTCATGATTTGTTTATATCGCATTTGCATATCATATAACCACCAAAATAAATATTATTAATAATAATTAAGTCTGTATAGAATTATTTTAAAATAATTGAGGGGAATTAAAATTAAATATCCTGTTGTTTTCGTTATTTTTAGAATTTTATTATTAATTACGTTTATGCATATCATATGATATGTATGCTTTAATAAATGAATTATTATACTCGTATGTACATATGTACATACACATACAGATAAGATACATATAATATATAATGTCTATGTGAACAAATTTCTTTTAAATTGTTCGTGATCATTTTAATTTTAATCTGCTTTTGTTATTTTATAATTTTGGTTATTCAAGTTCCTGGCATTAGAAAAAAGCTACTAATGGAATGAATTTGAATATGAAAAGCATAAAAGATTAATTTTTCAAAAAAGGAGAATTCAAGCGGTTATGCGTTTCATAATAATATGAAGATTTTGTTAATTTCAATATTCTTTTCCACTCTTCAAAATCTGAATTTCTGTCATATACGAACTTTCGAAATCCACATTTATTCGTTGTCATCGTTTTTAGATGAACTGAGAAAAAATATATAAGAATTAAAAACAAGTTAAGATATAAAATTAAAAGATTTAATTATTATTTTGCTTGTCTACAATTTTCATTTTTTTTTAATTATTTACGAGAATTCTAAGTTGTCGAACAAATTGAATATATGCGGAGGGAGCATAACGTTCATTTTTTTTTTTTGCATTATTAATTTTTTAAAAATGATTTTACAACTATTCTAAGTTTTTTTGCAAAAGATGCAAAGTGAACGTTTTGTTTTTATTGTTGAATTATTATATTCGTCACTTAAACATAGCCTATACATAAAATCATGACAGAAACATATGAAAATCTAAAATCAAATTTATATATACTGACACACCTGCTAATATATTTTACTACAAAGTTTACGAAGACCACCAACATGTTAATATTTCGATATGAACTAATACTTAAATAAATTAAATGATAAGTTCTAGATTTCATGTTTATGACGGATTCATTTAGAACGATCATAAATTTTGTTGAAAATTTTCTTTTGAAATTAATTACACATTTTATTGATCTTTTAATCGATAAATTCAATGAATAAGGAAATTATCCAGATTTCTTTAGGCTTTAAATAAAATTTACTGTAATATGAGTAATACAAATATTCAATATTTATAGTATTTATATTTTCTAAATAAAATTATTACATAAATGTACATACATGTATATAGTATATCCTGTGTTATTTTATAATTTCGAAAGTAATTAGTCATGTTGTTATTATACATATATAGTACTTTCGGAAAATGATTAAAATTTATTATTTGAATTTTTGTTTTCTTAGCTTTCACAATTTCAAATTATATCATCGGTTTTACATATGAGCACACAACGTTTTTATATACGTATATAAAATTTTTGATTTTGGTAATATGCATGCAGAAACTATTTTAGAATATCAAGGACTAAAAATGTACACATTGTGCCATTATACCTACATAAAAGTTTATAAGTACTTTATAAGTTTCTTTTAAATGCAAAATATGTTAATTCAAATTGTGTATCATATAATACATATACAAGTTGCTAATGTATACACATACTCGTACTCGTACTACATGCATACATATCTGGAATTGAAATATGATATGTTTTTACAACTTACTTAAATCATTTTGTTTTCATACATATTTACCATTAAAATGTCATTGATACATACACATATTCATGTCTGTAATGTATTGAATAATATATGAGTTATATATTACATTTTCCTATACATAATATAGTATATATGTACATATGTATACATAAAAATAACTCTTGTTTTATTTACATGAATTTACTGCATTTCATGAATACTATACATATACATCCATAATGTATACTTATTATTTCGCTTCTTCCTTTTTTTATTTTTATATTTTGAATGCATTAAAACCAATATTAGTCAAATATATAGAGTTTAATAAAAAGTATACTTTTTTAATTTTATATATGTAGATATTTATGTTTTTTTTATATTTCAACCGGTATATCTTTTCATAAAAATATGTAAATACTTATCATTCGTTTTCTTTTTCTTCTTTGTTTTATTTGTATTTATATTATTTTCTTTCTATTAAGTGTGTTTTCGGACATACATACATATATATACTATTTATATAGATAATATATCCACATAATATAAATGTATGGATGTATAGTATTTGATTTGTTTTTGATAAAATTTATGTATACATATAATATAATACAGATACATACATCTGTACTTATATGTGATCAAATACTCGCATATATAAAAATATGCTTGCTTATTTTTTATTTTTGTTTTATATTTACTTCCTTTTTGTATTCATAAAATAAAATATATGTACATTTAAGTGTTTATATATTATTACATACATTACTTACTAATACTCATTAGAGCCCGTATATACAATGATAAATTTATGCTCGTGTATAGCTAGTTATTACTTTTCTATATTTATTTCTATTTTTATTTTTATTTTTTTTATTTTATTTTTTTTTTCGTTTTAAATAAAAATATATAATTTTCAATTTCCAAGTAAACTCTTGTAAGGAAAACGTTAAGATTTAGTAAACAAAAATTTTCAAATAAAAAACATATAAATAATAAAACGTATATGAGCGGGGACGATACGTACATATGTTTTATGTACATAAAATATGCAGTATACTCGTCTATATTTAATAAACACACATACACTTACATTATACATATATGATTTAGAATAATTTAACCTGAATCTCATATTTATACACGTAATGTAAATATACTTAATATTACATACTTAGATAAATATATAATATCTATTATATAAGTATGCATATATATGTGTATGCGTTTCATTAAAAAAGTATGTATTTGAATATATAAATAAAAAAAATTACATATATATATATACCTACATATTATATTTACATATACTCAAATATATGTGCATTACATACATACACGATATACAACACACTGTATGTAGAAAATCTTTAAAAAAATAAACACATAATTTTTTCCCCTTTTTTATCTTAAAATATATTAACAAAAATGTCAGTACAATGTAAAAAAAAGAACAGATTTGCAATGCAATATTGTATATAATATATAAATGTATTTAAATATGTGTGTATATTTATATGGTGGTATGATAGTGTGTATCACATTATTCTCTATTTATTTATTTATTCGTATATCCTCATTTGCAGTTACACTGTGTGTATTATTATTCTTATTGCTGGGTTAATTGAAAGTAAAGTTATTATAAATATTATAATGTTAAATATAAAATTGTAGGTACATATATTGTATATTTACATACTCGTATATCCGTAATGCAGAATGCACATTGGAAATAAAAAAAAATTTATACATATAAAAGATATATTATGTACTACATATGTTTGCATATAAAAATATATGTATATATTCAATTTATGTAAATGAATGATGGACAAAAAGAAGGTCCTATTCAAAAAATTTAATGGTGTTATAAATAAAATATAAGTTTACAACTCGCTTTCCATTTCATGTAATATTTATTACATACATACATATATACTTACATTATACAGGGTGTCCGGTTTCGGGTGGTCATCCGGCACACAGTAGATAGGTCTCGCCGAGACAAACAAAAAATCTTCGTAGAGGGAGGGGGGTAATCTCAACCGTTTAGCCGCTAGAGGGCGATGAAGATTTTTCGCATTCAATCTACGAAACACCCTTTAATAACTACGGTGTACTAGCTAGAAGAATCTGGTTCAAGTAAAATCTGAAGGAAACTCCCCCCTCTCTTCAATTTTACCTTATATGCTTCTCTACGTTCTTTGTTTCAAGAGTTATTGTGTTTCAAAGACAGAATTTAGTGATTTTTTTCCATTATTTTCAGAGATAATACAGGCTGTGGAAGTAAAGCGCCCTCTATATTAATTTAAAATTACAAAAACAGAAAGCCTAAGACACCTGCTTCATTTTTGCCCTTTACAGTAAAGGTCTATCTCTCACAGTTTTTTCCATGTTCTATCTTTTTAGTGTTTGAATTGTGTAAAATCATATAAAATCATGTAAAACTCATATCAAAGAACCGTATTTTATTAAAAAATGGCTTTTCAAATATTGTTTATTATGCGCTGGTATTGAATTGGTAAGAGATAGATCTTTACTGTACAATACTAAAATGAAGCGGACATTCTGGGCTATCTGCTAATTTAAGTAAAAATTAATACACCCTGTATAATATTAAACTTATTCATGAAGATTTATATAAACATTCCTACTTAATACTATATGTATACTTACTTACATTATTATTATGTATCTATATCTATGTACATTTGTACAGTGTACAGTGTATATGAAAAAAAAAAAATTATTTTTGCTGTAACTGAAAAATATATAAAAAATAGTAAGATATTCACATTATATGTATATAATAATATGAATTACAATAAAGTTCATTTTGTTAAATTTGTTACATCTACTTAGGACTTACATATAGATATATTTTTAACTTGCATATCTATATTATGCAAGAGTATGAGTACATTATGTATGGAATACGATTGTATAAATGAACGTATAGTTAATCCTTTTTTTATGTGTGTTTTAGAACTTTTATTCAAATTTTACATAATATATGTAAATACAGAATATTTATACGAGTATAATAGGTACGTATATTTAGATAAATACAGATACAAATACATTTATACATACATAGGTATATGTACACACATATTTTGTGTGTAAAATAAGCTTTTAACTTTTCATAAATTTACTATACGTATATTTTTGTAATTCAATCGAAAATATTATAATGTATGCATGTGCATATGTGGAATTGGCAAGTATGTTTGTATATATAGTAATATGTATGCGTTTATGAAAAATTAATGTTCGTATTATGTTTAGTTAATATCTAGATGAGTATACGTACCATACCATATAATTAATACACTCTAGTTACTATTTACTATTCATATACACGTATGTACATAAGTACATACTATGTCAACTTTATAAATAATTTTCAAAATTTTATTATTATATACCAAAAATATTATACGTGTTCTTATCATAAGTAGGTACTATACTAATACCAGTATTTACTTATAATTACAAAATTAATGATATTTTTGAAACTGAAGATTTTTATTTCGTTCTCATGTTTGTATTCTAAAGAATTTTTTCATCAACTAATTGTACATATAAATTGTTGTAGTTATTAATTCAAACTTATTCGAAAAAATACATATATAATATTGAAAAATTTCAAAACTAACTCTTAAATCAATTATTTTTTTAAATAAAATATTTGTTAGTTATTTAAATTTTTATGTTTGATTCATTATTAATGAGTTATTGAATTTTTAAATAGCAACATTATTAATTTATAAGATTACATGACAAAAAGAAAAAATGTTTTAGGATTGTTTTAATATAATGAATTAAAAACAAATTAATTGTTTAGAAATTTTCAGTGCTTTCAAATTATTTTACCATGTTTTAGTTTAAATTAATTAGAAAGTAAAAATAATAATGGAAAAAGTAGTTTAGCTGTGAATAAATTTATTAAACTTTTATTTTATCACTTTTACCTTTTTTACTACATATTTACAATAAATCATATAAATTCTCAGAAGATTTTAAAAATCAAATTTATTTTTATCAATGTCAAATTATATGTCAAATTTTGACCTCAGAATCATTCTTCTCCAAAATGAACTGATCCATTGCATTATTCTTCCAACTTCTACATGCAAGCAGTTTTTCTGCATCTTTTTCAACTGTACTTTCCCATCCTTTTCTTCAGCTTTTCAACTGGGCTTGCAACACTAATAATTTGCGACGTGGAGGTGTTCTTAGTTTAGGAATACGGTGTTATCCATTCTCTGCACATGGCCAGCCCCTATATCAACAAATTACTTACAGTAAAAAAGCTCACACTACTGTTCGTCACTTTTCATTGATTTATTACAATTTATTATCAACAGCAATCGATTGTCATATTAAGTAATTGACTGTTCTGTGGCCAATTTTTAATCCAGAAATAGTTAGTGTTCCTTTTTCGATTAAGTTACTCAAATTTTATCAATAAATTAGTTCATATTTTATATTTCAATGATTGCGATTTTGCACTTGTTGCCAGGCTGCTATTAAATTTGTTGATAGTATCCACATTTCATTGATGCATCATGTTTCTGAATCTTTAAAAAAATTAAATTTGAAAGAAATAATGCAGTTGTAATTAATTGCAAGAATTATTTATTTCTATTACCTGTAATTTTAATATAAGATGAAACCCCAAGGAATGAATAAATACTTAAATAATCATATAATTTTAAATTTCTTATTAATTTGTTGGACAATGGAGTGTTTTGGTGCTAAATGTTCTAGAACTGTAAGTTGCTTGAGTAATCTGTAAGAATTGGAATTTTTTCTGCTTCTACAGTTTGTACTCAGAATTGCATATAAATCCGCTAAAATAATGTTAGTGTATATTATGTACGTATGCAGGATCACTGCCATTCCTAATATTCTGCGATTATTATTTTCTCATATAAATTAAACTTAATTCATTTCTATCCATTTTGAATTTTTAAAATTTTCTACAAAGCTTATAATATGATTATTAAAAGAAATCAAAAATAATAAAATGACAATATATTTTGAACGTATTTCCTATTCAAATTTTAAAGTCTGGTAAACCATAATTTATTAAAATATTTTTGAAATAGCTTACAAATTTACCATGTACTTAATTTACTCGTAATTTGTTTATGTACAATACCGTATGTAGAGGTACATGTACTAAGATACTAAGTAATTAAACAATTTTTTGTTTCTAACAGAATAATAAAAATATCTACTACACATTACAGTGAACACATTCCTGTTTTTAAGTATTTTACATCTTTTAGGTAGTTTTTAGTTGAGCATATAAATATTAATTTTTTCATTATTATATTGAAAATATGGTGATGTAATTATTTATACAAGTGGATTTTTTTAATAAATTTATTTTATTTGTTTCAATTATTATAAAAAAAAATAAACAAATACGTACACAAAAATTACATGATTGTATCTTATTATCTACCTTATGTTCACTGTAGTCAACCACAATTATACTGTCTGTATGCGTAGAAGGATAGAAGGTAATAATGTCCGGAAGATTTTAATTTTTTATTTTTGTAAATACTATTCAGCTAGTATAATAAACTTATAGAACATTTAAATTAAGAACTAAAATTCTTTTTTTTTAACAAAAATAATTGTTTAACAGAGGCGTTAACATTTTTGTGTGTATAACAAAAAATGTGAACGAAAAGAATTTAAAGTAAAAGAGACATACACGGTTTTAAATGTATTTTTTCGTTTTCCAAAAAGTTTTTCAAACTCTTATGCATTGAATAATTCATTATATTTTATTTATCATGAACATAACGTGCACAATGTTTACACTCATATTTGAATATCTTTAACAACAAAATCATTTTCTGTGCTGATCTGAAACTAAATAATGTAGAAAGACAAGATAGGTATATAAATCACAGATTAAAATAATTTATAATTAAAACTCATTTATGTACACAAACAGTTATGATAGTCGTATCACACAATGAAATGCTCAAAGAAAATCTTACACACGTTTACATTATACACATGTTTTCCAAAGGCATGATATATATATATACTCGTATTACTCCAACAACATCACATTTTATATTAACGTACTATATATAATGTATAATTTTAATTTTACCTCCTCCACCTCCTCTTCCACCACCTCTACTTAGAAACGAGTTCAAAAAAATAAATAATTTCAATATTTTCTTTTTTATATAGTTCTTAATTAAAGAATTATTTTATAAGCCTTAAAAAATGTTTATTTTTTTCCTAAAGAATTAATGACATATTAATGATAATTACAAGTAACTTAAAAATGTACATATTTGTAGATATGGGTATACATTTAAACATTTATACATTTTATGTAAAACACCTGACGGAAATTTATTTTATCATTTACTTTTATTTAAATATCATAATTATTCTTAGAAAATGAATGTTCATTTCAAGAACAAAAAAATGTAGAAAAAAATTGGAAAAAAAAAAATGAAAAATATGTTGAATGTTGTGTACATATGTATGTACATACCAGTACATTGTAAAATTGTTTCTAATGTTCAGAAGAATATTTCTGTTGTTTCCAAGTCTGTTTTGAATGAAACAAAATATTTCTAAAAATTGAAAAACAAAATCTTTAGTTAATATTTATTACTATGTATATATTATATTATTTACATATTTATATATTTACTTTGTATAAATTTATTAGCACTTACCGTAGAGTTCCTTTTTGGAGATTTAACTTACTATAACATTAATATGTTCGTATTGTGTCACATATAATCACTCTAAAAGTATTGCGTCTGTTATGTTTGAGGATTTTTAACAACAAATAATATAATTTAATTTTTTCAAATAAATTTCCATTATTCTATTAATAACAGTATTTAAAAAGTTTTATTAAACTACAAAATTTATGTCCCAAAACTATTGGGATCCTATAATAAAATACGAGGGGACTAACAAAAATTATGTATGATATTTATAACTTACCTTCAGATTTATAACAAAAAAGTACTACTGCCTTATCATGATATTCGAAGACGAAACGTTTCGTATCGTCTTGTTAAAAACGCGATCATGATATTCGAAACGTTCCAATTTCAAACGATTTTCATCGTCTACTCAGTCGATAGCATTTTGTTCATCGTTTACACATAAATTTATTTTTTTTTTTGGTTTTTAATAGAATTTTTTTTATTTAAAGCATATTACTAATATTTGTGAATATTAATATTGAATTAATTTTTTTAAAAAAATGGAAATTATTATTAAAAATGATATTTCAAAACATCAACAAAATAATAGAAATGACATCGAACCCTTTTTTCTTACAACAAAATTGGAAATTGTATGAATTAAACATTAAAGCTTCGTTTTTATAAGGGATTTATATTGTACCACTATGTACCACTTAATATTCGAAACGATGAAGGTTCATAATAGCAATTTTATATCGTATCGTTTCGTTTCATCGTTTCATCGTTTCATCGTCTTCGAATATCATGATAAGGCAGCTAATCTGATATCATTTTGTACTTTTCGTTCAAATCAATTTGGCATAGAAAATACCAATTTTGGTTTTCATATAATACCAGACCACTACACATCTACCCTTATGTTTTATTGTTAGATGTATGTATGTTCTTTGAATCATACAAGGGAAAAGACATATCGGATCGGTTCGTTTCGTATATTTTCATAAGAGACTGTAAATTATAATTTAATTGCTTAGCGTTCATAAACTGAACAAATTGAACATAAGCTTAAATCAGTTCAGTTATTAAAAGGCTACAAACAGGAGTGGCTTTATTTCTCTCCGCTTCAGATCAAAGGCAAACACTTTCATAATATTTTTTGTAATAGTACACCCTAATGAAAAATGAATAATGGAAATTCGAATGGTGAACCTACATATACCTTGTCGAGAATAATTTATTTTCCCTAATAATATGATTTTTAGCTCGCTTCTTTTGCTTTTATCCTATTTAAAAATAATTGCTCTTTCAATTATTCTAAACCTAGAGGATTTAATATCATTTATGTAATCTGGGAGTTTCTTCCAAATTTGTTTTATAATTTTCATTCAAGGTAAATAGAATCAAAGTTAATTTAATTTTTTTATCTATTTTTAGGCGAAACTTATGGAAAATTCTCAAGCGTGGTTAGGTGCATCGACTTCTTCAATAGCAGGTATGCATTTAATTTATGATAAATTTTTCTTTTTAAATGTGTTTATAAAAATGAACACAACAGTAATAAATAAGTTTTATGTTTATTTATGTATCATTATTTTAATTGTTTCCTGCATTTAGATAGTTACCAATATCAATTACAGTCAATGTGGCAAAAATGTTGGAATACGAATCAAAATTTAATGCATCATCTTAGGTTTAGGGAACGTGGTCCTTTAAAGTCATGGCGGCCAGAAACAATGGCCGAAGCAATTTTTAGTGTATTAAAAGAAGGATTATCATTATCGCAAGCAGCACGAAAATATGACATTCCATATCCGACATTCGTATTATATGCAAATCGAGTTCACAATATGTTAGGACCTTCAATTGACGGTGGGACAGATTTAAGGCCGAAAGGTCGGGGTAGACCTCAACGAATATTACTTGGAATTTGGCCAGACGAGCATATTAAAGGTGTAATTAAAACTGTAGTTTTCCGAGACGCAAAGGAATTAAAAGATGAAGCTATGCATCTTGCATACGGAAGACATTCGGTAAATTTTAGTGAAATTTGTTCACACATAATATATTAAACAATTTTTATTTGATTGCATTGTATTCTGTATTTTAGCCAGTATTTCCATTCCAAGATGGACCTTTAAGTTATCCTGGTACACCTTGTTCGAACGGGCTAACACCTCAACCGACTGTATCAGCCTCTGAATCGATGTCACCAGAGGCAACAGCAGCAGCAGTCGCTGCCGTAGCACATGGACTTCGACAGCAAATGCAAATGGCCGCGGCTGCGCATCATCCGGATAGTGCAGCAATTTTTAGTTTACCGGGACATTTACATACGAATAATGGAGGTGTACCGTTACCAAAACAAGATTCGCCGTCTCCCGGCGGCCAGATTAACTCTAGTTCGCAAAGGCATACCTCACCAGCGATTTCTTCTCTTTCAAATCCATCTTCAATGGGACTGAGCGGAATTCCAGGCTTACATGTCTCGAGTCTTGCCTCAAATACTAGTCATCAAGTAGCTGCATCGATCGGCTCTAGTTCGTACTCTTCCAGTGTTGTAAATCAGCAATCATCTTCATCGTCGTCTTCATCATCTTCAAATAATCATGCACATACCCCACTAAATAGTCTATCGACGTCCAACCAAATGTCCAGCATATCTAGAAATCATTCACCATCAGAATCAGCACATGATCTTCGTTTAGGAAATATCGAAGAATCACCGTTACATTCACCGATCGAAATGTCTCCATTAGAACCCGCCGTAAATTTAGCAATTGGCGTTAGCGGAATGGCATATAAGCCATCACGCGGATACTCATCACCTCGACCTGAAAATTTATTTCAAGAGGATATTGCTGAATTAGTCGGAAACACCCAACGAAACTGTCCATCCAATTTGAGTAATTTTAAAGAGCCAACCACAAGTATTAAAATAGAACCTATCGCTGAATGTCGAGGCGAATAAAATTATTTTCCTTTATTTTATAATTGAATATAATATTATGTATTTTAACTGAATTAATGGAAATCGAGAAACAATGAAATGCAACTTGTTCAGTTAAGGATATTGTTATAGTAGCTAATAAATTGATTTAAAACAAGTTTAATTTTCATATCAACAATACACATGAATTATTATTTTTGTATATTAAAAAATAAAAAAAATAATTATGAACACTATAAAACGAAAACAATTTCATTCGTTCTACATACCTTAATTATTTGCACTGAGGGAGGAAGTTCGAATCGAATAGACCATAGTTTTATTAAGTTTTTAAATTATTTTTTTTGTTTGTAATAAGAGAAAGATATAATGTGCAATTATGATCCTTTGTATTGTTGACATGATAATCAAATCATAAAAAAATGTGCAATAGAAATAGTTTGTATCGTATGTGAATAGAATGTAAAAACAATTTGTTCGTCATTAGTTTTCTCGAATCTTGTATGTATAGAATATGAGTTTAGTTTTATTTATAGTGTTTTTAGAATGGAAAATTTTGTCGATAATGATCTGTCATAAATGAATGGATACTATTACACAGATCTACAAGGGTATTTTAAATTTTAATTTAATTTTCTAAACAAAACATAAGAGAAAAAAATTAACCGAATTTTATATTTAATTTTGAAAGTTTTTAAAAGCAACAGAAAACTAACAATACATTCCAATTCCAAATTCAATTGTGTATTCAATTCAGAAAATGAAATATGGGAAAAAATAACAAATTCCACAGTGATAGTCATTTAATATGAGTATGAAAGAAAAATTAACTATAAAATAAAACTGAATAATATCTTGTTCTGATCTCATAAAATATTTTAACAAAATGTAACTTGAAGATATGGTTAAATAAAATTCGAAATTAACTCAAAAGAAGATTAAGGAAAATACAGAACAAGAAATTGAAAAAAAAAATCCTTTGTGTGTTATTTTAATTAAAATCAAATAAGATTAAGAAGAGGATAAAAAAATTAAAAAATTTAGTACATTTGAAATGAAAATTGTACAAAATAAACGAAAAACAATAAATAAAACATTTTATTAAAAAATTCATTCAAAATTAAAATAAATGAAATGCAAAAATTAAAATTAAAACTAAAAGTAAAATTGAAAATAAAATCACTACAAATTATTAAGTATTTAAAATTAAAAAAGAAATTAAAACAAATGAAAATTAAAAATTGCCTTTTGATAAACATTCAAAATTTAGACAAAATTGAATTTTTATGAAACCAAAATTAAAACAAAATTAAGGAAAAAAATATAAAAAAAAAATAAAATAAAAAATTAAACGGCACAACCTCTAGGGTAGTCGATTTTTATATTTGAGAGATAGAAATTAACGAAAATTAACAAAAAAAAAAATTTAAACTTTAGGAAATCTTTGAAAAACATTAACAAAATTATAATATTTAGCAATTTAGGATTCAAGAAAAAAAACAAAAAAAAAAAAAAAAAAAAATTTAAACGACCGAGAAATGGAAATATTGAAAAATTATGATGTGATTTCTATCGTATACTACCATACATAAAATGGAAGTATATAAGTAGAAAGGGAAGATAATGGAAATTAAAATTTCGAAATTAATACATATATAGTATGTTGTGTGATCTTTTTTATAAACAACAAAAAAATTTCTTCTGGAAAAAGAATGGAATTAAACGCGTATCTAAGATTTGATAGTGAAGATGAATAGAAGAGAAATTAAAACGATATGAAATTGAAGAAAAATAATATCGGTAAAAGAAATCGAATCAAATGAAAAAAAAAAAATAATTAAAAACGTTAGATATTTAAGTGGAATTGAGGAAAATAAACGGATAAAGAGAGTTAAAGAGAGAAGGGAGGAGGGGGAGAGAAAGGAAGGTAGAAAAAGTTTTAATTAAATTTAAAAAAAATAATAATAATAAACGATGAAAAATAAGAAAAACTTTAGAACAAAATTAAAGAAAAATTTTTTTATTTCTCATTATTTTTTATTTTAATTAATTAAGTTAGCAACATCTGTAACAGAAAAAAAAACGAGCAAACAAAATATAAATGACAAGGGTAAATAAAATTTAAAAAATAATGACTCATATAGACATATACGTATTTGTACATAATTATATGTACATAATATAGTATATGGTACGTATAATTATGTACATACATATATAATATACATAAATACATAAAATACATACAAGATAATAATTGTGTTCAGGAAATAGAGAAAGAGAAATTCATTTTTAATTGTTTTCGTTGATTTTCCGAAGAAAAAAAAACAACATCAACAATAAATTAATGAAAATGGAACAAATGAAAAAAAAAATGAACAAAAGTTTAATTAAAAATCTTAACGAAATTTTTATGATTTTATTCTAAATATGACCTAATTGAATAAAACCGTCAAGGCCTTTTTATAAAATCAATATATCTAAATAATAATCTGAGAAAGGACAACAACAACAACAAAAAGCGTCAAGAAACATATTGTTTTTAAAAAATTTGGATATTAACACATATTATTTTTTTTTTTAATTTTATATATTTTCGGTTAAATCTTTCACTCGAGAACAAACTACCTCATGTTAATTTCGAAATCGTTTTTCAGTTGCTTATTTTTTTTCTTTTTTGATGGATGTATCGAAGCATTAAACAAGTTTACAATACATATTTTAATTTTTATTAAATCGTTTTCATTACTATTGGTTTATGTTATTGCACAATTCAAATATTTACTCCATAAGCCACTCAAGTATCCTGCAATTTCAATTTACATTTACAAACACAATTTTTAATTGAATCAAATATTTGTATTTTAAATTGATGAAGGGACAAAATTTAATTTTTCATGGATTTCGTAACAAATATAACTCCATTTTTAACAGCTCTATTAGTAGAACTAAAATATCAATATGTTATTTTGGCTCTCCACTTAACGTTAGCTTAAAAATAAATTAAAAATGAATTTTCGAAAAGTAACTGAAAACCGATTTTGATTTGAATACAAATAAATTTCGGTCATAAATAAGAAATAATTTTCACAAAAATATCTTCTTTGGAGTTCTATTACTATTTTTCGGTGCGGTGTAAGTAATTATTTTTTAAAATTGTGTATAATAAATTTTTATCATGTCATAATCAAAATTTTTCGAAAATGAAAAACAAAAAAAAAAAAAAATTAAAAAATAAAAAAAAAATCGAAAGTGCCTTTCACTGAACACACTGTTAGTATTTAAAAAAATGAAAAAATATAAATAAATAAAATTAAAAAAATTTTAGAAAAAAAAAATCTAGTAAGAAAGATAAATTGAAAGATTATAGAGAAAAAAATTATGGAGAAAGCCGAATACCTTTAGTCAAATAATGAATTTTTTGGATAACTATACATTGCATGAGTTGTTAACTAATGATTATTATTATGTATGTAAATTAAAAATGTTTGGAATCAAAAATGTTTACAATATTGAAAATTTTATTTTATTATTATTATTTTTAGTGTATAGGAACATTCAAGTTAGTGACGGTAGATTGCATTTATGTGAGTTTTTATTTCATATTGTCAATTGATTATAATATCGATTGAGTAAAAATATATCCGATATATCCAATGTTTCGATTGTTAAAAAAGTTAATATTCAAAATGTACGAATGAATTATTGTGACATTGTGAGTGAAATCTGTATGATGATGAGTATGCTCAAAAATTTATATTAAAGTGGGAACTATAATCGACATAAGTGACATAGGCTATGACATATGTCGTAGCTGAACACAGCCAAATCAATGAGCTAAACTGTAATTGACATTTCCGACATTCGTTAAAAATTCGTTTAACATAAGCTCGACATAAGCAGTACGATCGAAAGCGTACATTACATAAGTAACATAAACCATAACCTCATTTTGTGAAATTCGTATTGCTTATGTTTAGTATGTTGTCTATGTTATTATAGTTAACCAAATGTGACGTTTTAACATTCGTTATTTTTTCTCATGTTTCCCATGTTACCCATGTCAATTATAGTTCTACCTTCAGTACTCGTCAATGTTAAGCTTTAGTGGATAGATTATTACAGAAGAAAAATGTTTACGATTATTACTGATAACATGGTCAATGATAATCGGAAACATTGTCATTGTCGTATGATTATTAAAATTGTCGTGCTCTCAATTATTTGTATAGTATACTACACACAGTCTCAAACAATCGAACATTTAGGTTTGTCGATATGAAGTTCTACATAATATTTGAATCGATTGGAAGTGAAATGAACATATCACATCGTAATCGCTCATCACTAATTTGGGTGCAATGTGCTTTTTTGTTTTTGATGAGAATAAACTTTTATTTTTGCATTAAATAGCGAGAGCAAAACCATTATAAAAAAACAACAATAAACAATAAAAATGAATAAAAACAACAAAATAACAGATAAAACTATAGAGAAAAATATCAAATAATATCCACGAAGAAATATTAAATATAGCAGTAAAATAGAGAAAGAAAATATGTATAGGAAAAAGTAATGCTTTTAACTGCAATCATTTTTTCCTTAAATAGAAGAAAATTCACATACACACATACAAAATGTAATAGAAATGGAACAAACAACACAATATTGTAATCAGTATATCTGAAAGAAAAATATATCTCATATATCTACATGCATGCATACACATTAGGTAAATGAGTGTGTATGTATGGTATGTGATATATTAATGGGATACAGAATTTTGGGGATTAAAAAAAATACGAGGTTGTGTCTTTTTTTGGACATTCATGTATGTAAAATGAATAATTAATTAACGAATTAACAAATTGATGAATTTTGGTTTCGTATATAATTTCATTTTCTAAATTATACCTAAAATGTAAAAAAATAAAATAAATTCAAAGAAGAAAATTAAAAATTTTTTTTCTTATATTTTTTAGGATTAACAAAAATTATCTGTGTAATTAATTTATTTTAAAGTAATTTTAAATGTTATCAGATTTTCGGCTGAACTTTTGGATAATAATTATTATGATAAAATGAATAAAAAAATAATTATAATGATAATATATATTTATATATATATACATATATAACTATATATATAATTTTTGTAGAGATTTCTTGCTTATATTTTTGTTATATATTAAATAAATAAAAACAAAATTAAAAAAAAAAAAAAAAGAAAAACAAAATTAAAAATGATAAAGTATAACGTATAACTATTTAAAAATTTAACAAAAAACAACAAAATGAATAAAAAAAAAAACGAAAATTGAAATTTAAAAAAAAATTAAAAAATTAATAAATAAAAATAAAAAATTAATACATACATATAACAACAAAATAAAATAATAATAACGAAAATGACTATTTACAATTTAGATTTTTAGGAAAATGGAATTTTTTCTTTCCATATAAACAAGAAAAAATTGTATAAAAATGAAAAAAAAAATTTTAATTTGAAAAATATAAGAGAAAAAATAAATTCAAATCACACACCGATTTACGTATATATGTAGATATTGATAAATATGAGTAAGAGAAAAATATTCAAAGGGAGTAATAAATTTTATTTAACCACACTGAAATGTTGAATTTCTTGGTCATTACATATACGAAAACAATAGAAAAAAGGAACGCGAAAGCAAAGAATTTGTTTTTATTATTATTTGTTGTTTTTGATTGTTTTTTAATATATTTTAAAACTGAAGAAAAATTAATGCAAATATAAGTAAATTAATATGTCGAAATATATCCAAACATACATCCATGCTATAGTAGTATGTACATATAAAAAAATAGTGGTATAATAGCAATAATTGCACTCTAAGTGAATTCTACATGTTAATTTTTGTAATTATTTAAATTAATTGTTTTTTGTAATTTTTTTTCTTCATTTTACCCCTATAGATTAGTTATTTAATTTAATATTTAATTTAATTTAATTTTTAATGAATAAATTTATTTTTAAAGTATTTAAACATTTTAAGAGAAAATAAAATGAAAATATTGTACAAAGATTGTATTTAAGTTTAAATTAAAATTAATAAAAAAAAAATAAATAGAACAATGAAACATTATGAAAAAAAAAAAAATAAATACATTGTGACACTTCTTGTATTTAATTAAATTATTAGCCATTTAAATTTTAATTTATTCTACAATTAACTTAACTTAACTTATAATACATATTGAAAGAGAAACAAACAGAAATATAATAGTGATAGTACTAAAATGTTATAATTATTTTTTATTTAAAATGTTATTGCATTATTTTTTAGATTTTCCATACTTTATCTGCTGATCCATATTATACATGATCTATACTTTGTGAGATCATCCATTTTTCAATTCAATGAAATGCCTGTCAACGATACCAAGTTATAGTGTGTCATTTCTGTTTTGTCAGAAATTGTATTTTTATTTTGAATTTCAATTTCATATATACATACATAAATTCAAATATTTTGGAGGTATTATCTAGGTGATTTTTTGTTGTTGTTTTGATAAGATTTTTTTGACTTACCGCCTTCCATATAAAATCATTACAGCTCAAAGAAAGTATTTTGATTAGACACAGATTCGATATTCTAAAACGAAGCAATTTCAATTTGAAAAATCTATAATTATAATGAAATCATAAAAATAATATTTTGATTTCTTATATATTATATACCTTACATACATATGTATATCACCTACCTATTCATGAATGTTAACAAATTCCTGTACGACTTTTGTGAGTTCAAAAATCATTTATTTCATTAGAACATAAATTCATATAAAATTATTTGTTTTCATATCAATATTTCACTTTTTTAAATTTTATTTGTTATTCAAAATACTTGTATAATTATGTGAAGATATTCCATTTTAAATTTCATGCTTATGTACGAGTGTATGTCCGTTAAATTAATTTAAATCCTTAATTACAATACAAAAATATTTTGATTATTTTATTTTTAATTTTCTAATATTAAGTATCACGCTAATGTTATATGTACATACGAAACAAAATGCCATTAAAAATTACATAAAAATAAAATGTAAAAATTCATTTCAAGATTTTCAAAATTAAAAATTATCACTGTAGAAATAAAAAACGAAAAATATATATAAACAGAAAACAAATAGAAAAAAATTACATAAAAAGAGAATCAAACACAGAGAAAATACCATACACAAAGTAAAAGCTATAACTTTCAGCTTTATCACATCATATCACATTACCTACCGACCGTCAGAATAATATACATACAACTACTACC
This sequence comes from Villa cingulata, assembly GCA_951394055.1. Taxonomy (NCBI): domain Eukaryota; kingdom Metazoa; phylum Arthropoda; class Insecta; order Diptera; family Bombyliidae; genus Villa; species Villa cingulata. The sequence goes on along the minus strand of OX596021.1, from coordinate 35,838,724 downwards.
TACAAAAACTATGAAATAAAAATGAAAATGTCCATAATTTTTGTTATTTTGGGAATTGCAATAAATAAGCAGTAACGTGATTTTAAATTTAAACAAAATAATCAGAAATCTACATAATTAAAAATTTATTTTTGGCAATCAATGATCATCGTCATACAATGATTACAGAACTTGCTTAACATAAAAGTACATTGATGAAATTATTAACATCCTTTTTAATTTTTTTTTTTAATTTTTGGTTTTAAAACTAACAAAAAATACAATGATTGCCAAAATTAAATAATCAAATATTCACGAAAACTAATTATTTAATTACGCGGAAACTATTTCTTCAAATTAACAACAATAGCAGTATCGAATAATCATAAAAATTATACAGTATTTAGCATATATAACACCCACATACATATGTACATATACATAATTTTTGTGAACTTATTACCAATGAAAATAATGAAATTTTTTAATCGTATAGAGCAAATATTTAAATGTATTATTTTAACTGAATAAAAAAAAGTGAAAATATTTATAATATTACATAAATAAAAGAATTATAAAACAGACAAAAATACACAATCACACACATACTCAATCACATTATATGTTACACTTTACACATAACATGCTACACATTTACATATATGTATGTAATTTATTGGCAAATAATCCGTCCTTTAAATAAGTTTAAAAAAAAATGAAAATAAAACATTCTTGCATAAAATTAATATAATTATTATAAAAAATAGAAAAAGAAAGCAGCCTAAGTATATGCATGCAGCAAAAGCAGAAAAAAAAACAAAGCAGCAAAAATAAAAAACAGCAAAAGAAACTAAATATGCATATCCCAAAATAACAAAAAAATAGTACAGAATCAAAAATCGAAACCAAAAAAAAAAAAAAAAAACAAAACAAACAATTAAAACAACGTAAAACAAAGTAAAAAAGCAAAACAAAAATATAAATAATTAAGTAAATATTTAAGATACATTCACATACATATGTAGTATAAAATATATAACAGCATCAAAAATGTCAACAGCCACAAAACAAATATATATAGCCCAATATAACTATGAAAATACATTACATTATATCATATTATTTAAATCTAAATAAAAATAATTTAAAGAAAATTTTAAGACAAAAAAAATAAAAACAGCAACAACAATAAAAATGTAACAAATAGATATTACCACATACTACTTTATTTAAAAATAATTATGTACATAAAAATTATTTATTTCGAATGAAATAAGAAAGAGTAAAAAAGAATAAAAAAAAATAGAAAATAATACATCTTAGCTCAAAAATAAAAACAAAAAAACAAGAAAAATAAAACAGAAAATAAATTTAATTGAAAATAATTACAAACTGAATCAATAAAACTATACAAATTAAACTCTATATATGTATAAATAATATCAATGAAAATATAAATCTAATGTAAATATATAATTTCGTTTTAAATTAATTATATAAATTATATATATACGAGTATATATTATATTAATTATCATAGTATATTTCAATGTATAAAATAAAAATTCATAAAACACAAGCCATAAATTATAAAATCAAACAAAATATCAATATCAATACAAAATTATATACAATAGATGTATACATACATGCATACACATTCAAAGATATTGAATATACATATACAGGAATGTATGTAATACATAAATAATCATAACGAAGATTATAAAATAGCAAAACAATAAACTAAAAACCAGCAAAAACAATCCGCAATAGACAAAATTAATAAAAATTAAAACAAAAGAAACAGAAACTCCTCAATCCATTTTCCATAAATAAATATATTTTTTCACATTTTTCCATTACTTATTTTCCACAAGGACAGAAATTAAAAACAATATTATTAAAAAATTCGAAGAAACATAACACATACATACACATCAGAAAATACTCGTACAGGATATTTAAAATTACATATGCAAGAACAAAAAAAATTTAAATAAAAATAAAATAAAAAAAAGTAATTGAAATGAAAATGAAGGAAATTTTAAAAACTTTTGAAAAATATTTTAAGGAGTCGTATAATATGATTGACAATTATACTTAAATTGTATGATAATCATTATCAACTAATTAATTTGATATAAATATTTAAATTTATTTATCTTCTCATGAGCAGTGAGTGATGATTTATTTTGATCAAATTAATATTTCTGAACGAAACTATATCTCAGATGAAATATCAATCGAAGCAACTTTAAAAGGCGAGAGCACAACTTCATACCAACATTCAAAAACATTTTATTCGACAAAATTACATTTGATTCATACATATATTTCTTTAGTAATACTAGTGTGTGTTGTAATTTTGTATTTTTGCAACATTCTTGTCAATCTTTCAACGCAATAAAATACTGCTACATTTTTTACATTTTCATTCAATTTTATTTCAACAAAAAAAAGAAAAAGAAAAAAAGAGTACTTTACTGAAAAAAGAGGATTTATACAGTATGTACTATATTCATAATTTTCTCAATGAGAGAATTTTAAATATGGAATCAAAATAAAACATTAAAAAAATTATAAATTCCTTTTATCATTTTGAATCGTCAATCATAAATTACACTCCCGACCAACTTGGCCATTATTCTTATTACTGAAATTTTATAAATTATTATTATGTATAATAATGTTTATGGGATTCATGTTTATACATTATATACAAAAAAATTAAAATAAAGAAAATAAAATACGAAAAAAAAAAAAATTCAATGTGTACAACGTTTAAAATATAAAAAACTATATACTTGTGTAAATTATGTGTTATTACAATTAAATTGTATGTAAGCCATAGACAAATATAATAATAACAGACATTAAAATCAACAATATTATATAAATAAAATAAATAAACAAAAACATATGTAATGTAATTTAAATTATTTATATATTTTCAATTATTTATTTTATATTATTATTTCAGTTTGGAAATTTCTTTTTTGTCCATTTAATACTATAAATTATAATCTCCATTATTTTTATGATATATGTATAGTAATTAAAATAATGTAGATTTAAAACAACAAATAAAACAAAAATAATACAAAAAAAAAAAAAATGAAAACTCAAACAAAAAGTATTTATATGTATACAGTATGATAAAATAAATAAAAGGATAAAAACATATTAAAAATTACAAAAAAATAAAATTACATAATTTAATTATTCATACAATTTACCTAAAAAAAAATATATGTGTATACATACATATAAATAATTCTTTAATTATAATTAATTTAAATGTAATAGAATTAAAATATAATATGATTATAATTATGATTATTATTATTATTAATTATTTGAAAAAAATAACTTATTTCATTACATTAAATAATAATAATAATTATTATTATAATAAAAAATAAAACAAAAACAAAAAACCATTAACATAATTTAAAAAAAGAAATGTTTTTAAACAGAAATACGATTTTATTACAAATTCACAAAAATAATAAAAAAAAAAATAAAATTATAAGAAAAAATGTTTAAAAAAATCATTATTTAATGATAACTAACCACAAAATACATAATGTTTTATGTTATGTATATTTAAAAAAAAATTTTAGTGAAAAAAATAAAAAAAAAAAAGAACATTTAAATTAAATAATAATTATTCATTAAGTTGAAGAATAATATAAAAAAATGAATTTAACTTTGTTTTATTTTTAAAATACAACTTACTATCGTTCGATTTGTTATAATTTATTTTTGTTCTTTAAATTTTCTTAAAATTTTTTTGTTTAATATATACTCGTATATATTTTTATTTTCGATGTTATATTCTATTGGAAAAAAAAAATTATGAGTATAATGTCAGTTATTATTGAATTATTATTTTAATTATTACTTTTCACTTTTAAATTTTTTTGTAAAATTTTGAATATTTTTATTCTTATTTTATTTTGTATTAAAAAAAAAAAACTGTATGTATACACAATTATATACATATAGTAAATTATTTAGATAATATGAATATTTACATACATACATTTACATAATTTACCACATCCAGTATTATTGTAAAAAAAATATGAAAATAAAATGAAAGTGACGAATAAAAATAAGTGAAAATCCTTAAAAAGTTTTAAAATGAGTATGAAATGGAAAAATAAACAAAATGAAGAAAATATTTCTTTTTTTTTTTTTTCAAAGATTGCATAATTTTGATAATTTTAGCTATAGATTTTAGCAAGAATAATGTACAAGTCTTATACATGTACATACATAACGGTATGTGAGCACAACGTGGTTCCCTAAATAATTTTTACGATTTTTTTTTCTCATAAAATAATTATTTGTTTTTCATCGAACTGATCAATTTTTGGTTTCCATTAAGAGTAGGTTTCGACTTTGAAAAATTTTGAAAACAACAACAATGAATTTGCGTACACAAATTTTAAAAAATTCCTTTGCATACCTTTTAGGTGCTAGAAAAATGGATATTTGAATATTTTGATGAAAAAGAACATAATTTTATTTTGTTAATAAAAATGAAAATATAACAAAGAATTTTATACTTTTTTTTCGTAAACTCTTTAGAAAAGTCCAAATTTTATTTTGATACCAAAATCATATAGATATATGAAGATTTAATGTATGAAAATAGAAGCCAAAGTTGAACGATTTTTCAAAAAAAAACCCTGTGCGTTTTTAAGAACTATAACTAAATTTCAGGACCAAAAATCAAAAATGTGCTATATTCAAGTACCACAATATCCTTCAGACTACCTGTATTCAAAATTTCAAAGAAATTAGTCAATCAGTGTTTGCTGTACGAGGTGCATTTGGAAGCCGAAAAATCGAATTTTGACAACTTTGACACCCTGTAAAAAGGAAACAAGGACATTTTTTTTTTAAAAAAAAGGCTCCGTTAAGTACCACAATTCCTATTAAAGTATCTATGTTTCAAATTTCATTGAAATCTATTGAGTAACTTCGGAGATAATTGGTGCACAAGATTATTTTGTACATTACTTTTATTCTTGAAACGCCTTTCAAATTTTTTAAATTATTTTGACAAGGATATATAATAAGGATTATATAGTTAAATATGACTGAAAATATATGGAGACCAAATACCAAATATTGATAGTAAATTCTTCATTTTGAATGGGAATACAATACAGTACTAGTACATTTTCACAATAGTATACATGATGAGATGATACGACCTTTACTATATCTTTACCGCAATTAATCCATCTTAGTGGTGATAACACTTTAATACTTTTAGGATGATCTTCAAGCGATTCTAAAATTAATACTTTTATTTTTTTTAAAGAGTCATTGAGTAACAACTTTATTTAATATTTTCAAGGAACCATCGGATTGATTGGATAAAATATATGAAGAAGCTTCTTCCAGTTTTTACATTGATTGTTTTTTAAGAGAAATTTTGAAATTTATTCGAAATACACGTAATTAAAAAAATTATTTTCGAAGAATGTTGTCTTTATAATAAAATGTTTCCCTTAATAATTATTTGATATTTTTTTTTGCAGAAACAGACAATTTTTTATTGTAGAGGATTGAGCCTCTCAATAAATAATATGTTTTATATTAATAATATGAATTCAAGTAAAATAAGATAGAAAATAAAAATAATTTTATGCTTATAAATTTGAGTAGAGAAAAAAACAATGAAATAGAATTTATTAAATAATTTTTCTTTTTTGATATTTTTCTTCAAATTATGAATTCATTTATTTTTGATTATTATTTTTTTTTTAATTTTATAAATAAAACAACATATTTATCTTTTCTTATAGTTATTTTTAATTTAATATATATATGTATTTATATATTATATAGGTATATGGGTATATGGTATATGTTTATTATGTATGTATTTAATAGATTTTATGATATACATACAATGTATATAGTATATATAATGACATATAAATATATATATTTTTTTTTTTAGATTTCCAATTAATATTCATTATTCAATTTAATAAAATATCGAATTTCTAATATGATATTCACTACATAAAATACAAGTACATTTATTTGATTTATAAATTTTTTACATTTTTTTAATTATAGAATAAAAGCTATAACTACATAATGCGTATATGCAAGAGCAGACCAAAGTAGATATTAATGCGATAGCGATTGAAATCAGTTCGTTAATGTATCGATTTTAAAGTGTTGTTAGATAATACTATGATATACAGAAAATCGATGGCGGATCGCAATCATATTTGGTTTTTATCTATACACTCGCTTTGTTTGCTACTCATATACGTTTCTTATGTTTTTTTTTTCAAATCATTTTCTATAATAATATTATTTTTATAGTATATTTAATGTTTTCCACATGTAATGATACAGTATAGCAGTTATACATTTTTTGTTTGTTATTATTTTATTTTCTAAAGATTTGTTTTCTTTAATAATTATTATTAATAATTGAGTGTTTTTTTTCCTTTTCTTGAATCCATCATAAAAAACACATAATATTTTTAATATAAATAAATATATATAGCTGTTTATTAGTTTATAGATAAGTAATTTACTACAATCTCATTTCTGATGATTATAACAATTAATAATTCTTATCAAATGCATATAATAATTACGTTATGTATATAATTAATTTATGTATATATGTATATATTACTTTTCAGTCATATGAATAATTATATTTTATACATATACATTATAATAAGTACATTTTGTATATTGTTTATAAAGCCTATATATTTTCATCTTAATTATTTATTTTTTTTCTATTTAAATATTATCGTACATTTTTTTTTTAATTATTTAAATTGGATTTTTTATTTGAATACAAATACAACTGACAGGCATGCAGTATTGAATAATACATTAAATAAAAATTGATAATTCAATTGTGATTTCAGTATATCCAACCAAATTTTATCTGAAGTAATTCAAATCAAAGTGAATTAAAAGTTAACTAAGCTAAGGATATATAATAAGAGTACTAAATTCAATTTTGTTAATTAGTCCAAATAAGATAAAATAAGTAATATACATACACATGTATTCAAATATCATTTTTGAAGATGGAAATTTAGTTGGAAAATTATAAAACTTCAAATAAAATTATTGAATACGACGATAGAACCAAAGATTTTTAATTAAATAATAATTTTATTGTGAAAATTCAGTAAAGTCGATGTTATTGAGAACACAATCATTAGCTAGAATCATCACAAATTTAATAGGTTGAATGAAATTTACTCATATTTATGTACCTTAATTTAATCGTGACTGATTTCTAACTTGAATTAACTTTATCAAAATTTAGTTAGCCCCCAATGCATGTATTAAAATAATACCATTGAAGGAATCAATTCTCCACACTAAATATGTAGCAAGAATATAAAATTATGTTTTTATGTAATTTGTATGTCCTAATGTTAAAAATTATAGTTCTATTTTATTTAATTTTATATTTTAATAAATATGAAATCTTCAATAGAATTTGAATAATTATTTTTAAATTTTTTTATTAATTCATTAAGTTTTTAAGAAATTTACTTTATTACATTTTATATTCTTATGTTTTAAAGATTTTAAATAACGTATTTCTCTCATAGGCATTAGTTACATAAAATATTATATGAAATGAAATAAATTTTATTTTCATTTTAAATATTTTTGAAATTATATAGTAAAGTAATTTACAATTTCGAAAATATAAATGAAAAAGAATGAATTTAAAATTTTTGAATGAAATGCATTTGAATAAAAAATTATTTTATTTAATAAAATTTGCAGCATTTAAATATGACATACACAGAACTTATACTTATTTTAGCAAAATCAAAAAATAAAAATATTCACCTATTCTTATCTATATTTTAAAAATATTTATCCTTTCAATTATCAACTGCATTATTTTATTGAGAATTTAATTTAATTTTTATACATATATTTTTATGTTGATGTTATAAGATGTTTATAAACATTTTATATTCATTTTAAGTAGTTGCAATTTTGTATGAAAACATTTTTGCTGATAATATATTTAATATATAACTCAAATAAATGCAAATTATTCATTTATAAAAATATATAAGATTAATCTGAAGTTTTTTCTTGTAATTTTAATTTAAATTCGTCAAGTATTGTACACTGTTTTATTAATATATTCTTATAATTTTGAAAATTTAGATAATTATTTAAATATACGATTCATAAATACACATATCTGGGAATCTTTCAATAAATTGATTTCTAATATAATATGTATGTATTTATTTTCAATTATGTATTTATATTTATTATATCTTGTATTTTTACTCAGTGATTTTTCATTTGAAAATCATTTATCTGTAAATATTTGTGTGCATATGAACATTCTTAAACTTGTAAGCTATGTATGTTATTTGATATATTGAAACCGCAGTTATGAAAGTTTTGAAATTTTTATGAATTATTTTTTGAACTTTCAATATTAAGATTAAGTGGCCATAATTTTATATGTGTTATACATATATACGAGTATATGTATATGTAAGAATATGAATTGTAAATATAAGATTTTATGTTTTTCTTTTCCTTTTTTTATGATTAGCTGAGGTAGATTTCTTAATGGGTAAATTAATTAATTAAAATTAAAATTATTTTAAGGATTATAGAGTAACTAGATAGGCTAAAGACAAAAGAAATGCGGAAAACAAAATTTATAATAATTTTTTTGATATTTTAATTGAATGAAATTAATGTGGATGAAGATTAATGTTTATTGAAGCTTTTACACCGACACTGACACGAGTTTAGAATTCTATTGAATTTTTAAGCGTCAATATGTGTTCATGGTAAGTATTCTCACTATGTACCTTGCATCTCAGACCCTCAAACTTGTATTAGTGAAATCAAAACAAAAAGAAGCAGATATGTGTACCCATTCTATGCTTCTGTCTATACTGTTCATCGTTAATATAAAAACGATTGAAACTAAAATATGTGACATTCATTTACAAAATTAATTAACATTCATAATTTCTACTAGTACTTAACTATAAATAACAGGATAGCATATATAGAATGATTTGATGGTCTTTTAACAAATGTTTTTTTCAATACATATACATATTATAATCTAAATTTTTCTCTTTTACTCAAATCTATTTGTAACAATTATTTACTATAAAAATGATTTTTTGATTACAGAACACGCACATAATATATTAAAATGTGTATACCTAATTAATTAATAATATTATAAATACTACATTTAATTATTCTCTTATTTTATTATTATTATTCTTTTTCTTTTCAAATACATCGTAATCTACAAAAAAAAAAAAACAAAATAAAACTACATAATAAGAAGAATTCAATTCACTACACAAAAATAGATACAAATACAACCCGTACATTTTTATTTTCATTTGCAGTCTCATATATAAATACTATAATACGTATCGTATATGGTATATAATTAATTCCATATATATATAATTAAAAATTCGATCTAAGGTTAAATTTTCATATTTTCATGCTATTTTGTTGCTGTTTTTATTTCTAATAATTCCTTTGAATTTGCAAAACAACAAAAAAAAAAAAAATCAAATAATCTATGTATAGACTGGGGTTAAAATAATGCCATAATAGATAATATGATATAATGTTTGCAAATGGTATCTAATATAATTGTGCTTCGAATGTTTCGCTACAAACAGACAATTCTACACCTTCAATTTGTCATCAATTTTACATCTTCAAATAAACTTTTCGTGAAAACAGAGTCTAATTTATTTCATGTCTAATAAAATTATATCCGATTCACACTATAACATTAATTTTGCAATTTTGTGGACAGCAATGTCAATATATTTGACATATGCACTCGTATATTGCTGTAAGCTTATTATGGAATTAATTAAAGCCGAAATACAAAAAATCAAAAAACTATGAACTCATTTATATTAAGACTTTTTGTAAGAAATTTCCTGTTTCAAAATCAACATGTCAAAATTATTGTCGTAATATTACCATTCAGAAAAAAAATCAATTTCCATATTGATATTATGTACTACATTGCTGATATAAATGCAGGGGTTACCCTAAATATTATAATAATGTGTCGCACAAATTTAAATTTTAAAATTAGACCATCATAATACTCTCATATATCGGTTTATTTATAATCAAAATAATATTTTTTGTTTATAGTTTTTTGATTTTTATTTATAGATCTTTGGCATTTGTTAAATTATGTATTTATGACACCGCTAATATGTAATAAAATTTATTGTAGTAGAAAATTATTATTATGAGAATACATACAATATATCATGTACTCGTTTATAATTTATGTAAGTAACACTTATTTTGGAAATTATAGTATATTATGAAATGTATAGTTCAAAATGTATAGACTCAAATGTTTATATACTTCTCAGGTTTATATTCATTTCATATTTCTATACTCTGTTCTGTATACAGAATCAGTTTTTACTTTAATAATTTATGTAATTAATATTTTTCTTTCATGTTAAAATATTATTTTTTTAATAAATTCTAATTGGTAGCTAATCATTATAATATAGTTGAAAAAAAAAATTTGAAATTTTCTGTAAGCGTCTTCATTGAATAATTTTGTTAATATTTTTGTTGTGGGTTTTTAATTCTCATTTTTATTTTGTTTCAATTGCTTGTGCATGTATAAGTTTATAGATACCAGTATTTATGTACATATATAAATGAATATTTGTTATATACATATATAGAGCATTTCTGATGAAAGAAGTCACAATTTTAACGGATTCATTCAAGGATAAATTTTTATTTTGATATATAATATTTTTTTTCAATTTTTCTTTTCAGATTTATTTTCGTTTTTGATAGCATTTTTTTTATATGAATTTATATGCATTCATGTCTATGAAGGAAGACAGATTTTTTAGAGCACTACATTACATAGAGATATACATTTTACATATAATGTAATTTATTCTTGTTATAAATATACTAATAATTTATACATATACACACATATACATATTTGAATATATGCGTGTGTTGTAAGTAAAAGAATTTTTTTTTTGTTGACTAATACATCTCGAATTGAATTCGGATAGTTATTCTTCATTATTATTATGTTTAGGTGTGCATTATTCACATATATTTAGACTTTTGTTTCACGAAATATAATCATTTTTATGTAAATTGTATGATTTTTGATATTTTGTTTCAGAAAAATCAATGATATTGATCAAATAAACATAGATTTATTTATATATATTACATTTATATAAATGATATTAATTTTTATCTAAATAAATATTCTACCTTACACAAATTTTGTTATTTTATTGACATTCATTTCTTGTTGTTTTTCTTACTTCTTATATCTAAAATGTAATTATATTTATGTGATATTACAAACATATACATACATACAAATGTAAATATATCATTGATGTATTTACATAATGTATATAATATATTAATTAGAATTATTATGAAAATTTATAATAAATTGATCAATTATTTTGATTAGATTTATATTATATATTACTATGTGTTTTAAGTATTTGAATTTTAAGCGTACGATATTATAGAGATTTGTTGTTGTTACACACTAATTGTTGTTACCACTTGTTTTGATAAATCAAAAAAAAATTTGATTGTTTTTTAAATTTCATATCTATATTTTATATTAATTCAATCTAAGATATCACACATGAATTTCTTTTTCCACCTAAACTTTGCTCTTGTATCCTTTCCAAATGTTGAAGTTGAGATGCTGAGGGAATATGTGATGATGATGGTGGTGCACTGCTTGGTGTTGCACAACCATCATTATTACTCATTTGATTTGGTGGTAATGATTGTCTACGTCTACGCCTTAATGCTGGACTAAGATTGTATGCGATTTTTGCTTGTGTCAGAAGTTCCTTAAATATCTAAAAACACAAAAAATTGAAAACTTTAGAAATTAATTGTCATTTTATGAAAAAAAAAAAAAAAAAATAAAAACTATGTCTGATAATATGAACATTTTTTTTTTCATTCAATAAAATTCTTCATAGCTTCTAAAATTCTGTACTTCTTAAAAGTGGATAATATTATTTATGTTTTGAATGTTCAAGAATTTATATATAATTCAATTAAATTGTGGATAACATTGTGGTTATACAAAATACATTTAACTGACATATTGGTTTTACAATACATCGTTCATAGTAACAGTAATTGCGGTTAAGTTACAACAAACACTGATTATAATATTAGATATTTTTGTGTCCCATTGTTTCTGTCATTCTGTCAAATCTTCATAGAATCTTACTACGTAATCAATTAAACTTTTCATATTTTCAATTTTATTCATTTTTACTTCAAATTAAACTCACATAATATTACAAATATCGAATGTGCAAATATAAATCGATTAAAAATACTATACATACATAATTGTATGTATATTTTTCGTATTATATAAAAAAAAAATCAATGAAAAATCATGTTTTGTTTTTTGAAAATAATCGAAAATGTACATTAAATCGTTATAACCATAATTTAAAATAAAATAAAATGAAAAATAAAAGCATGAATAAAACGTAAAAACCAAATTAGAAAAATAAATTTCAATTTGAAAATTTCAAATTTAATTAGATAACAACCCTTTAAGATTATCTAGTATTTCAAAAGAGAAACAAAAATAGAACAGAAAATAAAAAGCAAAAAAAAAAAAAAAAATAAAAGAAAATAAATAAATAATGTAAATAACTACCTGTATCACATTTTCATTATTTTTAGCTGATGATTCTACAAAACCATTCTCCCAATCGACAGTTACAACTGATTCTGTTGTATTGAAATCTACCTAAAATGATACAGGAGAAAAGTAAATTTAATAAAAAAATAAACATAACAAATATAGATATATGTATATAAGTATTTTTTTTAATAAAATTAAACAAGTATATGTAATATGTAAATTGATTCGAAATTTAGCAAAAATTAAATTAAATTCAGTGTTAATAAAGCACAAAAATAACTGAGTAAGTGAGTACATATACTCATGTATACTCACATCATGTACTCATACTATGTAAATATTATTTGAAGGTATGTATTAAGTTATATGTATGTAGTTTGTTAAATTAACAATTTAAAATGATTTTTAATTTGTCTACATAGACATATGCATACGTACAAGTATGTATCTACAAACGTTTAGTATGTGTACACACACATTATTACATCTGTGAGTATTAATACATAAAATGTACATACATATAGATATACATATGTACATTCTTCTGTATACATTTACACGTCCATATGTGTATACGAGTATTATGTATTATACATATAGTATACTGAAATTATTTATCTTGAATTTTTTTAGCATATTCATTTATACTGTGTACACATACACATGAACATACATACGAGAATATGCTTGTATACATGATGTTATAAAATGTTTTATCTCTGTTATTTAAATTGTCAGGTGTATATAAATAAAAACATACTCGAATACACATTTACATTAAATATATTAGTTCATATACATGAAGGAAAAAATTATATTAAAACGTATGTTTTTAATGTCATATAGCGAGGTGTGTTAAAGTACGTATGTATCGCATATATATATTGATAGCAACTTTCATATCATTTTATGTTTTTTTGTTATTTGCACATTTTTATGTATATGCATCTATATATAATATTAAATTATACGAGTAGTATATACGTATATCAAATACATATACATAATGTACGTCACGTATTCAACTTAACATTATTTTATTAAAAAAAATAAAAATAAAAAAACAACAATAATAACAAATAAACAAGCAAAGAAACAAATAAATAAATGACAAAAAATTCCTTAACAATATTTCTTACCTCTCTTGGTGTTAATTCTTCTTCAACTAAATCAGTTTTATTACCAACAACAACGATTGGTACAGATGTTGTACCTTTTATCTCATGAATTTGATCTCTTAGCATTCTAACTTCATCAAATGTAGTTGAATTTGTAACATCATAAACTAAAATGAATGCATCCGCTGATGATATTGAAAGTGCTCGCATTGCAGGAAACTTAAATATAGACAAAACATAAGTACAAGACAAGATAATAAATTTTTATTTTTGATTTTGTTATAGATAAAAAGCATTGTATATAATACGAGGAGTATATTGTATGCAAATATACTTATATATGAAACGTTCCATGATAATAGTAAACAAGGATTATTGAATATTATGTACACATATACATACATACATTTTTATAACAATTGTTTAATCAATGCATAACTTTTCCAGGAAAAAATAAATGTATCTGTTTACAGTGTGTTATTTTTAGTTCAAAATTTCAAATATAAAAATAATAATAATGAAAATTATGAAAAAAAAAGAAAAAAACAATATCCTTGAAATTATCTAAATGTAAAATGTAAACAAGAAAATTTCCTAGAGCATTTGAAGCTCATTTAAAAAATGTTGTATAAAAACCCGAAAATCCGAAAAAAAATTAAACTAAAAAATAAATGAAGTATAGAAAATAAAAATGATGATTTTTAAAACAAAAACTTTTAAAGACATACTACAAACTATATTGCCTCGCTATTATAGACACATAGACATACTATAGAAAGAAATTTTATTTTGCTTAAACTATCCTCGACTATATGCTTCACTATTCCGAATAAACAAACGAACAAACAAATTAAATATACACCGTAGTTTGCCTTACACTAAAGTGGCATTAAAAGACACTATAATCTACATAATCTAAGTATATAAAACATAGTACATAAGTAGTACGTAGTACATACATAGCATAGTTCATAGTATGTAGCTCTATATATATTATTATACCAGTACTTTGTTAGCTACAATCTACAAATTCTTGAAATTTTTTTGTGTATCATCACTTCGTTTTATGTTTTATGCTTTATGTTCATTCTCGTTCGTATTAAAATATCCCTAGGGTAACAAACAATTTTCTAGTAAAAGTAAAAACAAATTTTCTTCTATGAAATTTTTCCATATACAATGGTATACAGTGGTATAAAAAAATCTTTGGAATTTTTTAATCTTATATCCATTCTCTCGATTTTATTTTTAATTTTATTTTATTTTTAAATAATTTACTTTTGCGTCACTAACCTAATAAATGACATAAAATTTGAAAATTTAATAGATTCTTCATATGAATTCTCAGAATAATTCTTATCACCATAAGTCTTGAAAAACGTTTAAATTTTTGTAGTGATTATCTTTGAAGCATTATACTCGTACATGTAAATTGTATATTCATTAAACATAAAACTGGGACACTTTGAATTACATTTTTTTTTGTGCAATGTTCTTCATATCACATTATATGAAGTTTAAATTTATTTTTTAATTGTGGTGAAGTTAAAATTTTCTTCAATGTTGCTATAAATGATGGTTTTTCAAACTAAAAAGACTCATTAATTTCAGTCAAAAATAAATTATGATAAATTAGCAACCACTATAATTCTAATAAAAAAAATTATAAAAGTAGTTGAAGTGATATATGTATATATGCGTATATTTATATTTAACTTGTAGCCATTCAATTGTAATTTAAACTTGTACTGGTAAACTTGTACAACTTCAAATATATAGCAAATTAACTAAAAAATATTATGAGATTTTTGAAAAGATTATCATTCTCATATACGAGTATATTTGATGTTGTTAAATAATTGTGTATGTTATTTTATTAAAAGTTTTTAGAGATACCATACCACTGCATGTATATGGCTATATGGAGCACTTAAAAAGTTTTTGGACAATGGAAAAAAATAATAAATTTTAAGATTTCTGTTTGTCTATTTAATAATGTCATGAATTCAGAATGTGAGTAATCGTATATACTTATTTGGCTCTATGTTTTGTGATATTACCGGTGGGCACAATGTGTTACACCCTCTTATTCGTGTAAATTTAGTTCCAGGCCAGCAAGTCTGTACATAAATTTTTCTTTCAATTATGTATATAAGTATTTATTTTGAAAACTTTTTTAACTTTCACGAAATAAAATGAAAGTTTCGTTAGCAATCGATGAATGAAGTTAAATGTCTTGTTATATAACGTAGTGTGTATAGTATAGTATAGTAGCGAAAATAGTAAAAAAGAACAAAAAGTCGAGTATTTACCGGAAAAACTTTTAAAACTTTTTGTTTGTTTTAAATTAAATGGTACCTTATTTATGTATGTAATGTGTAGAGCATTATAAAACACTCCACTGAGTATACATCTTCCTGAAATTTTCTAAACGATCCATTTTGTATTTATTCTGAGACTATGACACAAAAAAATTCTTATAAATAGATACAGATTCATCAAAGTTTACCAGCCCCAATTGAAATACTTAATAACTATTTTTTCATTCTACTGCATCTCATCATCATCATTTTGTTCTCTAGTCGTACAATATATAATGTTTAGCCAACATTTTAATCAACCTTAATTACTGTCTAAGTGCTTAGAAAAATCCAATTTAAAAAACTTGAGATTCAATTGAACTTTTGCTTTTAATTCTTACCAGCGCACATACATGTGAACGTGAAGGAGATTTTTATTTTACATTTTCCTGACAGCAGATTATAGGTCTATACTGACATACATACAAGCCATTTTTGTTTTCGTACGATAATTATCATTCAACATTTTTAATATGATTTTGTATGTAATGACATGTGATGACCTAACAGTATTTGCACCTTTTCTCATAATTTAATTACGTGATGAGCACTCACATTTATGTGCTTTATTTGCTTTCATGTAGATATCAAAATTTGATGAATGAAAAAAAAAAAAAAACAAAAGAGGGTGTGTTTCCCTAACTTATTTTTTTATTGACTTGTAACAATTATTCCATTACATTCACTTTGACCTTAAATATAAGATTTTTATTAATTTAATGATAAAAATGATGTTATTCATACTTTTTTGACACATCAGACCAGGACCTTTTTAAGCAATATTTATTTTTAAATTATATGTACATATGTACCAACATTATGTACATGTGAATGTAAGGTAGTTGGTAAAAACTTTATCTCTTGTGAATTGTCTTGCCTTGTAGTGAATTTCGTTCTTGTCAATATAAATTCGTTTTGTGTTAATTTTTTTTTTTTTGTATATTGCAAAACTTTTCAAACTTTTTTCTTCATTTATCATGTATGTAATTTTTTATAAAAAGTTTATAAAAACTCATACATATAATTTTATCTATACACTGATGTATAGTTATTTAATAAAAAATAATAAAATAAAATAATTTTAGCACAAACATGAACATCTATCACGTACGTGCAAGTTAAAATGTTGGGTAAAGTTGTGTTCAATTCTGTGCTCATTATCGTTATATTTTATTTTTATAAAAATAACATGAATGTATGCTAGTATTAGAATTGAAAATTATTTTTTAAAAACGTTTAATTGTGCTCATTCTATACATTTAGATAAATAAGGTATTCATAATAATACTCGAATATTTTTGTTATTTAAGGTATATAATAAGTGCACTTATCACCTATTTACACACACGCGTAATAGATAAATGCATATTCATATAGCTACATTATACAAACATAAACAATATTTGAATCAAATATGCGGTCTAATTTTAATTTATTCATTGGTGTATGTATGTACGTATATTTGCTTCATTACTGAGTTATGGCATAAACCACAAAATTTCAAAATGCACGTAAATACACGAGCAAGTACTTCTACATGTAAGTACTTATATAATGTATATACATGTTTAAATATGTATTTTGAATACACAATTTTCTAGTGTTTTGTTTATTGTAAACGTTATTGAATGATGGTCATAAATAAAATAAAATTAATTGAAACAAAATGAAATGAAATGAATGAATATTTTTCATTTTAAATACACGGAAGGTAATCGTTTCGATCCTTTTAGTGTATATTGATTTCCAAAGATAAAATAATAAAAAAAATATAAAGTTTTAAAACATATAATAGTACAACACAAACGTGTAAAAATGATTAATACTGTATGCCTTTATGTAATGTAATATAGATTTTGTGGAATTATTCCGTCAATAAAATTGAAAAAAAAAAACAAACTACATATTATATCCTCAAATTGTCTGCATGTTTATGCAGATAATAGCAGGTGTGTTACATGTGATAGTGAAATGATAATAATTGATAAACATTTTTATTTAAAAAATAATTAAAATTCAAGTTTAATTCAAGATAGCTAATATTCTTATTATACTTGCATTCATTGATTGTTTATATCGGAAATGAATTCAATAAATAGATAAATACGATGAATTATGAATGATTTAAAGTACATGTGCACAAATTAAGAATTATGAAAAAAATAAACTGAGGCTTTGGTAGTTCGATGATTGGAATATTGAATTTGTAGCAAAGAGTTCAAACTCAATAGGCAGCGTGTTCTATCCTCGCACAAAATTTGGTCAATAATTCGATAAGCAATATTATGTAGATAACCGATAACTGATTTTTAATGATTAACTTATTTATACAACTGATATAAATATGTATCTGAAATTGAAGGTGCAATATTGCCCTTAGAATGGGTAGAGGTCAAAAAAAGTTGTAGCACCATTGATGATAAGGTTGATCATTTATTTGACTCATTCTTTTCCATAACGCAACAGTCCATATTTAAACATTGGATTAATCATTGTGATGATTTATGCAAGATGGATTGCTCATGTGTTCAGAGCTAGAGATAAGGAGATAATAAATCGCATTGTTAAGCAGATTCCATAGGGTAAAAAAAAATAAGAGTATACCAAGAAGCCGTTGGCAAGAAAATGTTGAATATGATCTCAGCGAATGAAAATTTCCAACTGGATGCAAGAAAAATAAAAATAAATGAGGACTGACTTGGGAGACATCCTGAAGTAGGTCAAGACCCGCCTAAGGTTGTAATGTCATTAATAGTGATGATATCTACGAACAAAGATACTTTGAAGCTTATCGGACTTTGCTGCTAACTAAATTTAGAAATAAGTAATGAAAATTATTTTTCTTACTTTTTGTCGTCACCGAGATTCAAATTTTGAACATTATGATCAATAAACCAGCTCTATTACTTGGTTATCGAACCACCATTTATTTGACAAAGTCTATCTATGGTAACAACCGATGTGCGATATTGTTAGAATAATGGCGATTGGAACAGGTAACTGACCTACGGGAGAACATGCAGCCGGTTTAGGCTTACCATTCAATACACAGTAAAAGGTACAGGGCTAATTTAAAGGCAGAGATTCTCTTTCGTTAGCTGTACAAGTACCCAAGGCCTTCGAGAGGTATTTTCTCGATTGTCTTAGAGTTCTCGCCAATTTGCGTTTGGATAGTCTGGTTTATTACCTAAACAAAATGGGTATAGTTCAGAATCTAAATAACCACCACTGACCACACACAAAATAACAATAACAAATTTCGTTGCAATATAGAAAGTTTTAACATAAGTGGTCTATACATTGTTCTGGTCAATGATTAAGAGAGCATTCCAAATCCAAAAATATTAATAATTTTTATAAATTCAAGTAACTGTCATCAATCTGAACACGAATGTAAATCAAACTGAGCTCTTTTAATCTCTTTTATTCTGTGTTACTGAAGCGTGATCATTTACATTACATTAGATAGAATTGAGTAATTAACATTTCTTTCTTGAACACAAGATAAATAGAATATACTCATAAGGTATGACCAAAAATTTTTTAAGAGAGTGTGACGTTATCCGAAGTCAAATTGAGTAAAATAATTTTTTGTACACAGCAATGTTATGGGAATATGCATTAAAATGCATTAAATTAATTTTTTTTTTCTTTTTTAATATGTAAGTTTTACATTATTGTAAGTAATTGAAATTTAATTTATTGCATTTCTTTTAGTTTTTTATTTTGTTTAAATCGTAATGAAAATTTTTTAATACGAATTTCATTATTTTTAGCTGGCGATGACGTCAGTCAAGAGAATAAAAACTCTCTTTCACACAAATAACGATCATACCTTATGAGTATTCTATTTGTCTGTGCTTGAACATAGCATTTATTGTGAAAAGCAATGGTTTGGTTTCAGTTTAAATCACTCATTAAATTATTTAATTATAACAAGTAATAATTAAACGATATGTGTAAGTTTTTAGAAAAATATCAAATTGTAGAAATTAATAGAAAATAAATCTATGACACATAATTTCGGCTTGTATACGAATGTATATATATATGTATACGTATGAATGAAAAATTTCATTTGAAATATTAAACAATAATTTATTATGTGTCCTTTATCTGTGATATTTAGCCGCACATTATATTTCTGCTTGTAACAAAATATATTTGCGAACGTTATCGTGCAAAAATAATCATATTTTTAATTAAAATGAAAATAATTTTAAATATAAAATTTATCAACGTCAATTATTTTTAACACAAACCTACTTATATTGCCTCCATTATCAAACTTTTATATATTTTATCTACACATAACTCATAAAATACATATATGTACATACAAAATATGGAATTCACTTGGCATTATTTTAAATATGGTTAAATGTATAATTTAAATTGTGCTGTATCTGTATCTGTAACTTTATGTAACTGTATTTTGTATATAATAAATGTCAGTATTTGTAAGAATATTTTTCTGTACTATATCAAAATAGAAACAAAAAAACGGATAATGTTTTCTACAGAAACTAAACAATAAATGTAAAATTAATTAAAAATTTAAGGACTTGACGACTGCACTTTAAAAGATTAAATTAACATAAAATATAAAATGTTAATTACAGATAAAAACCATAACTACATTTATATGTATATATGTATTATATACTCGTATATAAAAATAAAAATAAAAATTTTTGTCTGCTGAAACTTTTAAGTTTTCAAGTATTTTAGCAGTTTCAGTTGTTACAGTTTTAGTATAGGACTAACATCACTTTACATTATATTGTCATTACAATAATTTCATGTATATGTACCTATATATACATGAATTGTACATAATATTCATGTTATGTATATCGTAGTTCATTACATAAAATTTACATTAAGCGATTATTCGAAATTTATGCAATGTGTAAATTTGAAGTATTTTAATGCACACACATAGTAACTTCTTCTGTGTTAAATGTACAATGTTGCATGTTATGTGTACTGTACATACATATAGTGTATTACAAATTTTGTAATTAAACTTTTCTAATTAGAAAATATTAGAATTTTTAATTTTTTGATGGTCCTACAAAATAAAATCATCGTCTCTGTGTACATAACACATATTCATAAATATATCATAAACGATAGACTGATATAATACGACATATACACACACATATGCACTTATATATATACATACAAACATAATATAATATCGATATATTCGGTACTTGGGCTACAACTGTTCAAATTTGAAATATTTTGTTTACTTTTCTGCTTTTTTAGGGTTTAAATAAAATAAAAAACAAGAACAAAATAAATTTCCAGATTATAGAAGCTTTGCGGATAAAGGAAATTCAAAAAAAAAAAAAAATGATTAAAACAAACCAAAACAAAAGAAAAGCAAATAATATCTGTGAACATTTTATATACCCTTAATGCAGTCTAGCGGAAAATTACATTTTTTTGGCGTCATTTTTATTTTAGAAACGTCCTTCTGTTATCTTATCATATCGCGCCATATCGCGTTATAAGAAGTACATACTTGTGTATGTACATATATATTGAACTATGTATGTTGTTTTTTGCCAACATACATATATACAGACACTTATTATATAATGTGCACATTAATATATAAAATTATTATTATTATTATTAATTAATTTTTTTATTATTGGAAAATTTAATTTTCATCAAGATAAGATATCACATACAAAAGCAAGAATTTACTATTCCGGTTTAATGAAATCGTAAAGTAAAAAATAAAAATAAAATTAGAAAAAAAAATTGGAAGTATAACAACAACAACAAAAAAGGGATAAAAAAAATTATTCATCTATAACTGTTACGTTCATAGAAATAAAAAATTTAATTATTTTTTCTGTCCTTAAGTTTCTTATTTATCTGATAACTTTTATTCTACGCATATATTCAATTTTTATATAGTACATACTCATATAAATTTTTTACTTACTTCATATGCTCCTGATGTATCAAGAATATCTAATGTTAAATTAACACCACCTATTGAATAATTACCCTGATGCATCTCTTCAACAGTTCGCTTATACTTTGGTGAAAATTTATTATATAAGAATTGCGATATTAATGATGTTTTACCAACTTTAGCTGAACCCATAACAACAATTTTATGTCGAACATTTGATGATGTACATGAATCATCGGATACAGCATCACCACGATTTAATCTATTTAGATAAATGAGAATATATGTATATTGAGTACACTATAATACAAATACCTACGTGTATTTATATACATTTATATATTTCAAGTTAAAATTAAAAATAATTAAAAAAACATTTATTTTTTCTAAAGGATATTACACTAGAGAATAAATTCAAACCAAAGGCATGAAAAAAAAAATAACGGAAGGATGAAGACAAATTAATACATAGAAAAGAAAAAAAAAATACAAAAAATAATAATCAAAGAAAGGTTTATTATGTATTTGTGTGGTGTGTGTCTGTGTATGTATGTATGTATTTGCCGTCGGTAATTTTCTTTCCATTTTTTCTCTTACTTATATTTATTTTGTAAGTATCTCAAATTAACTACATATTTCCTTCGAATGTATTATGTATATATGGAACGTCGTAGAACTTTAATTATTTTATGTAATTTTAATTAAGAAAACATGTCTTTTGCAATTTACTGATGAAAATCTACTGATGATATTCATTCAGCAGCAAAAATTACAACTACTAGAACATCAGTATAAATATAGTAAATAAGAAATGAAAGAAAAAAAAAACATTAATTGAGAAAAAAATATATAGTATATAGTATGTAAAAAAAAGAACATAGTTAAGTAACGAATTTATTCATTCATCATTCAGGATGCTTCTTGTTACATACTCTTTTATGTAGGCACTATTGGTACTATGTTATATGGTAATATTATACTACAACAGTATAGTATATGTACAATGTTTTTTTTAATGCGATATCACAGTGTGTACATTATACAGTAGATTATTTGTGTATATAGAATGTGTTTCACACAAACAAATATCTATACATTTGTCATTGCGACAGAATTGTCGTATAAATAAACATACACATACATAAAATTGTTCTTGTCTCTGAATTTAAAAAAAAAAAAAAAAAAAAAAAATGGAAAATTCTTTCATTTTCAGTTTAGTTGTTCAAATTTATAAATATTCTGAAGAAAAATTTTTCATTTCGTTGTTGTTATTATTATATTGTTTTGTCGTTTCATTTCATTTTGTGATGATGAACAAAGAATAAAAACAGAAAAAAAGTAACAAATTCATTTCATCATCGCTAAAGGAATATGACAAGAAATGCTTTGTATATTCTGCCTGTTTATAATAATATACTATAAGTATGTATATGTATGACATGTTATATTTTGTTAGTTATTTATATTTTTATATTTTTGTGATATCTTTAGCTCTGTTATCCTTTCAGGGTTCTAGCTTATCTTTCCAATTTTTTTTTGTTTTACTTTCTTTTTGTCAGCATGGTAATAAATTAAAAAAAAATGTATACAGCATGTACATACACATGTTCATGTGTACCAGATATGAAATGGAAATTTCTCTTCTTTTAAAGATTTTTCATACTATGTGTACTCGTGTATTATAAACTTGAATTAAATAAAAATGCTGGGTATGTATGCATATGAAAGACATGATAATGAAAACAAAATCTTACCAAGTTAAATGGAAAAATTTTTAGCTAATGTGTATGTACCGTTCGTTCATGAATTCGTTCACAATTTTCATTATTATATTTTTCGTGTTTTGTTTTCACTAGAACGGATAAACGAGTACATGCGAATACGGGTAATGATTTATTTGAAAAATTTTCTTAAAACTTTTAAGGACCAAACTAAAATTTGTTGTTGTTGGTTTCAAAAAAAAGAAAAAATCAAACAAATAAATTTTTAGATACTTAATAAGTATAATACATATCTATGCGTATTTGAAGGAAATGTAATATTTTATGAAATAAATTGAATTATTTAAAACTGTGAAAAAATGCTTTATTATGCGAATAATGCGATGCACTTTGTTGGCAATTAATTTACGCAGAAAATTATTATTCATTAATTCATTTCCTTATATATTTGAAGCGTGAATTAAAATTGAAAATTCGACAGAAAAAAAGGAAACTATATATAAATCCGACTTTGTTATGCACAACTGAATTCTACATTGTATTTTAGTCTTCTTTTTATTCAAAATTATTTCCTTCTTTGTTAATTTTATACACAATTTTATACATATTTTCATATTTTTTCAATATTTAAAATTTATTTGCTGAATACGAATAAAAAAATATTCTATTTATTCATTATTTAAAAACAAAACGTGGGATTATTAAATTAAATATGTTCTATGTTCTATATGTTAAGAATTATTAAATTATGTATGTTCTATCACGAACTTTATTTTGTGGTAGTACAGTAGTACAACGCTGAATAGTGGAGATTATAAAAGCAAATTTTTCAATCAAACTTTCATATAAATATTGCAAACAAAACACTCATATGCTTGTAGTAAAATGCTCGTATCTCGCAGTACGTACTATTCGTACTACGGTACTACCCGGTACTACCGATGCAGTAAACATGTCCTGTATCCTGTATAGTGAATATTGAATGTAGTAATTTTTAACAGAAAATATACATATGCATTTTTCATTTGTACAGGCGTACAGTTGTGTTAAATATTGATAACTGAAACAAAACTTGTTAGTATATACTATCTCATATCCCATTTTCATACTTTTCATTTATTTTTAATGAATAAATGACTGTACTGTACTTAGCTTAGTTATTGTTTTCTCAATAATGTTTCATTTTTTGATGTTACGAAAACGAAAATTTCATGAGAATTAAAATTGAATCGAATTGAATAAATTCTGATATTTATTAAGTGGATAGTGCTAATTCGCAACTATTAAAACATCTATAAAATATTACATCAAAAAATAAAAAATTACAAAAGTAATAAATAATAAAATGAAAGTAATTAAAAAAAAATTCAATACAATAATATAAAAATAATTAAATTAATTGGAAAATAAATTGAATCATTTAAAATGAGAGAAAGAGAGAGAGAGAGAGAGAGAGAGAGAGTGTGGTGTGGTATGTAATTGAAAAAAAATTTCATTTGAATTTATAAAACAATAATTGTCGAATTATTCGAATTATTTCACTAATTTAAAGTTATGAACAAAAGAAATCAATAAAAAAGCAAAAACAAAAAATGTTTTCAATCTACTTATTTACTCGTATTTTGTGTTTTAAATCTTAATCTATTATATACGAGTATATACACAAACAGCACAAATTTCTCTTTGAAAATATGAAAAATATTCGCAATATTTTTTTATTTTTTATTTTTCCATAATTTTTACTTTTATGGATCTTGATTGCCTATATATAACATGTTCTAACATACTCATGCATACCATAAATAAAATCTGTGGAAAATCACATACATTCCAATCTTGAAAAACACAGAACAAGGAATTTATTTAATTTGTTTTTTATTTTTTTTTTTTTGTTTTTGTGAGTGAACGTATTAAATACATTTTGTACAAACATAGCATATATAAATTCGTATTAGAATCATCGTATACATGCGCTTCTATATGCATATATGTGCAAATTATAAGTATTTCGCTTATTATACTCGTATTTTTTTTTTCATATTTAAAATAAAAGAAAAATTGAAAGAAAATTTCATTGAATAAAGAATCAAAAAATATGCAAGGAATTTAGTAGAACGATTGATGGAGCATGAAAGCATTACATATTTATTTTTTTTAATGTTTTTTGTTATGTATCGTACAAGTATAAATAGGTTATTGGTGGTTGTAATAAAAAATAAATCATTATTTATGTTCCTTGCGTATTATGTATAATGTGCACATTTAACTGTAAGTATACGCTTTTGGAATTCAATTTAATCATATTTATGTACGAGAAAAAAAAAAAAAAGAATCAGAAAATAAAGACAAGAAACAAGGACGAAAGAAACTTGATGTACGTACAAATTTCTATATGAAGAAAATACAACCAAACTCATTATTTACCAAGCAATTTAATACCACAACTAGTACTTACTTTTCTCGTTTATGTTTGTCATCAGAATTTCCATCCTTCATGAATGATGGCTGTAAGCTGAATCTTCGTCTTAAATGTCTTCCTTTCATTATGATTACACTCGTACGTACTTATATTATATTATTTTCTTTTTTATTTATTTTTTTTATTGAATAATTTTCCTTTATTTTTATCTTTAATATTTTTCTTGATTTAAAATTTGATGTTTTGTTTGTATATATTCGGATGTCTTCTTTTGTCTGCTTTATTATATCCTTCTTCTTATACACATACAATGTTGAAATAAAAAAATTACAATATAAATTTTTTAAGATTTATAATACAATTTTCTAGATGAATAAATTTTTGTGGTGTTATTTCAAGTCTTTTTCGGTTTTGTATTATTTATTCTTTATTCTTATAACGTGTTGTATATACGTATATTTCCGTTTAATTTTCTTTTTATTTTATATATTTTTTTTTCGAATTTTTGTTGTCAATTTTCCTTTTATTTTACGCAATTTTAGTAATATTATTTTTCTCTTTGAAATGAGTGTCGTTTTTTATTTCTTTTCTTTTTTATTATACGTAGTATTATTTTCTTGTTGCAAAATTTTTTTAATTAATATTCACAGCACACAATGAAAACTGAAAATAAAAATAATAATATTTTAATAAAGAAAAATAGAAAATATTCATACTAAAAAAATGAAAATTCTGAATATAGTATGTAATGTAAACATTTAATCAAAAGAATATTAAATTACTTTATCATTCTAATGAGTGAAAAAAATTCTCTCGAAATATCCCTAATAAATAATTTGTAAATAAGAAGGAAATACATATTTTGAAAAAAAAACACAGAAATGAAAATTATATGTTAGAGAATATCTAACAAAAAAAAAAAAAAATATCCGCATTATATAGTATACATTAAATATAATACGTTCAAAAAGAAATATCTACACAACACTTCTTTCAAGCAAATTGAACGAACAAAAATGAGAGAAAACCAATAAAACGCGAACAACATCAATTATACCATATACTTATATATGTACATAGAAAAATTCAAAAAATCGTATTATATGATCAAATTCGTTTAGCACGCAGATAATACACCACCGTAATCAGATTGTTAATTGCTTGTCACTCTCGTAGTATAATAATACGTGAATTTATTCAGATTAAAAATAAATCAATGGAATAATAAGGATTACGTGTAAAAGTAAAGTTGAAAAATAAATAAATAAAATAAAATAAAATCAAGATACGGATATTTATTCTCATGCATGCATTTTACATTTTAAAGAGGACACAATATATACATAAGTATATATATAAGGATATTTTACTTAAGGATTTAAAAATTTTACAATCGTAAACACGATAAAAGAAAAGTCAATTAGAAGGAAAATTTAGAAAATATATACACACATATATTTATATCAGATGACAAAATAAAAAATAAAAAAATAAAGAAAAAATATACTTAAATCTCATCTCCTTATCTACACACTCAGCACTCACATAACTATATAAACAGATATATGTATATATATCTATAAATATATGCATATACCTATATATGTATGTATGTGTACTTTTGCTTGAAGTACATATATTATATATACCAAAAATTATATAGAAATATAGTATAAACTATATATACTATAGTTCTACAGTCTTGTATACACCCAAATAACAGAACCAAACTAAAAATAGAAATAAAAAACGACATTTTTCCAATTTTAAATTTGAATAAGGAAAAAAAAAGATATGAAGTGAAATGAAGAAAAAAACTTTCAATATCAAAATAATAAAAAAAAACATGAAAAATTCTTAGAAAAAGAGTATCCTTTATTTTTCTTTTAATTTCAGTGTTATTCTGCATTTTAAAAAGGTATACACGTATTTATAGTGATATGAAATACATATACAGATATATTTATGTATATTTGAATAACGAAACATCGCAATTACATTATCAATCAAGGGATGCAAATAAAGAAAGAAAAAATGAGGATAAAATTGAATAATAGCAGATGAACACTCTGGCGAAGTAAAAAAAAGAAAAACACGAAACGAAATTATAATGAAATAATAATATTTATAGGATACAAAAAAAAAAAGCCAAACTAAGGAAAATATAAAAAATGAAGGACAAAAATTGAAAATTATAAAAAAAAAGAAATACGATGAAGATAAAAGGAACCAAAACCCATAATCATTTTGAACATTTCATTGTTGTTATTTGTTTCATTTTTCTCTGTGTTCAATTTTAACAATAAAAAAAAAGAATTTAGAAAAGAAAATTTTACACAAAAAAATGATAAGAAAAAAGAAAACAGAATACACTATACAAATCTATAACTACAGTGTAGATATA
Organism: Villa cingulata; assembly: GCA_951394055.1. NCBI lineage: Eukaryota > Metazoa > Arthropoda > Insecta > Diptera > Bombyliidae > Villa > Villa cingulata. The sequence continues at coordinate 35,810,016 of OX596021.1, read as the reverse complement.
TGAAAGTATACATATATTCGAATATGAATATTTGTATACATTTTTGTATATTATTCTGGTTATTTAATAAAAATAAAACATAAAAACCAACAGTATAAGCTCCTTCATACTTTTCCTATATACAAATACGATCATACGAATGTATGTAAATGTTAGTTGTATTTGAATTCTGTTAACAAAACTGTATAAGGATGAAAATTGAAAACTTTCTATTTAATACAACACACAATACTGTATGAGAGTATAGTAGGAAGATGAAAAAAAAAAACAAAACTTTTATATTGAATATATTTTTCTATTATGTTTTTTTTTTTTGCCTTCTTTTTACAACGTGCACTATACATAATAGCAGCAACAGATAAGCTTCGCTTTTATTATGTTCTTTCTATAAATTAGATTTTTGACATCCTTTTATTGTTTTTATTATTTTAAATTTTTTTTTTTCAAAAGAAACAAAAAGGCAGAAAAACCGAAAAACTAAGAAAAAATTTTTTTCTATAATAAATACTATACTATTTTTGTTTTGAAAAGTTTCTCTTGTCTTGCATTTTATACGTTATGTTATTTTATGTACGTATATATTATATGTGTTTTTATTCACAAAAAACAAAACAAAAACCAAAAAAATTTATCCTTTTACTTACAGAAACAAAATAACTTTTTGTTTTCTTTTCTTTTTTTTATATATTTTTTTAAATAACTTTTTTTAAATTTTAATTTTCTTTTTTTTTCAATTCTATTATCTTTTCTTTTTTTTTTCGCTTTCAATAGGTAGACTATATCTTCTATAATAGAAGTAAATAAGCCAACAATAATATCACCAATGTCACGTATGCACACAACTTACGTACTAAATCAACTGAAACGGATTGGCTGACTGAATGGAATATTTTATTTTGTTTTTTGTTAAATGCGATACGAATAGAAGTATAAAATTTAATTCACAATAGCAACGACACAAGAAAGCATAGCGTTAACGACTGGCGATTGTAACCTGTAACGTAACAACAAAAGTTTCTCACTCAAATGATTTTTTAAGAAATAATCAGGAAAAGTTATAAGGTGGGTGGGGTGGTATAAGCTAAGTATGTGTGATTGTGTGCAGGCAGAATATAAAATATTTTGATAATTTTAACTGTTTATGCGATGGTGGTCGTACTATGTTAGTGATAAGAGAGAAAGAGAGATTTTAGTGTAGCTTAATTTTGCTGTGCTACAGATTCACATATAAGAGACGTAGGTTCTATATGGGTTCTAAATAGGTAACTAAAAAGTTTATTGTACTTTATATGTGCACATTTGAAGCTTTATGATATACTATACACATATACTAGTAAATATAAATTTTATATAATAATAAATAAAATACTCATACATGCATACATGGGTACTTAACATTTTTGTGTATCCTTTTCTAAATACAATTTTATAGCTATAACTATATACTTATATTCTACACATTTAAAAATGAAATAAAACAAAAATGTTCTATACCATTCCATGCACATTCACCTCAGTTATTTTATTATGTTATTATCCTTATTGCGCAAGTGAATTTCAGTTATGTATGTTCTTTATTTTTAATATATAAAATAGCTACAGCAACAACAACAATTAGTAAAAATTTATCTTTCTCTGAGCATTTTATATATCCCGACCCGAAAAAAGAAATGAAACCAAAAAAAAATACAGAATAAAAGGAGCAAAATGAAAAATTTCCAAAAAAAGTTCTCCAATTTTACCATAGAATTGGTATTGCTGTTGATTTAAGTGGATATTATAATGATAATGATAATAATGTTGATAATGATGATGACGATGATGAGAATGATGATTCTAAATACTAATCCTTATAAATTGCGAACACAACACATTTTTTTCCTCATACCAGTACTTTCGAACATGCTTTTATGTGCGTTTTATATATTAAAAATTTTACATTACAGATAAGTTTTGGATTTTGGTGGACTTATATGATTTTATACGTACACATATTAGATGATATACATACTTGATCCTCTGTTGTTTTTGTTTGTCTGTGTTTCCTTTTTGAACTTGAAATAAAACGATGTTTACTTCTTCTAAATTTGATTATAATACCAGATAACAGATTTGTAGGTATATACACATAGGATAAGCCAAAAATCCTAACTAAATCACAAAACTGAAAATACAAAGCACTGTCGAAAAAAAAAATAATAATAACGCAAATAAATTGTTTATTTTTGCCCCGGCTTCACGATTACGATTCAAAATGCGATATTACGATTGATAAGTGTATGTACTTTTTATGATTATTTTTTATCAAACGTTTTATGATAACTCAGAAAATATATTAAAATTTATCAAAAAAAAAGGAATTTTATTTTCCTACAATGTTCTTCAAATTGAAATTTATTTTTTTCGAATGAAATTAATATATTTTTATATTTTTAATTGTCCTTTAAAAATTTTTATTTCTGTTTTTCACTTTATCAGTAAAAAATTATTCTTATACACAGTTAATCACTCTATCTTATCTAATAGACCACTTAAACAATATAATAATAAACTTAGATACTATATCTACATTTCCATCTATATGCCAGCTGAATTATAAAAATTGTGTGTATTGTGAACGAGTAGATCCCGGACATTAATTTTTTCAGATAAAGTATTAAAATATTTGAATAAGAGGACATCGAATCATGAGGATTTCGTTATATTATGCATATGTACATAATGTATATTATATTTAATAGAAGAAAATTTATTTTCATAGTAAAGTTGATAGTCGAGAATAAAGCACAAACCACACTTTCACACCCATACATCAGCAAAATAATACAAAAGCCCAAAAAAGAGCGAAAGAGGTATTGAGAATATTCTTATATGTATATAGTTGGTTGAAAATTCCCTGCTCGTGTGTGTTGGTGTTGTTGTCGCACCAATATACAATATTATCCATTATATTTCACTCCACTGTGCAATTACAATATCCACTACACTATAGAACGACAAATTATATTTATCTATGATACAACAAATAGAACCAGAACTTAAATTAAAAACAGTTTGAACATATTTTATATGTAATTATATATGATATATTCGTATTGTAGTATAGAAGAAATGGAAACATATTAATCGCATTCGGTATGGATTGCTTTTTTTGAAAATATTCCCCATTTAATTCTTTAACCTTAAAAATAAGAATTTGTACCTTGAAAAATAACTGAGTGATTAAATTTAAATACACATACATATGCCATATCTTCTAATGCGAGAACCATATTGAAAAATTCGTAAATAAACACGAAGCAAGTATTCTTTATTAAAAATTGCATTGAAAAATAGGTTTGTATGAATAATCGTATAATAAATCGAAGAATTTTAATACAATTTGCATTCATATTTTTACTTCATTTTTAAAATCCATTAATTCTTCTGGATCCTGAGGAACATTTATGCTTTCGGCAGTAAATCTATATAATATAAATTTTTATATTTTTACTTGATTTCGTTAAAAGCAGAGGTCATAACTAGAAGTAATGCTTCTATCAAAAAGAAAATGTTACTGCTTTCCTAGAAATGTAATACAAATGAATTGTAATTTTCTCAGCGCGACTACTATACACCAAATTTTAAATGTAGGTACTCCTATATATTAATTGTTTTGTAAGTGAGATTTGGTCGGTATGATTTTGTATCATACTCATACACAGTTCGATTCGATTTGAAGTTAATGTTAAGCTCAACGTTAAAGCATAGAATAATGTTAAAGATGGTTAAAGCAAAACGTCGGTTAAGTAGTGAAACCTCGTAACTAACAAAAAAAATTTTTTTTCAGGAAAAGAAAAAAACGTAATTTTAAGTACAATTTTAATGACTTTTCCAAAAAATTTACAAGCTGTTTAAAAGTTAAAGAAATAATTAGTTGAAATATATTTATTTTAATAATTTGAAATCATGTATACATGTTAATTTGAATAAAAAAAAAAATAATTGTTTTTCGACTTACGAGGTTTCACTACTTAACCGACGAAAAGTTAGCTTTTGTTTGTTGTTGCGATGCAACATGAAAATTTGTAATGAAATTTCTCCCATGAGATTTTCCATAAATTTAAAAAAACGACAATGTAAGTATAATCCAAAATATGTACATACATATACCCAAACTAAGTAATATAATATGAATATGCGTGTTTATTCTGGATACTATATTCATTCAAATCTGAGTATTAGGGATCATAAATATTAAGTATGAGAGTATATGTATATGTATGTATTTGTAAATTTTACAAATAATCGTATAATTTAGCATTTACGAGTATGTGTACGGATATAATTCGCAATTTTTATGTGCGTTACATAAATAATGTCCATATACAGAATGTTGACTTTATTTTTTATATAACAGAATACCAGAAAAACTTAAATAAAATCAAATTTTATGCAATCATTAAAAACAAAATATCTAATTTTTTTTGGTATTTTGTTTTCTTTATTTTATTGGCTCCAATATAACAATATTTTGAATAATATATACGCCATACGGGTATAGAAATACTCCCAAAGAAAATCAATTGTTTTTTTATATGCTGTATTAACATATTTTTTAAAATAAAATTATACACAAAATGTGAAATTATGTATGTATACGCGATTTATAATTCTATTGTTTATATGTGTAATAACATTGAAACGACATTGAATATAATATTAAAAGTGCATACTCATATGAATTGCATTTATGTACGTATATAAGTTTAATCGCAGAAAAACTATAAAAAAAAATTAAAAATCAAAGTTTTACGAATACGAATATGTATATACACGTCTATATGGCACATATATACTACATACAGATAAGTACATTCAATTCTGAAATTATTGTTTTAAAACAAAAGAATGATAAAATTATTCCTTCCTTCCTTTATTAAATTTTTTCATTACATTTTTATTTAAAAACACAACACAACATTATATCCAATGATAAGAACATAAAATTGAAATAATTGCAATATACATAGGTACATATACATACTTACACATAAACAGGTGTACAAACACTGAGTATAGTTTTTTTATTTATTTTTAAAAGAAACGAAAGAAGATAAACAAAAAATAAAAATAATTCAATAGTTGAAAATACTATATGAGTAAGGAAATACTCCGTAAAATACACCATACAATGTATCCGCATACTTCTTTTGGTCCTCGTCCATTTTTAACACAAAATTCTATGGAAGAGAAAAACAGAAGAAAAAAAATGTTTTTTTATTTATCAGTACACGTGCCTCGCACTGAATCCATATATTATTATCTAACATCTAGGAGCATATGAAAGGAACGTATGAGCTTTTATCAATTTCGTAACTTATTATACACCAAATGTTTATTTTATATATAATAATATAGTTGATTTTATATTTTTCTGTTTTGTACGCATAATTTGCACATAATTTATATTTTATATATGTATGCCTTCACGCTTGATACACGCACATTAAATAAATATTACATAATGTATAAAATTCAATATGGATTTTATGATGGTAGAAAAAAAAATGTTGCCTATGCTCGATGTGTAAAGTATAGTAAGAGTAACCGCAGGAATAGAAGACTGTAAGAAAAATAATTTAAAACAAAATTATTTAAGTTTTGAAAATTATGATTTCATTTTTAAATTAATCGTTCTTACTGAAGGTAATATTCTTTAATATGAAAATGAAAAAATGTTATGTAGTTCAGAGTCTAGCAATAAAATTTGATTATACAGTCATGAATAAACTTCTCTAAACATTTTTGTGATACGTTATACGGTATGATATTCTTATAACACAAAAATATAAAAATATTCTATTAATTCTCTAATCCCCAGTATGTAGAATACATTCTTAATAAGAATCGAAAGATATCTACATACATAGATGTCTTGAAAAATTTAAATATATCCTTCCATCTTTCTACATATCCATTTTGCAATAAGATAGAGAGATGCTGAGACATTTTGTACATTACTTCATCTTTATCTTTTAACGAATATTTTTGTATTTAAACGATTTAAAAAAAAATAACAATTTAAAAGCTCTCATGACATCTTTGAGTTTACATGAAAATTTTATTCGTTAAATGATATAACGGTTAATTTTATTTTCAAAAATATCAATGCAAGTGCACGAGTAGTGAAAATTGAATTGTTGAATATTGTTGATCTGGTGATTGAACAAAGCTTTTCCACAATTATTCTTATACTATATAATTTTATTTTTGAAAAATCCCTTGCATCATGGCAAAACATCAAAACATAGAAGTAATTTTGGCAAGATTAGGGTAAAATTGTCTAGAAAAAGGTGCACTAACCAAAAATGAATCTAAACAAATTTTTTTTTGTTCAATAAATTCATTTAAAGATGTTTCCAATTTTACATAAGTAGAAAATTTTCTACATAGTTTGAAACTTCCGATTTGGGTCAGTTAGTACATATTCCTTTTATATGTGTTGTTGAATAATCAATTCGTTTTTTTGATTTTTTGTCATCTGATATGACCTTAAATCTTTATGTAATTCAATTAAAATTAAAACGTACACAAAACACGAGGAAGAAAAATATCTTGTTCGGATATCCAGGTCAATTTAATAGTCACATTTCACATCAGTTACATTATATCCGCACAAATATGTTTACAAGAGTATAAGTTATATAGCTTTTTGTACACTGTGTATATAGCATCACATGTCACATATATGTACTTACTACTTATACAATTATTGGTGTATCGATAACTTAATTAGGTGTTAATTCTTACATGAACTCTATAATATAAAAATGACGTAAGATATGTACGTAAAAAATTTAAACACATATCTCATATTATAAGATATGATACTGCAATGATTATGGGTTTTTTGAACTGTATCATATACACATGCATAACATACATACATATTATGTCAGCAGATATACATAATTTTTTTTGTGGCCTAGAAAATACGATAAATTTTATCTAACCCCATTTAATTTCATTTCACACATTCAATTTTTCAACTACATATCTATATAATAAACTAACCATAGTTATAGTAAAATATATGTATAATACTTCTATACATACGAATAAGTATGTACGATATGTACATATAATTTAATTGTTTTTGCTTTTATTTGGTTAATATCTGATTTGAAATTTAATTCAGTTTAATAAAATTAAATTTTGTATGGAGTAGTTGTGTTGTATATTTATGTAGCACATAATAAAACATAGTATTACAATTACCATTAAAATTTATTGTTCATATTTTCCTGGATCTTATACATATGTATACAAAATAAAAATAAGAAAAAAAAAAAATAAATGAATGAAATTACAAAACATAGTGGGTGAATAATATAATAATTTTCGAATATACTTAAAGTCATAAAATAGAAAGCAGTTACATACGTAAAAGGATATTCTGTTATTTGTTTTTTGTTTACAAATTAGAAAAACTTATATACACTTTTATATTTACAAAAAGAATTTTACCGTTAATCTTTACAATGACTACATTTATGGAATTTGAATATTATTTTAGTTTTGCTTAATAATGGTTATAAGATGAAAAGAATATTAATTTAAAGATTTTTTATGAGAAATTCTAAAATTTGTATTTTGTTGCATTTGAGCACATCAGATTGTAAATAAGGTAGTAGAAATTAAAAATCGGATCTCCTTATATTGCAAATTCATTCATAATGCAAAACGAAAAAAAAATATATAAATTCAAAATTGTTAAAAATCGTACATGTATAAAAGATGATAAAAATTTTATTTTGAAGATTATTCTGTTAAGTAATTTCGGTGTTATTGGATTCAAATTAATTGTATAGTTAAAACTGAAGATTTTTCTATATTCAAGTGGACGTATTAATGAAATCAATAAAAATGAAAATTGTAAGTGAATTTGTATTTTGGAAGAAATAATTAATCAAATGACTGTTTATAACATAATAATATAGTGGATATAATAGAAAAAATAAATGAAACTATTCAAAATTATCAAATAAAAATATATTTTTTTAATTTGTGCGCAGAAAGAAACTAAAATTTTATTTCAAAAATACGAAAAATAAGTAAAATTCTTTAAATTTTTACAGATAATTTTATTTGCAATAATTGTTTTGGTGAAATCTCAACAATCGAGATTAAAAATGAGAAATATCCGACAGTTAATAACAGAAGATTCAGCTTTAGCTGAATCACCATCGTATTATTTATTGGAACCTAATGGTATGCAATAAATTATAAATTTTTGAATTTTTTCTTTAAAAAAATTTTTACTAGCAACTACTTTTATTTCGATTTGAAATTCATTTATCTTCCTAGGACCTGGAACATATGCTTTCGGTTATGAATTAGATGATACACCAACTGGAAATGTACAATTCAGAGATGAAGAGAAATTATCAAATGGAACTGTAAGAGGAACATATGGTCATATGCGATCAGATGGACTTATGAGTGTTACAAAATACTTTTCAGATGAGAATGGTTTCAGGTAATTTATGTTCGTCTATCTATAGTTGAATAAAAAAAAAAAAATAAAGAATGAAAAAGATAATTTAATTTTTTGTTCCAGATCTGAAACACAAACTTTCAAAAGTGATGATAATACATCCAAAAATGATAATAGAAATATTCCACATCCACTAGATCATAGTATTAGTGGCAATGATCTCGAAATGGGTACTGATAAGCATTTACAGGATGAAAATAATGATGATAATGGTCAAATGACATCAACAAAAATCGATGGTGTACAACCTGTAGCGGTCATGACAAAAAATGGTTATGGAAAATACGGTTTTCAATTGATTAACAATTTTGTTCCAGCAAATTTTCCAATCATAACTTTCAATCCACGTCCAGCAGAAAAAGATGCTGGAAAACAACAAAATGACGATCAATATGATTTCGTTGATTTTCAAAATGATAAATTTCATAATCCGTTAATTGGTGATGATGGAAAGAAATCGATTTTAAAAAAAATATCCAAGATCGCAAGTGATGTAATGGAAACGGCTGATACAAAAGAAGCATCGTGGTACAAGAATTTCATTAGAAACAGAAGAAAGGAGTTTTTGAGACGATACAAGAATCAAGTAAAATCTTGATTCAATTACATTAAAATAGAAAATATAATTAAGATTAAATTTTATATGAAATCCGTTTATTTATGTATGTGAAGGAACAAACGGATTTCGACAAATTTGCGTGTATATTTATTCTATGGCTTTTATATTTATTAATTTAGCACCAATTATCACTTGAATTTCTAAACATTGAAACATTTAATAAATTCATTTTTTAAAGATATGTTTTACTTCAAATGTTTTATTACGAAAAACATCTTACATTAGTGAGCATTATACATTTTTTTTTTAATTTTTCATCCTAAAATCAAATAGAAACTCTTAATCGTGATAAATAAATAAATAAATATTTTATTAATTTAATAAAATTTAATTTGAAGTTTGATAGTATTAGAACCGTGGTTTGTTAATAAATTGTATTGTGTTTTAGACAAAAATATAGCCTGACCACTTTTATATAAACTTCTAATATTCTGTGAGTTTGCTAAAGGATACAATTCACCTGATGAACAAAACGATGTTACACAATTTTTTGATTTTGTTTTTATATAAAAATTAATCAATACATTTTTTGGTACAGGACTAGTTAACCAAATAACAAAACAATCTTCATTGCTTTCTAAATGTTTTTTCTGATCAATTTCATTGAATGAATTTTTCAAATAATCTCTTTGTGTTACTTCACCAGAAAGTATATCGTTGTAATGAATTTTCGTTGTCATCAGAAAAGCTGGTATATAATCTCTATATTTACCTGTACCGAAATTTTGAATTTTATCTGATATCAAAAACATACAATGACATTTATGTATTCCAAATTCCCGATTCATTTTTAAATCTAATATTATAGTATCATATCTGTTCATATATGGATGAATTATTTGAATTAGTATATCAGAATGGAAAAATTCTATGTGCTTTGCTAATTCTGAACCTATTGTGGTTTTTTCACAGTCAATTATTGGACATACGAATGGATTCTGACAAAAATTGAATTTTTTAATTTTAATTGATCGTTCTCTGTATTCGAAATCCGAGGAAATGGTTGTGGTGGAACTGATGAAACTGTCAGTATCAAATTGGTTCTCATTTAATTCAGTATCAGGAGAGAAAATGTTTGATTTTCCAATGAATGTTTTTGTTGTAGCAATTGAAGTATCTGATTTCGTTTTTCGGATTTGATTTCTTGAAGTTATTTTAGAACGTATGTTAGTTTCATTTGGATTCATTTCATATATTGACTTCGAATGTGAGAATTCTGAATTTTTCCCTTCTTTCATTACGAGTCTATGTAATTTTTCATTTGTCGTAATTAAATCACTAAACTGACTTATTGCCATTACGTTATTAAAATCTTTTGTAAGATCTGTGGAATAAATTTATAAAAAATTAAAAAAATCGATGGAGGACTACTATTCAAAATATAAACTACAATTTTTTTTTTTTTTTTTTGATTACTTACCAACAGGAATAATTATTTTACGCATGTTTGAGGTTGTTTGCGTCTTGACATTTTCGAATTTTTTCGATTTGTTACAGTTCATGGTCACCAACGTGTTAGTTTCAAAATCAACTTCTAGTCGGGAATAAACCTGGAATTTATCATCGAGATCGCTATTTTGCATACAATTTTTATCAGTAACCACTAAAACGGGTTTAACCTCTACAGGCACATTGAAGGAATTGAATTGTGAAACAGAAACTATATAATAGAAAAAAGAATAATCAGAATTTTGTATCTTATTTTTATTTAAAAACCATTAAAATAAGTACCATTATCCATAGTTTGATTACAATATTTACTATCAGTATTTAGGTATCCAGCTTTACGTAAGTAATCAATTTTCGGATCGAAACCAATACTTTGAAGTTCTCCACTAATAGTCCTTTCATACAATTCCTTACGATCACTGGGTATCTAAATAAAGTTAAATCACTCTTTTGCTTTTTAACCTCAGGGTGGTTTCTTTATGTCTCAATACCGTTTTGGAAGCCGAATTGTGGTTACGAAAAACTAGTATTGTTGAATCGGATGCGGTGTCGACACATTAAGAAACTCACCTCATATATAAATTGTTGAAATTACTTCAAAAATTGATGTCTTAGAAATTTCATTTGTCCTATTTAAATCTATAACAGAAGATTTTTCACTTTTTCTTTGAGATTGAATTACAAATGCATCAAAATCTGGCAATTTTACAATACTCTGATGATAATTAGATTCTTCATTTTCACAAGCATAACTAACAATATTATGATGCTGCTTTTGATAATTTTCAAATAATGAATACAAATTTCTATCTTTGCCCACGCTTAATGTTCGATTTCTATACATTCTAATGCATAAATTTTTATTATTAATTTTTTTCTTTATATTTTTATTTTATTTACGATTTTTATTTCATATTTCTAACTATTCATTTTCTATAACACAATTTACATAATACATTTATGAGAAGAAAAAAAAAACAAAATTAAATAATAATTGCCTCCTATAAAAAAAGTAAAATATGCAAGTTGTATTAGAAATTTTGGCACAAAAATTACAATTTGTTTCCTTATTGGAAAATTAACTTTATTTATAGTTAATAATGATTTTGATTGATTTTACAAATCAACTAGAAATTAATTATTGCCCTAATATACGATTATCTTTCAATATTATGAAAGTTATTGAGTCAAAGGTCAAAGGCTACTCTCAAAAACAGAAACAAAATTATAAATTTTGCTTTCTGCGATCAATACACAGTCAGTCAGACTGTTTATATCAGTTTAATATTTTGTACTGCATGTTTCGACCGTTTGTTTGACTGTCAATATTTTAATATAAAAAACGAAATTAGAACTACATACGTGACTCTCTAATATATTGTGATTGTGTGTGTATCCTGTGTCTATATTAGCAATATTTATGTATAGATGTGGATGGTAACGTCAATATTATTTGACATAACATAACATATTATATTATATTACTGTGTGTGAGTATATTATGGAAGCAATATTCATTTGCAAAATATTAAAAAAAAATTTATGAAGACAAGTTCAATGCTTTTACGACTTTTTCTAAAAACTTTATGTGTAAAAATCAATATATCAAAATTATTGCAGCAATATTTTGAAGAAATGTTGCTCTCCAAATCAGAAGCAATATTACCATCCAGAAAAAATTGCCGGAAATGCATTGTCTATGTAGCTATGTAGTCAATATCCATATTGCCATTGCCGACCATATTGCCAGTATAGGCGCAAGCACGGTATAAAGAATAATAGTAGTAGTATCCTCTATACCGTGGACGCAGGTAAGGTTGTTTGACATTGGTATTATTTTTTTTTTTAATGTGATCATGTAAGCCTGCTATGCAATTTTTTTTTATATTTATTTTTTTATTTTTTTTATTAAGGGCCGGTACTCACATCGAAAGCTAAATTTTTCTCCATATAAAACCTATGTAAAAAAAATGTCGCTAAATTGTTAGCTAAATTTTTAGTTTCAAATTTCGCTTACTGGTACTCACTTCCAAACTAAATTATTTCGGTGGAACTTAATAGTGGAGAGTTGTGGAACTCATTTTTCACAATCATTTTATATGGTCGAGCATATAAAAGGCAAGCGAAATATTGACAGCTCAAATATTTTGACAAATAAATATTTATTTATTTATTTTTACTTAATTTAATTTCATAGCCTCCATGATTTTTTTTCAAAAAATTTCAAAACTCTATGTACTCTACACACATTTCCTTCCACAATTTTTAGCTTGTAGAATTATATATGCAATTGCAAGCGAAAAATTTCACGGGAACTGAGTACCAGGTCTAAGAGGTGAAAAAAGTAAACTGTCTTACCTCTGCCCACACCACACTGTGCAATTGGTTGTACTAACTTCTTGAAAGTGATTATGTAAGACTATGTATGCATTTAGTTATATTTTTTGCAAATAGTCATCTAAAGCTAAATAGTCATCAAATTTTATTTTTCTTCAAAATGATCTTTTAATTTGTAAATTATTTCTTTAATCAAATGTACATATGTACAGGAAGAACCATAATATAGTGTAACCGTATAAGTAATGACGTACTATAGCTCTAGATATCAACTTGCGGCTTGTATTAATATTATTTATGCCATTTATTATTTGTCACCAATTATGATTTCATAATACAATTAAAACTGGCTCTATTTTCTTCATAATTTTTGTAATTAACTCTAAGATTATGAAAAATTAATTTACAATTTGATAATATTTCATATTTTCAGCGTTTTCATATTTCATTGTTATTATTAATCGATGTTTGTATTTCGACAAAAATTCATATTTTCGATTGCATTCTAAATGCAAATAAATTATTCCATTAAAACATTTATTTCCGTGTTAAATATGTACATAATATAGTACATATGTACATGTACATAGTACAATCCATGTTATACTTTTCACAAATGCAATATATAAAAATAGTACATTACAATATTTGTATGTATTTATGTATGTTTGTATGTATGTATGTATGTATATTTAAGTTCAAATATATTCATATGTAATATGTAAGCACGATTTTACGTGATTTTAAAAGTGATGCAAAAAAATTAATTTCTATTCAATCTAGAAATATTTTGATTAAAAAAATTTGTATTTCCACTCTAATGTTATGTGGTAAAGTAGAAATTATCAAAATTAATCATGATTTTCCTATCTTTAACCTTGATTCCTACAGCATTTTTAATAACGCTTACGTACATCATTTTTCAAAATAGATATTAATTTGTTTATTCTAATAATCTTAATTTATAATTCCACTCAAATACGTTTCTTATATATAAGAAATATCACAGAGAAATAATTTTCCATAAAGGAAACTTTTGTAGCATATTAGCTTGTTACAAAATTTCTTCATTATCAAATCAATCAACAATGGTGCTATAACGCGATATGAGTATTGGCTCGCTCGAAATTATGTAGCTACTTCTCCAGATGGATCTGTCCACATCAGCCAGTGTTTTTTAATTTTGTACTCTCAACGTCTTTCCGATGACGTCATAATTATTTAATTATTTTTTATAAAATTAAGAAAAATGCAGTATTTTTTCATACCGATTTCTGAAATTATAAAGAAAACTAAATATAATCAGGTATAGGTACAATAATTTTTTTTACATCACTGTTTTAATCGTAATAAATAACTGTAAACAAACAAATAAATAAATAAATAATCATATAATGAAAAATAAAGTGAATTATGGCTTATGATATTATACACACACATATAATACGATGCATTTTTACGAATTAAATTAATAATAATAATAAAAAAATTAAATATAATTGGCTTTTGGTAATGAGGAAAGAAGTGCTCAATTAAGAAATATTTCTTTTATAAAAATTATAGAACCGTAAATCTTTTTATCTACAATACAATAATAATAATAATACTTAATACAGTATATTATGTAGGTATTTATAATAAATGTACATATATCTACATACATAATGTAATGTGTACATATCGAATATTTATGATATATGTAATGTACTTATGTTTTGTACATACAGAGGTTTTGGTTTTTTTTTTTTCCTGTAACACGAACACACATGAAAGTGAAATGAATTTTAATTTTAGACTGGATTTTTTTTTTCTTCATTTAAAATAGTACAAAAAATTAGGTATATAATGTCTAAATACTTATGTATATAAATTTTTACATATGTTATATGTATATACTTATGTATATAAAATCAGATAACTTTATAAAATAAATTTTATACACTATATGAATATAATACTCATGATCATGATGTACATACGAGTTACGAGTGTACTGTACATTATTATTGTAGAGCAAATGCGATGATAAGCTTCAATAAACATAAGCGAATTTTTTCAGTGTCTATATTTCTTTGTTTTTATACCAGCAACATATCATTACATACACAGTTTAAATTTATGTGAATTTGAAAATATTATAAAAAATACAAGAGCCGAAAAGGAAAATCCATAGGAAAAAAAAAAATAATATTAAATTTACTGATTTATATTTTACACTTTACAGATTATTATCTGTTGTATAATTTTTGGTAAATGAGTGGTAAATTGAATGAAAATATACTCGTATATAGTACAACTCGTAATATATACGTAATTGCTTGTTTTTTTTTTTTTTTTTTTTTTTTACTTTTGTCTTGATTTAATCCATAATCTGTATTAAATGGTCAACATTTACTCGTACTATAATACGAATACGAGTATGAATATGAATGTTATAAAATACATGATACATACCATCATATAATGTTTCTGTTTGTATATATAAATATAATCATATAATAGAGCACATTGAAATTATACATAAAGTTCGAATATAATATAATATCAACATAAATAGTACAAAACTTTTCATTTTACTCTTTGATCTATTCAACAAATTAAATAATAATGATGATAATAATGATAATAACACATATTAAATGCTTATCAAAAGTATGTAAGTACACAATATTCACATATGTATGTATGTAAAATTTTACCAAATATCCGTTCATTATTTTAAACTTTTATCACATGCGCAAAATGTTTATTATTGTTGTCGTTTTTTGTTTTTGTTTTTTTTTATTTTTATTTTTTATTATTTATTTTTGTTTGTATAATTTCTGTATCTTGTTTTTCCTCAATTCACTATGATTTTCAACCATATATATATACATACATACATATATATATATAATAATATACGTGTGAAATAAGGAAAAGTGAAAATGAATTAATCAATTTAATTAATATAAAATAAACGAATTAGAAATGAACATAAACAAATTATAATAAGTATAAAATAATATTTTCTTTATTCGGTATGCGTACATAATGATAAGTATATATCGTATGTGTAAATCATGCATAAATATGGATTTTTGTATTTTTTCTTGTTTTTACATACTACTATATACAAGTATACAGTATATATTTTTTATATTAAAAAATGTCACCGAATTGTCTAAAAAAACTCATTAATGAAATAATTAAATTTATAATAAGTGCACGCGTATTTGTTTACCTATAGGTGATTGAGTACACGTATACATATATGTTGCTAAATTGCAATTCAATAATATCTAATATATTTTTATGGAAAATACTCGCAACTTTGTCAAAGTCAGAGTAGTGATATACAAGTAGTAATATAATATATAAAACGAAGAAATATTTATGATTATTTTCAAAGTCAAATTGGATAATTTTCAAGTTAAATACGTAATTACAATTTTTCTTGCATATTAATTTTTAATCGTATCCACCTTTAATATGTTCACATGTTTATGTACACTCACTTTATATTTTGATTCCTAAAATGACCTGCAAGTAATCATTAAATTCTGTGTAATTATAACTAACATTTTATACTTGCATTTTGTGTGTTACCCTTAATGAAAGTTATTTGACCATCAAGAAAATAAATTGAATACAAAATTTATAAAAAGAGATGTAAAGGTAACCAAACTTTAAAAATGCACATAACAATTCATAATATACGGTACTGTACATTCGTTGTACGGTACACATAATAATTACTTCCATTTGGCACAATTTCAAAGATACAATGAAAAAAATTTCAATAAAGTGCAAGTTATGATTTTTTTTTTTATACATAATGTACTACTACTTTTTCGTATTTTTTTAAGATTATCTACTATTTGATATGTTTGATAATATGTTCCTGCATTGTCAATAAAAAATTTTCATTTATAGTTGTAGATGCTATAATAATTGAAAATCAAATAAAAAATCATCATAAATTCATCAAAAACAGAATTCACTCTGTTAACTGATTAACTTGAACATACATATGCGATACAGAAATTATTTATAAAAATATTAAATAGGTATTTACATACACTACTATGAATACGAACGTACATGTACATGAATATTTTAGTTCACACAGTAATAATTCAATCAAATGAATGATGGTAATAACGTTGTTTAGAAACTTCATACTTAGTAATGTGCATATAAAGGCAACAATGTTGCTTCAAATTGCTGCTCTAGCTTATACACATTTTTATATACGCATTCATAAATGTATCTATGCGAATGCTATAAATGATATGATAGGCGCGCGCACAAGATTTGAATTTAAATGCGAAAAAAGTATTTTTCGAATCGTTAAAATGATATTTTTTTTATTTTATCTTTGTTTTTAATTTAATTTTTTTTTTGAAATACATAATTGAAAAAAATATTCAAATAAATAAATAAATTTGACATATTATTAGTTTAATTTGAATTTTCTAAGCAAATTTATTTCATTTTAAATGAATTGTTATAACTTCATTATGAATAAATATAAATGCAATTTTTTTCGCATATTTTGTTTAGATTCATGATACGTACACATATCGTAAGTATATATGTTTTATAAATTATATTTATATATAAATACAATAATTGATATAACAAAGGCGAAAGGCGTATCAATTATGTGAATAATTAACTTTTGTTGATATAGTTTACTTTTATATTTGCGTAACTAAATTTATATTGAAAATTATTTTACATATAACTCATTAATCGAAATTAATTACCTATAGTATGTTGCCAATAAAAAGTGAAATTGATTTTAAATCAGCTAATTTAGATTATACTCGTAAATTTTGTTATATTTTTATATGTATACTCGTATATGTATACATATGTGTGCCCGAGTAATGTTTAAAAATAGCGTCGATTTGTAAATTTTTTGAATATAAAATCAACTTTTTATATAATGTATAAATGTATACGTAAATATGTATAATTGCATAGATCTCCTATACATAGGTATATTACAAAAATAAATTCGTGAAAAAAATTCAAAAGTATAACTAAGTAAGTGATAAATAATTATGAAAGGAAAAAGGAGGAAATCAGATTTTGATTGAATTTCCTTGATAATGAATTACAGCAACAACAAAAATTAAAACAAAAAAAAAAAATTCATGAATTTTGACATTATTTTCGAGTAGAAATAAAACGAAACGCGTTAAAATTTACTTTTTATAATTATAGAGAGGAAAAATGAAAATTATGTCTTAATTCAATACAAAAAATGTTAAACTAACTTAAGTGGACCAATCTAAAATATAATTTTCGCAATTTTTTGTGTACCGATAGTCATCTGTAGTAACAAAATGGACAAAAATTATATTAATCTTGCATGTATGCGAGTATTAAAAGTCTTTTCATTTTTGAGATCTTATAGCACTTACAATATTATAAGTCTAATTCAATTTAAATTTTTTGTTTTGATTCATTATTGCAAATAAATTCTTTTTGGTTTCAATTCGTTATCTTTGTATTCATTTTATTAAGCAAGTGTCACATCTCGTCGACTTTTTTTCGCATGAAATATGAAAATATGATGATTGTATAATATTTTCATGCAAACATTTTTGTGTTATTTTTAAAAAAAAAAAAAAATATATTATATATTTCACCACAAAAGTATCGGAAGGAAGTGAACTAATACTCATATATATTCACATAAATACCAGTATATGTACTACATAAATGGAGGATATAATACAAAATGTTTTCATTTAATGTATCATTTTTCATAATATTAATATTGTAATTTAATATACCGGAATTGAAAAAAATAAAAAAAATGAAATTTATTCGGAAAAGAAGACGTATTTTATATATATGTGTATAGTATTTTCCCTCTTTCATAATCTATACATATTTTGCATTACATATTTATGTACATAAATATATTGTGTATATTGTATTGTATTTATATATGTATTGTTTAGATGTTATATTATTTTTTCGTGTTATAAAGATAACAAATAAATTTGTACCTCAGTCTGAATATGAATCGTATATTAACAAGATATTTCCATCTATACATTATGTTATATGTATGTATGTGACTATATCAAAAATATATAAAAAATAATATTTTTTCCTCAAATTTTTTTTTATTTTTTCGTTATTTTTATTTTTTATCAAAATTAAATTATGACACAATTACTTGTCACTTTCATTTTTCGTTTTTCTATCAACTGGTTTTTCAAACATTTTTTATGTAAAATAATTTTTAAATATGTATTTTATTATCCTCTTTTATTTATAAATAGTGTACGCAAAATAAAATACTAATAACATCTGTAACATTTACATATTTCGATATTTAAATCAGAACTTCATTTTTATATATTTTTTTTATATTTTTTGTACTATAACTATATTCATATAATATAACTATGTATGTATAAAATGCTACGAATCAAGTGGGTGTTTAAAGAATTGATCTAAATTTTAACAACATTTTTAGTATGTATATGAAGATATCTAATTTAACCAAAGAATTCAAATAAAACTGGAAAATTAGCAAACAAAAGTAGAGAAGAAAATTGGAAAAAAAAATAAATTTTTATCATCTCCATATGGATAATGAATCAACGTAAATAATAATACGGAGTTTTTATAGGTAAAAGGAGAGTGATGTGAGTGTTTATGATGATAGCTGACTGGTGATTCTTCTACTTTCGTAGCTGTACAACTCTAAGTGAACCAGGGCTTTCACAGAAGTGATTTCATATGGCTTTATTACTATCATGAGTGGTGATGGACGATCTGGAAAAAATTAAAACAAAGAGAATTAGGTGAGAATCTTCTTATATATCCAAGCACAAATTTTCATCATTAGTCGGGAATAATTTTTTTCAAATTTCACAGACAAAAAATCTTTCCGATATAAGAGAAAACCAGCTTAAAAAAACTTTGTTTTCTTGTTTTAAATTAAAATGAAAAGCATTTTTAAAACGGAAGGAAATCTAATTTCTCTCGAATATTTTTATGTTTCTTCTATTTTTCACTCAATTGTTAATGCTATTTAGTTACGTACAAGTATTATACGTAATAAAAAAATTACGATTAGTAGAAAGATGAAACATACATATAATATACAATGTGTGACGTGTGAGTAAAAATATTAAAATATATATATACATATATATAAAGTGTGTATATAAACCGTTCATACACATATGAAACACTTTAATAAATTGATCCATTGTTCTTTGTTAATAACTACATGTTTAAAAATGTTTGCATATATTTTATTTTTACTTGAATTCGAAAATTTTCCTCATGTGAAAAGAAAAACTAAATTTTCATACCAATTTTTAATACACATACGCATATAGGTTTTTTTTTTTCATCATTTCATATTATTGTTTTTATATAACGCTAAAGGCTATATATGTATGTAGATACGTTTAATATTCGCATTAACAGATGCTCTTCATATTAGACTAACTAATAAAATTATTATCGTACAATTTATTTATCAAATACATATTAATATTTGCATTTAATGATATTAAATAAACATATGCAAATAACGTGTATATTACATATGGAAAATATAAAATTACCTGGTTGATTAAAATATCAAAACAATGAAAATTCGAATAAAATTTAATCGCAAATATACAAAGACATAAATTTGTCTTAAATGATTACACAGTTTTTCGAATCTTCTTCAAAAAATAATAAAAATATGTGAAAATGTTTACTATATACATATGTAGGTACTTATTATTAAATAAATTGTTGAGAAATATATGCACATGAGTATGTACGAATATATATATATCTGTGCGTTTAGCACTACGTAAATAATGTAAAATTTATACGTATAAAATATTTACACATATTTAAGTGTCTAGTTCATTCACTGACTGAGCGCAGGTAATAGAGCTTGCAAACAAAATAAAAAATAATTATTATAATTCTTTTTCATAACATTCACTTTCTTTCCTCTTATAATAAATACATACAAAGATGTAAACATATACATACGTGATGATGATGATGATGATAATCATTCACATTTACATCATTTATATAGCTAATTTACTGTTTTAAAATCATTACATGCTTGATAATACCTTTGAATGCGCTTTTGTTTCGACAAGATTTGTTACTGTTTTAATAATGAAAAAATACATAATTCACCAATTACGATTAAAAACTTTAAAAAATATAAAATTATTGTTTAAATAAAAATTACAAAATATATTCGTACATAAATTCTTGTAAAATTAAATTTAAACAATTAAATCATTATTTTTTATTGTTTACATTTTACT
Source organism: Villa cingulata (assembly GCA_951394055.1). Classification (NCBI taxonomy): domain Eukaryota; kingdom Metazoa; phylum Arthropoda; class Insecta; order Diptera; family Bombyliidae; genus Villa; species Villa cingulata. Next base: position 35,788,766 of record OX596021.1, on the reverse strand, counting down.
ATTTATTTTGATGCACGTACATTAAGTACAAGTATACTTATGTGGCTGTACTTAATGTATGAACAGTTGAAAATTGACACACCATTTCGGCGGACATATTTTATTTTATTTTATTCGGTTTAAAAATAAATTATTTAAATAACTTGATTCGTTTATGTCATCGATAATATTAACATAATGACAGTTTTGTCATGTAAAAAAATTTAAAAATTGCAAAAATTAATATTATTTTTTCCTTTTCTTTATGGTTTGTTAATTGTTTTTTTTCCATTTTACAGAAATAAATAATAAAATCGAAATAAAAAGAAGTAAAGAAAAAATGAAAAATGAAAAACAAAGATAAAAACTATAAAAATATATGTAATCGATTCTCATTCGAATGCGCAAGTATTTACTAGATCTATATATACAGATACAATCATACATAATATAACATCAATATAATGTACTTACAAAATACAACCATATGCGAGTATCTATGTATACAGGATACAAGTATATAAATATGTATATGCAAGTAAATATGTAATAAAATTTCGAAAGAATGTATGAGTGCTATTTTTCGAAATTAATGTGTCTGTTATATTAATTTAAATTAAGTTGTATTTGCATATGTATTTTGTAAATTATCTTATAATTATAATATTTTAATTATTAAAAGCATTTCAAAAAATAAAAATTAAAATAAATAAATTTATTATAATCGCGTATATTATTAGTAAACTAGTTAATGTGGAACGATTTTAGGTGTATAAAATCATGATGGACCTGTTCTGCCTATGCATTTATTTCTAAATGTGGAAAGACATTAAGTGATTTTTTTCATTTTTTCAAAATCACTATACTCATTTAAATTTGTATGTACCGGTATCAGCAAATGCATATTAATGTAACTCGTAGCGTATCGTCGTACCGTGTTATAATTGTGTACGTGAGTAAGTATAGGTAGATACATATTTATTATATGGAAATTTGAAATAAAAGAAATGTTACATACTATTACAAGTGGTGTGATAATTTTTTTTTTAATATTACAACATTTAGGAAAATTGGAGATATAAAAAGTGCATTTGTAAATCAAACCACATATAAGTATATACGAGTAATGCTGTACCGCTGTACTATATAATTGTGTATGCACAAATATGAGATAAAGTGGTATAACTTATATTATTTGTAAATTTAAATCGGGTATCATAATTTATTCTTTCGTAAATGTATTTTTATTCCGAAAAATGGTTTCAAATTAATTTCTAAATAAAAGCTACTACATATTTAAATAACTAGCTAAACACTTTTGAGCTTTTAAATTGTGAAAAACTTAATTGTTTTTTCATGATTAAGAAATTTATTTTTACGTAGATTTATGAAATCCTTTAAATAGAAAACGTTTATATTAAAGATCGAGTTCTTATATTATATGAGTTCAGAAATATCAAAATTTGTAATTTGTATTTTTTTATTTATTTAAGGTACCTAACTATCTACAGAATATAATATTTCTATTACAGATCGTTGAAGTTTCATTTTATATATATTTTAAATTTTTGAACAAATCGTTTCCTTATATCTCACCCTTGAACTGATTTCATGTACCGCAGTATAAAGGATATTGTATGACTAAAATTGAAAAATTAAAAAATAAAAACTACTGAAAGTATACATTCATAATACAGAAAGGTGTGATATTTTTGTTTATATTATTGGTCTGTTGTCACCTTCAATAAATTAATTTAAAACTCTACCAAAATAAAAAAGTATGTACGTACTTATTAATGTAAAGATAAAATTATGTTTGTCATAAACTCTTGTTTTCATTTCCTTTATAATAAAATCGGATATTATGTACATACCTACCTCAAATGTTTGGTTTTAATTTGATATATTGATGTATTGACACATGACTCACACTCAAACTAATAGCATGAAATTTTATCGAACATGTATGTACATTTTTATCTTAAAAACATAAAATACAAGTGACATTAAAAATTTAAGGAAATTAATAACGCGTCTACGAACAAGTTATTAGTTACTTATAGAGAGGATTAAAAAAATTATCTTTTTCGTAAGCAGTCCACGCATTATTTGACGAATAAAAATCTATGTGTACTTTACACTTTAAGTGAGTGTATCGTATCCGAAAAAATTTTATTTTTCATGGTTTTTTTTTTCTTATATGAAGGTTTAATATGAATTCATGAATACAAAAGGCAAAAAAAAAATAATAATAATTATTATGTAAATAATAACATGATTATGTAGGTAAAGTGTAAGCGGTTACATTTCTACACACGAATACTCATGAACGTAATCGGAATCAAAAGCTTTCATATAATTATTCATAATACAACAAAATCATATTAAATAACATACAAAATATACAATATTTATGTTTAAATATGGGTATATGTATTTAAATTATTATTTTGCTGTTCGTACATTTGTATATTAACATATATCCAAAAATCTTATATACAAAAATAAGTATAGTACATGTGTATGAACATTATTTTACATAATCATTTAATATGATATAAATTTTATCTGGTATAAAGTGTAACAGTCATAAAAAATAAAAAAATAAAATAAAATAATTTTTTATTACAAAATCAAAATAATGTATAGTACATACATATATACGAGTATGCATATAGAAATGAAATTTTTTTATAAAACTGACAATAATCTTCTTAATTTTTAAAAAATATGACATAAAAACATGACAACAACAGAATAACAACGAAATTATTCATTTATTTTATCATTTAGTTATCACTCTAATTTTATGTACATATCCTTACATACCTATATGAATGTATACAGTACTATTATACTATTTTTGCTATTCCATTGCATTTTAGAATGAAAATATATGGTATTTAGGTACAGTAAAAAGTAGGTAGGTAGATATTGTAATGATGTCTACATATTATTGACATATTCGATGTTCATTTCTATACGTGTAGTGCATCGATAATTCAATAAGTGTGGTTGTACACAGTGTATTACGAAGAAAATGAAAACAAAAATTCAAAAAAAAAAAAAAAATGATAATACATAAAAAAAAATAAATAACAACAAAAACTAATTAAATAATGCGTGAGTAAATAAAAAGAATTCATTATATATAATATACATATGTATATGTATGTACATAAACACATGCATATGATTCTGTTTAATATATTTTTTAATTTTCTTCTTTTAACTTTTTTGTTTTACTTTTTTTAAAGTAATAAAATTAAATAGAGCGAAAATAATTAATTACAATAAATGAATATTGAGAGATAGATAAATGTATATGTATGTATATTTAAAATACTACCTATATATAGTATATAGAGACATTTTATAGTACCTACTTATACATGCAGCTAAGTATATAAAAGTTTATATGTGGTTGTTACATGAATCTTATAAATTAACACACTTAAAGAAAAACACTTTTTATTTTTAAGTAAGTAGCTTTAGCTAATGATTACATGGTCTATATGTATGTATGTAGTTACAACTTAAAACAAAAATAATAGTTTAGACTCTTTCTTATGCAAAAATTTTTCCATATATAATGAATGTGTGAATATAAAAATATTTATTATATGGATATGCTAGAATATCAGATGATACCTGGTAATGATATCATGAATTTTATGCACGAAATCTTTGAGAATATTCAAAATTATACACGAGTATTATGCATACGACTGACTCAAATTTGAATAAAATTAGCATATAATATCTATGTACTTACAAGTTGCATTTGACTTTTATATGTAGTCTGCATATAGCTATTGCTATTACACAAATACGAATACAAATGCATAATAAATACGTAAAAAAATTTTTTTCATCAACTTACTTTTCATTTCTTTCACATTTCTTTTATATTAAAATTTTATTTTTTTTTTATTTTCTTCTATTTTTTCTAAAAAAATTTTTTCACTTATGAATATGTACATGTATACATGGGTTTTCTGAAAAGTTTCTGGCCTAACACAGAAATAAATATTTTTTCTCTCAAATTATGATTTATTTTTCAACATAGTCTCCTTTTGATTGATCCATTGATCCCTCTAAATAATAGTTTTCATTTTGCTCTATACAAAATATGCTTTTAAACGGATTCGATGAACTGTTTATTTGATAAACTTTTAACTACCGATCTTAAACTTTAAGTCTAGGAAATACAACAATTCGCCAGGTGTCAAATCTGGTAAAATCAGTGGAATATCAATCATTTCAAATTCGAGTTTATGAATTTTTACATACATTTATGGTAACCGCTGAAGTGTGAGATTAGACACTATTGAGTAACACAATTGATTGTCAAACAACAAATTAGCATCCAAAATGGTTACAATTTTTTCAGTCCCCTTGAAAGGTAGGTACCATTGTCGTACAAGAAGAGTTATCTTCATGTCGAAGCTAGAAACTTTTCAGATAGCCTACGGTATATATAGTAATAATTTATACTAATTTCATAGATATAATATTTATGTATTTATATATTCTCCGTCAATAACTGTGTGTATACGCGTATGTGTTTGTGTTTGTTGATAATGCGATAAAATGAAAGCATGTGTTAACTAGACATGAATAAAAATCAAGACAAAAAATATAAAAACTAATTTCATTTCATTTTTATTATTATTATCATTATTATATTAATATTATTATTATTATTATTATTTTACTACATAACACATAATGTAATTAAACGTAATGTAATACTATATATATTATAAATGTTATTACATTATATGCGAAGTTTATAATTTATTGCCAAATCGATGCCACATTTTTATAAATGTAAAGTATGTATGGTGAATATTTTGCAATATTATAATGAATATTAAAACTAAAAATTAAAAAAAAGAGAACACTTTTCAAAGTACAATACAAGAAAAAAAGTGCTTAATATAAATTTTCTCTTCTTTTTTCATTTCTGATATTGCTTGTTTTTTTTTATTGCCTGACAAGAAATTAGTCGTAGTCGGTGAATACGAAAAGATTTAAAACAGAGTATCTATAACTATATATCTACCTATATGTATACATACACATTATAATTTTTCAATAATATGTTATAGTGGGTATGTTGAGTAATAATTTTGCAAAAAAAAAAAAAAGAGAAATATTGAAAGAAAAAAAATTAAAAACATATTTTTGCCTTTAATATATTTTTTTAATATTTAATTTTCATTATTTCATAAAAGTAAAAAAAAACATTAATGTAATTTCGTGGTAATTTGATTGTAAATGGATCAAAATGTACATACATGCAGTATGAAATTCTATACGTTTACTTAATGTACACACAAAAGATACATACTTATGTACAGGGTTTATTTTTTGCAAGTTTGAAAAAAATTACACATGCATTTATAAGCATAAAAATGTATATTGTGTAGAGACATATATATTTTCATATACTCGTATATACTTATATTTGTAATACTTATATAACTATGTACCTCCGCAAATAATTATAAGAATATTAACCATGAAATGAATTTATTATTTCATTCGATCTGTCACTATTTTTTCAAAAAAATACATAAATTGAAATAAGAAATAAAAATTAACAAAAATGTTAAAGACGAGAAACGAAAAAATAGCTAAAAATTAAAATGCACTTCATGCATTTCAAATATTTTCATAAACAATTGTCCTTGATTATAGTATTCAGAAAATAAATTCACTCCCATCAAGTCTACAAAAAAACAATAAATAAATTTATTTCCAAAAAAATTCGTATATTAATTATGAAAATTTCAAAGAAAAGATTTTAATATTTTTTCTCTTTTGGCATTTTTTAATTTTTAATTTCAATATTTCCAAATTACTTGTCGAGTTCTGAATAATATTTCCATTTTATTTCATTATGTATGTGGCTAAATATTGATCATATTATTATCTTATGGTGCGGTAAGCGGTACATAGGTCATGTTTAATTTTCAATTTCTGTTTTTAATTTTTTTTTTTTTTCATCGAAATAAAAATATTTGTTTGGATCACTTTTAAACCAATTTTTATGACTTTGAAAAACACTGCAGTAGTCCAAAAAAATTAAAAATTTGATAAATATATAATGTATAGTTAATTTGAAAAAAATGAACAACAACGATCGAAATTTAGATCAAATCGCAGATATTTTGGATATGATTTTTTTTTTAAATAATCCAATAATCTCATATACTATTATGTATAGTACTATATTGAAAACGTTATAAAAATCTGTTATTATGATAATAAATGAAATGTTTTTTTTTTCTAAGAAGAAAAACCATTAATAAAAATAATGAAGAAAAAAATGATAATTTCATGAGAATTATTATAAAAATTAGGTTACAAATTCCACGAGCATGTATATCCAAATACTGGTATACATATATAAGAATATACATACATATATAATAATATTTGCATTCGATCTGATCAATTTTTTTTTTCTTTTGCTTTTGTAAAATTATATATGAAAACATAGGGTTTACCAATAAACGCGTCAGAATTTTGAAAGATACATAATGACAACTACAAATAGTATTCATATGATTTGCTTATTAGTTTGAAGAACAATTAATAGATTACATAACATTCTGAAAATAATATAGTTTAAGTGTCTTTCTCAGCTTCGTCTGATTGAAAGCCAGAAATGCACTTTATCCGAAACGATAATTTTTTTTCAAAATCTAGATCGGCTGCCAACTGTTCCAAAGCCCAATTAACGAAAATTCGACACAAACTTAGAACAGTTGGTTTGATTTCTTGAGTCTGTTGGACTTTTTTATACGCCTTTAAAAAAATATCATGGTGCAAAATTCTCAAAATTCTCCATAAATTTCTTTCATTCCATTTATAATCCACGAAATTACGGCAAACGGAACATGCATTTCGATAATAAATTCAAATAATTTCCACTCACAGTTTATTGTGTACGTACGTTTCCACTATCATTTGTCACACAGTACTGAGCAATAAGCACAGGCATAGTAAAAGTTTGAGATTAACTTTTGGTCAGTGTTATCGTTGTGGCCGTTAAAAGCTGTGACGTTCCTATTGGCAAATCCTATATATATAATTTTTTCAAATTTTGTATAATTTTGACTCAAATATAAATCAATCTTTACTAGAGTACGAGCACATATGTATGTAATATATTTATGCAAGATTGTATTATAAACATGTATAATACTATAATATGTATATATGCATGTGACTCTGTATCTATCTTTCATTTATTGTATACACTTTACTATAGAGTTATTTGGTATCTAAGTAAAAATTTATTGTTATTGTTATTATTGTTATAATATAACTAAATAATTACGTAAAGTAATTTGATTTTTTAATAACTCTGTATAGATACACATACAACATATTTATGCATATATACAGAAAATTTGCAATCACATTATAAATTTTCTTATAATGTTATATTATGGTATATACATGCATATATAATATTTTATTTTGTTTTTATGTATTTTAAAAGTTAAACATGCAATAAAAATATATAAATAAGAGCATATATATAATATGCCATACGTATGCATTTATAGGAACAGTTTATATTACGTATCTCTTTATTAAAAAAGCAGTGAAAAGAAAAGAAAATACAATCAGATATAGATTACGTTATTAACTATGTATCAAATATCTTTTTATGTGTTCGTTCATTTTAAATTTTACATTTTTTTTTTCTTTTGTATATCGTTTTGAATGCATATTTATTATTATATGAATTGTGTAAAATATGCTATAAAATTACCTATATATTCGTTTTATATAATTTATATGCAGATATATTATGCATAATGTATGCATGTACACATTAAAAATTTGTACTTTTTACACATAAAATTTATTTACATACGGTGAGTTGAGTATATCATCTATTCAAGTATGCTCATGTACATTATATCTAAATATTAAATATTCACATAAAATTCTTAAAATTACACACATACAAAAATTCGCATACACATATTACATAGTATTTTAACAAGGTGATTCGAATTTAATTTGAATGCAATAATTGTACATTCCGAATGTATTGTATCCCATATATACTTATTTGTATTATTTCAATATTATTTTCTTCAAATCCTTTTATGTTTTGTATAGATTTTTTCAATAATTTTTTTATTCTCGAAATAAAATTTATAAAATAATTCAAAATGACTTTTTTTCCTTACTTACTTGTCTATCTATAACTACTAAATTGTAGCACCCTCTCAATAAAACAACGATTCCAAAAAAAAAAAGAATTAAACAAAATATTTAACATAATGTGCATCGTAAATGTATGCATCAGTGTTAGTTATAGTTTCGAGTATACACATACATATATTTACATATATACATATGGTGTATTTTTCATCAAGGAAATTAAGTGAAATAATTTCTCACCAACTGTTTTAGTTCAAATTATTGCATAAATCTTATTTAAAAAAATTTTCATATCTACCGTTGTGTATATCGCAACTACATGTGCATAAATGTATCTATATCTAAGTCAACTACATATCTATACCTAGTTAATAGTTCGTTCGTTTAGCTTAACTTAACTCATATAGCCAGTTAGTTTGTTAATGAGAAAAACAATGGAAATCATGATGTCCATTTAACTAAAAAATATACTACTATTTTGCTACTATGCACTTAGTTATGTACAAACTCAATAAAATGAATTTATACTTTTGTATAATTGCAAATATATATTTTCGATATCTATATAATCATCATAAACGTATGTATGTATAATTTCCATTAATTCCCAAGTGTTGTATTGTATAGGCTATATATATTTTTATATATTTTCGAACACATTATGTAGGCATATAAAACTAATGATGGAAAGTATTACTTTACTTGTCAGTTATTTTACAGAACTGTGAAAACGTAAATATTTTCGAATGATCAAAAATAATGACAAAATATAGTATTCGGTATACGCGTATATAAAATGATACATTAAATGCTCATGTAGGATATTCACAAATCACAATAGAAAATACAGCACCAATGAGTACATACAACATTGCTACTCGTACATACGATGTATATACATAGATACATAGATTCCTTGATATTGTGAATATATCGCATACATCATACATAGATTAGTTGATGATGTATAGATGATGAGAATAATACACACTTTCAACAAAATGCAATTCAGTTATATACTTCACAATGATATACAGAACATATCATTTATGTATGCGTATGTAGGTATTTGAAAAATTAGGTATGTTTTAGTTTTTTTTTCAGTGAACCATTTTTTTAGTTTACTTTTACTTTTTGTTTTTGTAACATTACATATACGTAGCTTTAAATGTACAAAAGTAATGTTAAATGTTATTGACCTGTGCCTGCAGCATATACAACTCCTCCTCCGGTTAGATTAATTTTCATATGATTCTTTTTGATCCTGGTGAAAGCTTCTATGGATGGCTACCAAAAATATTCTGTAAATAAACTTTGAGTTCTTTCTTGGGCCTTTATGTAAAATGTTTCGTTTTTTTAACGGAAAGATTACTTTTGACTTGTTTTGCTATTTTTTTTTTCGCAAAATTTTGCCTTTTTTTTCGTATTCATTTAATATAACCAATTCAAATTCAAAATTAAAGGTACTTTTTTGACAGCATATGTTAGTACAAATTTTGTTCAATTGAATATGAAATACAATTTGCAGCTTTTAAACATTGATTTTTATCAAAATTCATATCACTTTGCCTAAAGTATTAAATTGTTTTATACTAAAAACCAAACATACAACCAAAAAACTGTTCTCGTCTAATACAATTTTTCGGACACCACTATATATTTTAACTAACATGATATTATGATATCTCTACAAGTCAAGGAAAATATGTCCACAGATTCTTGAGGTATGCTCATTTGTTTTCATTTTGTTATGACTCGGGAACAGGTTTTTGAGTCACTGTATTTTTTATATTAAATCAAAAATTCATTCAAATGCAATAATGGGTACTCGTATAAAAATACAAATCGTATATCATTTAAAGCATTCTTCTTCTTAAAGACATAGATCATGTCTATGTACATATGTACATTCAAACATACATGTAGTATTATGACTTATTATAGTTGAACTGTATGAGTACCTAATACCTATACACTTTATAACAAACATTAAAAAAATGATCAACAATCCATCTAATAATGTATTAAACGTAATGCAAACTATGTATATATATATACATATATGCTCGATATTACTCATAGTCATATAAAAAACTAAACAAAACAAAAAACAATATTGTTATTCACTCAATACTAAAAATTCCATTAAAATTATGCATTTTAACGTAAATTTACCGTTTGTGCACCTATTTTGCATTTCTCATCACAGGTTGAATTTGAAAAATAAAAAATAATGTAAATGAAAAATATGTGTATATGAATCTGTGTTTTCATTTTTTTTTACTTGAGAAGAAAACGTTTTTATTTCTTCTAAGGTTTTTATGTAGAATATGATAATACGAATATTTTATCTGATTCGATACAGAAAAATTCATGTATGCTGCATACCATTATCTGCACATACGAGTACTGTATAACGGTATAACGAATAATTGAGAGATTTTTACTTTTGTTTTCAGTTTTCAGTTAATTTTTTTTTTCTGATATTAAGTAACTTCACATCACGTCTATAAGGAATTTAAACAAAAAAAAAAAAATGTGTCACATATAAACAACACGCATTCCATTGACTCTATTTAATTTAATAATAATAATAACAAAAAAAATGATAATAATAGTGAGTGGGGTTTACTGTGCAATAATAAAAAGAAAGGATCAAATTATTTTTGCACCCGGTGAATACAACCTAAATCAATTAGACCAATATTTTTTTTTAAAAGGACAGAGAAGATTAAGTATTTTCGGTTAAACAGTAGTAGATTATATATAATATCGTTTTCTAATTTGGATTTTACACAATTATTATATAATTTTTATTTTTTATTGAATCAAAATGTCATAAAAATTGAAATTATTCTCAGCGCCATCTATTGGTTGGTAAAAATAAATTTTTAACATGTCTAACGCAATATATTGATTCGATATTATAAATTTTCGATTTATAAAAATTTAGCAACATTTGGTGTTTTTCATCAGATAATTCCGGCTCTGAATAGTAGCAGCGTTATCATTTATCAAATGCGCGAAAAATTTTCACTATGTAACTGTAAGTATGAAAGCTATAATGATTAATCTCTATATCATACGAATCGAAAAAACAACGAATATAAAACACAATGGACACTTTACATAGAAATACATATACTTTAAATGATTACAGTTTATAAAAATGAACATACTGGTAATAGCTACAATATGCTACAATGCATTTATTGCAGACTATATACATATATATATGGTACATAAAAGAAAAATAAGAAAATGAAAAAGAAAAATCAACACCAAAATGAGAAAAATTCGTTCACAAATCATAGAATATATAAATCTAGATACTAAAATGTGTACATTCACACGTATATTGGAAGTATTAGCGTTGCAAGGGAATATCCTTATATGTAAATAAATACATATTTCTGTATTACTTTTTTACTACACATGTTGTGTCGTTGTGTGCTACTTTTTACTTTTTACGTATTTTCCATTCAGTCGATCAATGGTAATGCATAACTTTAGTACCTCATGTATATTTTATTGTAGTGATAATACACAAGACAACACTTTGTCGCTATATTTTTTGTGTATAGCACACATTACATTTGCACACATAATGATATATAAAACATTTATTATTGATCGAGGTTGATTTCTGAAATGGTTCAACTTGGCTATTATTTATACATATTTTTATTCAATCAAATGCATGCAGTGCATTGAAATTAGGTTAGACGGTTAGACTTTATCTACACATTATATTAAAAATGTATCTATGTCTATGTAACTGCTGGTAAAAGAAATTTTTTTTTATTTTAATTTTCTTGTTCTTCTTTTGGTTTTTCGTAAGTCAAAAATATTATTACGTAAGATTTGAAATCAATGTTTTCGTTTCTTGTACCAAAAAAAAAAAAAAAATCAAAAATAAATAAACAAAGTTTGTGTACACATCTTTTTACACGGTTTTATGTCTCTTAAAAGATTTTCAAAATACTTCTTATAGTTTAATTTGCACATATAGGTAGCTATATACATAAAAATTATGGAACTGTGAATACACGGTATACATGTGCACGTATAAAAATAGAGGATTCCTTTGTTATGAGAAATGATTTAAAAAAATGTTTTTGTTTTTTGTTCTTTGTTACCTATTAGATACTTGTATTACCTATGCAATATACAGTTTTTTTTTGTATGCAATTGCAAAAATTCGCAAAATTGAATTTCGCCATCATTTTGCATATATCATGGCAAATAAAATTCGCTTTTTCTGATTATTATTGTCCATTGTAAAATTTTATGCATTTATACATGCAGTTTACAGCAGTACTTAAATGAATATTCGTATTTTGAATGTTGCAGCAACAAAAACTCAATTTATCTTAATCATGGCATAAATAAATGATGTAGGTATCATAGTTGAAAAGCGCATATTATTATTAGATTGATTTGTGGTTACAAAATAATTTATTACCTAGGTCAAGATTTATTTTTAATTTTTATATTGCTATTTTCTTATATTTTATTTTTTTATTTTTTTTTGTTTTACGAATTATTGAACAATTTAATTAAAGATGGTAAAGGTTAAAATACCTTTCTGCAGATAATTTTTATTTATTGAGAATCACTGTTATAATTTGCCATAAAATCAAATCAAATTACTGAATTATTTTGCAATTATATGAAAGGATTATAAAAATGGCAATATATTTCTTTTATATTTATTAGATAAAGGTAAAATAATGGATCTATTTACGTATATAGATAGATTGATTGTTTCAAGAAAATGATTGATGCTACAAAATGAATAATCTAATTTAAAAGGAATTATTAAATAACATATATAATAATTATGTAAAACGATGATCAAAAATTATTGTAAAATAGACCAAGTTGATATTCTGTAAGTTATAGTTTTTTGTTGCTAAGAAAAATTTCATTACTATAAAATATAGAAACATTTTTGAACGATGATTTGTCAGTGAATTGTTAAAATTTAATCAATTTAATCATTAAACAAAATGATGTTTACATTTTCTGTGACCGTATTCCTATTTATTCGAAATTTTTCATGTCTATAACTTAGAAGCACAAACGAACGTGCAAGCCAAGTACAAATGGTACAAAATATAAGTTTTAAAATTATTTACCAAACGAATTTTATAGTCTCATTCAATATCTAAGTATTCAAACTAAAAACAAAAAAAAATGTTTTCGTGATTAAATTAATGTAAAACATAACTTTTTTTAAAAATTAAACACAGAATATAAATAAATCTATCATTATATAATATTTTGACTATTTAAAAACAAGTATGTATATATAAATAAATATAAAATTAGGTTAATCAGCTTTAAAGAACAGACAAATATAAATATAATCACGATGATTTATGCAATATAAAGTTTTTTGCTTAAATCTTTTGTTTTATACCTTTGATATAATAGACATGCTTAGCATACTGCACACTACATAATGTACAATTTAGTGTATATATGTAGTGCACGTAAAAAATTTTATGTCTTATTAATAGTGTACGTTACGTATTGAATTGAAAAAATATATAACAAGTAAAATATTAAATTTTCTATATATGTATTATCATATTAAACATTTTTAATGTGCATCCAATTTGTACATTTTCAAATAAAAATTTCTGATATGTATTATGTTTGAAAATTTAAAACAAAAATTATTGAAAAATTAATAACATGTGAAATAAAAATTTAATATTGATAACGTAGTATGTGCGTGTATGCGTAAATTTATCACATACATATATGAATAACATCATTGTGGTTATAATTTTTTTTTTCTTTTAAATATGTAACTTTCAGTTATGCTTCACAAAATACCAAAACAAAAAAACAAAAAAAAACAAAAATGTAAAACCAAACAATTCATAAAATTTTCATAAAATTAAATTTAATTTTATTGAAAATAAATTTGATGCATTTTAGATAAAAAATGAAAAACGTCATGTGCAGAAAAAAATAATAAAATTGAAGAAAGATAGAAAGAAAATAAAAAAAATAAAACAACCACAGACAAAAAAAATACAAACCAAAGATTTTGCAAAATCCATTCAATAATTGCAAAGCATGTAGGTGATTTATTGTTGTGTAATAGCATACATAAATGTAGAATATGTATGATAGTGTTTGATAATATGTAATAATATAGAAAATACTTATGTGTATCAATAAGTGTATACAAGAAGTAAACAAATAATAATCAAATATTTGGGTCATAACTTTCATAACTCATATTAATATATGCACACTATGTACTTCTTACTTCTTACGTACTTTACAAGCCGATATATACAAATGCATAATTCATTGCTTTTTTTTTCTTGTTTAATTCTTTTTTTTAAAATAAACAAATCTGAGTACTTGTGTATATAAAATAGCAACATATGGATAAGCGATCATTATATGATTAGGTTGATATATAAAAAAAAAATATACATACTTATATGAGTATTCGTAATTAAACAAGTTTTTATTATTATAATGGTCAATTAAATTGTATTTTATTATTATATACCAATCAAAACTAAAAAGTACAAAACAAAAATTATTGGTAATAATAATAACAACAACAACAACAGCGTTATATATATAGCATTTTACTCGTATGCTTGTACATACGTATACATATAAAATATAGAAGAAAAAAAAGCATTCAATTAGACGAATACACTTAACATATCATTAAATTGTCATTTCTGATCTACATATGTACATATTCGTATGTCTGCATACATATTATATTATTATTATTATTATCATTATTATTATTACAATAACAAATATTACAATAACATGGAAATCAGTTACAAAAATTCGAAACATTATATTTATAAATATACCTCTTATTCATGCTTATGTATGTATATCTTACAATACATAGGTCGTCTGAAAAGTTTTTGATCTAACACAGAAACAAGTATTTTTTTTCGCCCAAATTATGCTTTATTTTTCAACATTGTCTCCTTCAAAGTCTGGTCTGTACATTTTTTTCAATGATACTTCCATCCCTCTACATAATAGTTTTCATCATGCTCTCCAAAATATGCTACCATAAGGATTCGATGATCTTTGTATTCCTAGCCAAACTTTGACTAGACAAAATAAGAAAAACTCGTCAGGTGTCAAACCTGGTGAATACGTTGAAATATCAATCATTTCAAATCCGAGTCTATGAATTTTTACCATGACAACCGCTAAAGTGTGAGACGGAATTCGATGTTTTTCTTTGTTACAAAAACACTGATATTGAGTAAGACAAATGACTCTCAAATAACAAATAAGCTTCCAAAATGGCTATAATTTTTTAAGTCATCTTGCAAAAGGCATATTACCATTGTCTTACCGAAATATGTAAGTTCGACAAAAAGCGTCATTTTCATGTTAAGGTTGAGGCTAGAAACTTTTCAGACAGCCTATGAGCCTTCTATGCACAAGTAAATACATGTCTCGAGTACATATGCAGCATATTATGAACTTTTATTTATGTATCATATTATATATAATGTGCTGTACATATATGTAAATAATATTACGCATGAATTTGTATACATAATATACTCTAGTTATTTAAATGTATTACTGCTATAATACACACAGAGTTAAAGTTATCTTATTTGATTACTAAAGCTCTCATTATTACGTTTATGTTTTATTATATACATATATGAATTTTACGTACTGATTAAAATCGAATTGTATAATCAAATAGTAATTCAACAGGAACAACAACAAAATAAAGCACATACATACACATACTGACACACAAGAGAATTAAAAAAAATTAAAAATCAAAAATCAAAAAATCCACTTAAAATATTTCAATTTTCTTGTTAATAATAGAAAATTGAACTAAAAATATATCAAAAAAATTTAAAACTTCTATGCTACAACTGGTCATTGCATAAATACACTATAATACATACATGTGCACATGAATAGGTTATACGTATATATGTTTGGATTTGTGTATTAATACATAATGGCATTATGTAAAGAAATTCAATTTTAATTTTGATTGATTTATTTATAAAATTATAATTTTAGAAAATATATTCCTGACTGTGAATCTGATTTTAAAAAAAGTTGGAAATGATTGGAAACTCTTTAGTTGTATCACTTCATCTACATTATCTTACTGAGCTACATATGGTGTATTTAGAAAGAACATACAAATCTTCTGGCTGATATCGAACACACACATTGATTATCTGAATATTCGTACTTAAATGCGATTTACAAAAAATATCTTTATCTTCATTAATGGTGCTGCAGCCCAAATCGAGCACTGGCTCCTCCAGAAGTCACCTACACTCTGTAGAATTATCTTCTCATCGTTGTTTCGTCTTGCTCTTGGTTTGTCCGTTGGTCACTCTGTCATCATTCATTACATGTCCTGCATATAGTAATCTTCTTAGCTTTATTATGACAATAGCAAAAGGTGGATCGTCATATATTTGATACAATTCCATATTGTATCTTGTTCACCATAACATAAATATCTTTCTTTTATTTTTATGAGAGATATTTTGAAGTTGACTAAATTATTGAGTGTGCGTAAGGCATCTACATAAGTTGAAGAAAATTTTCTTTGCACTCATTCGGAATCACAATAAATATTCATATTAAGATTTGATTTACCGCAAGGACATTATACAAAGTTCGCACATAAAAATTTGAATTTTGAACATAATATTATTTTTCATCATTTTTCAATAAACAATCAAATTATGCATAATTGAATTATGCGAATTTCGAAAAAATTATACATTTATGAAGTGTAAAAAGAAATATTTTCGTATTAAGAACAAAGCATAACATACATATTTTTGATATTGAATTTTGAGTTTTTATTGTATGTTAAGTTTGACATTGGAATTTTAACACAATTCATTGTTTTTTTCTAACTTTTTCAACTGCGTAATTATATTCTAAACATATTTACATAATTTCTTGCATTATTTTATTTTGTATTCGATCAACATATAATTTTAAATTTTTTTTTTATTCCCATATAAACGATTAGGCTGGTAAATAAATTTCATTAATTTGGAATTTTTTATTTTTCGATAATAATGAACAGAAAACTCTCTGTATAAGAGTACTCTTACATACAGTAATTTCTACAAAAATCTGTTAGATCTCCTACCGCATTATTTGCTTTATATAACCAAAAATATAAAAAGAAAAATATGCAAAAACTATCAGCCTATAATCTTGTTCATATACATATAAATCATAACATATTCACATATTATGTATGTATGCATACTTTAATTATTGCAAACTAATTAAACATGAAAAATTTGCAACACAATGAGAAAGAAGTACGGGTATTTTTATACCAAACAAAAAAAAAGTACGAAAAAAATTGATATAAATAATAATGAAATTAAAACAAAAACTAATAAAACAAAAATTCATATGCATACGAATAAACATATACATATGCATGTATGTATGATAGTTAAATATGTTTACATAACAATTGTGCATAATATAATTTAAAAATTGTTATACCCATACATACATACTGTATGTGTACATTGTACAAGTATATACGAGTATAATGTATATAATTATAATAAAAATATGAACATTATTCACGTAAAATTTTAACTAAAAATGGATTGTTTTAGATGAATAGATAGACAGATACCCGCTCGTACATGACTCTACACAACAGATACAGATCAATATATTTTTGCATACCTATGTACATATATCTATGTATACAGTATATGTTCGAATTCGAATACATAAGAAAAGGAGAAATGTTTATATGCACAATGCATAAATGAAATAAAATAAAATTTTGATGAAGAACAAGTGGGTAGATATAGGTAAATATGAATTGATTTGGATTATTTATATGGTCGCTGCTAAATTGCTATAAAAGTTATACACCAGCTATTTGTAGACATTTATACCTATATATACATAATACATATATGGATGCATTTTAATATGTAATGCACATGCCAAGAAATCTTATGCACACATAATTTTTTGATTCATTTTATTTTATTTTTATTATCATTATTATTCGATATTGGTTTTTGGTATACATACATATCGGACTATATATACATATTATGTAGTAATTAGACATTTATTATGTGTATATGCATATATAAATAATATATGCTAGCTCTGTAAGATCAGTAAGATGTGGTAAGATTGATATATACAAATATAAGTGTACGCAATTATTCTAAATACTAATAAGAAAAATTTAATAAATATTATGTATTTTGACAATAATAATGACACACATGTATGTATGACTGTATCTGCATGTATGTATTTACGTACACAATATAAATTATGTACATATGTATATTCGATAATATCACATAAATATATAAAACATGGAAAACCTCATCAAAACAATATGCGTGCGTTATAAATTATATGATAAGTAAATCTAATTATGACTGACAAAATTGCTCTTCAGATGTTCGAGACGAAAATACTCAAGAGAATATAAATGAGGCTGTGAGAGTGAATGAAGTTCAAAGTTATATCAAGACAGGACATAAATATAACGCAAATAATTAAACTTGATAGGGTTCAATGATTAGATGTTAGATCATATCAGAAGAAAAACAAAGTGCGACGCCATGAAAAAACTTATGTTGCATAGGTCAGAAGGTAAAAGGTAAAAGGAAGACGCGAAGACTAAAACTCAGATGGAAAGATTATATGGAAAAAGATCGAGGTTAGATCTTGGAACGAACCAGTGCCCACTGAAAGCTGTAGAGCTGAAAATGTTGATGAAATCTAATAATGAAATTATATAGATAATTGAAAAGAGAGAGAAAAAGAGAAAAAATTATCTAATTTTTCCATGTTAGTTACATTCCACATATGTGTGTATTTAGGTATGTTCAAGTACAAATATGTATGAGTTTTTTATTTATGTACAAAAAATTCCAAGTGAATAAATAAATTTTTTTTTTATTCAGCTTAATTTTAAACTCTTAATTTTTATGATAATTTCAATTTTCATCGTGTACAATTGTACATACATTAATAAATATCTAATTCATTTTTTTAAAATAAAAAAAAATTGAAAAAAAATATTTGTACTTTAGGCATAATGTATACAACATTGATTTTAAGCTTTTTAATCTTATTCTGACTATAATCCAAGGTAAGTACATATGTGTAACATGTACTCATTATGTACAATAGTATTTATATGTACAATGTTCCAACCACGCGTATTAAAAATTTCCTTGTAATAATTATGCATGTACACATTTACAAATATTTTTGATTTACATAGCATTATTTCATATGTACCACTATTAAATTAATGTAGCCTCAAGCGTAGAGCAAGCTAATCAAGAGGAAATTGAAAACAAAAAATAAAAAATAAGAACAAGTGAAAAACTTAATTTATGACTTCGAAAGCAATTTTAAAAAGCAAAATATTACATTAAATATACATAGTATATTATATATGGAACAATAAGTCCCGGGACTAACTACCAAAACAACAGTTTTTTGGAAAACATGTTTCTTTATGCATTTCTGTATCTATTTAAGGACCACAATTCTTTTCAAAATACTTTTGTTTCAGATTTTATTGAAATCTGTTAACTAACTTCGGAAATATGTATTACAAAAAAAAGCCGATTTTGTGATAGCTGTTATTAACATAGTTTCCTGCAAGTATGGTACATTCATTTCAACGGTTTTCTAATTTTTTAACTTTTTTATGCTGTCCGTGAAAAACGATTTATCTTTTACTTCAAAATAGAGTAAATGCATGACACTCATTTGGAAAGAAAAAGCTTTCTCATACCCAAATCTTCGTGAAATGTCGGTGTAAATTACGACCAAACGACATCTTTAATTTGTCAGCTAGATCACACAACCTCGGTTTACGATTTCTTTATTTTTCAGCGTCATCGTTTTCTTTATTTTTTCTACAGCAATGGCCTCATTTGGTCGGTCATTTGAAATCAGCGTACCATTTTTTTTGTGGAGCAGAGTCTGGATAATATTTTCCAAGATATTGAAGATCTTGAACAATATTTTTGCCCATTAAAAAGCAACGTTTAATTAATACACGAAATTCATATTTCTTCATTTCCTTGTTTTGGAAATTATCAAAGTTATTAGCGTCACTTAAACCAGTGTAACTTGATTGCAAATGATCGAAACGCTGAAACGTTATAACATTTTGAGACGTAACTTACAGAAGACTTATGTTGATAATTAAAGACAGAAATTTCAAAGAAATCGTTGTTTTTGTAGTTAGTTCCTTGACTTATTGATTCATGTAATATTTATTTATGTGCGTATGTGTGAATATTATCAATATTTCAAATTCATTTGCAAAAAAAATGAAATAAAATTAAAGAAAACATAAATGCAAATTATGACCACAGGTTACATGTAGTTGCATGTTGGTAATGGTGTGAAGTAATTAAGAAAATAAATAGCAATGCCACATATGTAGTTAAGAAAATGTACAAATACCTACATGTAATAAAACACTAATGAACATTTTTTGATGCCTATGAAAAATTGGAGTAAATTTTTTTCAATTCATAAAATTATGAAAATTGAGTTTATTTAAGAAAAAATTTATAGCGCATGTTAAAAGTATTCCCATATTATATCCAATCTAATGTAGATAAGTTATTTCTATGTAAGAATACAGAAATAAAAAATTAAAAATTATCTAAAATTATGCTCGATATGTTTTTCATAAAAACTTTATTATAAATATTCTTGTTATTTTAATGAAATTTATAGGTGCATATTAAATACATTTTACAATAAACATACACTTTATCATTTTTCTTAGTTATGTTATATGTATCACTTAAATTTTCTCATACACAATCATATCATTCTCTTTTTATGTTTTTCTAAAAAATTAGATTATTTTTCTATGTAACTCGTACACATACATTACGTATGAAACACTAAAATTGCTGCCATACACTTAGGTAATAAATGAAGTATTTTTCTAAATACAGTATTTTATACTAGTCTAGTAAATCGTTCACAGCAACGAAAATTTATTAAACCAACAAAAAAAAAAATAAGAAAAAATATTAAAGAAAATTTATTTTGATTTAGTAATAAAAATATTATATTTCTTCTCTAAGAAAATCCTATTTTGATCATAATACTGCATATAAATATTGTGTTTGTATGTACGGTCCAGTATATTTGCAGATCGCAAAATGTTTGCATTTCTATGCTGTATCTGCGGCTACTAGTGTTGGGTGTTTGATTTTTAATTTTTCTCTAAATTTTTGATTTTACCAGTCTTGATTCCAACAACGATGAATCAAATGATTTGACTGCACATAAAACTTAACAATATGAATGCAGAATGCATATGATTGATAACTGAAAATGCTTATAAGTACATCATAGTTGTATGTACACATTCGTATGTACGTAGACGTATGCGCTATGCTATACGTCTATATTATTACAATTGAAACTAGCTACCGTGTATAGTTACACACTTTTCTTATAGATCATCCCCCTTTTTTCCCATTCTTTCCTTTTATACTTTTCTTTTTCTTTTTAATTTTTTTGTAAGATAAATTATTGTTTGGAGATACATACACGTACAGTTTTCTTTGAAGAAATAACGTTATTTATAATGAGTGGGAGCTACAATCGAAGATACATTCAACATACCATATTTCTTTGTATATGTATACAGCTTTTTCTGTATTCAAGAGGATTAAAATTATATAAATATGTGTGTGTGTAAGTTAGTTTACCGCATATCAAAATGAATGTGTAAATATCTATGTATATTTTTTACTAATTCGTAACATCAGTTTTTCATATTTCATATATTTATGTCGCATATACATATGTACCAGTACTATACCAACATTCAATGCATTCGTAAATACATACATAAAAACGTACGAGTATAATCGGTATGCAATAATATTACATTTGCTTTATTGTATTCGCGTTTAGATATGTGTACTACTTGACTATACAATAAATATAAACTCAATCATATATCGTAGTGGCTTTAGACTACTACAATGAAATACAAATAGGTAAACTCATTGATAAACTTTTATTGTCTTTTTTCATCAATATACATACATTATATGAACATATACATATGTAAACGTACTTATGTGAAATCGTACACATTAACAAAAATATAAACAAAATAAACAAAATATTTTGTTATGTTGTATATCATATATTGTATGTTGTATATCATATCATTTTATATTATTTTTATCTTTCCTACCAATGAAAAAAAAAAAAAAAAAAAAAAAAATTAAAAAACGAAAGCCCACCAAAACGCGGCTGAGAATCAGATGCAAGTAAATCGCAAAATATTCGTTTAATAATATACGATTATGTATAAGAAAATACAAAAAAATATATATTAAAAAACTTAATTATTATTGTTGTTTTGCTTTCTTCCTAAACATATAAAAGCAGCGAAATTTCAATTTTCCAACATTATCAGCTGTGGAAAGTTGCCTAGTAAAGATCATATAATTATTATTTCACTCTGAATTATTATTACATTAAATAACAATAAATTTGTCTATATTAAAATATAAAATAAAAAGTACAATAAACAAACTAAAATATAAAAAATAAATTTTAATAAAAAGAAAATCATTAAATAAAAGCAAGTGATCCTAATTTTGATCGAGAAGTTTTTTAAATTTTATAAAATTTTAAATTAAAAATTAAATTATAAAAATATTATATATAAAATGATGTTCAAGGTAGGAATATAATAATGAAATACTGTATGAAAAATAAAAATCATGATTATGTGCAAAATATAAAATAATTAATATTTTTTATTTCACATTTTTCGTTTGCATATATCTATTTGTATAGTTTTCTGTTTAAATTTGTGGAAAAAGCGAGTGATTCATGAGCAAAATTATTGTTGATTAAAGTGCATTTGAAAAATGAAGTATAAAAGGAATATTTCCTTGTATACAGTCATTATACTTCTGATTATTTTATTAATAGATGAACATACATAAATATGTGTACGTACACATATACTATAACGTATTCAAATTCATTAAAGGACTTTAATTTTTTGGTGAAATATTCTTTAAAACAAATAATAAAGAAGAGTATACTTAAAATAAAATTGATTTTACCAAAGTGAAATTTTTATTAAAACGTTTTAACGGATTATAATCATAAAAATTTTAATTCTTACTCGTATATGACTATATACTTATATATATACATACATATATATATATATATATATATATATATATATATATATATAATATATATATAAGAAACTTTTGCTCATTTAGATATAAGAAAAAATAAAAGATTTAGAACATATTAGAACATATTATTCATGTTTTCAATTTTTTACATTATCAAAAATATTAAATTCAGCGATTCTACTCGTAAAATTCTAACTATTTTACTTTGAATAAATTTTAAAATTACTTTTGTATGAAATTCGTTTTATTTTGAATTTGAATAATATAAATTTTTTGAAATTCCCGAATAATTTTTAATTCCTTAATAATAATTATTCAATATATGATCGATGATATTTAATACGCATATTTTCAATTTTTATTTGTGTTAAATTTTTTTAATTTAAAATTTTTTTTAATTAGAAAAGAATATCACAAATTTAATTCTTCGATCAAACTGAAGGAATGGTTCAAAGTAAATTTTAGAAAGTTGCAATTTAACAAAACAAAAAAAAAATATCTATCCGAAATGTGAAAATTTGAAAATTTTAGAGTACATACAATAAAGTCTCTAATTATTCGATAAATTTGTTATCATGTCGAACATATTTCCAAAAAGTTATTCAATTTTATGTTCAACCATCAACCAAATAACTCACAAAACATCAAATTATTATTCATTATTTTCTCTCTGTTCTTTGTCTATGGGCTTTTTAAATTTTCATATCACCGATCGACATACCATACAGAAAAATGTATCAAAAATGAAATGTATAGCAACATTAAATTATCGCACGACATACCTAATACACAAAATAGACAAAAATCAAAAATACTTGTCACACATTGATTTTTACTCGTACATTGATGTAAATTATCTAGAGTTAGCTTGGATTCAAAAATAATATTCGTATTCCTTCACACATATAAATATTTTAGTGTATCCTTTTGAGTTTCAATTTTTGTTCGTATATTCAATAAACCAAATGAAAAATAGACAATAAAATCTATCTACAAATCAATTTAGCTTCGAAACAAAAATAATGCAGTCTATATACGATTATGTATGGAATTTTAATGTGGAATGTTCAAATTTTTCTAATAACCTGTAACTGTAACATTTTCATATTATCTAAAATATACCCATAAATAAATTCATTTATTTGTTACATATACATATAAATTCAGTAAATAAATCTGAATATTTACTTATGTTAATATTATCATACACATATTCATATGTGTATTTTTCAAATGTTTTTCAATTAACGGAAATATTTTATTAGCACGAGATATTTTTGTTTTGTTTTTGTTTTATGTGGAATAATTAAATCTGAACTAGTTATCATTATTGATCATTTAGATATATTAATTCCGTTATTTATATTAATTGAATATTTTTTTTTACTAAATTATGACTGCATATTACATAAGAATTTTATATGTTTTTTTACATACATTATGTACATATATGCACAATCATAAATTTATAATGATCACTATCATATTATATATCTGTGCTGTAATTATAATTACCTAATACTTGATACAAATACAAAGTGTTATGTAAGTATGTGTATAATGTTCACGAATATCTGGAATTTTAATGCGAGTGTAATATACACCTTAGGTTTAGACACCTTAAAGCTATATATTTTCTTACATTTAAATGTAAACGATAATGAAAAATTATAAAATTTCAAATTCAAAAATACATTTGATTGTTTTTGTGCAAAAAAAATTGGAAAAAAGAAATTAGAAGCAGTAATTTTAGTAAAATGAAATTTGCATGTGAAATAATGAAAGTATAGGAGTAATTTTTTTGTTTTATTTCATTTTTTTTTTTCAATAAATTGAAAATAAAATTTCCGCATAACTGTTATGTATTTGAATATTTTCTCTGATTTTTCACTCCCACTTATTTCTTTTTGGTTTTTTTTTTCTTGGATTTATATTTTCTGATCTGCTGGTTATTTTATATTACCGACAAAATACGAGCTCAAGGAATTGCATCGAATGTGTAGAAAATGTAATGAAATTGAAGAAACAAACAACATTAAATTTTGATATTTTTTTTAAAAAAAATAAATTACATATAATTCGTTATATTTCATGCATGGCTTATAATCACATATGTATGTAACATACTTATGTACATCCATTGTACTGAATTTCTTCTTTCAACATTAATGTACAATCGTGTCCGTATGAACACAATTCAACGATTCACATATACGAAATAAAATACAACACAAATCTCCAATCTAAGAGAAATTGTTCAAAATTAAAACTGGCCGAAATGCATTTGTTTTGCGTTTTTTGATTATTCATTTCAAATACATGCTTGTGTTAGGAGGTCATATATTTTATGTGAAAACTCTTTACATTCTGCATTCTTTCAGTTATTCTCTTTTTCCCCAGGTATAGGCTTAGAAAAATTATTTATCTTTATCTTTTCTTTTGTTTTTCAAATTTTAATTGTTTTTGTGTTTTTTTTTTAAATTTATTTTTTATTTTGAAGGTTGCTATTTTCACATCGGCCATATGCATGGTATTTGCTTATCCTGGTTTCGAACACGGTTACCATGGCTATGAAGGAGGACATGAATTATCTGGTGGTTATGAAGATCATGGATATGGTCATGCAAGTGCAAAAATCTCAATTGATGAAGGCCATCATGGATATGAACATCATGAAGATGAACATGTCGATTACTTTGTACGTATAACCAAACATACTTATATATGAGTACTTACCACATATTGTAATTTGTAATCGTAAATATGAGAGCATTTTAAAAAATTTACAAAATTTACTTTTTCGTAATTTTTTGATGTTGCGCTGTTTATCGTTGCTTATATGTAGTTTCAATGTCATTTGTGATTTTCTGTGTATTTGAGTATTTTTCATTTTTGATGTAATTTTTTTTCAGGCACATCCGAAATACACTTTCAAATATGGAGTAAATGATTTCCATACAGGTGATGTGAAATCACAGCATGAAAGCCGAGACGGTGATGTCGTAAAAGGTTAATAATAATCAAAATAATTACTCAACTGCTATATTTTTGAGTTTCACTTCTTTTTTAATCATTTTTTTACATATTTTTTGTTTCTTAATTTAAAATAACTGTTTGTTATTATTTTTTATTCTTGTGAAATTTTTAGGTCAATATTCATTAGTTGAACCAGACGGTTCTATACGAACTGTAGATTATACAGCTGATAAGCATAATGGATTTAATGCAGTTGTTCACAAAACAGCACCAATCCATCATCATGGAGAACATCATTTCTAAGAATTTACTTTACCCATTCTTCTTCATAATCCAATCCTCTCTCATATATATAGCTAGACCGTTGTATAAAAAATTTTTTTATAGTTCTGATTTACAAATAACATATTTGTAGATTATATTATATTAATTAATTTTATTATTATTATTAATAATAATATATTTTTTATTTTTGTTAATAATCTTTAAGTGCTTTAAAACCAAAAAAAAAAAAGATAAAATGACACAAAAAAAAAAACTTAGAAAAAACATGAAAAACATTAAAAAAAGATAACATATTTCAATCGAAGAATAAAAACAAATGAAAAAATGAGAATAAAAATGAAAAATGAATGCGAGAAAAGAACACAGAAAAATTAAATTACTTCATGTATTCATAATTTCTAATTTATAAGTATTTTTTTATTTATTTTTCATTCAAGTTTTTCATTCTTTTCGATTGTAAAATCAATTTTTTCTAATTTTCAATAATTTTCTTTTATACATTTTTCGTTCTTCTAACACATTTTATTTATTCATTTATTTTATTATTTTCTTCGTTTACATAGAAACATCATTCATTTTAAGAAAATATCTGTATTTTCATTTTATTTTTATTCTATTTGTTTTTTTCATTTTTGCTCATTTATTCTGTGATATCATTTAAAAATTAAAATCAATTTATTTTTCTCAATTTTTGTGTTTTTATATTTTGTTCTTTAATCAATATTTTTCATACTTAATAATTCAAATTCTCAATTTCCTTTTTTTTTTTTCGTTTATTTTTAATCATTTATGTATCATCTTGCCATTTTTGTTCATTTCATTTATATTTTTTATTTTACTATTTTTTGGTTAATGAACTCTTTTGTTACATTTTCATCATATAAATATTTTTAGTCTTCAACTATGAATTTTTGTATATTTTAATATGAATCATATGATATAGTTTCAGTTTCTTATTAATACTGTAATTATTATAATTTTAATTATTTTTTTTTTCTGTCTTATTGATATTAAATATATACTTCGTTATGTAGTGTATTCTTCATTTTTATAGAAGACGTTTAATACACATATACGATATACGATAATATACATATACATATATGTATGCGTGTATATCCTTTGTAAATAGTTTTCATTAAATGTTTTTATATAATTATAATTATACATTTCTTTGATTTTATGTAATAAAAAACACTAAAATAAAATATTAAAAGTATGAATAAAAATACGATGTATAAAATTTGTTTATTTTTTCCACCCTGCATAGCATATTTAAGACTCGTACATGTACACGAAAGTGAGCTGTATGTGTTAAATTTTCTATCTTACATAACTGGCAGTAGACAGAAATAGCAAATATAAAAAATAAAATAATTAAGAAGAAAAATATATTGTGGTAATAGAAACATGTGATTTGAATGTTTTAACATCATATCTATACTATTGTAAGTTTCAGGATTCAATTACGCGTATTATTATTATTATTATTATTATTTATTATTTTTTTGTATCGAAAATTTCTACTTTCACATCATCTTTGACTCTGTATAAGCATGATCATTACCAACATCACAATGGTATATATTTGCGTTTATACATCAGATTTATAAATGTATATGTAATCTCTTTAAGTTGTTATAAACTTTAGATAATTGTTACAATTTTCACTTCAATTCGAATATTAATTTACATGAATTGATTTTCTTCTCACGTCAATTTCATTTAAATACATAAATACTTGCGTATATGTATTCGTTTGCATATGGATTTGTATATAGAATTTATATGCATGCTCTATAGTATGTAAATCTTTCAAATAAATGCAAATTAATTGATAAATGATCTGATTGCATGTACACATTTACATTATGTATGCATGTACATCAATAAATCAATTTGAATATCACATACATATCTACATACATACAATACTTATAAATATGCCGTGAATATTTAAAAATATATCGTTTCAATATATTCATAAAATGAATTTTATCTGCGTGCATACACTCTTTTACATTCACCCTAAAATGTATATATATATATGTATATAGCTTAGCATCATTGAAAAATTAATTGATTTTTGATCGGAAATTTTTCTGAAAATCAAGTAACTCAGCTTTTTTATTTGAAAGTCAATAAGCTCTATTGTTTTCACATAAACATATACATAAGTATACATCATGCTAATTACAAGTATGTACGAGTATATACTCGTTCGGACATATCAAAATGATTTTATCTTTGGCTATACATTGAATTTGAAATTATAACATACCTACGTACTACATAATCTAATATTCGAATAATTAACGTAACATCAAAATCACATTCGCCTTTTAATAACATTCAACAAGAATCGAAAACTAAAAAAAAAAAACTTGAATAAATTCATATCCAAATAGTATATTTTATAAAAAATTTTTCCTGTGTGTAAAGTTTCATTACTATTCTTATTACGGATTCAATTCAAATACTATGATCTACGATTAAAATGTACCTACATACATACATACCTATGTAGGTATATACAAACCGTCATCGATATGCCTCTTGGTACACCATTGTAGTATGCACATTTATTTTCGTTCAACATGCTACAAACATAATACGAGTAGCTATATGACTAGTTTTATGTTTTTATTTCATTAAATAATTAATAGCGAAAGTATTATCAATGTATGAAAGATGCGTAATACTTATATCTTTCGATTTCAACTTTACTGGATGGAAAAATTTGTATACATTTTTTTCTATTTATTTTTTATTTTTTTTTTCATTTATATATTACATACATACACAAATACAAGTATTTGAATAAATATGTAGATATGTACACATTTGAGCTGAGTTCAATAATAGAAATTCAAAGAAAATATATTCAAGAAAATTGCAATTGTTGTCTCTTGTCTGGTTTCGTTGTATATGTATAAAAAAATGGTTAAAGAAAAACAGAAAATGAGTGTATGGCTGCATATAACTTGAAATTAATGTCATCATATTTATAGTATCATATGTGTGTATCGCATTATATGTATGGTGTATATTATATGTGACTGTGAAAAAGGAGTAATTATAGTATTATCACAGTTTTCTTGCATTGATATAGCCACGATTATATTACGAGTACAGTATCTTTTCTAATATGAATTTTATACGTTCGAACGTATTTCAATTATGACAAGAACAACAACAACAACAACAAATATCTATAAAAAACAAAATATTAAAGTTTAGATATAGCAGTAATATTGGTAATATTGCAAACTTGTTTCATGGTTTCACTTTTCACGCAACAAGTTCAATGGTAGATTACAGAAATAGTATAGTAATCATGAGTAGTTTTATAGTATATATAGTTAAGTTATAATATCATTTACATTCAATATCCATAAATCGATGAATATCAAAATTTTGATGCTAATGAAAACATTAAAAAAATATGTATGCGAAAATGCGTTAATTTCTTGATATTTCGTTCGTTTGTTTTCGAAAATTTACTTTATTATGATTCTAACAAAAAACAGATGATGTTCATCTTATGAATTTTATAGCTATATTTATTCATTTTATTTTTTGTGTGACCTTTTTTCATTTATTACATTAATAATTTTCAACAAACATTTTATAAGTAACTATTAATTATTTTTATACATGTATGGAAAAAATATTCATATTTTAAGGAAGGAAACCTTTAAATGCATTGGAAATATTTTTTGTGAAATATAATCAACTATAGTATATTGTATTACGCCGTAAAATTCTTTTATTATTTTTTTTATACATTTTTCGTAAAATATAAATCATAGTAAAAATAAATAAATGGAAGAAACAAAAAATTTTTGTAGATTTTAACGAAGTTTTTATAAGAAAATTAAAAAAACACTTTAAATAAATTTCCGTATAAAATATTCATATTACGATACTACAAGTATGTTACGAAAATTTTAATTTATGATTTTATTACTTTTAATAATTGAAAATGTAAATGCAATCATGTATAATATAACATATACATATATAACATGGCCAAAATTACTTGTCATATTCATATTATATTCAGTTGGTATACAAGAAAATATTTGTGCGTAAAGAATAAACAAAACGAGTTGTGTACAGTGATACAGTGTACATATACTCGAGTAAATATTTCTTGTAGAAAGAAATCGGAGTTTAATATTTTTCTTAAGATTGAAACTTTCTATCTATAAAGATCAAATCGTGTCCGTATACAAAAAATTTACCAAAAGTGAAACTTGTCAACTGATTTGGGCCACACTATATAAACAGTCTATGTAATCTTGAAAGGAAGTATATATTATACAGTTTGTTGATTTACATGTTACATATTACCAATTACCACTGTTACTTAATTAAATTTTTATTATATTGACAGTTGCATTGTAATGCATGAATTCATTTTTGCTTTACTTTGAATTGAATGTTGTTACATTTTATAATAGATATTTTACAAAAATAGTGTATATTACATACATAGCTATTTCAATGTTTTTTGTTTAAAAAAATTATTATCGTTGATTTTGATAAATTTTCCTTTAAAACTACAAGGAAATATATAGTATATAGTATATATTTTATTGTACATTATCCTTTAGGAAAAAGTAACGTGATACTGTACACAATACCATTGACTAATAACAATAATAATATTAGTCAATGACAAGACAATACAATTATTTAAAATTACCAATAATTTATTTCCAATTCCAATTTCTATTTGTCTAGTTTTAATATCTATTAATTTTGTTATAATTATAGTTCAAAAACAAAAGATTTAAGCGAGAAACTTAATTCAAATTATAGCACCTAAAAGTATACTATTTTTTTGAAATTTATATTATAGTAAAAATTAATTTTTCAATTCATTTATTTGAAATTTTGAATTCGATTTCGATTCTAATAATTTTACATACAACAGTTAAATTTTTGTTTATTTATTTATTTACTTTTAATTCATTTGAATAAAATAAAATAACTTTTTTACTTTCATTTATTGATAAAAACAATTTTGAATTTTAATTTCAACGTAAGTTTATCGATTTTCTTACGAAAATTGCAATTTATATTTATTGAGTATTGAGTTTTTATTATAGGTCTAGGATATAGAATTTGAAAAATTTATCGATAATTGAAATATACAAATTAATATGTTGGTGGACACTAAAAAATTCATTTTATTTCTAATTGCCTTCATTTAATTTACTAAAAACTACACTTTTCTTTCATTTATTTAAATTTATTTACATAATTGTGCAACATAAAAAGTATAATTTATAAACATGTAATATTATATTTAGTACTATTTTTTTTTTGTATTATCATATTTTTAATACGTGATATTATGCATTGCATTTCATAATAAATTGGTGAATTTTAATAACTTTGTTACATTTTTCTTCAACCGTTTTCATCCAATTTTCAAGATAACTATTTCAAATAAAAGTTCAAATAATTTAGTTTTTTCTGTAAGGACTATAAAGACGAGTATTTTTTCAACCTTCACTTTTCTCATATATATTCTATGTAACATTTTTGTCGCAATTCGTTCAAAAAATTCTAAGTGGAATAAGCCCAGGAACCAGCGATTTTAAATACAAGTATATATTTTTTCTTTGCTTTTTTGAATGTATCTGATTGGTATTATCGTAGTGTGAGTTTTCAATTCTAATTTCTGATCCATTAAATTATCCTCTCTAAGCTTTCAGATAATAATGATAATATAATTTTTTTTTATTCATCTACATATTATATGGCCCTGCCAATCAATAATTCTGTCAGACACATTATCCAGTTTATCATCAGTAATCAGTTATACTGATGTGTATATTGTTGATTGGAATTAATGATAGACTTGGGCGAGAGTAGCGAACTGGCTGGGATCCGAACGAAAAGAACGGCAAGCGTGCCAGTCCAACACCATTATACCACAACTATCGAGCTATTCAAGCCCCTAATTAATGTAAATAATTTTGAACAGAAGATAAAAAGTAAAAAAATCATGACCAATTATACTCTATTTCAATATAACCTTACACAAAATAGTATATAATACAATAAATTTTAAAGTATCATATTTGCATGTATTATATAGGTAGTAGCAATTATTCAATATATGTATATTTTATACATAATTTTATCTCCCTTCTTTTTTCCGAATGAAATAAATACAAAAAGATAAATACGTGTGTTGTGTACGTATGTTTGTCAACGCGTACTGGAATGCAAAATTATTCTGTATGACTATACATTTTAACTAACAAATTGGTAAAAGAATCTAACCCAAAGTTTAAAAAATCTTAATTCATAAATGTATAATAATTGCGAAATTTTAAAACAAAACAGTTTGAGGTCGTCATAATTATTATTTCATTATTATATTCTTTACTTAAGCAATTTTGTAATTCATGAGACTTGAATAATAAAGAATTTTACAGAAATGTTCTCTAGAATAATCGTAGCATAAATAAAAATATAAATTATTGTATCATACTAGATACATAGATAGTTTACAAATACACAAAATACATATAGGCGGTTTATTTAAAATTTCAATATCGTACCAGATATAAAAATAGCCGCAATGCCCACATAAAATTCACTTTCAATTAGCATGTAGAATATACGTATGCGTGTGTATATGTATAGAAACGTGCTGAACGGAAATTATAATGCATAAATTGCACAAAATGCATATGCATTATACTGATTATACTTACGTTAACATACTGAATCATTTATTCATTTGGAATTATATGGAATTATACAATATGTGTAATAGAGGTACTCGTACATATACTCGTAGTATTTAAAATTTATTGTTCGTACATACGTCATTTGATCTGTATTGATCATGTCCGGAACTCTCCTCTATATATGTATTTACGTATATAACAACATATAGCCTATTATCTGTGCTAGCATGTAAACGAAAAAAAAACTCTACATAAATTGTAATAACAATACACGTACATAAGTGTGTGCATATTTAGATTTACATAAATACGTTATAAAGTCGCGTAGTAATAAATATATGAATACTAATAATAACATAATAAACCACACCTTAATATCAAGGTTACTTCTTATAGGTATGTACATAGTTTTATTTTTTCTTATTTGTTTCTTCTTGTATTTCCATTCTTATTCTCTTGGTTTTTTGCTATTTATGTACTTTCTGTAGCATAGTGTACTTTAAAAAGATTAGATAAAATGAATCTGTATGATGTTGTTAAAATGTAGAATAAAACAAAAGCGATTACTAATAATAATACTAATAAGAAAATAAAATAAAAATTTCTACACCAAAAGAATACGTGCCGTAATAATCTGCATACATTTAATTTTGATATTAGTATAGTCATAGTGCAACATGTATTATGTTTTTTCAATAAGATTTCACTTCTTAACAGTAAAATGTAGGCAGATAAATGCAATTTATAGCGTTGTCTTTGCAAAAATAAACACAGAAAACAATATACAATTTTCTTCTCTCCTTTGTTTTTTGATTTTGGTTTTTCCTTTTGTCCATTGTTATTCGGTTGATTTCATGTCTAAATAACATTAGTTTTCAATTTTTAATAATGTAACATGTTCATACTAATGCTAATATCATAGACTAATATATAGACTGGAAATGCTTATGGCAGAAATCGTGTTCATAACTATTAAGTAAACATCAAAATAGCTTTTGAGAGATTTTGAAAAAGCTATAAAATCAGAATAAGGAAAATAAATGAGAGAACTTTTGTAATCTTTTGAAATCTTGTATATCTTGAAGAAAAAACAAATTTAAAAATCAAAAATCTATGTAGCTATATTCTTATCGGAAATGATAAAAAATATCAAATAACAGGCAAATGTACAAAATCGTATATTTTAAGTCTACTGTCACATTATTCTGATTCTGAATCTGAAACGTAAAATTTCAGATTCAGAATTCACTTTTTGTTCATTCTGATTCTGAATCTGAAAACTCCTTTTCAATATTTTTCTTTAAATTTGTTATTGTTATAAAACACTTTACTTATCGAGTGAACATTAAACCATCGAACAATAACTACTATGAGTGGCGAGTACGTTGGTAAGACGCACTTTTCAATGGAGGGTGAAATAAAGTTAATCTTCTGTCTTCTGTCTTCTGTCTTCTATCTTACGATCTTCAAGTTGTATATAAACAAGTAATTTTATGTCAATTTATTGAGTGGTTTAGCTATGAATTCAGATTCAGATTTCAGGTACATGTGACATGTTACATTTACTGTCAGCATGTTTCATTTTCTATTCTGAAAATAATCAGATTACAAAACGGAAGTACGAACCGGAATTTTTTTAGAAGATGAATTTTTCAGAGCCATGTAACAAGTCACATTTACTACAATGCATTTGAAAGTGATTCTGAATTTTTCAGATTCAGAATCAGACTCATGTGACAGTAGGCTAAAGGAAATTTAAATTTTCAACAAATTTATGTTATGACTGGCAATGAATATAATAATATATATTATCATATACAAATATCCTTATCTGTGATATTATATATACAATTAAAACTGGTTTTGAAAGTATCTAACACATATGTGCATGCATACTATCAAAGAATATATATCTACTAGTTACGTTAGTTATATATTCTTTGATACTATGCAATCTGTATTGTTGGCTACATGAATATAAATATTCTATATTCATGATTCAAGTAAGACCATGTATGACGGTATAACATAAGTATAACATAACCGTATAACACAGTACTACTGCCAGCCATTGCAATGAGTATGTATTGTGTATTGTTTTTTAAATAAATATCCATGTATTTTCATTGCCAGCTATTGAAATCACAGTATATCTATATTCATACAGTAATGACACTGAGCACGCGTTAGCAAAAATTTTTCATGACCTTTGTCACGTTATTCATTCGGCCTTAACAGTTTTGCTAAAAGTCGATAGCAATTAAGAGCCTTTGTATACGAAAAAGAGACAAAAAAAATGGAACTGCAACACCAACTGTTTTAAAAAATATAACATTATTACAGTGTATACCTACTCATTAAAAAAAGTACAAATTTTGTTATTTAAAATTTTTTATCTAAAATAAACAAAATTAATTGTAAATGCATTACACTTAAAATTTTGTGTTTGATATCAAATGTTTTTACATTTTTGTTAAATTTCTTAATTATAAATTAAATTCTTACTCTAATATATAGCTTAACAAAATAAACTTTTTCTTGTCTTCAAAATTCTCAGAAATTATATGAATCACCTTATATCTTGATATAATGACGCGTCAGGTAGTCAAAAAAAAAGTTCCAGATCGCCTTTAAAAATGCATTGTGAAAAAATGATTGTATTGCTCACATGTATATATTGTTTTGTATCTTTTCTTCATTACGGCGGTTTATAAGGAAATATGGATTTGACATAAGTACATTAATTCTGTACTGTTTTTGTAAATTGAATTTTGATTTTTTTTATTATTTTAAAATAAGTAATTATGTGTGTTAGTAAATTTAAAAAAAAAAAGAGTGTCACATCTTATTGTTTTGTTGATCAGTGATAAATATTCTATATTGATTCCAGTACTACTGCCAGCTATTGCAATGAACATGTATTGTGTATTGTTTTTTAAATAAATATGCATGTATTTTCATTGCCAGCTATTGAAATCTACAATATATGTAATATATATGGAAATTCGTGAGCGAAAAATTATCTCTCCTCTCAGTAAAAGCTCCTGCCAGCCATTCTTCAAGTTTCTGCCAGCTATGATCGATTTCAAAAGTGTATTAAAAATTTATACGGTGATTTCCTATCTATATTAGTCTATGCTAATATGTTTATGCACATTCTCATGTTTTTTTGTACATTACCCATACATACACACTTTTTGTACTTTTTTTTTTTAATTTTGTGCCTTTAAGGTTTCAATTGTACTAAAAACATACAAGAAAAAAACAGAAAAAAAAAATTAAATGATAAATAAACGAACAAATCAAGTTCAATTGATCATGAACTCAGCATTGATCTTGTTATTAATATATCTGTGTGTTTTTGGTATCGCATTACTGACTCTGTGTGTGTAGCTAGCTATCTTTATACATAATAATAATTATTTGTTTAATATTATGTACTTCATTTTAATATGAACGCATTATTAGAAGTCACTTCTTTTTCAATCAATTTAAGTTATGATTATTTTTATTTATATTATTATTGTTATTGTTGTTGTTATGTTATTATGTTATTATCATTGTTGATTTTATGCACTCAATAATAAATTATTCATAGGTAAGACAGATTATAATTGAATACCAATTGTAATTATATTACACATTACACTTACTTACTATAATACCAAGGTACATGTAGGTATGCCATGCCGTATATACATATAGGTGTATACCAATGAATGAATTACTCATTACCTCTGCAGGTGTTTATATGATACATATGGACCAGTTTTTATATTACCTTCTTTTCGTCTCTTGTGTTGTAATCGTAAATAGATTAAATGAATTTATTTATTTTTTTTTTTTTCAAATTTCATTTTACAATGATTATTACTTTTGACGTTTTGTTATACCAAGTAACCTACAAAAATGCAAAAATGAGGTATTATACATTCCATCATATACATTACAAATGTACATATGTTTATGATTGGGTATATGTAAAAAAAAATCATTGATGATGGTTACTCAATTTGATCGGTTTCAATATATGATTATTGTAAAAATAATATATTGATGCAAGATCATTTATTTTCCTCACCATGTCTTTAATTTTCCATCCATCTATAATACATGCATATGTTCATATATTTATGTATACATTAGGTACCAACCTACATTCAACATATTAGATATTTTGTTATAGGTAAAAATGTTCTTTTATTAATATCTCAACTTTATATGACATCAGTATACGAGTATTAAATCATTTTCACAATTTGTTATTAACATTCATGCACATTTACATATGTATATGTATGTAATGTACATACAGTATCATGCAAAAGTTAACGTATACGACAACTAAACTCATGTTCTATTCAATATTTTAATATATTTCGAAATACTTATTATGTTTAAAATTATGACCTTTATAATAATTTATTCTGATTGTTGATATAAAACGTAAACGAACCTAAGTTATTGACTAAACTATACAATATTATTATAATCACTAAAATATTAATAGAAATTCTTCACAATTACAATTATTTATGTTGCAAAATTAAAGGTAAAATTCTAAATTTCAAAGATTTTCCGATAAACTCTGTTCACATAAATAAGGACATGAACATGAATTTCTAGAGAAATGTTTGTATTATATGATGACAGTAAATTTTGTATTTTTGGATGTAATGGGAAAAAATAGTCTGGAAAAAAGAAGAAGAACACATATTTACTGAAAATTTGATAAATAGTACAATTAAACATGCGATGGGTGGTAGGATTTTGTTGTAGGGTTGTAATTTTGGAATTTCCAAGTTTTACTGATAGCACCATGAATGATGATTTGAATATTTTAAAGATTAGTTCATATAAGAAAATACACAAAATATGGATTTATTGATCAGAATTTTTATTTCCATCAAGACAATGGATCTAAAGCACATTGCACATTATGTGCACCAATGAATTATTTATAATGTTCCTCATGTAATCGAGACTCAACTACAATCTCCTTACGTCAATTTCATCAAACATTTATGAGCATTAGTAAAAACAGAACAAAATAATATGAAATAATGTCAAAAAGTCAATTGGAAAATGTAATTGTAACAAATTTATTCAGAAATCACGGAAAATCTTTTTTTATATGTACCTCGCAATCTCCAAATAATTCAAGCAAAATGATATCATATGAAATACTAAATGTAGACTTACGCTTACCTTCTTATTCTAATAATAGTTACTGGCAGATCATAAATCACAAAATCTGTAGAGAGTCATAAGTTGGGATTTGTTTACATTTTTGTGACATTTTATATTCTGATCTAAAGTCACAATTTTGACATGTAGTAAATGGATCACAATTTGTGATGATTGAAAATTACAAGTCACAATACTTGTAAACTACCAGTTTCTGAACAAGTGAAGTTGTAAACATTTTTGTAAAAATTATGGAAGAAATTTTGCTGTTGTTATATCTTATTTTTGAAGAAAAACAAAAATAATAATTAGTTTATTTTATTTAAGTATGCGTGTGAATGTTAAAAATTTCAGATTTTTAATAATAGTAATACACTCACTTTCGGAATTATCCATTGTATTTACTTCATTTTATAAAACAACATAAAAATAAAAAACCATAAAAATTAATAATATTAAAAAACCATAACCCTATATTCTAATTTTAATACTTTGACAACAGTTGGAAACTCTACACAGTGTTTGGAAAAAATTAGTGACTACATTAGTGATTTTTTCAATATAGAATACAAAACAGCTGATTAGTTAGTTAAATATTAATTTTGAAATATACTATACTTATACCTAAAAATATTGAATATATAGAACAGGAATTTGGTTGTCGTACGTTAACTTTTGTACGATACTCTATGCATATCAAGAATACATAGATAAAATAAAATAAAATAAATACTTAACATAAATACACAACAAAAATACATTACCTATAATCTTTAGTCACATGAGAAAATAATAGATAATAATTGATCTGTATGAACATAATGCATATATGGGAAAAATAATAAAAATATACATAGACACATCATATAGACGTATGTACATACATATATGTTTTTCTATATTATATGGTCGATAATAAAACTAAGAAACATAAAAATAATAGAAAATAAAATATAAATACATAAATAATATATAAAAATTTGTTAAATTCATTAAAGTGACATGCATTTAATTAACATATACTTAATTATAGAAAAAAATGTTTATTGACTTATAGCATAGTCACAATAATCCTATGTATGGAATATAACACAATACAATTTAATATGGTAAATTAAAAGAATAATTTAAAAATTAAATAAAAAAATAAAAATTATTTGAAAAAAAAAAATATATGTCTCTATGATGTGTAAAAATTCATATAAATAAAATTTAAAATTGTAATTTTTGTAATACTATATTCTTTAATTGGATTTTGTAATTATTTTTTATGTACATATTTACAAATGTACACAATATGAATGTTACGATAATTTTACAATTAAATTGACATCGATTACCTACTATATTATTACATAAATAAAATGAAATTCATATAATTATTGATCATTATTTTTTTCATTGACTTTTAAAAATTCATCTTAAAGTTAAATGTATTAGTTAGGCTTTAGAATTTACTTATTGTGTAAAAATATATCTCGTAATTCTTTAAATATTCTTGACAGATATATTATTATATTTTCCTATTGTAATTGATCTGAATTTATTTTATTATTATTTGCGCAATTATATTATTCACAATATTAATGTTAATGTTATCTATTTTTATTGCCACAATAATAAGTAATTGTATAATTAAAGTAATAAGGAGTACGGTAATACTAACGGAAAGCAAAAATTTCTGTGTAATAATTTAAAACGAAACAAAAATTTTAAATATTTTCTTGTTACCTGAACCTTTAACTAACCTGTATGAATTTTCAACTTTCCACTGTACTGACTGGTAAATTTTCAATATTGCATTATGTTTTGACTAAAATCGAGAATCGTTCTTGACTTCTTCTCGCATAGACCACAGATTTCAAATAGCCAGTTGTAATCAGCATTTCTTGAAATAACTCTTTCAGAAAATTTTTCTTGCAACAAGTCTATTGTTTGACGAGATGTGTGATAAGTCTTGTTGAGAGTAAACATATGGGTTATATCAACAGTTTCCATTTTATACGAAATTCTTTTATGAAAATATTATTTTCGTAATGAGTACGTCCATCATATTAACATAACATAACATTCATTTTCGTATATCGATCAATGTAAAAAAAAAAAACATTGGCATGAAAACTTTAAATTTTTAAGTTCGTCCGTAAACTGTTCGTATACGTGTGTATAAGCTGTTAGGCAAACCAGGTATATCTTTGCACACACACATGAAGAATTCACATAAGAAAATAAAGAAAGTGAACTACTTATAACATTAATTATAAAATTTCAAAATTACTAAATAATTTACATAATTATAATTTTTTGTTGTTGAAAATGTCCTTGTTAGTTCACATCATTATTTTATTTTATCTATTTTTTTTTTTTTGAACTACAAAACTTTTTTTTAATTATATAGGCATTTACTTGTTTTGCAATATATTTAATCCGAAAAACAATGTATGTATGTAAGTATAACGCGATGAATTTACTATTAAAGTACATATACATACTCGTACATACTTATGTGTACAATTACAATGTTCGTAAATCGTTATTTTTTAATTTCTTATTTTTTTTCTTCTGATTTTCTGATGGTTTTGTTTTTAATTTCATTTTTCGCATATTATGGCATATGCAATAAAATTAAAATTATAACGACCGTATTTTTGTTGCTTTTTCTGTTTCGTTTTTTATTTTTTCTTTTTAATTTTGTGTTTTACCTGAATCTTCTTGGTCTCAATTTGATGTGTTTACGTATATGCATTATGCATACAGTTAAGCTCATTTGTAAATGTCTTTTTTTTTTTTGGTCTTTGTATTACTTAATTTAAAATTTGATATTATTTTCACTTTTCTACTGCTTTTATTTTTACTTTTGTTTATATCGTACATATAAGTGCGAAAGTATCTGTGTACTTGTGCTCATATATGTAAGTTCGTACACGATACACGAACATAATTTTACGTGAAATTATTGAAAACCATGATTCAGGAAATTAAAACTGGATCTTATTGTTTTGTTTATAATTATGCATGTACATGTATACTGTACACTTACTGTCACATAATGGGTCTGTGTACTCAGGTATTATCAGATACTCAAATTACGTTCGTAATTATTTACAAAAGTCAACACATAAGTAAATATGTGGTATGTATATATATTATGTATATTACAATTTACTAATATTATACGTCTGCTGACTAATCAATTACATATTTTTTTTTTTACTCTAATTTTTAACGACCTTCATTCTTTTCTTATACTATCACACCATACTAACCAAAATTCAACGATCCAGCCAACCAACAAAACCCAAAACCCAAACATCCAACCATCCGATGAATTAATTTCAACAAGAAAAAGTGTATATCTTTAATACAGAAGGGTACATACATAGTACGTACGGCGTACAACAGGCGTGCGGATTTATTTGTTTTCTTTATATCTTATCTTCATCCATGTTTTTGATCTCGTATTGTACAATTCGTGATGAAATTTTTTATGAAGAAAGGTCATCTTCATTTCATTTTGCTAGTCATCCGATGTGAAATTAAACCGCATATTATGCTCGTAATTTATTTTTGTATTATTAACATAAAGATATAAGTAATACTTCATACTGTTGTATTATTGTTGAGTATAAATGTATTGTGTACGAGTACATTGTGGGTACATATATACATACATAAATATTCAATATACGAGTATCTACAAGTCATTAAATTTCAATAATAAAAGATAATTTTTTGATAAAATAAAAAACAAAATCTGTTTTCTCAAAATATCGACAACATTAAGTACAATAAACATAAAACTTTGAACAAAACTTCCTCCAAAAAAAAGCAGTAAGGAAAGAGTCAAGCCAATAAAAGAAGAAAATCTATCAACGAAAAAAATAAAAATAAAGTTAATCAAAAAATAATGAATAAAAACTTGAAAATTCAAAAACAATTTGTAAAGACTAAATGTTTTATTATATGAGTAATCCGATCTTAATAAACTTATAAAACACATTTATAGTTTATATGTATATCCATTGTATTTGTCTGTATGATGGTTACAAGACGAAATAAGCCAAAAAGTACATATATGATGTGTGCATAACTGACATAACATACATATTTATACAATACATGTACATATAAGATTAATTGTTTATACACCTGTACCTATGCATTTATGCATATTGTGTTTTCTCATGATATATATACGTTTTACATACATGGACATTTTCCGTATATATGTATGAATGTACATATAAAAAGTACATATATGTATAACCGTGTAGTTATTTAAAAATCAATGAAGAAATTCAGTGTTATACGCACTTGACACGCATTTTTGACATAACACTTACTACCATACACAACCATTTAAATGTAATTGAAAAAAATTTTAATCTCGTTTTCCTCTCTTCGACATTAAACAGTAAACACAACACACGTGAACGAGTGTACTAAAAATTGAACGTATAAAATAAAATATTACAGAGTGTTTATTACATACGAGTACATAATGTAAGTATGTAATATATAAGATGAATGATAATACAATATTACATAATATTCATATAAAAAATACACATAACACTATACTAAAATTCAAAAAAAAAATTACATATTTCAATAATCCGTATGCACATAAAATTTTCATTTATAAGTTTCCATACTTTGGATATTATTTCCTAGTTGGATTGTTGTTTATTGCATTTGCATACAGTAAAACATATTGAACATATACATACAACATAATGTGCATTCAAGTATCTACATATGCATGTGTGTAAGTAGATATGATGACGACAATATAAAACATAAAACTTATCCGTATACAGACAGATAAAA
Source organism: Villa cingulata (assembly GCA_951394055.1). Lineage (NCBI taxonomy): Eukaryota > Metazoa > Arthropoda > Insecta > Diptera > Bombyliidae > Villa > Villa cingulata. The sequence goes on along the minus strand of OX596021.1, from coordinate 35,745,343 downwards.
AAATTGTGTACAATAGATTGATCTTAGCCTTTAATCAAACATAAAACACTAAATAGATAATTGACATTAACAAAATTGGAAATATAAATTACTTAATCATGTGTGTATTTTATATTATATATACATATATATTTTATATGTAATGTATGTACATTATGAACTTATACACTCGTACAACTTATGTACATACCGTTATTATATATATATCGATATGTAATGAATGCGTGTATGAATGTGTGCATTAAATATAAATATTTGAAATAGACCACATATGTACGTGTATGTAGGTAATGTAATGTATGCATGTATAATTTTAATCGTTGTAAATATGTAATATTTGTGAAACGGATATTGTGGGCACATAAAAAAATCACAGTATATAAATTCATTTTTATAATGTTGCGATAGAATCGTAAATTATAAATAAAGGAAAATAGAGACAGTTAATTTAATTAAAATCGGATTAGTTATTTTAAATGATGCAAATGACAATCGCTTTTTATAGACCATACAATGTTTACACTTGTGTGCTTTTAGCTCACATATTACATATTACATACAAACATATAGATGAATGATATTTACTTATCTGTGGACATAATCACCCACTCCTGTAATACACATTACACACAATTTTTATTTGTACCTAAATGGATAGAGAACGCGGATTTTTAACAATTTATTTATTTATTTATTGTTTGGTTGCAAAACGGTTGAATTTCTCGTTTGAAAATATTTTTTATTAAAATTTTCCAATATGTATTCTACAATATTGCACATAATTTCGAATACAATGACAATATGATATCTCGAATTTTAATGGCATATTCCTTACAATACATATGTATAAGATAGGACAAAAATAATGCAAATAGCGTCTGTGTTTTGACTTTTATGTAACAGATGGACAACTTTACACCTTTAGTGTGTCATCAATTTTTCACCTATAAAATACACGTTCCGTAAAAACAAATTTCTTTTATTTTTAACAAATTTATATATAATATTATTTTAATCACACCATGTGATAGTGACAAAGATATATTCATATAGTCACATTTATTTAAAAATTTTAGAAAAACTTTTAGATTTGTGAACAGAGATTGCCGGAAAGATTAATGTATAGGGACTTCCAAAAAAAATAGAGCAATGGCTGAATTTGAGATGTAAAAAGGATTTTGAGACAGCTTGGATAAAGAAACTGGAGAAGAACGGTGAGAAATAGAGGAAAATGAGACAAACAAATTACAGAGGCTATATAGTACCTTGCAAGGATTGTGAGGCAAATTTTTCAAAATTTAGCAAATTAAAATATCTCATAATGATTAAGATATCTGACAATAAGCAGTCAACAAAAATTACTACAGTAAACAATCCCTTCAACTCCAATTGCGTCTCATAAATAAAAGTGTGAAAAACATTAATGAAACATTTTGCATAAATCGAAATATAATAATTATTAGCATTATATACCTTACTTTAAAATCAATACATGAAAAGGCAACATTATATTTTCTTGAATTGCTGTGAATAATTTTTGTTTTTTTTTTTGTCGTGATCTGTTACATTACAATGCTGCAAAAATTACAAAATTATTGTTCTTTGCAAGAAATTCAATATGTAAATATTCAAAATTTATAGCACAGAGACAGTAATTCAATTTTTATTCCGAATATTCAAAAATTTTTGTATGATTTTATAAATAAATTACGAAATTCAAAATAAACGAGGGTGTAATGTAAAATAAACAAATATTTCATAATTTTCTTGCCATGCATTTTTTTTTGCTTTTAAGATTATATTTAATTTATTTATTATATTTTCAAGTAAAATTGAATGGACCTCAATATTTTCTTTTATATTTTTGTCTTATTATTTAAAAAACTTATATAATAAAACAGTAATCCTTTAGCAATTAATCAAAAAAATATTTATGTATGTAAGACAGCGAGTGTACGTTTCAATTTATTTTTATTATATACACATTCACATAGACATTCAGAAGTTTACTTACCTATGTCTATAATATGCATTTATTTAATTTTTCTTTGCTTTTCTGATACATATTTACTGTTTATATATATTAGTAAAAATTTTGATTACATATTTATATTTTTATATTAACTTTGCATAAAATGCTTTCAACTTTATATTAAAAAAATATAAATATATATAGCAAAAAAAATAATTATTGGAAAAAGTTTGAATATGTATCTTAGCTGCTATAGTTAACGAAATATTTTCTACAATCTTGTAAATTACAATTACAATCATAATTTTCTATATATCATGAACGAAATGTGCATAAAAATCTATATTGTCCAAAAACATGCGAGATAGTCCATATACAAAGTCCAGTTCAAATTGCATATATATTACATACATATAGATACATATTCATATGCAATTATAATGGATTATGGTGCAATTTCATAAAATTATTTTATGATAAATATTGAATAAATTTGACGTATACGTAAAAAGCTACATATATCTATGCACTCATTCATATGCATATATACATACATTCATGTATTTGTATTCAGTTGATATAGAAAAACAAAAGAAAACCTACTGAAATTTAAATTTTTGCTTTGAGTAAAAATCAGTTATTGATAATTTTTTTTTTAACTGTATGGTCGCCTTTTTCTTGGGATAAGTACGAGTATAGTAAAAAATATAGTTATTATTCATATCTATGTATATGTACCTACAGTGGATGTGAAAAGTCTTTGTACACTTCCAATTCTTTGTAAGATTTTTTTAACATTACCCAGTAAAACTATATGAAACGTTTTTAAGGGATTATATGGGTGTACAAACACTTTTGATTCATAATTTTAGGACTTGTTTTAATTATTTTTCTAAAACTTGAGAATGAACAAAGGTATAAAAATAAAATTACGGAATAATATCAAGAAACCCATATCAGGGCTTCATTTGTGCAAAGAATTAGAAGATTTATTCATTTGATTTTGACTTATTGATATCCAAACTTCAAGTTTGAAGGTGTACAAAGACTTTTAATGTCCACTATATGTTACACACATATGTAATTTGCTTAATCGTATAAATAATAATTTTTAATGTTAAATAAAAGTTAAATGAAATTATAATAAAAAATAGAAGAAGAATGGAAAATAAAAATTGGATAAGAATTGGTAATAAAATTTTATATAAGCATACCATTATGTGCATTTATAATGTATGAATGTTAAATATTAATATTTTGTTCGTTCGTAAAAACACTGTCCGATATATCATAAATTTTATGTCTGCACTTATTTATATAAAATTTAATCAATATATAAGGTAGCTAGCTATCAAGATTTAGAAAGTCATAAGGAAGGTTGAAAATACATACGAGTTATATACTTATATGTATATACGACCATAATGTATATACATACCTATGTACATTATTTGCCAAATGTAGATCTTAGTAATAAAAATAAAATTCATTTGCACGGATTTTGTTTTTTTTTTGTATTTTTCTTTTTCTCTGATTAATTAAAATAATTTTTCCGTTTTGGCTTTTTGAATAAAACAAAACATGTATAAAAGGAAAACGTTGCTCTTTTTTTACTTTTATTTTCTGTTAACCATATTAATATACTTTTATGTACATACAAACACATCTATTTCATATTTGTAATAGTTGTATGTACATTCGTATGTGTTGTATATAATGTGTAAATGAATACACATAAAATAATTTAAAATACTTTTTGTGTTGTTATATTTTTCAAATTCAATTTTATTCAATTGGTCAGTCATTTGAACTTACTAGTACATATCTACAACTACACCAATGTGTATTTTTTTAATTTTGTTTACATTATTATAGTAGATATAGGTACATATTTATTTTCGGACGAAGGTAGATATGCATACACGTTTAAATAAACTGAATAGTAGACATAAAAGCAAGCAAATTTTCAGTTTTTCATACCAATAATATACATACATAAATGCTTGTACTTACAGAAAATATAATTATAACAATATGTAGAATACAAGTGAAGCGTAAAAAATGTATATACATTTTTCTAATAAGTATGTATGTTATAAATGGCCTTGTCAATGTCATTTTTTTTGTTATGTTTTGTTTGTTTATTTTGTTTTTATTTTTCATTTTTCATTTTTAGTAATACTTGTATACATTTTATTTTGATTTTGTATCTTTTTTGCTTTTATTTTTGCCACACAATTGTTAAATTTATATTATGATTAAAAATAATTTTGAAAATAGAAAAAATAAAATATTTTATTAACATATGCATACATTACATCTATAAAGTACATAGCTATACATAATTTAATAATTTTGTATAAAATTGTTTATCTATTAGACAATAAACTACATAATTATGTGAACATTAATTACTTTACGTTATTGATTGGTGTGAATTCAATTAATAATTTTATTTTATTAAAAAGGAATATAAGTACATAGAAGTTATAATATCTCTGCATTTAAGTATGAATGTTGTATTGTATGAACGAATATACTCGTACCATGTATAAAGTTTGATGGTAATTGAATATCTGAAAACAAAGAAAATCTTAATAGTAACAGAAGTGCTAAATAACTAAATATAAGAATAAAAATGATATTTTATGAATTAGAGTCATATGAGTGCATATACGAGTTTATTAATATGTTTTTATATAATATGAGAATAAGAAACATTAAATATATATAAAATTGTATTGTATTACATTAGTAATTATAACCATAGTATACTATATTCATACTTGTATGAAATGAGTTTGATTTATACATTTTAGTCGACCGACCTCTTCAAGGTAATTTTATTTATTATTGAAATTGAAATTATTATCTCAATTGAAAAATAAAATTTATTTTTTATATTTTTCTTCTTATTCATATTTTTATATTTTCATTTTTTCTGTTTCAACGTATTGAAAAATATATTAGTTTCTTTTACTATAAGTATAGTTAATATGAAAATATAATATCCGTTGTTGTCTGTTGCAAATGTGCAAATCGAATGCATATCAATTCAATTATTATACATTTCATTATTGTTCCATATACATATGTAGTGACTAATATTACTTATTATGCACGTAATAAGATGAAAGGAAAAGTTCACAGTTATTTAAATCATTAGGTAATAATAATTATATGCATATGTACTTTTACATTTAGTATTATTAATTATAATAAAGTTTCAAATAAATTCTATGAAATATTATGTTCTTTCACACACATAAGCACTTGCACACTCATATAACATCACATTGCATTACATACATAAGTATATGAAAATTGTATTTGTAATGACGAGGAGTGTATTTGCATGTTGAATATGTATTTCTGTATAATTAAGGAAAAAGAAAATTTTTTTATTTTAGTAAAAATATTCCCACGAACATGATACGATCATATAAGAATATTTGCATATACGTATATATATATATATATATATAAGATATATACGCGTATACGTCATGTGTACATGATTATTAACCACATTTCAAAGATTTTTATTTTTTTTTATATTTTTTTATTATTTTAATTTTTCATATTAAATAAATTATTTCATTTTATTTTACGGTATATCATATATATAAATTCTGATGTTACAGCTTGAGTTTTTATTTCAATTTCAATTGTTTTCTTTTTCTATATTAAAAAGGTCATTTTTATTGAGTAGTTTGAATAACACCATGAGATACAAAAAAATAATCTCAGAAGAAATCTTAGCATTTCATTTTTATTTGTATTATCATTTTTATATATTTACAGGTGTCCAACAAAATTATTGATTATGATTAAACGATAATTAAACGTTATTAAATGCAAATTAAAAAAGTACTTTTAACATGGGAGTGACATATAATGTAAAAATTATTATAAATAAAATGGATTTATTTAATTTAATTTGATATCAAGAGGACGTATCGTTAAACTGCTACTACATCGAATAGCGTCCATAATTTTTGTATGAGTACTGCAATTTGTAATTCAAATCAAATAATGAGTAAAACAATTTACAGAGTTTTCGATTTATATAAGAAATGCAATTTTAATAAAGTTTCAATTCAGATTAATTTGATACTTTAGTAAAACATTTTAGTTCACAACAAAAATTAATAAAACGATGAAACTGTATTGATGAAAATACACAGCTGTAAACATTGGTTACATTTAACAATCAATAAAGCAATGCAATAAATTATAAAATCTTTTTGAAAATTACTTAATTCAAGGGCGACTTTTTAATTTATTTTATTTTAAATCAAAATGAAATAAAACATTTTTAAAAATTCATTTATGTATTTAATACATGAATTTCCTGTCATATTTTTATAATGTATATAATAATACAAAATGTATAATACATACAAAAATTATTGTCAAAATTATAAAAATAATTATTAAAGATTTTTATGTCATTTAAATATTAATATTGACAATAATTAACTCAATAACAACCCGTCAATAATATTGCCATTGAGAACATTTTAACATTTTTCGTTTACATGTTAATTGCAAAATTCAGCAAAATGTGTATATACATTTATGAAAGATTCTGCAAAAAAAAATTAATATATACATACATACATTTAAAATGTTTTAATTATGTTATGTTGCAATAATTACTCTGGATGAATATATGGAGAATGTAATGGATTGTTGTAAGGAAATGGTTTAAACGGAACTAGGGTCCTTGAACTTAAATAAACAATATTGATTTATTATTATTTATGTTGTTTTATAAAAGAGTGTAGTGCATGAGTATTATGGATACAAATATACAAATGAATACCTACTTGAACCTCTAGAATATGATACGGAACGGAAAATCCAAATCAATCATGTTTTATGACTAAGCATAAATCGTTATGATTTTCTGAAAATTCTGAAATGTTAAATAATATCCATAATATTGTTTGTACATATGTTCATATTTAAATAGGATAGGTAATAATTATGTATTTGTGGTGTATAGTGTTTGTATATATAAATGTCATATTATATCTGAAAAATTAAATCTAGCACATGGCACACCTTTTCTTGTTTTAGTTTTATTTTTCTCATTTCATTTCTGATTTTCTTAAAAATAGTTTTTCTAATAATAATTGAACACGAAGACAATGTTATTTAATACAAGAACAATAAAAATAATATACCAATTTTTTTTAACTAAATCCCATATACTCGTAGTATACGCAATATACATAATAAAAGAGATGTAAAATATAAATTAAAGCAGGATTAAAATTTACTTATATAATGTATGTACTATATTACATAATTAACAAAATATAGATACGGATTGTATGAATGAAGTAATATACATATATACCCATTTAATCAATTTATGTTTACTGGAAACAATACTCATTTAGTCTGTATTCATTTCATAATTAATTAATTTATCTTATCCATGCATATAGTTTTTTTATTTTCATTATTTTACTATTATATTACTATTATACAAATAAATTAGAGTAAAATTTTACATAATTATTAATATTGAATGATATAAATAAATAACCTGAATTACATACATACATAATTATATATATATATTAGAGTTATAGATTTATCTTAATACATATATAGACTGAATTACCTTCACAATTGTAACATTCCATAGAAGTACGAATTTGAATAGTCGCACATGTCACATCACCCACCATATGTTTACTTTACTATAGTGCTTGGTACCAACATCAACTCTATAAACACGATCTATAAATGTATGTATGTATGTGCAATTTTTATATTATATAATAGTATATTTTTGCATTAAAACTTAAATACAGACGGACATAAGATAAATATAGAACACACTTATGAGTACGACAATATATCTATATTGCATTACCAACCCATATACGTACAGTGTGTACAAGTAAATCTTGATGTGTGCATATAGTAGTAACCATAAAGAAAAAGTCTGCCTTCAAGTTGAAAAATAAAAAATAAAAATAATTTTCATTAAATGGTTCATTGATTCTCGAAAATTGCATAACAAAAAATGTAAATTTTTCAAAGAAACATTCAAAAAGTCAAAACTAAATAATCAAAGTACAAAAAAACAATGAAATAAAAAAAACATAATAAAAAACAGGATCACAATGAAAATAAAAAGGAATTGTTGTAAAAATAGAAAATTGACGAAATAAGTTATAATAATAAATAAAACTAAAATCTAAAACTGAAAATAATGAAAAGAAAAAATAAAATAAAACAGAATACATAAGAAAATACAAAAGCCTTTGCCTTTTCTGTTGCTGTTATATATATAACTATTTAATATTATATGTATACATATTTATTAGACGTTAATCTTGTACAAATTTTAAAAATATAGAGAATTGTGTATTAATAAAAAAATAATAATGCAGAAAATTTTTTAACCGTTGAATATTGACCACCTCGTCGTGTAACCATGCCCAAGTTTCAATAGATATCTCACGATCTTTTTTTACGATTTTGTATAGGCAATAATGATATACATATGTGTTTATACGTGCTATACGTGTACACGATAATATGTTTATGCACTATATTATGTGCATACATCTGAAAATGCAATGAATTTAACTGCCAGTTGTTATTGTTATATGCAATATTATTATTTTTTGAGTCTTTGTTCTTTTCACCCTTTTTTGTTTTATATTTGTTTTTTTTTTATTTTTATTTTTATTCATTTTTATATAGCGTGGGTATAATAATAATTTACGTCAACCAATACATACCTAATAATATAAATTTTAGACAAAATTCAGTCAGATAATATAGAAGATATATGGTACATAATTTCTATCTATAAGTATTTAACATAATACTAATGTACTTTGTATAGCATATAGCGTAGATTGAAATAATACAAGAATCTATAGATACTTACTTGATAATAGTATAACTACATAATGGTAGATAGTTAAAGAAAATTTTCTAGTTTATATATGCAAGCATACATACAATACGGACGTTATGATGTTGTACAATTTGTATTATCCTTATTATTGCTATTAATAACGATCAAAATAATATTTGAAAATTGCTGTAAAAAATGCCATTCATATTATATACTACAGAAACATGTATGTATATGTAATGAACTATTATTTCTATTGTTACTAACAAAATAAAATTTTTTTTACGTTGCGTTATCGATGTCATTTTGTTATTATTATTATTACTATTATTATGTTTAACAAAAAGTACGAAAATGAAAAATTTTTTCTAAATTTGAATAACGGTAAATTGCTCATAATTCAGCGAATTATAGATGCGAAAATATCCGCATACAACACATATACATATATCATAATGTATGTTACATTAACATGAAATATCTATTGATATTTATTCAAGAATTGGTATTTATTGAATAACGTCAGAATGTAAATCATTGTTCTTTTGATCTGGCTTCGTTCATAAAATGAAAAAAAAATGAACATAATTTTAAAATTATAAAAATTTACAAGGGTGTATATATAATGATATGTTTACATTATTATACGGGTGCTTATTGCGGTCATCGAATGTCGAATGTGAAACAATCGAATGTAAAATTTGGTATTGTGAATATCGAATGCATTCGAAAAATATCGAATACATTCGTTATTTCTTTCGAATGTGTTTTATTTGACGAATGTCATTTGTGTTGTGAAATTATTAGTGAATAGAGAAGAAATTTTTGTATAGAAATGTGAGTATAAATTATTTAATTTATTAAGTTGTTAATATTTAATTTGAAAATATTTTTTAACATTTTAGGAGAAAAATTACGAATAAAAAACAAATGGAGAAATTAATAGAGATGTCGTATGTCGTCAAGCAAAACTCTAAATGCATGTTTGCTTAGTCGAAAAATTTAAATAAAACTATAAAAATAAAAAATAATATGCCCTAAAAATTAAAATTTTGAGTTTAGATTTGTATATTAACCTTTTTTCATCCAACTCTAGAGGATTACATGCATCTCTAATTTGTCTTCTTTTTCTTAATAAATATTCATTTTCATGATTGTTTTCTTCATTATCACTATCACTAAAGAACAATTCTTTTGAACTCATTTTTTTTAAATCTCAAATTTCTTTTTTTTTAATTTAATAAATGTTTTTAATAAATGTCCTATCAAAATGTATACACAATCAACTTTAAATAATTCACAATAATTCATGATAATAATCATTACTTTAAATTTAAATATGGCAATTCTAAAAAGTGGTAACGATTGTGTTACACAATACCAAAAGTGAATACATTCGATTCGTTAAGATACGTTCGAATGATATTCGATTCGATGACCGCAATAAGCACCACGATTCAAAAAATGTCTTTTATAAATTTATTGAAATTCTAGAGATTTTTGTGTAAATAGAGTGCTGCTACAATATACTGATTTTTCATTTATACAATTAAACGATTGCTCTGACATAAATCTATTTGAGTACATAATTATACTCTCAAGATTTCATAATTTTAGGAAATTTTCGATAATAATTATGATTTTTTATCAAAATACGAACATAGTGAGTTCCATAAGTATTAGCACTCCAGTTATTTTGAAAAGAAGTGTTTTACGTATATATAAACGTTTTACTTCAAGCATGATAAAAGTTTTAAATACATTTCATTTACAATTTATCTTAATCATTTACGAAAGCGAAATTTGAAAAAAAAATTACTCTTGTTGGAATTATAGAAAAAAAATATACTTTACATCAAACTTTGGTCCATCAAAAGTATTGACACAATAATACAAAATTTGTGTACAAAATGTTAATATCCCTTATCCTAAAAACATTATCTACATATTAATATTATACAAATGTTGTATGTAGCATTATTCATTTTTCATATCCTCACAGCCCTTTATGAAAAAAAATGACTTTCTCAATGATTGGAGACCATTCATTTCGATCTTTAGCCTTTGTATTGTAGCATTATAGTCACTGACTTTCATCTTTCTTAAGGTCTTATACACAATCAAAGCGGATAACTGCCATCAGCCAATTTCAGAAACACCTTCAAAGCAAATTATGCTGTCGGTTGTCATTCTTATTCACAAAGTAAAGAGAATAGTTTATTCTCTTTTGCCCGTACTAATAACAGTATACTAAAATCTTTATTAAATAAAAGTTGACTTTTAGCAAAAAAGTGTACCAATAACAATTTTAGCAAAGACTTTTTAGTTAATGCAGACTTTAGTGTCAGCTTTCAAAAAGCCAAGTTAAGGTCTTTATTATAAATTTATTATTAAATTTATTGTCAATTTTAAAGCGCATACTATGATCGAAATACATCAAACTATATTTTAAAATAATGTTCAAATTAATATTGTTATTAGTACAGAAATTTAAAGCTAAGTTAAATTTAGTTAAGTTCATGTTAGTAGACACTAATATAAAGCTGACTTTAGTAGAATGTTATTAGTACGGGCGTACGGGCCTTTATCTATACTTATTCATTTTAACGAAACTTGTCGTAATGGTTTGTCTGCTACAGCCAGCAGATTTTCTGCTTGGATGCTTCTGCCTTCATTGTATTACCATTCATTTAAAAAGCACTAAACGATATGTCGATTGTAGCAAAATTTTGCTGTCTCGCTTTGATTGTGTTTATCGCTAAATCTTCTGCGACGTCATCTAACCATCTGCGCCTTGTTCTGACTTTTCTTCTCCTACCTATAATTGCTACGTCAAATACAAGATATAAAGATAAAAATAGTATACTAACTAGATAATTTCTCAACTATTTTGCCTTACTTGTGACGTAGAAATGATCAGTGATTTTGTAAACAAAGTAGATTTGTTTGATTCATGAAAATTGTCGACAAATATTATAATAATAAAAAAAGATGTTCAATCTATTGTTTTTTTTTATTTTCTTATTTTTAGAATTATAATTACAATCTGTATCTATATACCTTGCGTCAAATACTTTTTTCACTATTCGATTACTGGTGTCGAACGACGAACCAACCTTTGTAAAACTAGTCGTAAAACCTTAATGTACTACGTAGTATTACTGATTCACAGATTGAATACTGTTAACATTTCTATTAAAGCTTTTTATAAAAATGAAAGGTTAGTAAATAACTTATCAACTAGAAAACGTTTTTGTAAAAATTTTCTTCTCAAATTAGCTGGTGTGTCAATTCTTATAAAAGCTACCGTTCTTCAATTAAAGAACACAAAAAGATTTTTAACGTAATTACGGAACTGTTACCCATTCTAACCTCGAAAAAATTTAACAGGAATTAATTATAGAAATTATATTCACTACAACTATATCGTTAAATTAAAATTGAAAATTTGAGTTTTTAAATGCATACAACGAATTTATTGACAGAAAACGAAAGTCAAAGTAGATGATAGTACCAAACAAAAATAAATTTTGATCGAATCGTAAACATAACAAAATAAACCTAATATACAGATCTGGTCAAAATTTCTAAAAAATAGTATACTACGACCTCAAGATAAATTATATCGCTAAAAACCTACTTTATGGCCTACCTAAGTTGAAGTGTACTGAAATTTGCACATTATATTCAGATATATATATTATATATATACTGTTCGTGTAGATTACATAATACATATTTTAAGTGTTAGATAATAGGACAATGTTTCAAGAGAACTCATTTCAAATCGAAAAATATACATAAATCATTTCTGTATTATAATTTAATATTTGGTCATGTAATCGGTTATTTTACTGCATTTAAGTTCTGAAATATTGATCTGAAAACGCACTATAACAATTTCAAAAAAATAAATAAAAATGATCTCCACCCACTATGAAAATCTGTTTAACAAATTTAATTGCACAAAAATAATTTTTCTTTATTTTATTGTTCTTGTTTTTGAATTTTAAAGTTATATGCATTTTTGTGCATCAAAAACGATTATTAAAAATTTAAATTATGTACAAATTCAAAAATGCAAAAATAGCCTTGGAATTTTTTCTTTTGCAAAAAAAATTTTTTCTTTCTATATGTCCCCTCCCTTTACACACGAACATACGGTGTGTGTGTGTGCACATTTGTATTCAATGTACCGTACCTACTACAAGTATATTTAATCTGCTTTATAGAAGAAAAATTACATGTTATTAATTTCTTTTGCAATAAAATATTAATCTACTATACCATACCATGGTATGCACATGGTATACTCATGTTGTAGAATTATTCACAAATTAGTTTTTAAAATGATTTTATTTAAGTGTTTTTTTTTTTATTTTCTTGTCTTCTTTTATTTCATTATTTTTTGCATTATTTAAAAAAAAAAAAACATTTTTAAAGAAAAAAAAAATTGCTGAACAACTAATAATTTTCGATTATATGATGTATAATACACTGTTCTACATTAGCGTTACATTTTGTTATTATTGCTTTGTATATTGAAAAGCTGAAAACACTCATGTAATTTGCGTTTATAATTTGAATATCAATTATACATCCATATACTCTATAAATCCTAAATCGAAATACTATTATACATATACTTACATGGCCACATATAGGTGTACATTATTGTGATAAATATGTAATCACTTTTATTACTCAACAACTCAACAAATATTCAATTCAACCATTATTCGTGTACATTATATTGTAATATATTTGTACGAGTATGTATGAGTAGATTTAATTTTGAATTGAATTTAGAGGAATGAAAAAAAAATTCAATTTATTTGAATCGAATTCTTAAAAAAAAAATTTTTTCTTTTAATGATTTGTAGTTTTATTGGAAAGTTTCAATTATTTAATTTACAATTAGAAAATCGTTTGAATTATATGCATATGAATTAAAATTAAAGGAATTCAAAATTGATTTGTATATAAGAAAAACAAAAAAATTAAAAAATATCTTATATGCACTATTGCACCAACCATATATACTTAAAATTGCATACATATGGAATAATCAAAAATATTAATTCAAATTCAACAAAATTTATGTATTTTTATGATTTGTAATTTATTGCGCATATCTCAAAGAATATTCAGGATTTTTGATTTATTTTCATTTATATTTTATTATTCTAAATACGAATATGTAATATACATAATGCTTTTGTTTTGTGTACATTTATGAATAAGTGTTATGTATTATTGCAAAGTGAATCCATCAATGACAGTATAATCAAACATAATCAGATCGGACTTTTAATCTTTCAAATGATATCAGATTACACGGATTTAAATACCAAAGAATTTATTAATTTTTTTTTTATATACACGTATATTATATTTTATTTATTTTTTCAAATATTTGTTATTGTGTAAAAAAACCTTCAAAAGTCATGTGTATCGAATTATTCAAATATTTCAAGAAATGTTAAAATTACGAGAGAATGATAAAATGTATTTTAATAGAATATAATCATGCGCGGTAATTATCACAATTATTATTATTTTTCGATTGGTTTTTATATTCGATTATACCTATATTTTTTCATTGTTATTTTCAATTAATTTATGTATATATTTTTATTTTAATTACTTCTATAAATCATATTACATTTTTTTTTTAATAAATTATTGTATTTTATTAGCATCCGGGGTGAATGTAAGAAAACATATGAGACTCACAAAAAGTTTATTCTTCATTTTTATTTTTATTTTTTCATAAAGCAAATACAGATGTTTTATTTTATTATTAATGTGTGGATGTGTAGACTAATTTAGCAATGATCAAAAACTTTTTTTTCTTTTTTTGAATTAGAAATTATTTTTAAGTCAGTGTTAAACTTCACACACACTCCCCTTTCTCTCTCTTTTAAAACAGAGTAAAACAAAACGAAAATTCCGTTTTTGATCCACGTGCTTTCTGTTTTTTTTTTTTTCTTTCTTTCTTTTTTTTTTGTTTGAATTATACCTACTGCAAAGTATTATCTCCTACTACATAAAATACACACATAATCACAACTTCTCTGGTATAAATTAACTGCGACAACTTATCTGTACATATGTATATATACCGATACCCGTATTATAAAAGTGTTATGACTTAAGATTAAGTAAAACTAATTATGTAAAATTAAAATTCCTTATCCAATCTTCTTGTCTTTGAACAAATTAACGCATAACCAGTAAAACCAAAAACCAAACTAAAAAAAAAAAAAAAAAAAAACATTTAAAAAAAATGACAAATACGCAAACATATCATTACTATTGTATGTATGTATCTATTATCATAGGTATGAATATATTTGAGAAAGATTAAAAAAAGAAAAAAACGAAAAAAAATTCGTGCTTTTTAATTTTTTTGTTGCTCTCGTTAACGTACCATAGAGGTTAACAATATACAAAATATACGAGGGAATATGTACTTATGCACATATCTAAAATTTAAATTTGTGTATATATACATATGTAGTAGACATTGTTTGTGCATGTATAGGTATATAATACACCTATGTATAGGAATATGAAATATTGTAAAAAATATGTATACATATATGTATGTGCCTACATACAAATATAATGAATTATTATAAATATGTACTTATATTTGGCTCCACAAAATTAACCTTGGACAAATGCATTCTGGTGGGTACCGATCAGAAATAATGGATTTGTTTCCCTGTATTATTCTTAAGTCTTCTTATTCTCATATTTTCTACTTTTTTCTAATCAGTTGGTTTAACATCACATATAACGAAAAGAAAATCATAAAATTAAAAAGAATATACAAAAATAAAAAAAATAAAAAAAAAAGAAAATGTATCTATTAATAGTTAAAATATATACACGTAATATTATACACATAATGTATAGGATATAACATACTTAGTTATTTCTGTAATATATGTTCATATATATACCACTTCTGTTTAATAATATAATAAAAACAATAACGCGCGATAGCAACACACAATAATGAATGACAATACAATATAACTATACGTCAATAAATCTATGCATATGGTTATATAATACTATATGATGTAAAAATATATTCGTGTGTCTCAACATGTATAGAAAGATGGTAAAAATGTAGTAATAACATAATTCAGTTTCAGTTATATATGTATCTAAGTTTAATTGTCATTAAAAAAAATTATATATTACATGTATAGTCTAAATGGTGTAAAATTGTTTGAAAATGCTTATGAAAATCATATTAATATAATAACTAAATGTTTTACATACATACGATACGACGATACAAGTATAATAATAATGAATATGTACATATATACGAGTACTTGTGTAGAGTGATCATATATACAAGTACTTTGTATAAACGTATATGCATGCACATATCTATGTCATCAGAATATGTAATACATATACTGTATGAATGTATATTTCTAAAGAAAAATTATTTATTTATTTGTATTTATATATTTGTAGAATTGTGACTTATTTTCATTATACAAATACATATGTACATAGATGAAAATATATGCATGTACATATATCTATATTCAAACTATTTATTATATGACTATATTAACTACATAATGTCATATGTATATTTTATTTAATATAAAAAACAAAGTATGTAAATTTAAATAAATTTATACGTATAGCTGTGTACTCTGTATAAGTACTTCAATGTATCTGTCTATACTCTGTTTGTGTATATACAAACAGTATGAAAATATTTACAATTTTATAACTACACATATACTACAACACTATATACCATAATTACGATATTCATATGTACTATTATGAGTAAATGAAGTTAAATAAATTAATATTAAATTAAAAACTAAAAAATGAAAAAAAAAAAAAATTACAAGCACATTTCTATATATTGTAATACAAAATTTACTTCACCTTTTCTCATATTCGTTGAAAATTATTGTTGTTATAATTTTATTGTTGTTGGTTGTCGTATTTGGTGTTGTTTGTATATTGTTGTTTTTGGCGGTAGTATAAATTTTTGTATTTGTATCTAGTATATACATACATCCATACAAAGGCATGTACTTACTATAGATATATATATATATAACAATAATAATATTATAATAATGAATGTATTACGTCTGTACGTTCATGTACATATACATATGTGCGCATATGTATACAAATGAATGGCGATTTAAGACATCGTGCAAGATTGTTTTCTTTTCTTCATTTTCAATTTCAATTTCAGTTTTTTCTTTTTTCATTTTTATTCATTTTGTATGTATTTTGTTACTTCGGTCGGCTGCTTATAATATATTTTGATCGGGTGGAGTCAACTATATAAGGGGCCTTCCTTTTTAGTTCTAGTTATCAGTAACGTAAAGTCAATCGAAGTGATTGTTCCTAATCCATAAATTAAATAAATATTCACTACATATACATTGTAGAACGCTTAGAAAATTATCACTACGTAGCTAGTATATATTCGTATTATATTGTGAGAAACTTAAAACCAAATTTTTTTCGTAAATTCTTAATTAATATCCTTTATTTAAAAATAAAAATATAAAAATGGCTTTTATTAAAGTGAGTGTTAATTAAATTTAATTTAATTTTTTTTTTTAAATTTGTTTTCTTTTTTGTTAAATTATTTTTTTTTTTATAAATAAGAAAAGGAAAAAAATTTGCTGTATTGTTATAAGTAAACGAGGACATATCGTTTAATGTGCATCCTTAAATGGATAAAAAATTAAAAAAAAAAACGTTTTAAATAAAAACTGAATCTTTAAAAAGAAAAAAAAAACATTGAAATTTAAAGAATAATTTTTCTCCTTTTCTTTTGTTATCCTTTTTTTTTTCTTAATAATTTTTTTTAATTTGTTTCTGATCAGTTAATTAATTTTATAAAAAACCAAAATCAAAAACGAATAGAATATTAACCAAAAAATTTTAATTACAGTCTATTGTATGCTTGGCTATCTTAAGTGTTGCAACTGCATCTGTACTTCCTTTGGCACATTCTGGTATCTATGCTGCTGGACATGATCATGTTGATTACTATGTAAGTATGGCTACATATAGCTTTACAAAATCTTAATACAAGTATTTGAACTGCATAATTTAACAAAAGCGACATATACTGACACTAGGCTTGCATACACAAAGATACTATATACTTACTTCGTACATAATATTAATTTCGAAATAATTTTTGGAATTTTTTTATTTTCTATTTCTATTATGTATTTTATTTTGTTAAATTATGTATTTGAATTGAAATAATGAATGCAAATTTGATTGCAATATTATTCTTTGATATTCCAAATATGGAAACACATTAATTAGATCTATATATGTATATACATACAATTCGTATGCAAATACGTAGCATTTTAAGTAGTTAGTATAAAGAGATAAATATCTCTATATATACAGCAAAGTACCCATATGTACAGAAAATTTTATAAACAATCCATTTTCGATTTTTTCGTAATTTTTTCTCCTTTATTTATTTATTTTTTTAAATATTTTCTTTTATATATTTTATACAAATAAAACACAAACATGTGTAGGCAAAACATAATATATATTTTTTTTGCTGTTACGAAATAATATAACAACAATTCTATTACATTATATGTGTATGTAACTGTATACACATACTACAAGTAATGTAATGTAAAATATATTTTTAACGGTCCAGTTAACACACGTTCTATTGATAAATATAAATACATTCATCATCCCATATAGATAAATAGTACACATTATATTTTCAATATATTATAATAATAAACGTTTATAATCTATGTATGTAAATATAATATTTACAGTATGATTGTGTGTCTATAAATACATTTTCATGATATAATTTTGTACTCTACTCTATGCTCACTTTAAATTCCTTCAAATAAATGAACACCAAAATCATGTTAGTGTGTTACTATTTTATATGTTGTACTGTTAATACATAATAAAAGTAATGATGATGGTGATGAAAAAATGAACATGAAACTTTTGCTTTTCAAAATACATATCCGCACTTAACATACTTTCATTTTTATTACCTATTTTATTAAATTTTGTAAACTCATTAAATCGACAAGCCACATATGTATATGTATCTGCTTGTTATAATAAGTATATGCTTCAGTTTTTATCATTAATTTTGTCCTTAGTCACAATTTATTGTAAATGTAAACCGTAATAAAATTTCAAAGTCCCTAAAGCAAAAATAAATAAAAAAATATTTTGTATCTATAATAACGATTTTGATGTGCGGGGAAATATGCACGAAATCTTTCAACATTGGAATTGAACTAAAAATTTGATCAAATAAAATTGCAAAAATCAAATGCATTCATGTAGATTCTTAATGTAGGATTTTTCTTTAAAATATGAAATTCATTCCACTCGTTTCATTTAATGTGTTGTGAAATTTCAACTTCAATTCCTTTTTATGAATATTTTTAAAAAGTTTTCATTATATCACAATTAGTTGTATAATAAAAATTTAAACTTAAGAATTAGGGGGAAAATTTCGTGTTCGAAACAAACTAAAAACAAATTTATAATTTACTACTAATTTATGATTACTTAGTACATTGATATAAGGTTTGTCGCTTAAATCTTTTGTTTTTTCTGAACATCAGTTTAAATTTTCGAAGTTACTCAAATGAAAATATCTGAAATAATTAATTCCATTTGAGTTAAATACAAATCAATAAGAAAAAATAAATTTAAGAATTCAGTTTTTCAAGAAATTTAATAAATGTGTAGTATTGAAATCTGAATAAAAACGATAAATAAAATTCTGCCGCATAATATTTAGAGTATAGGAAAACTTTCAAATTTAACCTTCAGTTTATAATTATATAAAATTATAATTTCAGTACAAAATCTGTTATATTTATTTAATTAATCACTAATTTAATTTTTAATTAATCAAATAAAAAAATTAAATAATCAAAGTTAATTAATTAAAAATGAAAACAAAAAAAATTTTTTTTCTCTCTTCTGGATTAGAATGTTGAAATGTGTGTTTTTTACATAAAATTTATTACATTATTTATTTTTGCATAAGTTAAACTTTACGCAATAATTGGCTTATAACTATCAAATACGTTTATAGGCATGTGTAATGTAAAGTTTATTCACGATATAACATATAGCTATATTTCCTTTCTGTCTTTCATATTTTATTTTTCTCAAATCATATACGATACCGTAATATATTTGTTTTGATACACACAACAATTTTTATGACAATTTGCTAAATAACATACTCATATCCCCCCGCGCACATGTACATTATAATCATGTGTATAAACTGTAGTTTTTGTTGCAAATAAATTTCAGAAAAAAAAAAATAAAACAAATATTCCCATTAAACTACATTTTTCATTTAATTTTCCTTCTTATTATGCAGTTGCGTAAAAAATAGTTGTAATATCTATACATACCGTACATTTAAATTATTTTTTAATTTTCTTCAATTATTATACCGGAACAAAACAACCACCTTTTATTATCGTTTCATGTCGATATATACAAACTAACGAGTAGTAAAAACAACAAGTTATAAGTTATTCGTCCTTGATACACATATGTATACTGTATGTATATTTCGATGACGTAGTATTTAATTTGCCAGCTCTTTGAACCAGCAATTATACCATAACGGTATTGATTTTTATTTTTGCAAAATTTTTATACATTGGTTTTCAATGCAGTTCATGTAAAACTTATACAAGTTGTGAAAATTTACTATCAATGGACACATAAAAGCAAATTCATATTGTACATACTGAGTACTGAGTCATATTCTGCAGTTGTGTATATAAACTACAAACTGCAAGATTCAAATATGTAATGTGCGAATTAATAAATTATTTATGAATTTCAATACATGTAGGAGCAACTATATGTTGAATCGAATTCATTTTGACCGTTCATAGGAACAAATCATTTATACCAGGCAAAACATATACATCACATATATGTAAACGCACCAAATTGGCGGGCTTTTATGCACTAAAATCAAAACTACATGAACCAAAATGAAAAAAAAAAAGAAAGAAAAACTTGAACCTTAACTTACATTTTGCACAGGTGCTTTGCTTTGTAAATTAAATAAGTATTATACAGGGCGATCAAAATAGGTAAAACAAAATAAAAATTATACGGTCGAACGATGTAGTAAAAACAAATTTCCATTGATTGAGTTTTTATGGCAATAGAACGCGGTTAATTAGTTTTTTTAACAAATCATATTTGAAACAAGGTTGTTTGTTACTTATTCTTGTCTTGTTGATTATAACAACAAATGATGACTATACATGCGCGAATATAATTTTTATTACCATATCGTGGCAATTTCATATGTGCAATGCAATTAGTTTTCATTTTTCTTATTATTTATTTTTGTTTTTTAATTTTTCTAGGCTTATCCGAAATACTCATACAATTACGGAGTTGCTGACGGACATACTGGTGATGTAAAATCACAACATGAAGTCAGAGATGGTGATGTAGTTAAAGGACAATACTCTCTTGTAGAACCAGACGGTTCAGTTCGTACCGTCGACTATACTGCTGATGATCATAATGGATTCAATGCAGTCGTTACAAAGACTGGTCCAACAGTTCATGCTGCTCCAGCAGTTGTAGCTCATGCTGCACCAGCTCTTGTTGCCCACCATGCTCCCGCAGCAGTTGCACTTCCAGTCGCTCATCATGCTGCTCCAGTCTATGCTCATCATGCAGCACCAGCTGTATCTCATGCCTACCTTTCTGCTCCAGCCGCTGTTATTGCTGGTCCACATGGTTTCGGATATTCATCACATGCTGCCCATCCACACCACTGGTAAACAATATGATAACTCTTGATATACACGACCCACCATATAATATTATACGATAATGATTCATTCTATATGTATATTGAATAGAAACAGACATCAGAAAGTTGTCATTTGAATTCATTTTCAAATACTATAAAACTACTACTATATTCCTAGTTATTTTGTCTTATATATTTGTTCATAGTATTATGAAATAACACTTGATTTTGCGAAACTTTTTTTAAATTACTTCTAATTGGTTTCGTATTTTATAGGTGCTATTCGTTTAGATAAAGTTGTTATTTCATAATACCATATCTAATATACCAATATCAAATAATTTGTACCTATAGTTCTTTCTAAAAATACTCGTATTATCCTTATTTTGCTTTAATATTAATTTTAACTTTTTAATTTATTTTTGTAAATATTGTGTGTACTTTTATATTTTTTTTTGTTTCCTTTTTTTTTCTTAGTTTTCTTAGTCATTCTTCATAACAGTAACCTTATAGAATTTTTGATGTGGTTTAATTTATAAATTTAATTTTTCATCATTTCCTTATATAACAAACACAAATTTTCTCTTATACAGTTAACTCAACATTATCTTTTCTTCTAGTTATGCTATAAATAATCTTTACGTATACGTACAAATCACTGCCCATAATTCAAATGACAGCTTTTAATTGTATTTTTTTGATTATTTATGTTTAATAATGTTTATATATATAATATATGTATATTTTTTTTTATTATATTATTTTTTTAATTGTAATTTGTCACCCTGTCTCTTAAAAATACAAAAACAAATACATCAACATGATTCTCATTCTCATTTTGTATTCGACATAATCATTGTCAATGCCAACGAATATTATTATAAATTTGTATAATGTAATTTATATGCATATCTTATTTGTATTTTGTCATTATAATAATTTTATTTTATTTTATTTTTTTTATAAATACATACATAATTTATATACGCTATAAATAAATATAGTAAATTTGAAAAAAAAAAATATATGTGTTTAAAATAATTGCGTTTTATATATTAATTTTTTATTAATTGATTTAAATTGTTTGTAGCTATACATTTTAAATTATGCAGCTATACCTATACTAACATTAAGAAAACCATTAAGTAATTACTCGTATGCGTATCTGCATCTATGCAACATTTTGATAGAATTTATTGTATAATAATATAATAATTTTCTGTGCCTGCTACCGCCCCCCGTAAACACTAATTCATAATAATAATTATGTCTATGCAACATTTTCAGTACTCACGTTCATATATATATATGTACATACCACTCTCTGTAAACTGTCTGCTCTCTGGTATATATAGGCGTACACTCATAATCATTATGAAAGTGAATCTTTTAACAAATGAATTTTGATTTAATACACAACACACACTATGTAATTTGTGTAATTGCAAGCAAGGAATTTTAATTATTTCTGTAATACATTTTTTTTTTGTCATAACATAAATTGACGTGAATACGACATTTATGGAATTTTTTCTTATACACATTTTATGATTATTACTTATTTTGAAAAATGTATCTTTTTTTTTTAAATTTTTTAAATTTTTCCTTTTATTTTTGTTTTTTTGTTGAGATTACTATACATATTTATGAGCTTTTGGTTTTGTTTTGTTAAATTTTTCTAATTAATAAAATTGATTTATTTATTTTATTCAATTAGGCGTTATGTACATGTTTTGGCATTTCGGATTTGCATAACAATTTCATATGATGAATGTAAAGTTGTTTCTTCTTTAACATGACAATAACATTATTCAAATACTATTACATATATGTATATACTGGTAAAATATTCGAATGTTAAATAATTGAAAAAAAAATTTATTTTTTACATATATACATACATTCGTACATACATACTAACACGAATACATCTACATATACAATATGTATATATTGTTAACAAATTTAAAAATCTTAGAATATGTCAAGAATATACTATGAAATATGTTACTTCTAATAAATAAAAATCATAATTTTATGATAAATTACACAATTTGCGTTATTTATAATTGTATTGTTGTCCTATACGTAATTCACTCGATAATGTATGTACATTCTTAACATTAGCCCATTGGCCTTATATTTGTATAGGTGTGAAAAATTTCACGATAATAATTAATGTAAGTATTTTGCAATATTTATATAACATATGACACTAGAGATGAACTTTAAAAAATTATTTCCTCTCAGAAAAGAAATTGAAAATTCGAAAACCAAAAGTGAGGTTACATATAAGGGAGTTCAGTTGAGCTTATTCATTTTACGTTCCAGTGAAAATTACTCTGTAATCGGTTATTATTTATGTGAAAAATTATATAAGACAGAAATACACATGCACTTAGATTAATGTGTCAGAAAACCTTAGAATTGTATCCTAATTCTACCAAAAATTTTATTAGTAGTTGAAATATTGATATATGTACTTATTTTATATCTATCACTGTGTTATTTTCGTGGTCAACAAATTTTCATTCTTTAAGTACCTTCATTTCTTAAATTTGACCCAATAATTGTAATTTGTAATGTTTGTAATTAAGAACACAATTCTCAACAATTCTGCAAAATTTTAATTCAAAACTGCAAAATCATACGAAATTTTTTATTTAAAAATTGAAAAATGTTAAGTAAATTTATCAAAAAATTTATAAGAACGCCCAAATTCTATCATTTATTTTATTAGATTACGAGCACTAAAAAAATCAAATACTAAAATTTTCTTACGAGGTGGAGCTAGTAAAAATCTAATTTGTAATTTGTAACGTATCGCAATTTGAAAAAATAATATAATAATAGAAATATTTTAAAATACTTTGCTATTACTTAGGCGCTCAAAACTAAAAGATATGCCAATGGATATGCTCTGTGATTGTTTGATGTGAATCGTTATATGATTTTTAAAGTAAAAGGTAAAAGTATAAAATAAATATTGATAGTGCAAAAATAAATTAATTTATTAATTGTATAGTTGTATAAAATGAATAGAAAATTAGCTACTCTGTAAATAATTTAATCTAACTAGATGATAATACATTTTGTAAAAAAAGAAAATATTGACACCGTAATAGAACAAACTGACATCAAATTATCTGTCCATCGTTTAAAAGAATTATTTCAATGGAATGACGACATATATGCATATGAATTTTGTAAATCCCTTCAAAAGCGTATTAATTTTTAAAGGATAATAATAACATTATCATGTTCCTTTAAATTTTCCTTTGCACTTATAGAAGATATTCATTTTCAAGAAATTTCTCGAATTTATAAACAAAATATAGAATACAATAAATTGTAATGAAATTTTATATTTCTTCATTTTTTCTTTAAATTATATCTAGCTCAAGTTTATTTAAATATTCAAGCAAACCAAAATAAATTAATAAACATAAAGAAACTTCTTCTTCTTAAAAAAATAAATAAATAAATAAATAAAATGAACTTGTATTAAAAGAAAAACCTAAAAAATAGAAAAAAAATGAGAGATAATCACATATAATGACAACTAGAACAAACCACAAAACTAAAATATTTTTTAGGTTAATATAATGTTAGCCTTGCAATAATTATTGTGAATATGCACATTTATAAACTTATGTACATGCATACATAATGTCTGTAGTATCTTCTATTATTAAAAGCATATTACATACAATATATGACATGCCTAATTCAACAATATAGAAACAGATACTATAGTATTACACCACATATTGTAATAAATGAACTTAGATTTGCATGTAGGCTTTTTTTATGAATACTTTTCGGTTACAATATAATACATAATTATATATTCTAAATATAAATATATATGTACAAGTATGTGCGCATATGTATAGATACTATGATACGATACAGCATCACATATTATCAACATAATAATTGAAAAATATAAAAAGAATAAAGAAAAATATTTATGCTGTATAAGATATATGAAAAGATTATAGTTATGAAAAATATTATGTGGTCTTGATTGAAAAAATAAAAAAATAATAATTCAATTTTTAATTAGCCTTGAATAATGGATTGATTGCTAAAAATTCACATAAAAATATTTTTCTTAATGACATCATATTGATATGTACACTCATCTAATATAAATAATACAATTTACAATAAAAGTTATAAGTGGATAAGTGGGTATGTACAATTTAAAACCAAAAAAAAATAAAAACTTTAAAAAATATATTCTGAGAATTTGATCTTGTACAATTAAAAGATAAAATTTATTCATTTTTCACATAATACTTGATATACATTATATACACACAGAACAAGTGGCTAATTGAAGTTTTTTTTCTTCATGAAAAAAAATATGATACTTTTCGTTACTCGATCTATTTGTTCTGATTATAAACATCAAAAATTCTTGTATGTAGCCATAATTTTTATCCGTGTGTGAAGGATACAATAACAACAGAAGAGGATCAATGAAAAACTTTGAAACGAATTTGAAATAATTGAAATAAATATACTTAAACGTTTACATATTACTTTACAGATTACTGTACTGTATCTCGCATCAGCACACATAAGAAAAATTCATTAGTTTTGGTTGAATTCAATTTTCTTTCCATATATATTTTTCTTTCTTTAACTCCAAAAAAATAAAAAAATGAAATGTGTTTTTGGTTTGTTTTTGATTTATTTCGACATTAGCTGTACACGCTGTACATATGTAACATATGGATATATAAGCACGTGCTAAATATTATGTTCTTATGTCATTTTTTCTTATACGAGTTTTTATGCGCACAAATTTTTCAAGTTTATACCATGAATTCCGTCACATTCAAATAAAAATAAAATAAAAACAAAAGTGGAAATAAAAAAAAACACCAAAAAACCCAAAAAAATTATTTTTCTTTTTCATGAAACCATAACCTCTAAAAGTATGATTTTTTTTACTACGCTATGATATAAGTAGTTATGACTTGTTATGATTTTTTGTTTTTCAAATTCATTCTTCGATTTTTAGTTTTCATTTTGTTTATTTTTTTTTCTTTTATTATGAACTCTATACTCATGAACATAATATCCAGCTGACTTTAAGACTATGATTATTACTTTACGTAATTTAGAGAATGAAAGCAAAAAGTGAAAATAGAAAATTTAAATTTATATACATGTACATATGTAAGTACACAAATACATTAATTCGTGGTATATGCAGGTATGTACTTCGATCCAAATCATATATAATACCCTTTAGTAAGTTGAGAGTACATACATTAGGTGAGTATATAACTATAGACAATACTCGTAAATGAATGTAACGAAATTTTTTTCTTTTTGAAATTGTCTTGATCACTATATATAAAGATTTTAAAATGATTCTTTGAGAACCCCATTTCATTGTGCAAATCTAATATTGTTGGCATAATGGCCAAATAAAAATGTAAGAATCAAGACTTATAGATATTAATTTTTTATGAAATATTTAGCTTTAAAGGGTATTGGAGCCAACCAAAACCAAATGTTTATAGATTAAAAATTTTTATATTTTAAAACATCAACCTCAAATTAATTGGAGTATGGAATACAGGAGTTGTGCACTTGCAGCAGTTACATTATACTGGAATTTATTCCGGCATTTTAAAATTTTCAATTTTGAATCTTGAGTCTCGATTTGATTTTTTATAAGCCTTCACCGTTTGCACACAAATTCAATATATTCCTATGTTTTTAAGGAAACAACTGAAAGTATAAGAAGAAAATTGAGTGGAGTGTGGAGTCTATTTTTCTCTTTGCTAAGCTCCTGCAGAATTTTTGTACTTAAATAAATTTGTAAGACTTTATACATACATATATGAAAAAATTAAGATATTTAATTAATCACAATCTCTATACTATCTTTATAATCTAAGTATATACACAAAATATATTATTAAGTGAATATTTAATCCAGATAATTTAATTGATTTTATTGTTTTAATTTTTTTCATTAAACTTTGAATTTGTTTTTTTTAATTATATACTATTTCTATGTGCAGATTAAATTTTTATTTTTACATTTTCATTTTATTTCATTTTTTTTGTGTAATAACACAAATTACACACAGATCTATGTACATATCTACGTAATATTTAGTAGTATTCACTAAAAAACTAAAATAAACATTTAAAACAATTTCTTGCCGTGAAATTTATTCAAAAAAATAAGAACAGCAAAAAAAATTGCATAAGGAAAGAAATAAAGAGAGTCAAATTACAAGCAAGTGTTAAATCATCAAAATAATTAAAATAAAGATTATTTTTATCTATACCAGTTAAGTATATCGATAGTCTCTGTCTGTTGGATACATTTTTATGTATTCATTAATGTTTAAATCGTTAATCAAAATTGTTTAATGATCTTTTGTATAATTGCTTTTACAAACAAGACTTACTTCATACACTTTTTGAAATTTAGAAAAAAAAATCATAAAAGAAAACTAACAAAAACAACTCTCCGGAATTCCTTATTTTTACATATAAACATGCATGTACGTAAATAAAAATTAGTTTAATTTAGCAATTATTATAAAATATTTTTGTTGATTATCTTGATTGAAATGTATAGTAGATAAATAAATATATGTAAGTAAGTATGTAATTTATACGTTATTATAAAAGGTCTTCCAAAATAAATTTTTTTAAGATTAATCAAAAACAATCACAAGAAAATAAAAAATGATTGATCTGATTTTTTTTTTTTCATTTTTATGTATTTATTTAGTTTGTATACTAGAGTATTTGTGTGTGGATCTGTATACGAGTATATTCATAGATGCATACCTATGTATAGATAATGATTTTATGCCAAGGTTAAGTGGTTTTATCGATCTAAAATACATCATAATATCATATAGTATAATCATTAACAGTAATTTACGAGTTTATTATAGTAGAATTTCATTGATTTGAGTTATATTTTTTTTCTCAAATACACTTACATAAGATAATATATTTTTCTAATGTTGAAAAAAGCAGAAGAAAATTTCGGAATATCTAGTGCAGTTAGTATATTACATATCTTATTTTGTATATACGAATTTTTTAGATATTCGATGGAGAGTTATTTACTGAAATGCCTATTTAATTATTTGATTTATTTAATGAGACAAATTGAAAATGTTCGTATAATTAATTGGACGTTAATTAATTTGGTCATGAAAATATGTATAGCATCATTAAAGTTATTTACTCTATTAATATAGAGATATTATGAAATACCTTCTCATTTTTTGCCCTCTAAATACTCGTTTATTTATTGCTGAATTTTTCATTAGTTATTTTACAATTATATGTGATATGAAAATATAAATAAAATGGATGGATATATTAAAAACAACTTGAGATCCAGGTGATTATTTATAATCCGACATCCAAGGAAAAGGCTTTTTATTTCTTAAGATTTTATTTAATGAAGAAATATTCAACAAAAATTTAATATAACATTTTTCTATATTTCTTTTAACAAAGAAACTATTTCCTAAAATCAAATAAGTATATGTATGTATGTATATGTATAGTGCGTACAATGTAACTTAAAAAAAATACACAGAAAAAATTAGGATGAATAGGATCACTATGAGCTCTCGCATATACCGTATTACTACCAAACCGAGCTTTTTCGAACCATTTTGATATTACTATACCTTCAGGAGAGTGTGTATATTCCATTGTAAACTTAAATCTTAAATATAGAAAAACGTTTGTTTGCTCTCATTCAATAAATGAAGTGAAATATAACGCCAAATCTCAAATTTTAATTTTGTATTAGCGAAATCAGTGTATTATAGCGTATACTGTATATACCAAACCAAAATGGTAGGTTCGAACAAAATAGATTCAAACTAAAAATTAGTTTTAAGTTTTACCTCACAAAGCGTATATATCGATGGAAATACCCAGATTTGGTTTGGTTCGGTACTACGTATTGGTTGTATATGAGCTCTATATAACCAATGTTACTTACAAATAGCAGTCAATGTATTTAAATATCTTCTGCAATCTGGATTAAAATAAAACAGAATATAATTAAATTGAAAATATTAAATGAATGAAATTATTAAAATAATTACAATAACAAGAAATTAAAATAAAATTTGTTTGTCATCCGATAATATTTTCAACACAATCCTCCTAAAATAATCTAGAATCTTGAATAGTTTTATGGAATTTATAAATCGAATTTCAATTTCATATTATATTATATACAGTTTCGTCAATTCATATGCGCATAGTATCAACATTAAAAGCGTTTCATGAAATCGAATTTGAACCAAATATAATTTCAAATTCATTCGTAGAAATCGAAATTAAAAGATGCTAAATTTGATTGATTTTTATTTTTTGTTCTTCTTGCGTCACCTACATATATCATCAATCTTCAAATATGAAGATGTCAGCACAGATTATAATTTAAATCTTGAAAATGATTTTCAATTGATTCAAATGATTCTTGAATTTATTATTAGATATTATAAAAAATTAATCGTTTCGATAACTAAAAATGTTAAGATTATTTTATGAGCTGACTATTTTTTAATCATTAATTTTGTTGCTTTTATTATTTCTTGTATCTTACCATACAAATCATCGCAAGGTAAAATCTCATTCAAAATTTTTAAAGAACACATTGGCATTTCAGAGTCAATGAAATTTATGTACATTTTAAAGCAAATGCACATCAATAACACTAAAATAATGTTGGACCAGTCAAATTAACGATATGAATGATGAAGGAACAAATTATACGACAAATTATACGAGTATGTATATGTATAGGCACAAAGAAAATGCGTACTTATAGTACAAATGTTCGTTAAAATACATATATATTTACTTAAATGAAAATGTACATGTGTAATCTTGTTAATGTGCTGTAATTCAGAATGAGTAATTTGAGATTTGTTCTACATAATTTTTTGTGTGGTTTAAACCGAATTTTATGTACTGTGTACCTATGTGAACATTATGTACTTATACGAATATTTGCATGAAGTTAATGACTGTTTAACTGATGTACAGTGTTTACGATTCCAAAATTATTTATATGCATAATTTAAAAGCCAAAATTAAATCTAGATTAGGAGAACTAGAATTACTGATGATAATTTATCATCAATATTAACTTCAATAGAATCAATGTTTCATTTTTTCTTAGTTTATTATGTTGGTATTTAACTGTATTTGCACGTACATACATACGTATAATTTCAGTCATTGGTCGGTTTATACGTCTATTTAAAATTTTAATTTTTACTTACGTCTATACAACATTTTAAGATTCAAGGTACTTTATTCTTATTTAAAAAAAAAAAAAAAAGATTGAATAGAAACAGAATAGCAAAAATGCTTTTGAGTATGAGAACAGCAAATCTCTTGTTATAATCAATATCGAGTATACATGCATATACTTTTATTGCCAGCAATGAGAATGCAAATGAAAATTCAAGTGCGTAAAATTTTTTTAAGATTCGATTCTATCTAAGAAAAATTTTTGATTTCTTTTCAAAAACAAAAGATTTATACGTTCTGAAACATGAACAGTTGCTCTCTTATAAGAAATTATATTACAAACATTTTTTTTAATAATTTTTAATATTTTCTGAAGGTCACATATAAATCAGAGTCGTGTTTTTAGTTAGCTACTTTTATTCGTACATAATATAAAGTATTCTACCTTCATGTCCATATCAATAATAATCTTAAGATTTTTATTGTTCAAAAGTTTTGGTAGCATTGTACGTATTCTTGAAAAGAAAAATGTACACTCATGTTAATAATTATGCAAATGTATAGAAACGAAAAAATTTTTTTTCTTTCTATATGTTTCATATTTGTTGTGTTTTTGGCAAATTATGAATACGTAATATAAAAAGACGTCGTGTGTGTATATTTTTCATATGAATAGATCATACTTTGTAAATTATAACCAATTTTGAAGGTTTTCTTTTTCCTGATAAAATAATTAGATACTAAAACATTGTAACACACTCTACAACATGAATTTTTTCTCCTCAGTTTTCCACGCACATAAATACGTACATTTTTGTATGTAGGTTTATTATTTAAAACAGTTTGACTCTTAAGTGAAGCATAAATTTTTCTCATAATTCTTTGCAGGTAAATGTCTGAAAAAAAAACTTGATGCCATTGCAACATAATTCGTTCAGTGTTTTATTTTTCATTTTTATTTTTTTTGTTAATAATTTTATAATTGACAATACATACTAACACTCTCCATAAGTGCACAGAAGTGCATACCTAAGTGCACAGAAACATATGAGAACCAAGAACAAGCTGAAAAAAAGAAAAAAATATTTCAAACCTAACAAACTCAGATATGAGTATACATTATTATGCCAGTTACTAACTGATACGTACTTACATATACGAGTACTTATGTGGGTTGAATGTTAAATGTGATATGAAAAGTGCATTAAATAAATGAATCAACATATAATAGTTTTTACGATGTATTCTTGCAAAAATTTAATAATGTTCACTAGATTAAAAACGCAATACATTTTTATTACGAACGTTATTCAAGAAAAATTTCTTGCATTGCGATTCTCTTTCAACTTTAATGATGAAATTTTTTTGAAAGTTCGTAGCTTTGGTGTTTTATAGCAATGAAAACATAATAATGAAAATGTTATTGGAGTAAATTTTTGAAAAGTATTCGGCCCTTTTTTGTACTTTACGCGCAACAAACGTGATCGGATCAGAATTAAGTATTTAATAATTCATTATATTCTGAAGTAATTTTTTTCAACATACTAATCCTCACACTTAGAAAAAGTAAAGCAAGAAAAAAGTAATAACTTTTAGGCTCATGCTTTGAAAAAGAAGCTGTTTATCCGATGCGGTACCATAAAATTTTTATGGCATTATAAAATTTTTTGGTGTTATACAAATGTAAATAAAATTTATTAACTCTTATTTGAGCATTAAATCTTTAAAAATAATCTAAAATCCAGTGTATCTATTATCTACATACATAATCGTATGTAGTCTTAAGTGAAAGTTAAATATATAGCAATGAAATGGTTTCCTGCTACCTGTTGTGATTTGTTTTTACATGAAAACTATCTAATTCTTGAATAACAAAAACTAAATATGATGCATGGAAGAATTTGCAAATTTTAAAAATGTTTAATAAGACTGCGAATAAATAATTTTACAGTTTTAATTACCGTTTATTAACATCATCTAGCAAATTAAATAAAATATTTTTGCTTTAAAATTTGCAAACATTTTTGCGAAAATCATTTTTAAATTATAGGAAAGTAAAATACGCACATACATGCATAAATCACAAATTTAAAAATATTCATCATAAAAAACACAAATTGATGTACAGCAACAGTTTCGAAAGTGGTTCAAGTCCAAATTCAATTGTTAAAAAATTAATTAAAAAATATTGTCAAGACCTATTATACATATGTATGTACCTATGTACGTCTAAAAAGAGTATCAAAGAGTGACACTACGAAATTTTAATAAATTAAGACCCTTCTGTTAGTATTTCATTGCATCCGAGCAAGACGCATAAAATACTTTTTAAGGTATTCGATTTTTGTAATAAAATAATAGATCAGTCTAAGGTCTGAGCCCTACCGCGTAAGAGTGCGTTCATGTTGAAGCTGCGAGACTAATGTCGATAATGGCTGCGACAATAGTTGTGAGCTTAGCAGTGATGTCGACAGCTGGGCAGATCGATGCTGTGTTCATATTGGAGCTTGGATACCAATGAAATATGGAGTGCATAACCACGCATACAGTATACAAACTCACAGTTTACATTAAGAGCTCAGCGTCTCAACAAAAATTTAAAAGAAATGTTCAGTTCAGAAGACGAGGTATTTTTGATTGTAAACAGTTCAAAATACGAATGTGAATTAATGAATTCCAATTTCAATTTAAAAACAGAGATTATCTTTGAAAGTATACATACATATTCTTTGAATTTGAACCCACAAATCAGCGGAGCATAGCATCGATAATAGCGAAGAAAATAAAGAAATCATTTATTGACGCTCTTATCGAAGCTATGCAAAAAATGATCTCTCTGCTCTCATCGTCAATATGAACACATGCATTTGAGTGTACACAAATTTTTTCTACGCTATTGTCGCAGCTATTACCAACGCTAGTGACGCAGCTCCAACATGAACGCACCCATAAAAGAGTTTGCTTTTCTACCACAACTCAATAGTTCGCAATCAACGTTAAACTGTAGGTACACACTTGACAGTAATAAGTCTAGAAATTACTTCGGTGAAGCCTCTGGATCACCTAGAGCTGTAGAGCTACTCTTGATAATTTAAGTAATATTAAATTTTCAGATTTGTCTCAGTTTCAAAATAAATGACTCAAGTTTCGGCACTTAACTATTATAATACACAAATAATTTTTTTATAACAATTTAATTGGGCGATAAATTTTCAACTCATTATCTAATAAATTAGTCGTTATGCTTAAGGAAACAGTACATAGTATATGACTGGAAGTTCAGGAAGAACGAAAAATAAAAGTAATAAAATAAAATAAAGAAAAAACGAAATTATAAGAATACTGAAAGAGTAAAGAATTAAAAAGTACTCAATAGACACATTCTTTAATTTACCTTCAATCGTTTTATTTTTTTATTCTCTTTTAATAGTAAGTTTAATTTATGTACAACAAAAAATTTTCTTTGAGTAGAAATCCGCAAAATTCACAAAAAATTCGTACAATTTTATCTATAGCAGAAATCAATAAATCATTTTGCCATCAACGAAATTCTTCTATTGTTCTTAACATGAAAAAAACTTATCAAGATTTCAAAGTAGGAAGTTATTTGGATTTGAATTTATTTATAAATTTTATTTTTGTACAATTTTTTTCACAGCGAAATAAAGCGTACAATGAGATCGTTAACAGAAAAATTGAGAAATTTTTTTTATTAATTTTCTTATTTTTAATACCACTATATCTATAGTTTTAAAAAAAAAATAAATAAATAAATTTTTGATTTTAAAGAATAATCGAATTATTTCATTTATATTGTAGCCGAGATTTGCTGAGTAACTAACAAATAAGGAAATTATAAAAATTAAAATTTTTGCAATAAAGAAATGTGACAAGGTCATATTATTGCTATTGAGTAATTAAAAAATTATTTTAGAATTTCACGTCTCATGATTTTTAGAAATAAAAATAATGCCTTTGAGACACTTTATTTTTCGTTATTAGAATGGATTTGATTGGGATAATATAAAACGACATTTATAGAAAAAATTTAGAAAGGAAAAATAATGTGCGGCAGACAGTCATAAGTCATTTAATTTATCTGAAGGTTATATGTATATTGCTTTCCTGGTAATTTTTTTGTTGTTGAATATCTGGAAAATTTATAATCTATCTGTATAGATACAACAATAATTACTTCAGAATTTAAAATTTTACTGATCCATATTTTTGCGAGACCATATTTTTTTTATTGAACACTTTCAATCTAATTTTATTTTTACAAAATACCTGACAAAACATTAAATAATAAATTAATTAAATTTCTACATAAATTCCATTAATCAATTACCTACATAAATACAGATTTAAAAAAGAAATATGAAAAACAGCGATATTATGTACATTATGTAGCTATTATATTTACATCAACATGACCCTTGAAAGGGATTCAAGTGGATTCCGCATACACATAATAAACAATCAGCAGCTGACTGCATAATTAATAACAGAACACCATTTTTTGTTTTTAGTTTTTTCGTCATGGGTGACAAATTCACTATCATAATGACCTTCAAGACATTCTAAAATGTAAAATTATGAATTTATTGTTTTTATTTCTCCTCAATTAAATAAATTATGTTAAAAAATTATTTTTTTTTTCGTTTTTTTGTGTATAATTTCCTTTCTGAATTATGAATAAGAAAAAATTAAAAAAAAAATTAATTCGAAACGATTTCATTACACAAAATGAATCAAAATATTTACATATTTCTTTGAACATTTTTCTTTGATGGGTGTACATACCCACATTACCCACAAACAAATATAGCATAAATGTGAATGCATTATGTACATACTTCAGTTGTCAGTGTGATTGTAACTTTTATTTTTTTTATATGTAATATACAGATTTTTTATAAATCTTATATATTTCGTAGTTTATATTTTTTAGCTTAGAAAAAAAAAATGAATTTTGGCTCTCAAAAACGAAAATGAATTTTGTATTTTATGTAGTTCCGGTAGCCAGTTGCCAAAAATAAAATATCTAACCAATAATGATAATATAATATGTAATTCCAATGTTCAAATTGCCAACGGTAAAATTAAAGTTAATAAAAACCAAAAAAAAAAAAAAAAACGAAAGAAAGAAAACAAAAAAGGCGGCTATTGCATGTAATACATACACGAATGTTAACTTAATAATATGCTCGTACTTAAAATTTACAAACACATAAACACTTTAATGGGCCCCCCCTGTAGGTATGCATATGGTGAATGCTGTCTTATATAAGTTCAATTATGTCTGACAAAAATTTAAATATGTAACAAATTAATAAAATAAGAATAATGAGAAGAAGTGGAGAAGAAAAAAATAAAAGATATCAAAAATGTATGCGCAGTCACATATTAAGTATACGCATATGCATTGTTATAATGCCTACCTACACCTATACTCCTGTACATCGAGTAATTTTGGTGTATTGCACATGAAATTAAATCAAATAGTTAATAAAAACTTATATGCGAAAAAGTTTTGAGTGCATATTATATTTATGTATTTGTTCCGATGACCTCCTTGATGAAGCATCATATAATACACAGTTGTTGAGGCCATATTTTTGAGATCATTATTCGCAAAAGACTCAATTTAATAGCAGCTGCTGGATAATGACTCTGCTATAAGCACATATACATAAATATTTATGTATACATGTATGTACGTAAATATATATCTACTATCATGTATAAGTATATATGTGTATATATGCACAAAAAGTACCATACTCGTATACGGTTATATGTAAGAAGGTACTATACACATTCGTACATACTACATCTTTAAAACATACATATGATCTTTGTTGAATATCATCCGGCAAGATCTTTACACTATACCTATCTACATACTATGTATATATACTGTGATCTATAATGATATTAAAAGCTTTTTTTTTATTACTTTGTGATTAAGATTATCTTCGTATATTAACTGAGCGGTAAATATTGTAGTATACAAACGTATTTATATTATCATATCATTGTACTTATTAAGAAACAAAAAAAGAAAACAGATCAAATACTCGTATATCCATACAAACGCATTTATGTACCTACAAATATTATGTTCCCCACAATCTTATAGATTCAGTAGTTGTGTGGTAAATATAAATGCAATATACTCGTACATACTACATAAAATAGCAAAAAAGCAAACAAAATACATGATCATAATAATGAAAATTATAAAAAGAAGAAGAAGAAAAAAAGAAAAAGAAGAAAAATTTTTATTTGTGGCTAAAAATATCTCTCCCCCAGTTCAAAGAAAATATCTGATACAGAAAAAAAAATGTTTAATTGTATTTTATTTTTCGTCGTCTTCTTCTTCTTCTTTCATTTAATTTTTCGTCATCAATTTGCAAATGTGTGATGTTACAAAGTACGAAGAGTATTTAATCAGAATTCATTGTATCAGAGCTTACAGTCTATCGAGAAAATTTCAAACGTTCAAATCATACATTATCATTAGGACCATAAAAAAAAAAAAATTTAAGGATTATCATTATTATTGAATATACAGTAATTGAATTGTTTTCTTTGTTTTGTTTTGATTTTGGGTTTGTTTTTTGAAAATTGTTTACATAAAGAAAATTTTTTGAAAAATATTTCTCGTAATTTATTTCGCGTTTAATTAAAAAACAAAATAAGTAAGAAACGAAAATAAAAATGTTTTTAAGGATGCAAATGAATTTATATTTAGTATTTATATTTACAATCGGTCTATGTGGTCATAGAGTATTATCTAAGCCAGGATACGCATCAGGGTATTCAGTGGATTATTATGTGAGTTGAAAATTTTACGGAAAATTATTTTGCCTCAGCCAAAGTTGATACAAAGTGAAAAGTGAATAAATGTTTAAACGCAAAATAAGCAATAATATTTATAGAAAAAAAATCTCCAAGATATTAGGGATGTTATTCCTTAGTTTTTTTTTTTTTATTGAAAATGTGTTCTATTCTATTCGAAATTAAGAAAAAATTGTATAAAATAAAATATCATTGAAAATGATTTGTAAAATAAAATTTTATCAATTACAGGATCATCCAAAATATGCATTCAATTATGGAGTTGCTGATCATACAACGGGTGACATTAAATCACAGCATGAAACAAGAGATGGAGAGGTTGTAAAAGGTGTGTATGCGGCGACAAGTATACAATATAAAAATAATTATAAGAAAAAAAAATTAAAAATTTAAAAATCTCACATTTATAATTTTTTCCTGATCTAAGAGGAAATTATAAAAAAATTAAAAAAAATTTTTTCAATTATTTTTTCGTTTATTTCAATTTTGAAGGACAATACTCTTTAGTAGAACCCGATGGTTCAGTACGAACTGTTGATTATACAGCTGATCCTGTACATGGTTTTAATGCAGTCGTTTCAAAAAGTGGTCCAACAGTTCATGCTCATTCAATTGTAACTAAGCCAGTAATTCATCATAAACCAATTGTTCCAATTTCAAAACCATTAGTACATGCACATGCACATGCACATTCTCCAGCGATTTATGCTTCACCCGCTCCATATGGTAAGTTATAAGAAATTTATATTATTTTAAAGTAAAAAAAATTTAATAAAAAGAAAATATACATATATAATATATTTTTGCTAACTCTAATGATATCTGAAAAGGAATCATGTACACCTAATCAGGATTTTTTCGAACTGTGATGGGTATCACAAAAATAATAAATTTGGGTATGGGCATATAATATGCATTTGGTATCAATGAGTTGTATAATTTTGAAAGTGAAATTGAAAACTATTGCAAGTCAAAAGTTTTTTTTTTTCATTTGGAATTGGTTGAGGCCCAATCCAAAAATTTCTATATAAATTGATTGCATGAAAAATGGATATAGAATTACTCCTTCTTTCCTATACATATGCAAATTTTCGAGTATTTCTTACTAAAAAAAAATTTGTTTTCCCTATCTATCAGTATTGGTGGTAGACATTAATCCAGAATTTTATTTATAAATTTTTATAAAAATTTTCTCCTGATACATGTATCACAGTTGTTTGAATTCACATTTCAATTAGATATTAGACTAGAATTTTGTATAAGCAGGGCTTAAGATTGATTGTATTTTTTGTTTTATTTGTTTTTCAAAAAAATTGCCCAAGAGATAATGATGCGCAATTTTTTCTTCTTCTTTAATTTTCTAGGAATAGACACATATCGAATGATTAAATTACGAAGAAGACGTTATCAGCCGCTAATTGAAAATATTGAAAAACCTAGTATTATTTTTTATCCGTAATTCGAATGTGTACATAAGTATATGCGTGATAAATCGATAAGTATACAATTACTTACACATTTGTATATGTACAATGAAGAGAAGGAGAAGGAGAAATTTCAATTTTTTTATATATACATTTTCTTGAAAAAATAATTTTTTGTATAGTCAATTTTTTTAATATAATAAAAACAAAATATTTTTCTTAGCAAAAAGGAATAATTTATGTTTAATTTTCATTCGTTATCATTGAATTTCGAAAGAGATTTGTCAGAGCATGAAAATTTTTTCGTATATAAAAACATAATACTATGTACCTATTATACTTCTTTGAGCAATAAGAGTTTTACAGTTTTTTCTTATTATTTTTATCTGTAAACCAAAAAAAATTAAAACTGTAATAAAAATGAATTTCACAAAATATGTATACTCCTATAATGCTTAGAAAATGATAAAATGACAAATGCAGTTGTTAATGTTTTTCTATTTTCATCACGGTAGAATTTATTGCTTCCTTGTTGTATAAAGAAAAATTTTTCTCTTCTTTTTTTCGAACTTTTTTTTCGAAGTCTGATAATGGTGCAATATAATAAATATAAAAATATAGCTAAAGCTAAACTAAGTACTGTCGCAATATACTTGTACTGCTTGTACTTTAATACAACTCGAATACATACAATTAATATGTGGCTGTTAAACTAATAAAAAGATAAAACATTAAGAAATTTTTAATTTATTTATTACAATTATTTCAGTCACTTGTTTTCATTCATTTATTATGTTTATATGTGTGTTAAAATTATTTCTTCTCAAATTATGTGTGAACTAATTACACTTTTTTTGCATAATATCACAACAATAACTTACATATGAGTATGTAAATTTTTAATTTTTTAAATTTCAATAATGTATGTGGATATTGTGGTAGGCATTTAACATTATAAATTCTCTTCTTGTATAGTACAATAATAATAATTTCTTCACATTATAGTCAGTCATATTCATATAACGTCACAATCACATATATTATGGTACACGTATAAATGTAGTGTAACTCCTATATAACATGTACACGTATAGATATGTATACGATGTGTACAAATATACGTACAAAAGATCTTAAAAACATAAAAACATAAAGAAAAATAAAACACCGCTAAAATAAATTGAAAAAAAAAAACGTCTTAATTGTGTGTGTGTATATTCAATATGTAATGTGTACATATAGTTATCATATTGTTCTCCAGTAGTATTTTCTCATATTAAAGAGGCAATAATTGTAAAAAATACATAACATTGTCCAATACAATAAATATCTACCATATAGTGTGTATTTTCTTTTTTTTTTAAAAAAAAATTAATTTTTTTATTTGTTTGTTTGTTTACAATGCCGATATGAAATATACGTACATACATGAATAATTACATACATTATTTTATTATTAGATTTATATTCACCTGTTGCATATATTATATTATGTACTTTACTTATGCATATTTTTAAAAATTATACAATATACATACATACTTATGGTTATGCATACATCATATGTTCATCCATACACACACATGCTGGGGATATCAATGAGTATACACATACGCTTATCTTACGGAATCACTCAACCAATAGCAAAATAAACAGAAAAAAAAAAGAAATACTATATGATAGTATTTTTAACCAACATTGCGCTAAACCGATTCCAACGTCCAGTTTTCATGTATCCACTCATATGTATATACGAGTATGTAATGTATTATACACAATAGATGATTTTATCTGTCAACGTATATATATTATAGTATTTAAATAAAAACGTTTTTATAGGGAGAACATTGAATAAACATACACACACATAAAATAATTGTAGTTATTTTTTGTTTAAAAAAAAACATATTAAATATGGAAGAGATAACAATAGCACAAAAACAAAAACCAAAAACCAAAAAAAAAAATTCATAAATATATTCACATACATACATATGTACGAATAAACGCGTATCTATCTGATGTAACAAGAAGACAAAACTCAATACAAAAAAATTCACAATTAGTTTAACTACGAGTATGTTGCATAGATTCTGTAACGTACCGTATAACAACATATATTTATGAGTTAGTTTTTTTGAATGTCTTTGTTTTGGTTTGGTTTGGTTTTACACATTTTCTCATGCTTAATGAAGTTTTCGTCAATAAAAACCAGAAAAAAAAAACAAAAACTAAAATGTAAGAGCATTGAATAAGGGAAAAATTAGGAACGCAAAAATTAAATTAGGCTAGTAATAAAAATGTAAATCTTTTTTTTGTCTGTGTATTTTGTTTCTTTTTGATTGCAGTTTGAAAAGAGAAGAAAAACTAAATATATGCAACATAATATATAACACAAATGAAATGTCATTTTTCTATGAAATTTCAGTTGAAAAATTATTTCATGACCACATGATAAATCTTCTTCATTATGTGCATATGAAATAAAATTTAACCGAAAATTCAAATTCAGTATTACAAAATTCAACCTACATTATGAATGAATACAAATCGAATGAATAACACCATATTACCGCATGTACTATCAATACATCGATACTTCTTCTAATTCAATAGATCGTCATTCCATATAATCTAAGAATCAGCAATGTTATAGCTGTATAAGTGAATACCAATATGATATCTAACACAAACCATTTCATTTCGTTTACTTTTCATTAATTTTCCAATAAATATACGATATTTTATTTATTGTGCATATGCGATAGATGTGAAAAAGTTACTCGCTTAAATCTTTTGTTTTTTGCACTAATAATTCTCGTTTGATTTGTGATTGTGACATATTTAATGCTTTTAATATGAATAAGAAAACAAATTAGATTGTACATTTAGATTTATATCAGATGAATTGTGAATTTAACATTGAACTTTAAAGTACAATCAGTATGTACGTAATTAGAAAATTAATGTCAAAGTATCTTCCATTTAATGCTGATATTCATCAAAATAAAAATTTGTATGAAGAATTATTTTTTTAAAGTTGAGATTTTAATTTTATATTGGATATTATTTTTTCAAAACAACCAAAAAGCAATTGAAAATATTAGTAGAGAGTTATGTTGTGATGTTGATAATCAACGATGAAAATTATAACTGATGATGTGAATGCTGATATTGACTATATCGCCATTGCATTTCCATCATTTTTTTCTGAATGGCAATATTAATTTTGCCAAATGAAATTTTCATAAAAAAAGACGTAAGAACATTGAATTTGTGTTCTTATTTTTTTTTTTTTCATATTTTGCAAATGAATATTGCTTCAATAATCTGTCTCACCAGAGCGATATATGTTATGTCAATAATATTAACATTTAAGTCCATGTATTGGTAGTACAGACGCAGGATAAAAACGAAGCAAATTTAATTTACTGTCATTGAAACCAAATTTTTAAATATTTT
This sequence comes from Villa cingulata, assembly GCA_951394055.1. Taxonomy (NCBI): domain Eukaryota; kingdom Metazoa; phylum Arthropoda; class Insecta; order Diptera; family Bombyliidae; genus Villa; species Villa cingulata. The sequence goes on along the minus strand of OX596021.1, from coordinate 35,702,597 downwards.
AATATTCCACTTTAATTACTGTCACTAATACACAATTTATCAGAAAAAAAAGCCATAAAATATCTAAACACGACAATAAATATTTGAGTTAAAGTTCAAATTCATTTACATAATTATTTTTCAATTGAATGATCAAATTCTTAATTTACATGCAAACATTTTTACTGATTTTTACAAAAATAATAAATGCTGAACTGAATACATGAAAATGAAAATTAAAAATGACAGCCAAAAAATGAATAATTTTTTTCATCGCATAATTAACCTATAAATTAAAATATTTCAGAAAAACATAGTATTATTCTCCTTGAAAATAAATAAATACAAATGTATAGCTACAGATTTTTTTTTTTTTTATTAGATTCAAAACAATTTTTTTTTAATTTTCATGATTTTACTTATTCAAAAATAAACTTTTGTTTTCTATATATAGCATATCAATTTTTTAATAATTTTTCGGTTCTTTTTTGTTTCTATTTTTTCGTTTCGTTTTACATATAGTTTTAAGCAAATCACATTATGCCCCATCAGCAGTTGGTACAGCAGCTGCAATAGCACCAGCATCAGCACCAATCCATTACGATTATGATAGCTATGATGGTCATTATTATGATAATTCATATGATGGATATTACGATTATCATCATCATGGTCATCAGCAACATGGTAGTTATCATTAGAGGATCCCATCATTGTTTCAAAAACAAAAAGAAAATACATATACATATAATACATCATAATATAATAACAAATCAAATGAAAATATAAAAAAAAAATAAATTAAAAATAATAATAATAAATTTTCTGTTAAAACAAGATATTACAAAAAAAAAAAAATTAAATTAAATTAAATTATATAAAAAAAAAAAATGAAAATAAAAATTACAAAAATAAAATAAAATTTTTATTTTGAATTTAAGACAAAAATCAAATGAACGCACATCAACGGAAAATGAATGAAACTATAAATACAAGAAAATAATGTACACACACACAAACACACACACAAATATACACAAAAATAATACGAAACTTACAACTGTATATGAAATGTTAACGTATGGTTACTATGAAAATTTGAAATAAGAAAAAAAAAACGCAACATTGAACCAGGACCCTCAATTTGATATACCTACTCTTACTTACATTACACATACATAAATATATTCTCGTGATATAACAATTTTCGAATATTAAAAGAAAAATATTTATAAAAAGAAACAACAACAAAATAATTAAAAAATAATTTATGTATAAGAATGTATTCATAACACGCATTCAATAATAGAACAAAAGCAAAAAATTTTAACAAGACAACAATTATACAAAAATAAAAAATAATGTATACGTGTCTATCTATACAAATACATTCACATATAAATTTCATTACTATATTTTTCAATTTGTAAAAAAATGTTCATGTGTTTGAGTGTAGTCGTGTAGTCTTATATTGAAAAAATTAATAATAATAATAATAATAATAAAGCAAGAGAAGACATACGGGTACTTATTCGTATACTCGAGCGATCGTAATATATGTAAGTTTAAAAAATATAAAATCTTTTTTTTTTTTTGAAAAATCAAATAATAAAAATTCTGACTAAATACGAGTTACAACATCAATGCTACAATGTATTTATTATGTATCCAAAATCAATGTGCTAGAACCAAATGTTTTAAAAAACTTGAAAATAAAACGATGCTGAAATAAATAGTAGCACAAGAATATTACTACTTTAAATGACATTGATTAAATCATTAATCATTTAATTTCAGGTTCATCTTTAATTCTTATCTGATGAATTTTACATATATAATTATTATACGAAGAAGATAAAATTGATGTAGACAATAGAAAAGAATGAAGAAAACAAAAAAAAAAACTTTTTTAATAAAGAAAACAAAATTTAAACGAAAATAATCTCAACACAATTAAACACAAAGTACTACTATACATTAGTATTTTGTTCTTGAAATCCATATACATACATACAAATAAATACAAATTTGATGAGAAATACACATCGATAAAAAATAAAATTCTTTAATTCTATAAACTAAATTTGTTTTATTCAAAAAATTTTCATTTAATTTTTTTTTTTCTTTAAATTATTTCTTATTTTATATATTTAAAGAAGAACAAATAAAAAACCAGAGAAATACGCGTAAAAAGTAATTTAAAAAGTTAAAAAAATTCTTAAAAATAATTTTCATTTGAAAAATTTCTTACTTCACACATTTACAAACATTACATAATATATTTATTTAATTGAATTTAAATATATTCTTCATGTTTTTTAGCTTTATAATAATTAATATATATAACATATTATAATACACGAGTATGTACTTATATATTCGTGGATAGAATAAATTTTGCATACATAATACATCATTTATACTCTTATAAATAATAATATAATAGATATTTACGTATGTAAGTACTATATTTAATTTTATATTTAGCTAAATCAATAATATACAAATAATAAAGAATATAACATTACTTACATACATAAATATACTAGTATGTACTATATTGTATATTACTGAAAAATATTATTATATGTACAGAATGAAAAACAAAAAAAAATCAACAAATGTTGAAGAAAAAAAATTTTCAAGATAAAAAAAATAAATAAAATAAAATAAAATAAAATCGTTTTTTCTTGAATTATTTTTTTCATTATTTTTCCTTGTATATAGCTATTATGGTAAATACATACATATTTATATAACATTTTATCAAAAATACATTATACTTGAGCTATGTATGTTGGTGTACTAATTGAGAGATACAAAAATTTCAAACACAAGAAATATACATATACATCATGAATAATTGTGGCCTGTTGGAAAAACAAAATGAATTAAAAAATGCAAATTTTGTTTGTTTGTTATTTGCTTGAAATGAGTGCGGTTGTTGGATGGATTAAGATATTATTTATATTTTCGTATTTATTTTTGTATCTTTTGATGAATTGAGAGTTCAATTGTTTTTTATTGTTACTTTGATTTGGTTTTTTTCTTTTGCATTTATTATTATTTTGTATTTAATTGTCGGTTGTGAATTACATCATTACAATATGTATGCAAGAACCAGCATCAAAATGAAAAAAAAAAAACAAAAAAAACGCATATAAGAAGAATAAATACATTTATGATTGTTATTAAATTATTTTAGATAGATAACACAACATATACAATAAAGTTTTTTTTTTACTATACATACACATTCGGCTGTATTCTTGTATATAAAGTAAAAATATAAGCTATTCTCATGAATTGCATATTGCATATACATACTCGTGTATACTTGAATACATACCACCGTGTCAGTAGTAATAATAACATAATAATTGATATTGTCTAAAATCAGACTGTATCTACTATCTACTGTACTGCTCTTATAATACATAGGTACTCGTTTATATCATGATGATAATACAATAGACTACATAGCGTACAGACAGACTATATGCTATGAATATTATACGATACTCTATGATATGATGAATATTGCCTCTTATTTTGATTTTCTCGTATATTTTTTTATTTTTTACTTTTAATCTTTTTTCTGTTGTTGTCTAAAATTAATAATAATGATAAAATATATGGCATACTTTTTAATGATAAAATTTTGAGGTTAAATTATTACATCAGAATAGTAATATATCTACTAGTGCTGTAGTGCATGTTTTGCGAATATATTTACGTATATTCATTATATGTATGTCTAATGTTATGTTGATGTACATACCTGTACATGTGTATCTATATGTGTGTACATGAATCTCCTTCCTGAAATTTGATTTTGTTAATTTTTTTTGTATTTCAAAACAATAAAAGAATCGTGTGAACATTACATTACCATAAATTCAATAAAATACATGTACATATAAATATACATATCGTATACGAATGCACATTACGTACTTATACCTATTACATGGAGTATAACAGTTGGTATAAGAATTAAAAAACAAACAAACAAAAAAAATATAAAAATCAAAACTTAAAATTAAAAAGAGGAAGAAGAAGATGAGGATGAATAAAAATGTATCTGACGAAGTACTCGTATTCGTATATAATAAAACAAAAGGCGTGAGGTAAAATACATAATTTTTCTTTGTTTTTCTTAACTCGCAATATAAATAATGAAATAATTGATATTATAAGAAGGCATCAAATTCAGATAAAATTACAAATGAACTCACACTTAAGTGTGTATGGCGCATAAGATATATATATGAATACTTTATGTACATACGAATATTAATATAAATGTACTTTTTATTTATTAGTATACACAAATATGAAATTATACAGATCACAGATACATATAGAGTTTAATTGTTGATTACAATCTACATCCAGTAAATTAGATATAGATACCCATCATCATACTCGTATATATATATATGTACTCACATATATTTTATTTTTGTCTAGCTATATGATTAGTGATTTTATTGCACTGCATAATATTGCAAATATTTCACATCCATATGCACACATACATTACAATATCTATGAATTTCTTATTAATTTACAAGATTATTATGGAATTTCTAATCTGTTTTTGTTGTATTGTTATCGAAAGTTATAATGCATATACTAATACATTCTATATCTTTATTTTATTGTCAGTATCGTAATTCATCAGTCAACACATATATAATTATTTTTTTTACTATGATATGTATATACAAACAAATAAATCTTCATAGTCATACATACAGCAGTACGTATGTAAATCTTGTACTATAATGTGAATACATGTGTCAATAGCATATGTATGGTTTATGGTTACAGATGAATTCATAATATAATACGCTCATTACTCATATTGAGCACATACATATATGTACATATTTACATCCTATATTTACAAACATTTTGTATACGCAAATAATGTAATCACTATATAGTGTTGTAAAATTGTCAAGAAATACATAATAATATTGTTTCTTAATTCCATATATAAAAATATTCGTTATTATACAAGTAATTTATAATTTATATTAATGTATCGGTTTTGTATATAATTGTATGTATTATTATAATATAATTTAATTCAATTTATAATTTTACGACTGTACATACTATATACATAGATGCTTCTGGATTATACTATTGATTTGTAATATATTTCAACAATATTATCAATTCAGTTCTTTTCTTACACGTTTATTATACCATACACAACATAACACATATTTATTTGTACAAATATACATTTTATTTATATTTTCACTCATTTTGTAATATAATTATATACATATATGTATGTGTGCGTATACATACTAATACTACACTGTATTGTACATGTAGTACCCATTACCATAAAGTAGTTCTTTGCAAAATAAAACCAGGAAATGTATTGATGCAAAACATTTAATGAAATAACATTTTATTTAGTTACTTTTAATTTTTCTTCTTCTCTTTAAGATCGGATTGTGACAGTATAATTTCTAAATGTTAAATAAGATATGATTTCAGTAGTATAGGATGCTGTAGCTATATACATAATGAAATGAATTATACATTGATATGAGTAAATAATCGTATAAAATCTTAGCAAGCAGGTTACAAGTATACAAATTATAATTACGGTGAATTTTTCTGAAAATTAGTTATCGTTAATTATTGTGTTTCAGCTAGTATGTTATCCTGATCGAAGAAAAAAATCTTATCAACCTGAAAGGTAAATATTAAATTATTCAATTTTTCAATTAAAAAATAAAATTGAACATGGTTTGAATTATTGAATTATGGTTTAAATTAGTATCGAAGTTCTTGAATTTATTTTTTCAAATTTTCAACCTTTTTTGTACATAAAATAACATACATTTTTTTTTCTTTTTTCGCCACGCATTATGTTTAACAGAAATTATTAATTTTAAATATTTCTATGTAATTTAAAAAATTAATAATTAAAATAATTATTTTAAAAATTATCAAATTTTATTGTTATATAGTTAAATAATTCAAAAAACTATAAAACGCTACTACCATCTACAAGTTGTACATTACAACTACATCCAATACCAAAATACCAACCAATATGAATTGTTCCAACTTAACTTGCATATTTACAGGCTAAACATTTTTCAATTATAAAACTTATTAAGCAACAATTTTGGTATGTAAAATCAACATTGTCAACATTTTTACTCAATAAACAATGTTGCTTACGAAAAATTTTATTGTCAATATATTTTAATTTTTATTTCACCGTCTTGAACAAATCTATATTCTTTATTTAGAGACGGTTCCAAAATGCTTAGTGAAATTTTCTGGTTTATATTTTCGTAGACATGAATTCATTTTCAGAAGACAGCTACTACATTATATATTATATAATATCTTTGTTATTTTTGTATTTTATGTCACACTATTCGGGAATCAGATTTGAATTAATATATCGCTTGTCTATAAGAAACCAGATGAACAGGTTCAAAAAATCCAGAAAAACAAATAAAGGATTAAAGCTCATATATTACAGGACGAAAACAAATAGAAATGGAATATCAGTAAGTCCAAAATTTTGCGAAATATTAACGGAAGTGGACAGAATTTCATTCAGAATCGTACAGTTAAATTAGACACTGACCGTACAAGGCTAGGTTGTGCAGCTGATGAAAAGAGGTTTTCTAGAACGCTATTGAAATGTACATAAGAAATGTTGATGTGGAAGAAAGGTTTAATTAAGCTTGTGAAATAGATATTCAACAATATAAGAAGCTAATATATTCTCAAATGTACATGCTCGAATAAAATGTTGCATTGTTCAAATGGTGTCAAGTAACTAATGTCCTATCTCCTATGTAATAAAAACATCACAATATACATATAATATATTTTAAATCAAAAATCTATAAGATCGTAATTAGACCAGTGGTATTGTATGACACAGGATGCAGAGCAACTATTAAGGAATGAATACCATAGAGATGCGAATGTATTCGGCACTCGGCGTGACGAAGTTAGACCAAGTCTCAAACACCCAAGATAAATAAAATAGTCTATAAGGTATCATCGATAAATTTTCTAACAAAGTGTGACGTCAACGGTGGTAAAACTGAGTAAACTATTTTTTTAAGTACACAACAATCTTATGGGAATATGAATTAAAATGATGTTTTTAATCATTTAATTTTAATTTTTTTCATCATATGTATATTTTTTAATGTAATGTATTAATTTTAATGTAATTAATTTTATTCACATATTGTATAATTATAAGTCTCAGTATTTCAATTTAAATTTAACACATTTTACTCAATTTTACTACCACTGACGTCACTTAAGAGAATGAAACTCACTTTTTTACAAAAATTTATCTTCGCAAACACCGATATTCGAAACACTCTCGGCGTAGCACCAATATCATTATAAAATGCTCGAAATATGATTACGATGACACAGACATGTACTTAGAAGCTGTAAATCTGTCGCCAAAACTGCAATTGAAATTAATCGTAAAAGTAGTACATCTCGAAGATAAGCGCACAAGATAGCACATAAGGTGCAGAAAAGCGGACTCTACTCCCAACGCCGAGGGGTATAAACGCTAAGAAGGAGACTAATTAAAATTCCACTACAATTGATTCTACAAACCTTAAAACAATTTCAAAAAATTTAATATTTTCTCAAATGAAAATGTGAAGTAAAAATTAGCACAAACATAATATTTCGGATTGGTTCAAAAAGAAAATTACTAAAAGTAGGTAACGAAATTTCGAATTCCTAGGATTATTCATGAAAATTATCTTCAAAGATATTGTTACCTTAGTTCAAATTCCATATGAAATAAATTGTTCAAAGTTTAAAGACATAAAATGTGATAGAAATAAGTATGTACATATTTACGAAATTTGTTTATTTGTTTTTCTGTCGTTTTAGTTTTTTTTTTTTCTCTCTTTTACAAGAAGTAATTATATGTCCCTATAAATATTATATATAGTATAAAAACAACAGGAAGAAATTCTCACATTATATTACTTGAACATACATTATGTACAAGTGTAGTTATAATTTTTGTTCGTTTTCTTTTTAACTATTTATAATCCTATATTACAATGTAACAGCAAATTACTTTTGACGACTTTTGACGAGATGTTTAAGAAAAATATATAATATATGTATTTTTTTTTCCAATTTACTTGCACCTTTCCGCATTTATTCAATAAGCAATTTTCATATTTTATGAGTTACTTTATTTTATTTTAGTCGACACAACATTATTACATATATACAATTTGTTGAACTGACTGAATTCTTCAAATATGTTCAGTTCAGTGTATTAAATGCATGCCATGCATGTATGTCGTATGTATACTCGTACACACTCGTATGTGAATACGAGATTTTGTTTTTGATTTAATGTATGTACTCGTAAGTGCATGTCAAGTTAAAGTTAACAAAAATTTATGATAAAAATTTTTAAAATTTCCAAAACAGATATAGATAAGAAGATAAAAATTATACTTTTTTTTCTTTTGTCGCCTTAAATAAATTTTAAATCTGAAATTAAAAAAAAAATGTAAAAAATATGGTCAAAACATAAAAACTACAAACGACATTATTTTAATTCTGATGTTTTGAGTGTTTTAAATTTTTTTTTAATTATTTTCTAAATACTGTGATACTACCCATATCGATTATAAATTTTGAAATCACAAAACATAATTTCATCTTATATTTGTAATTTCAACATTTTTTTTTCTTCTTAAATTTTAGTTTGACTATTTTTTTAAAATAAAAATAAAAAAAGAAAAACATGCACATTAGATGTGGATATAATGTAAAAAATATATTACGATTATATATGTACATGAATTTACAGCTTACAGTTTATAATACTTCATGTAAGATGTAAGTACAAATATGTATAATGTCTGTACATTTAATATGTTCTATTTTTTTTTTCAAATGCCTTTTGTCTTTTTGTTAATGTACACACATTTTCTGTATTTATTTTAGACAGAATAATTTTATGGTAAATTTTTACTTTTAAAAGTAAAATAAAAATTCATTTATTATATACATACTTGCTTTGCTATATATATTACATACGAATGTATCAACTACGAAAATAGCCTAAGTACCTAAGTAAATATGTATTATAGCCTATACGCCAGTAGATATAATTGAAATGTACATAATGTGCATATTCATTCATATGTAGGTATATATGGATGTATCGAAATCTTAAAATCAATTGATAGATAAAATATATTAGATAAATATCCAATATCGCGCATATACGAGTATGTACATATTAAATAATGCTGCTAGCTCCAACAAATAATATAACGGATAATGTCAATAATCTGTCAATTTTATCACAATCTCTATATCAATTTTAAATCAATGACACAATTTTAAAGCAATTAAACACCATATTTGTTATTTTTTTATTTATTTTTATTTTTTTCAAATATCGTTCAAATAACGTGCAAACGAAAACATACAAATTACAGACTATAAACTAAAAACAAAAAGAAAAATAAAATATTTTAATTCATAAATTGCAAGGACTATCCTCGTGTATAAATATTAAATGTTGTTTTGCAATATTGCAATGCGCATAATGTTTATAAATTGACGATTTTTAAAATAAAAAACTGAACCAAAAAATGAATAAAATTTTCATTTTGATTTTCTTCTTGTATATACGCGAACGAATGTGCATGTATACCTACTATGTGTGTAGGCTATTAATTTGGTAAAAAAAAAAAACACCAGCAGCATTAAATGTACATGTAAGTATCTGATGCATTTTTCATTTTTTATTAATTTTTTTTATATAAAATCGAAACTGTGTGTCCAACAATTGAAATGAGAAAATTTTTTGTGTACACTCTTGAGTCTGTGTGTTTATCTGTTTTACGTTTTACTTAAAAATGCTTACCGCGAAGAAGGTGTATCTCTTAAGATGCTTTATAGCTTGTATATCATGTTACACAGAATTTTTTGAATAATATACGAATTATGTATGATGTATATGAGTGTATGAAAAAACTCATCCTCTTTAGGAATACAAAATACTTTAAACTGTGTAGATTAATTAATTTTTTTACATGGGCAGATATACTTAAGTATGTACCATATTTATATACCACCAGGCGTAGATGTCGACTTATTTTTATTCAATTTATGTACTCACAACATATAAAATGTATATTTTGTATTTTTTCATTGTAGGTATGTAACATGTTATCAGAATAAAGTGGTACATGCATATGTTTAATAATTGCATGTATGAAAGCGTTAAATCTCTGACCTTTACAAATTTTTTTAAAAATAAAAAGGAATGACAAAATACCGAAACTTATGTATATATTATATATTATACAATAACAACAAAAAGAAATCTTTAAAATGTATGCGGATGAGCAAGTATTTTTTTTCTTTTTATTTTAAATATAAATTACGCACCTTGAAGAATCACTGAATGTAAATACTGTAACGTCTGTTTAAATTTCTTTAATAAATTACAATTCTTTTTCGGCTCTTATAAGAGTTAATCTTCTTTAAAGGATAATATGAATATGAGTATGTATCTACACATATATGGGTATGTACAGCATGTAACCTCTAAATGATGTGGTCACAAAGTTAATATTTTGTATTTTCAATATTTTTTTATTTATTTTTTTTTTATTTACGATTTCACTTTTCTTTGATGAGTTAAAATTAATGGCATTTCAATAAAGTAACAAGAAAACCCAACAATAAACAAAATACAAAACAAAAATAAAACAAAAAATTAAATACACAAAATATTTGAATAAACAAAATATGAAAATCTCTAGTAAACCAAGAAAACCAACAAATGAAATAAAAACTATATATAGGAGACGAGATTATTATTATCATTAAAACAAGCAAAGTCTTTAAAATTATACTATGAAGATTATTCGAAAGACATAAATATGTCAACAGGTGTTTATATCTTTTTTCTGTTGCTTATATGTATATATTAATGTGTGTATGCTTACTGTTTTTTTTTTTTCTTAATTTTTGTCATCTTTAGTTTTTTTAACATTAATATATGTTCAAAATGAATTTTTACGACACATGTCATATACTCGTATGTTCAAAAAGTATATTAAATATAAAAATAAATGAAATAAATGAAAATAAAAATTTTTTGTAAGTAAAAATACATACATATATGTATACCTTTGTCTGTATATAAACCTATAAAATTTGTATTTGTCTTTTGATTGACAACCGCTGAAATTCTATTTGCATACTAAACAAAGGATTTATTTAATTTATTGTTTTTCAATTATTATCTTGTCAAAAATATTAATAACTTTTAACTCAAATACTCATACGAGTGCATAAATGCATGTGTATGTATGTATGTAACTTTACCTATCATGTAAATTCAATTATTTTATAGCGTTCTTGGAATGCATATAGATATCTACCTTTTTTTATTTTCAAAAATTTTTTTGTAAACCATGAAATAAAATTTGTTTTATTCTTATATTTCATTCTAAGAAATAAATTTGACTGTATAAAGGTACTGTATCACTGTATATTTATGATTTTTCAATAATAATATAATAAAAGATCAACAATCAATATAAGTAACCGCACATATCAATCAAATAATATATTCTATATGTATACGAGTAATTTATACAAATCGATTGCAACAAATTCTCACTATAAATTTTTCAATATTATATGACTGCATACATACACACTCATGTACGTCGTATTGATACTTATATCTTATATATGTAGTATGTAGCAACGTAATCTATAAGAATATGAAATATTTTTGAACATTTGATACAATCGGTGCATTATAATGCATGCTCTACTAATTCAAATTCAATTCATATACGTACATAGTTATCTCGCACAAATCACAGATCTGGTGGTATTTATTAATACGAGTATGCATGTGCATGTACATATAATATGTACGTAAGCACTGGTATATGATTCCAACTAGATTGAGTATATGGTCATTACTTCTGATATACATATTTATTGGACATCATGAAAAAATATAAATTCAATTCTTTTTTAATATGCGTGTGTACATACACATACCTACACCCGTTAGTATACATAATTTACATATGTATATGATGGACTGTATTAATAGATATTATAATATAGGTGTACAATTTAAAAATTATTATGAAACATCTCAAACTACTCGTATGTCGTATCTATAGAGATAGAGGTTACATTGATGCCAATAAAATGCATAAATGTTATTACAAATATAATGTACGCGTATGTAATACAAACTATGTAATAGAATTTTAAACTTAAAAATAAAAAATATATTTTAAACAAATTTTTAGGCAATGAAAGAAATTTCTTTCATATGTATAGTTTATATTCAGGTTTTGCTTACACAAATTTTTTCAGATTTTGTATTAACTTTGTTTCATTTTGAAGATGCTTTAGGCATTTTTTTATGGTTTTTAAATATCGAAAATTGAAATGTTTAAATAGAGCTGTCTCTTTCTCACACACTTTTTTCAATAAAATTAATAATAGCCATAGAAATGAACAATTTTAAAAGTTTTCAATTGCCTATATAATGGACGCATTCAATTATACGTTTTAAAATCTATTAAAAATAATTTTTTACTATTTTTTTCTTCTTCCTTACAATTTACTTCAACCATATTGCGCATACTCTTTATATAGTTTTATTTATGTAATTTCTGTTGTTATTATAATTTATTTGCCCTCTTATACCCATTCATATATTGATATCGACACTTTTTCTTGCTACAAGTTTTATATAAGCCAAAATTATATAACAAAATTTATAATTTCTATTTATTATTTTACATATTGTAAAGGTATGTATGCACTTTAATATGCATAAAATTGTATAGATGTTTTATTGAACGCTTGTTTATTTTTATGTTAACTTAATGCGTCTTTATATACATATGGATACAGACAGTATATATGATCCAACTTCCCTATGGCAAATTAAAATGTTTTATACGTGAATGTGCATAAATTGTCATCATCATCATCATCAACAAAATCATTGTCGTCATCAACATCATCATCATCATCATCATCCTATACACATATTATAAAATCTGAAAAATATTTTAACATTCACTTCACGTCTTTCACAAATAATTTTTGTATATGTGTATGTATGTATAGAAAATAAAAGTGTAACAAAACAAAATTTAAAAAAAAAATATGTATGTATATTCAACTATAACATTCAATGGGAATAAATATAAATTACATACTGAAATGCATTAAATTATTATAACAAAACCGCATATATGTACATTATTTATGTAAGTAAGTTTATATTTATTATTATTACATAATATAATATGTATGTATGTACATAATATATGTACCCGTAAATCTAATTAATATACGCGTGAATCTATTTCGATTACATTATGAAATTGAAAGTTTTTGAAAAAACACATTTGATATAATTACGAAATTCTTACAAGAATTACATATTAAATATATTACAATTTACAGATATATACTGATACACATAAATTAATGATGTGTGTATAATATGGAGATGTGTGCATGAGAAAAAAAAAAACAAAAATAGAAATATATACGCCGCAAAATGTAATCAGAGTTTCATTATGTTTGAATACATTGATACGTGTGCATATATGTATATTTTTTTGATTACGCAATTAAAAGAACAAATTTGAAGACCAAAACAATCATATACGAGTACGTTAGATTGATTTATTGACGGTACCTACATAAGTTTTTGTTATTTTATTTTTTTTTTTTTTTTTTGATTTCAAAATCACGTAAGTGGAACTTATGTATTATATGTGTGTATAATACTGGTAATTGAATATGATCTGGAAAATATTTCCTTTAAGTATTTGAATAATAAAATTCTAGTTTTTGTTATTATTGGTCAATATTAAGATATTGAAATTTTTATTATTTTTCAAAAAACCGATGCACTAATCTGGTTATCTAAACGAACTATTTACATGTAAAACTAATTCGTCATATCGATTGATTTTGAATTATTAGAACGTACATAATTCTAATTCTTTCTACAAATAGAAAAAATGTAGAAAATAATTTAAATGATCCCAAATATTTTAAAAAGCAGATTTTAAGCAGATTCATTTCACGTTTCAGTTTATCGTAAATTTCGTATCTCATTTATAATTTAATATAATAACGACGGAATCCGTATATTAACAAACTACAAAAGTTTCAAAAATTATTAGAAATGCTTCGCAGTTCCTAAATTTTGTATTTCATAGTTTTAGTTTTCAGTTAGCATGGAAACTATAAAATTATAAAATAAATATTACAGCTGAAAAAAAAATAACTAAGAAAAAGTAAATTACAAAAAAATTTGAAGATGGTCGTTCATTTCAACAGAATTACGAAATTTTAAAACTGAAAAATTACAATGAAATGAAAAGTAACATTAAGTCCTCTAATGAACAATGATATTTCAAAAATATTCAGGGAAAAATCCTTGCAAATTATAATTTACTTTTTAACATGATTAAATGATCGCTTTCTAGGATCAGGATTGATATTCAAGGATTTTATTTAGCCAACAACTATAAAACCTAATTTATTAGAATATGTGAGTGCAATATCTCTCTTAACATTCAACCAATTCACATAAACTATCTCATATCTATCCTATAAATTCAATGAAATTTTACTAATTGACTGTAAAATTTAAAATTTTTCAATTTATTAAATTTGCAGTCATTGACGCACCAGTTTACTTATTATTTCAAGTTGTCGCTGCAAAGTGCTAAAAAATTAAAAAATGAATTACTTAATAAAATTTCCAATAGTGACTGTACCTCCTTTTTACGTTATTTAAGTGCGTACGTATACAATTTGATATCTTATGTACTTTAAAAATTTTTTGTCTCTTATACAAAAACACCCATTGAATTTTTTATTTGCAAAAAATTATAAATGAATCAAAATAAAAAAGAAGAAGAAAGAAATGCTTTTTTAAACATCGAAATTATATAAAAGTGCACTTCAATTTATGTATTTTGCTTTTCAGTCTCATGAAAATGTTTATGGTAAATCAACTCGAAAAACAGTACAGCATATACCTATTCAAATTGAACAAATGATAATCACAAAAAGAGTCTGAATTGAATAAAATTTAATCAATTTGTATACATGAAAATGATTATAATTGAACTAAACTGAATTACATTATTAATAAAAAAATTTTTCACTTAACTTTATAATTATTTTCAATTTTTCTTTTTTTTTGCGTGCAAATTTTTATTGAAAAGTGTTTAAACAATATTTTTGCATGTTATAAACTGTTTTATCTTTAAATGTCATCTTCATAAAAAAGAAGGATTTTCACAGCAGTTTTATTTTTGTAAAAAGCTTATTTGATTTTTATTTTATTTTACTTGGCTTAAAGCCACCATATGTATAGATTCTCATATATGTATGTATGTTCGTATTTTTTGAAATAAACAAAAATATTATGAAAATGAAGATAAAAATGATAATAAAAATAAATAATATAAACAAAAATTTAATATAATAAATAATGTGTTTAATTTAATATTCAGTGTGTAATCCAGTTTTTACATAATATTAAAAAAAAAAAAAATAAAACAGAAACATTAAATAAACATTTAAAAACAAACAAACAAAAAATTGTTGTTGACTCGTATTTATATTTTATTTAATTTTATTTTTAATTTTTTATTTTATAAAATCTTTGCATGAAATTTTACACATACAATTCTTGACATGTAACAATTTTGCGATGTGCGTCTTGATATTTTGTCACAAAAATTTTTTAATTTCTTATTCATGAAATATGATCAAATATATTTAAATTTAAAATTAAGTATTCGTTATCGTAACACAAAATATTTATAAAAATGATCAAAATATTAAATAGTGAATATCGAAAATGTGATAAAGAAGAAGCTATATTAATGTAAGTATAGGTGCTTGTCTTTTGAATGTCTACATATGTCACCTCTATACGTCTTTGTATGAATACAGGCATTATTTATATTTTAGTAAGAGAGATTTTTAAGTTTTTGGTCATGATTCGAAAAAAAAAGGAATAAATTATAAAAATAAAAATGAAATTACTAATATTCAATTGAACTGTTGTAGGTATCGGGGAGAAAAAGTGAGAAAAATAAAATTAAAATTAAAATCCAAATAAGTAAATATGGCAATAAATCTGAACAAAATTAAATCAATTTTTTTTTCACTTTTCACATTGTACAAAGTTTTATAATAAATGCGTTAACATGTGCATATATTGAATAATAAGTCAACATATTGGTACATACAATACAATGCACACAACTTTGTAAATAAATTCATGTACATATAGTTGTAGTTTGCTTTTATAGAGCATACATATGCTATGTAAATTTTTTTTTATACATAAAATTTATTGCGAAAAAAAAATAATTTAAAAATCAATTGCATACGCTAAATAATATAAATTAATTTATGAGATAACAACTTTATTTTTATTTATTTTCATTTAATCGTTTTTACGTTTTATTTTTTGCCTTAGCATATTTGTGTTAATTAATTCATCAGTACAATATTTCTTCCTTTTTTTTCTACTTTTAAATAAATTAATTATGTATTGTGAAAATTCTTGTTTCAATAATAAAAAAGAAATCGAATAAAATTATAAATAATTGAAACAAATTTTATAACAAGTGCACAATAATAATAAATTATGTTATTTCTAATATGAAAAGATTTAAAACTGTAGTCGATTAAAAAGATTTACTGGCACCTTTACGCCTCTATTTCGTATGTGTAGATCTCTGTTATATAAAAATTACCACTCGTTTGGAAGTAATAAAATTTTAAAATATATAGCTACTCATTTACAACAAAAAAATTTACTATCGCACACATTAGAAAATACAATAATAAATTGAGGAAAATAAAATTAACAAACAATGGCAGATAGTGCATTATATTACCACCGATCTTATTCAAAATTTATTTTTATTCGTTTTTTATTGGTTTGGTTTTAGCTGTTTTGTTATGTATTTAGCAGTTATACAAATACAAATGGAAAAACGAAAATAAAAAGCAGTAATTAGTCCTCATTATAAAGAATTTCATTATAAAATATTCAAATCCAAACATTATTATCAAATACAGGATAAAATAAATTAAAAGCTTAAAAGGAATTATCAGAATTAATTTTATGAAGTAGAAAATACTGTGCACTGGCATTTTTATTATTATATTATCTTCATCTAAAGAACTGACTATCAATAATCATCGATACCAATTGAGATTGCAATTGCTCACATTTGTAGGTATTCAATGAATTTTTTGAATCACTATTAAACTATCTTCATAATTATAACAAATTACGAACACGCAATATCTATAAGAAAAATAACAGATTTCAGTGAGAAACCTATATATTTATTCTCATATAAATTATTTGACCTTGTCTAAATAAATAATCCATTATTTCATTATTATTCTATGATCACATACAACAACATTTTATGCATAACATGCGTAATCGCACATAAATTTCTTATATTAGTACATATGTATGTGCTAATAAATATATTTATACATTATAATATTTGTATATTATACAGTATAGGGCATTTTATTTATGTATGATATCTTGTTCACCTCTTAACTTACTTATTTTATGATGATATGTTTATTATGCGTATACACTATAAGATGACAATATCTGTCGTATCATTTTCATTTCCACTATATTGATTTCAAATCATGTTTGTCAACTTTAATTTTATTTTTTATTCAATTTCACTTTCAAATTTAATCCATATATGAGATAATAATAGTGATAGTAATTGTATATTTTATATTACATTTTAGTTTGTTTCGAAATGTATTTATATACGCATACTAATAAATTTTGAAAATTATAAAAATCAAAAATATGTGCTAGGCTGTTAGACTATGTTATACATACTAATAAGTTCGAATGTAATACGCATTTGGAAAAAAAAATGTAATCCATTAGAATTAAATTTGAGCAAAAAATTAACCAATAAAAATATTAAATACGTATGTAAGTATATCTCTGTATAAAATGAAAATATATAAACAGTTGATTTACTAAAGATTCGTGTAAGTAATAATTTACTGATGACAAAATATAAATCAACAACATTAAATGATATGAGTTATGATGATAAATCTTACGTTCTTTTTCTTTGCTTTGATGATTTTTATATATTTTAAAATTATTGTATATTCTTCATATTTTTCTATGACTAACCAAAAATATTATTCCGTGTTAAATAAATTCAAAGACAAAATCATCATATTCGGCTATAAAATATACGTTCCAAATTGATCGCTTATAGAATACATCAAAATACATGCAGGTAGCCATTATAACAAATATTTTACTTTTAGCTTTTAGTTTTACTTTACAAAAACTTTAGCTACTATACAAACCTTTGAAAAAAAAGTTTTGCAATTCATGTATGTACTTATTATACATATAAAAGTGTATATTTAAAATGAAAGACAATGACAATTACAAACGATACTCATGTGATTTGTTTATTATTTTGATCGATTATACATTACATTCTGAAAAGGCTATATTTTAATTGTTCTTCTCGGCTTCTTCTGGCTGGAACCAAGAAATACGCATCATCCTTAAAGATGATTTTTTTCTCAAAATCTGGATCAACTTCCAATCCAAATCAGTTGGTTTGAGTTCTTCCGCCCGTTGAAAAATTTATAAATTATGAGTCTTTAAGTGAAGATCATAATGCCAAACTCTCCGAATTTTCCATAAATGTTTTGTAACGCACGAAAGTCATGGCGAACCTAACATGCGTTCTGATAATAAATTCGACTAATATCTACGAGGTATTAAATCATTTTCCATGATCGCTTGTCCACAATACTGAGCACAGCAATTTAAAGTTCGAGATTTAATTTTCGATTAATGTTGTCGTTATGGCCGTTTAAAGTTCTGACGCTCCCATTGGTAAACCCTATAGATAGACACTCGTACATTTAGAAAAAACAAAAAATTGAATATTTCAATTTATTTATATAATGTTTTTACAATATTATTACAATCATTTGATATAATATTTTGCTCATAAATGATGGATTTTTAGTATTTAATGAATTTTTACTTCTTTTTTTTTTCACTTTTATTTTATGTTAAGAATTTATTCAATTTTATAATGTACATAAGTAAATATACATACATGATTTGATACAATTCATTATTTATATTTATCTTGATTTCATTCCGATATATATACATAACTACACACATGATAAAAATATAATATAGAATACGACATTGGAATGCATTTTATTTACATAATATCCACTTATATACAATAAAATGCATGCATCTACATATTTAAAAATTCAAAAAATAAAAAAAACATGAAAAACAAGTATCCATAAAAACTATTGAATAAATCACGGTCAGATATCTATGAACATTTATGCACTTATATACTTTATATGTGATTACCTATTAAAATGTTAATAGCTGTAAAATTGTATAAGTATATGCAATGTGTATATCTCTCTTCTTATAACTATAACGAAGACTACAAGTAAAACAAAATAATTTCAAAAAATAAATAAATACATAAACTATAAACATGGTAAATTTAACGATGTTGTGTATGCAAATTTTCCGGCAATTTTGTCTTGTTTTAATCTAGTTTTCTTTTTTCAAAATACTGCTGTACATAATTTTGAATCAACAAAACAAAGAAAAAACATTTCAATCAGAAAAATTATAGCTAAATGTGCATAGGGTTATTTCTTATTACATGCATAGTTCTTATGCACAGCAGATCGCTATATACATACACACGGTAATACATAGTATGCACATTTATACAAAAATTACTATGTATATATTGCACATCATCATCATCTATAAAATCATTAAATTTAACTGTCTTTATTTATTATTATTTTTTTAAGAGTACAATATGAAAAGAAAAACATGAAAATATTATTACAGATCTACTGGTCAAGGTCTAGACGAGCAGTTACAGTTCAACATCATCAAAATTAAATAGAATCGTGAACGCACAACATATTTTAGTGCATATACACATAACTGAAACTGAGATGATATGTAATTTTTAGTTTCACAGTTTTTTTGAATTTTTTATATTATTTGTTTTTGTAAATGATTGTTATAATTTTCATTTCATATCTTTACAAAATGTATATCTCTACAGTATCTTTCATTTTTCAGACTGTATATATTTACAATAATATTTTATTCGTAGATATACCGTAAAATATTTTTAAGAAAAAATTGATGAGAACATGTCTCCATAAAATTATACCTTACATGAAGAAGTATAATTATGGAAATATGGATAGCCTCACTGAAAATCAATATGTATGTCTGTTTTTATGAAAGGTTCTACTTTGAATAATGTCCTAGCATGTTGGAAGCAGATTATGGGCCTGGTCAAAAACGTCAAATTTTATGCTTTAAAGAAGCATATGTTGTTCAAAAACAATTATTTTTATTCTTTTTTTTGCACGCGCATACTATTGCGCTAATGCTCTCGCGGTCAAAATTTTGATATTTTGACCAGGCCCATAATTTCATTTATACAATTCATTGCAATTTAATTGAAATTTTATGTATTCTTTGAGTGAAAGTTTGGTTAGATGCAGTTGATGATATTAATTTTAAAATTCTTCTTTCTTTCAGTACTGCAGCAGCTCTAATAGATTCAGGAGTTTCTGTGTGCACCTACATTTTAACCAGGGTTTTACAGTTATTCAATTAAAAGCTGGAAATAATCGATGCGATGCGAAAAATTTTATTAGTATTCTAGAATAGCTTTATGATATTTGCCAGGGTCCAGTGTGTAGTTCAAATCTCAACCCCATAGAAGATTTTA
Organism: Villa cingulata; assembly: GCA_951394055.1. Classification (NCBI taxonomy): domain Eukaryota; kingdom Metazoa; phylum Arthropoda; class Insecta; order Diptera; family Bombyliidae; genus Villa; species Villa cingulata. The sequence continues at coordinate 35,681,664 of OX596021.1, read as the reverse complement.
GGAAACATAATTGCACACAAAATTTATGGAAATGGAAATCAGTTTCAAAGCTCTTCCAAACAAGGAAAAATAATAAAAAAAAAAAGAATTACGTTCTCCTTGAAACTTTGCAGAACCTAATAAATTGTATGGACTAGTAGAACTCTGAAACTCATCTCAAATAGAGGATAGACAAAGCAATAAATTTTAAAATTTTACATGAATTTATATTTACTTCTTAACAATGAGGCTGAGGCTACTCAAAATACGGTCCATATAATTTTTAAAAAATTCATGATTATAATAATGCACAAACTATTTAATATTATTGAAAATAAAAATAAATTCAATTTTAAATAAGATTTAGATAGCAGTTTGAACATAAATATAATTTTATTTTATTAATTTTCACAAAAATACAATGAGACTATCAATATTTCCATCACTACATAATCAAAGAAAAATTTCATTTACTTTGAGTACTATATAGATATAAGAAGTATTAGAAGTTGTAATAATACGCTATATGCAATATTTACATTTATGATGTGATACAGATTTTATAGATAAGATTCGAAAAAAGCATCAAAATAAACCACATTTACATTCACATTACATGTATATGTCCATATGTACATATTTACATATATGGTAAAGGCAAGCAAATATCTATAAGTATTAAGAGAACGTCATTATTATTATGAACAGCTGGATTTCATATTATAGTCAATCAATTTATGAAGAACATTAACTGATGTTACTATCATTATAAAATATTTTCATATAGATGCATAACTGTGAAAAGGTCTACTATACATTATATTGCATTTGCAAAATAATAAAATTTTATTCGATATTATCTAAAAGTGATTGCATTCGATTCATTACAGTATCTTGTGTGCATTGACATCTATATAGATACATATGTACGAATACGTTTACTCGCACATATACGAGTATGAATAGTATTATGTATTATATAACCGTTGTCGTAGATTGTATTCATAATTTTTATTTTATACTTTTATACTTTTCTAGTCATCATACATGAAATACAAGTAAGCGCAAATGTGTAGAATTTGCTGTGCTTTGAAATTGTAAAAAAAAAAAATAATTGAAAAGTGAAATAAAAGAAGACAGTCACCTATACATACTATTAAATTTTTATATTATACAAGAATATGAGTATTCGTTTAATTGAAAGTTTCATGAATTCCTGTCCTTGAAGACTTTTTTTTCATCGCATATAACCAATAACTTTATGACTTGTCAGTTATATATTTTATACATGACTACGATTCAATATACTATGTATAGTTTTACACGCTTATTTCATATACAGTTATACATGCATTCATATATACTTAGTTAATGTAATAAAGATGCCTCTCTTTTATTGGATTCTATGAAATCCAAAACTGAAAGAAAAATGAAAAAAATAATCTGAAACCAAGATTTAAAAAAAAAATAAATAAAAAACAATAAAACAAAATTCTGTCAAAAGAAATCCAATTTTTCTGTATTTTTACATAATTTTTTTTTTATTAAGCAAAAATAAGAAGAAATTACCTTGAAATTAGATATAGTTCAATGAATGAGATCACGATTTTAATGTAATTCTTCATAAAAATATATCTACAAATATAATGTATCTATGTATATGCCATGTGCATTTATGAGTGTAATGTACGAGATTAAGGTAAAAATTCATTTTTTATTCACCTCTACATTATGTACGATTATAATACGCAACCAATGCAACCTCCACCTACAACGATCATTCATAAACATAAATATAAATACAAATATACTATAAATAAATAATCCTAAATGAATAATACTACATAGTATTCCAAGAACTTAAATAATCAAAAAAGAAAGAAAACGTTTCTCTTTCTTTGTTAAGGATTTTTTTTTTGCTTTTTTCAATTTTCTTTTGTACTAAATAAATAATAAAAATTATGTGTGTATAAATATTTGTATGTATGTATGTAATTTGTGAAAAAAAATTTATCGACATTATTAATTTTAAAATGAGAAATTTTTTTCGTTAATTTCATGCTTTCTTATTTCACATAAACACTAATTATATACGAATACATTTAACCGGACATATGTACCTTCATTATGTACATACTTAATTATTATAAGTGGCTTATGATTGCATATGTACCTACTACGTACTACAAACTATTGATACGTACTTGTTAACACACTAAAAATTATCTGCTTTTATTTTTCATTTTGACAAGTATTTACTCGTACATATGGAAAGATAATTTGTCATCTTTAAAAATGAATTTTCCAAAATAAAAGAAACAAAACAATTCAAATCAAATTATATACTACATCAAAATAATTATTATTGTATGTTACATACTTGAGTTCAATCATATATTTTCATTTTATATTTATTTTTTTTTTTCACATAATATTATCGTTTGTATACTTACATTTTTTTATATTTGTTTTTTAATTTTACAAGTTTCTATTGTATCGATTTTAATCGAATACATGCATCTATACACGCTAATCTGTACATGTTCCTACATGTATTCAGTTCACATTCGAAGATAATTGAAATGATATAAAAAAATCATTGTGTGGGCGATTTGTTTTATATCATATTAGTCAGTTAATCATATTAAAAAGTCAATTTATTATTAATTTTATTATTTCTATAATTTAATTTATGTTTATACGAGACGAGTATACGATATACTAGCACAGTCACAAAAGAAGCGTTTTGCAGAAATGTCATTGAATATATGAGTTTAAATGTACATACAGGGTTCATGCATTATCGTTATACCATTCGAATTAATTTTCATATTTAACAAGTTTTTGAAGCTTTCAATATTTGAAATCCAATCATATATCCTGTTCGTTCTTACTCAGAAATTAATCAACGATTTTATATAATTTTATTCATACAATTAATTTTTTTAATTTTTATTTTGTTTTCTGATGTACTGGTATTCATTTTTTCACCTTCATTATTCTTTCTTCTTCAATATTTTTTTCTCTTCAAATGTTTTTTTTTTTTCATTTTCCATAATTTTTTTCTTTAATTTAAAACCTATAATATGATCACGTTATATTTATCACAATTATTATTTTATACGGGTATAACGTAACAAGGTTAATGAAGATATTTAAAAATCATAACGACTATAAATCGCTTCTCATTTAATATTGAATCATGAGAAATTACTTTACATTAAAAAATCGATTAATATTAATACTATTACTTATAGTACATTATTTTATGTGTGTATATATATCAATACTCATATTGGATAATTCAAAATTTTTATAATACAGCCAATATTTTATACACATACATTCGTATATACTTACTTTATATTTTATGAGTACCCATATATAAGATGGATTGATGCTATAATTTTATATAACTGGTTTAACATTTAAAAAACCCAATGCAAATCAAATAAAAAAAGAAGCAAATCATTGCATCCTCATTATCGTAACAAAAATGAAAAAAAAAATCAAAAAAACATTTTTTTTTCTTATTTTCATTTTATTTTTATAAATTTATAGCATTTTAAATGAGTAAATGTTAATAAATTTTATTATGTTATGTTATGTTTTATGTTATGTAAACATTTCTGATTCTTTTAAATCAAAATAAAATCAGACACAAACACACTACATATAAAACCTGTTACAATAATAAAATAGTTCACTGGCTGTTTTTTAACATCTTATAACAAAGTGCATCAATTAGTGTTTTACAAAACAATAAATAAATAAATAAATAAAAATAAAACACTATCAACATGAAAACAAGTTCAATACATAACGGAAATTTATATTTTTTCAAAAAAATAAAAATAAATTAAAGTTTAAATTACAATGAAAAAAATATAAGGAAAAAGGCGAAATATTCATTCAAATTTAAAAGAAAATGTCAAAAAGATGATCATACTTTGCTAACTAGTGTTTCATTTTTTTAGAAAAACTAGGTTTACATGAAAATCACTTTAAACATTTTTTTTTTTTTTTTGGGAAAAATTTTCTTGTGATATTCTGAACTATTTTCATGAAAAACTTGTACTATATGTATGACCACTCTACCTCTTACCTTACTAAAATTGAACGTATAAAATATACCATTAACGCCCTGTAAAATATAAAAATAAATCTACAAACGTTAAAATTACAACATTAACATCAACTGAATTCAAATATGAATACTCTCGTACGTACATACTCGTACATATATATATATGTCTGATTTTGTATTAATTCAAATTTATCATAAAGTTACAGGTAACGGACGACCGCATTGCTGACGTACTCATACAATTATATAACCGCAAAACCACAAAAATTATATATACATTATACATATATATACATATATATTATATACTCTTGTATTTCGCATATATACTCAAATTATTAATGTTCAAACATATTAAAAACATGAGACATTTTCCATAAGTACACATGTTTCTATAAATATAAATATGAAATTTTTTAATAAATAACAAACTTGTCTAACATTTATTTCGGTATATAAACGTGGGATTTGAAATGCATCTTAAAGGTCAAATATTGTAATTTTGATGTACTCGTATACTTGTACGAATACGACTTGGATGATTGGATTATGTAAAAAATATTAATTTGTACGAGTATGAAATATTTATGTATGTATATACGAATAAAAATGTGCGTATATAAAGTATGGAATAGTGTAATTACTCACATGCATACGTACATATACTTACACATATGAAATATAATAAATATTTAACGACAAATATTCAATTTAAATGTTGATGATAGTTTTCAATTAATTTTGATCCACCCCAAAAATATTAAAAAACATCGTTAACTTATGTAACATATATATGTAAATATGTGATATTTAATAAAAATGTTTAACTACAATAATAATAATAATAATGATAAAAATAATAATAATAATGTATGAAGATATACATGTATGCGATAGTATATATATACTGGATACTGGTAATAAATTTTCATTTTTATTTTTATATTTCTTTTTTCTTCATATATGTTAATGAATATGAATTTTAATTTAAAAATTAAAACTAAGAGTATGTATGTATATAAGTTTAATTATATTAAATTAATAATATATTTTAGTTAGATTAACCTTGTTTTTATTCATATTTTATTTTTGATAAATTATTTTAATTAAAGAGTACATACAAATGAAAGTATAAGAATTTATATTTTGCGATAATCGGTGCTTCTATGTATATAAAGTATAGTATACGAATACTAGTTTTTTAAGTTTAGTTTTCTTCTTCTACTTTTTATTCATTTAATAAATTATTGCAATAAAAATGATTTATTAATTAAATTGTATACGATGAAAAATTTGTTTATTTATTTTATTATTAATTTTAAATAATAAATGAAATATGGAATATTCCTAATAGTCGTATAAAGTGAAGTAAAGAACATAATATGATGTGGGATATGATGGTGGCAAAAACAATAAAACGAATTTTGATTATTTATATACAGATTACGTATACAGACAAAACCAAAAGTAGTCGAAAAAGATAAAATTTGAAATATGCACACCTAAAAATATGTGCAGATAAAATAAACAAAATTAATTTTTATTTACATGAAAAATAATTTTATTTTGTCACGAACAAAATATGAAAAATTAACATTTTATCCCAAAGAACAAAAAAAATTGTTAGAATAATTAACGCATATAAAAACTACTGAATTTATAAACCAAAAGGCCGAAAGTAATTGGAAGTAATAAGTACATACATACAGAAAAAAATGATTTAATATGTATGTAACAACAATATGTCATAGATCTCAACAAGGACAACGTAAAAGGGCATCAAAGATTCTTAGCTTATGTTATCCTTAATATTGATATCGTTTGATATATTAGGAGAAATTTAAGATTTTATTCAGTTTTAGCAAACCTTTCACTCTTTCTCATCATCATCATCATCATCATCATCATCAATAGCACTACAGTTCTAAGTGAGCCAGGGCTTTCACCGAAGTAATTTATAGACATTATTACTGTTGTGAATGTTGGTGGTTGCTGTTAAAAGAAACAAGCTCATTTACATGATAGGGCTTGGAATGGTCTATTATTAAATTATTATTAGAATAATAATAATAATATAATACTTTGTGTTACTTGTTGTCAGCAAATAGACTTGATCAGCATTTCTAAGTTCTTTTTCTCTACAAGCTGGCTCCCATTCAAAGCTAAAAAGTTTTTTGGGAATAAATTTTGCCTTGAGCAGGGATCAAACCTGCAAACTTAAATATCAGTGGACGTGGACCAAGTAGTTGGTCTTCCATTGCGCCGGTCTTCCGCCGACCAATCCTCACTTTCAGTTTTTCTATTTATACCCTACTTTAGTACCTACGACGTCCCAATAAGAAGATACAATTCAAAATTTTGTCATATTTTTTAGATTTTTTTATGATTTTTGTACAAACTACCCATAGTTGATAGGATATTATCTAAATGTTTTTATATTATATAAATGTCCTACTTTTATGTGTCGTACATGTAATCACACATAATGTGTAAATAATAAGAAAAATATATCGAAATATCATTACACGATTATTAGTAAAACTTTTGGTTCTGTCTGTATATCGATTTGATACATTTGTTCATGTTGTTCATTAGTGTTTGATGTACGTATATAGAGAATATAACAAACGTTATTTTTTACTTATTAATCTTGTTTTAATTTAATGAAGTATACAGTAAATAAAGTGTCATATTATATGTACAAGAGTATAGATAACTAATTATGTACGTGTAAGAGTATAAGAACTTGAAATTAATTTAAAATTTAAATAAAAGAGATATTATACATGTGTTCTTGTACCTATTTACATACATACGTATATACATGTAATGTATATTTATTAGCTAAGAAAAATTACAATTTCAAAAAGTCGACATATTATTTGACAATAATATTGATCAATTATTTTGATTAAAATCAACATTAATTCATTTATTATTGTCATTATTTTATTGATGAATACAATGAATTATGTACGATAAAAAATTTATAAGAGTGCACTTAATTATGTATATACAAAAGTAGGTCTAGGTACATATAATTACTTGGGTCCATATATCATATGCCATTACGTGTGAATTATATAAATACTCATGTGTGTACGGGTGAATATGTACGTACAATATAAAGCATCGGATCCATTACTCAATTGGAATCAAAATTCTGTAAACATGTTTTCGTGTGTTTATTAACAATTATTTTTTTTTTCTAAATTTTCTTACAACCCTCTACACACTGTAATGTATACATACTACATGCTCATACATACAAATTACCAATATTTTTTCTTCTCAAAGTTTTAAAATTCATGATTTTTTTTCTTATTTGTTTTCATGTTTATTTTTCATTTTATTTATATACCTACTGCTATTATTATTTCATCCATTCATTCAATATATTTTTTTTTTTAAAATGAAATTATATGATCTAAAGATTTAAGATAAAATAAAAATTTATGACGATATATTAATATACTTAGTTGCATATGTATAATGTGAACTTTTACTGCATATATTTTCTCATGCATATACATACATAAATATATTATTTATTTTATGTTTAACTCGTACGTCTAACTATTACATTCATGCATGATGGTAGATATAATAATTGATAAAAGCTACCAATATTTTTTCTGCATATATGAATATAGTAAATTAAATATAAAATTCATAAGTAAAAATGAAGAAAAAAAATTAACTGTGGATAAATATTAAGAAAATCCTTGAAAACTTCAGATATATTCAATCATCTTTGACACATAAAAAGTATAATGTATACGGACACAGAGTATAACAACAACAGCACATATAAACTGAAGTGAAAACTATGAAAAAAAAAATTAAGATTATTAAATTTATTATGTAAACTACGTTAAAATTTACTTAAAATTACCTAAAAGATTTGAATCTTAAAACTTGTGTTTTTCCCTCCCCATGAAACTTTTTTTCTTTTTCCTTTTATTAGAACTTGAATTTGAATATGAACATATGAAAAATTATGGTATCACTAGTATTTTTATTTTCATTTTTTTAAATGACTGTCATTCTGTACGCTCAATTTAAGATTAACTATTTAATAAAAATATTTTATCTACTACAACGTATATATTGCATATTTGACAGTAATTGCTCCGGTGTTATCGAATCGAATTAAACAAATATGTACAAGTATGTAATATAAGGTTGTATTACAATCAAAAAATACATACTTTACTATAAAATATACCAACATACATATGTATATGTACATAATTCATTTATAGATAATCTATAATCATGTATGAATTAAATACATATAATATTTTATTTTTATAACTATATGAACAATTTTTTTTTCGCCTTTATTATGTACATATATTTACATTAAAAAACTATATAGATATCATGAATTTTTGTTTTTTTTTTTACGATTTTCATTTTCTTTTATTTTTCACTATTACACCATTTATGTGTATTATAAAATTAACTGACCCATTACATAAATCTGGAGAACAGAAAAAAAATGAAAATGAAAAACTGAATCTAAATAAGGTATACTGTCTTTTTTATTTCGTACATAAATTTATTAATAACAATCGAATGTGCAAACAGAATAGAATTCAATTCACATCGTTTGACTCGTGTTAAATGTGCAAAACCATACATATTCAAACATTTTATAATGTTTTTAGTGTTTTAAATACACAAAAATATACATGCATACATAAAAATATATATCTAAAGTTAAATGATAATAATAATAATAATAATTCTCTGGACATTTACAAATATAATCATTTACGATACCGTATCATCGAATTGAAATTCCCAAGAGAATTGTTTAAAATTTTAAAATGCAACTTACTAATGTATTATTACATTTAAATGAATTTCTGATTTTCATAGAAAATAAATTTACAATTTTATTTAACTCATATTTAGTCCTAAATTATTGTGTTGATTCTTATTTTTAATTTTGTTTTTACAGTATGTACCAAGTCAAGTAACAATTTAACAATTTTTGTGTGTGTTTCTATATGTAGTATTAGTATAAAGTTTCTGTATAGGGATACGAATTTGATCTTAAGATAGAAAGCTTTGATCTTAAGGAAAATGTTAAGCTCCGCCTGCTTTCTACTACAAATCTTCACTCAAGCATATGTACTCAACTTTTTTTTTATTCTTTGTTAATAAATTTTGTGCATATGTAAGTATCTTCTACGCATGCGAATCTATAAGTGTAATACAAATATGACATGTGCTCCAGCTCCTATTTAATAAAAATTTTCAGACTACCAGTAAACCATTTCTTTTTTTCTTCCAAACAGTGTATTCTTTTGATTTCATAGTAAATTTGATTCTATCATTTTCAAAATATTGAATGTTTAGACATCGACAATTAGTAATTCGGTCGCTTCTCGGTTTTATGGCTAAGATCAAAGTGTTGTCAATAAATTGTTCGAACTGATTGTCCCAAATCACTTGTCATACTCGTATTACACTCGATTGGCATGCGCAGGAAGAAACACACACACCAAATTTCCACGCAAAGAATAAACAAAGTGAGTTTTGTTTATGTACATTATGTTCAATTGAATATTTATAGTACAAAGTAGGTGGAGCTTAACATTTTCCTTAAGATCAAACACCTTTCTATCTTAAGAATAAATTCTTATCCGTATAAAAAAAAAATGTTCTAACCCATATAGAAACATGTGCGAAACTTGTTAACTGATTTGGGTCATGTTATCATAATAATCTCTTATCATCTAATCATCATAACCTCTTATAATTCCACATCAAGGTACTGTAGAATTTTTTTTCTTCTTGTAAACTGCCCATTATACTAAATACATTTCATACAATATTTGTATTGATATTAATGTTTTTCGATAAATTTTCTAAGTTAATAGCATTTCTTGAATGCTATACATTGCTATGCATAATAGAAATGAAAATGTATATTATGTTTACATATGTATGCAAACATACATACATAAATTTACTTATGAAATTTTTTTGTTGTTTATTTGTTTAAAATAATTTTTTTATATTTTTCAAATGAAGTTTAAAATACCGAAATAACAAAACGTGACGACTTCTTTTCAAATGTCAATAAAATTTAAAATCATTTTACATTCATTCATGTTTTTTAACGGATATAAAATTTTTTGAGTCACTTTACAAAACACACAAAACAAAAAAACAGCGAATAGTGTTTTTTGTTAATAAGTGTATTACCACGTTTTTCCACTAAGAGGAAAAATCAAAGAAGTTTTTTTATTAATTATTTTTCATAGAAACGCATTTACTTGTATATCGTATATGACATGGTACTAAGACGTCATGTGGCCTAAGGAATACATACATGCATTATGTAAGTATATGTACGAATATATTAATTCAAAAGGCATCAAAGAAAAAAAAGAATTAAGGAAAAAATATTTCAAATATAATGCGCCTTTTAAATGCACGTGTATGTATACGCAATGCATTTCTGTGTATAATTAAGATTACATTTCTGAATATCAGATTTTTGCATTTAATTATAACTGACATTTTCATTTATTAAAATTTGACAACTAAATCTTACATATAATACTCACATATGTATACATATTATATAAAATTTTTTTTCTTTCAAAATAATTACAGATTTATTAACTTCATTCTATTCATAAAAATAAATTAATTTCGATTTTTCAATTTTTATTACATTCAAATTGTCCAGTTAATATTACGTGTATGAGCTTATAAGTGCGTATCTACAGTTCATGAAAAATCTTTTATTACCGCATTTTAAATTATTAGATTCAAATCGAAAATATATAAATACTCCATTTGGAATTTTAATTAAAACTAAAGGTGAAATCACACTAAATTAATCATTCAAGTTCAAAGATGTCATGTTAAAAATTATTTTTAGGTTAATTATGTAATTAATTAATTTAAATTATTTCTTGTATTATACAAATCCGAGCTTATTAGATATGTATACAAGTCAAGTTCATTAAGCCTTATATGTTAGATTTAATAGACTGCACTTTCAATGTTAGTTTTTAACTAACACATTGAACGTGTCTGAGTATATTTTAAATTTCTTATTTTACATTCAAAATTGTTCGAATATTAAAAAATAAGATATTTCAAATATAGTTTTTATTAACATTTAATATTTTAAAACTCCATTTCATACAGACATATTATCATACATATGCATACATATATTCTACATATTTTTGGGTGTATGCATAATCCTATGAAGAATTCAGATTGAAAAAATAACATAGGACAAAGATTTTCCGATTGCATATGAATTACATACAATTTTATTTATTTAATTGAAATATCTTGCAATTAAATTTTAAGCGCCAATCAATCTTATTTTAAAGTTATTTTAAAATTTAATATTTCACATTTTAATACATATGCAATTTTCAATATTAATACACGTACTGGTACTGGCTGCTCTACTAATAACTGACTTTAGCGTATTTTTTACTTCTTACTTCTTCATGTAAAATTATAAAATAACAAAAATTTTATGATACACGAGTTTATATATTTTTGAAATGTAATAATGAAGCGATTATATTATGTGAAATATCTGCAGACTATATCTAGGAATTATCAAGATTCTTGGATTAATTATTGTTATTGATCAAGCAACAACCGTTACCTACTTATTCATATACGTGTATGATCGTCTAGACCTAGACAAAAAAAAATTATTTAATTTTTATTAAAATTAGTAACACTTTTTCACTTGAAAAGATTAACGTGCGTTAACCCTAAATATTCAAATGCGATGCATGTTCAATTTAGAATTAGGGAAATTAAATTCATAATGAATTCACAAACCTACGGACAATATATTTTTAAAGCATTACTCAACTATCACTTGAATTCATTAAATTCGTAATTAGTTATGATCGAAATGATATTGAAAATTTGAAAGAGTGATTACAAATGAATAAATCACCGGATCGCAATGAATGACATTATAATGACATCCAATTAATTTGTCACTATAACACGTTATATGTATGAACTCATAATATACAATACAATTTAATTTCTAATTTTAAATCTGATCTTAATTAAATTGTACGAACACGCAAATAACATATGCAAAAATAATTATTATGTCTGTATATGTGTACATAATGGAAGAATCATGAAGAAGTTTTCAAGGTGACAATAAAGTGGATTCTACATAAAATTTTGAGTTTATATGAATATGTACATATGTACATATATGGGCAGAAAAATATCAGCTATATGCATTCAAACAATTTTATGTTTAGTTTTTATTTTTCTTTCGGTATTTGAATGTTAAAATACAATTGTTATTGTTACAAAATTTTATAACTCAATTTATTGTAAATTTATGCATATGTATGTTCATATATGTATAAACATATAGCATGTTGGTACACCTTTGTCAACGGACTATTAAATTTTACCTTGACAATATATAAGAATTAATTGTTTTCGAAACTTTTTATTATGACAATAATAAACTTGAACGAACAAAAGAAGTGTCACTAACCTTTTTTATAACAAAAATGTATGTCCACATATGCACAAAGCATAAATGTAGTAAAATATATTATGTACTCACACTACACTTAAAATTTTCATACTAATACATATGTTCGTAAGATGCTAAACACAAATTTTTTGATTCATTGCGGCGGAAGTTTTTTCCAAAAATAAATATATGCCTTATCAAAATATTTATTAAGAAAATAAATCTTAATTATTACATTCAATATACTTGTATACTGTAGATTTTTCATATAAGTGCTTGCAAAAATCAAATATACACAACAAATACAACAAATAGCCTCATTGGTTATTATGTAAATAATGTGAATACAAACATCTACAAACAAAAATTAATAATAAAACGAAAATACATTTAATTTACATAAATCAAATACTAGAAGCTTAACGTTCATTTTATTAGTCTGTAAACATTTTCCATTACAAAAAAAGTTATAAATTTTCAAATAAAATTATAAATTATGATCGTAGTTATTTCAAGAGGTATAGTAATAAGTATCTATCCGTTGGTAAATACAGGGTGGTGGAAAAGTTTCTTTTTAAACTTTTAAGAAAAACTAAATATAAAATATATCTGTGAAACTTACATTTTAGACAGAAATCACATTTCAAATAAAACTTATTTGTTAGTTTCAATACAAAACATCCGACGGTTTTTTTTTTAAAGTATACATATTAAGTGCACACAGATGCTTAGTTCATTATGGCACCGCCGATCAGTAATTCCGTCAGATATATCATCTAGTTTATCATCAGTAATCAGTCACTAGTGTGTACATTGCTGATTGGAATTAATGATCGATTTGGGCGAAAATAGCGTGCTGTCTGGGGTTTGAACTCAGAACGTCAAGCGTGTCAGTCCAACACCACAACTGTCGAACTGTTCAAGCCTCTACAACCGATGATTATCCATCAAGTAAAATTAAATAAATTAAATACATACGACATTTATGATTATATCTCTAGCTCATAGAATGGACAAAACTTAAAATTCAGTGTCAATTTATTATGGAAAAAAAAATACGACGACGAAAGTATTTTAATGAAAATTCTTCGCAAACTAAAATAAAATAAAAACAGGAGATAAAAAATTGTAATTAAATATTTTTTTAATATCGAACATATCAGAATCATCACATAATTGAAAAATACATTAACAACAACAGAATTAAAAGAAAAAAAAAAATAATAATAAAATGTTTTTAAATGATTCAACATAGATATACGAGTATTATCAACCTTAATCTAATTTTATTATATCGCATACATAATTCACTTTTATTTGACCATAAAAAATGTGTATAATAAACAAATAAAAACTAAAAATGTTAATAATGCCACCATCATCACGTATTTATCTACTTACTTAAATATAACCCTGAACTAGCAATTCATACATATTCATCATTTATATGGATGACTCTATAGCAAACTTTTTTCCACAATTTTTATTTTACTACACTACAAAATGATATAAATTTTTTCTACATACAATCTTATATATGTTTCTATAACAAATATGTAGCAAAATATAAGAAAAAAATTATCTGATGTACTCATGCATACATAAATACATATATTATACACGCGAGGCTGCTCATCACATAAATACCTATTACCTAGGTGTGTATACGACGAGTATAAAAATATAGATACAAAGCGAACATTTAAATGATCTTCATTACATATGAATTCCACCATCAATTTAAAAAACAATGATTTTTTTTTTGCATTAGTTATGTAACAAAAACAAATCAAAAAAGCTTAATGCTCTACGGATCTACAGCTCTACGTAATCCGAATAGTACAAACCAATGGAAATTTATAATGTAGATGCGTAATACATTAGATTTTCTTCAATTACAAAAAATTTACAAGGACTTTATATGTATATATTTGTATGTATTTAGAACATATATTATCTTAGTAATAATTAAGAAAAGATTCTAGAACCTGTTTCAATTAATTATATGTTCTATAGTCATCATTATTTATAGATTTGATGGGCAAATGGTCAATACAATTAAACTTGTACATAAATTCAACAAAACTTCATACTGTAATATAAGATTTTAGTATAATAAGATTGTAAGTAATAAAAATATCAATATTTTCTCCGAAACAACGAATAATTCATTTTAGTATGCTAAAATAGAGATATAATTCAAAAGCTTTTAAACTTCATTTCTCTTATAATTTTTCTCTCTAAAATCATTTAATTAAAAATTAAGACGAGACTTGAAAATTTTATATAAATAAACAATTATTCACCTTTGCACAATTTATAAACCGCCAACATGACGTGACTCAACAACACAATCAGCTTTAAAAATAAAATTTGTAATGAAAATGAAAATCTTAAGATTTTCACTTAAGTTAAGACTCTATACCACTCTACCAATACCAATACCAACTCTACCACCATAAAGGAGTGTAAACAAAAAGTATGTAATATAAAACAAATAAACTTTTAGAGCGTCTGTGTTTACATACGAACATACGACTTACGAATACTCATTTGTACCTGGATTTTATACATGCTTGAAGCTTGAAGTTTAAATAAATAGTAGGTGCACTGTAACTTGATAACGCAAGTAGCAAGGTAAATTTAAATACATCTCATGACTGTGTACCTGTATTTATTAATATGCGGCTACTTTACCTGTATTACAAAACTTTATTCTTTATATTGAATAACAAAAATAAGAAATAAAAATTAAAAACACCAAAGAAAACAATAACAAAAAAAAACATGTAAACAAAATAAATGCGCATCAATACTCATACTAGTTAGTAATAACTGAATTTTTGTTCTGTTGAATGATGACAATGATACCAACGAACGATACCTACATAGATGATCCAGGGGATCTTCATTAAAAGCTCACCACCATTCAAGCAAGACTACCATATTTTTTCCTGTATCTTACTATTATTTTTTTTTTTAATTTTTCATTTTGCTACTTTTGCTTGCTTTTGCTACCGCATCTACCATTGTAATTGTAAGCTAGTGCTGGTGGTTAGTAGTATTATAGATTATGGTATAATAAGTAAACTTTATAAATATTTACATAAATATGTAGATATTAGATACATATACATATGTACGTTCAATTGTACAGTGTACATTGTGAGTTGGTTAACTAGGTAATGTAATAGATGTATAGGTGAACACAGTGTGTATTGTACATATTGTCCCGTGAGTTTTCATTCATTTTTTCTTTTCATATATTTTCATTCAATTTTCTTTTTTCTTAAGTGTGTGATTAAAATTACAGGTATGCATGTAATATATTGAATTTAATAGAGCCGGGGATTTTATCATCTCCTATAGTAGATAGATAGATGGTTACAGAGTCCATCCGTCAGATAATATTTTAGTATGGCTCGTGTCGCCATCGTGTTTGTCACGCTGTTCAAATTTAACAAAATAATTTTTACTTCTAATAAGAATTATTAACATTATTAATTATTATAATTAAAAAAGTTAAATATTGTCATATAGGAAAATTGTCAACATAATTATTCATTTTGATCGTTTTACGTTTAACAAAAAAAAAAAAAAGTTGAGAATAAAATATTTATGAACTAGAAAAAATATATTGTTATATAAATCATCACGTGTGAGTGTGGGTGCTAATAACATATTATATAAATACATACATATGTATTATATTATACATAAATAAATGATAAGAAAATCAGATAATTTTATTTTTATTATGATTTCTGTTTTGTTGATTAGAACTTGTTTTTGAACAATCATTAAAAATTAAATTGGGATTATGCTAAAAATTGAAATTGATAAAAATCTCTATGATTACTAACATAATATATTTATGTGCATTACATAAAAAATTAACTCTGTATCTTAATTATAATAAATGTTAAAAAGTAATAAAAAAATTTATTTTCTGATTATCATCTAAATTGTATTTTGTTTTTTTCACTTCGAATCTAAATTGCTCTGATTTTAATATGAATTAAAATTGAATGTGAATGATATTGTGATAATTATATGTACGTATAAGATTGATAAGTGTAGAAGTGTGGGTATATAATAAAATTGAAATCTTTCCTTGTTTCATGATTTTTTTTTTTTCGTTTTCTTTTAAATTTTGATCGAACATCATATGGAGTAGCTTTATATAATTTTATAGACCTACATAATATTTTATAAATGAAATTTAATAAAAAAAATTGTTTTTTATAAAAGGATTTAAAATGTTATACAATAATAATTTTTTGCTATCTCATATAAAAGTTATAAAATCATTCAAATTTTTATTGAAAAAAAAAATTTTTTCATTTTAATTGATTCATGAAATATATTTTTGTTTTGGGTTATAAAAAAATACCAGAAATTCTGTCAGGCAATTGTGTTATGCAATAAATTTTGTACTAACTTATGAATTTCCGTAGTTGCTTTGTAGTTACTTTTCGATTGGTATTATAAGCGTTATCGTTACGTTACAAATTAAAATTTTTGTATGCAGGCATGTAATTAATATTATTATTTCATTTCACACTTTTGAATGATCCAATCATTATTCTGTTTTTTTTTTCTTTTGAATTTTATAAAAACAATTTTTTCTTTAAACTAATATGTTCACTGTTTTTTTCCCAGTTTATCATACAGGAATTCCTTACTGTATCTTCGCGTATATTAATGGTTCTTGTTATTTTCCTTAAATTTTTGTTTTCCTCTACAATAGAATTTAAACAATTAATATTGATTAAATAATGTTGATTTTTCATTTAGATTAAATTAAATACATTTTTCTGTTAACAATTAAATGAATTCTTTTAATTTTAATATACAGCCTTCAGAGTGCAAAATGAAATCATAAATCAATATTAAACTTATTATATTATGCACAAACTGGTATACTATGCGAACATACAAATAAATTGACAAATCTATTCTTATCGAAATAAAAAAAAAATCGACTGTATATAAATGTATTTGTATTATAGTCTATTAGTATATGTGTGTACATATATGATTATTACTGCTTTATATGTTATAATACAAATGAATGAAACGTTGCTTTAGTGAAATATTATAGGTGGTTTCATATAATTGAGTTTTTGATGAATTTTAATTTAACGTACATTTGTATTACACGCGTTTAAATGTAATAAAGAATTTTCTGAAATCCAATTATTATTAGTTTAATTTATGATCTTATGCGAATAAATCAAGATTGATAGGTATTCATTTAAATTATCAAATACAATTATTTATACTTTACTGTAAGGTAAGTATATATAGACATTAAATTTATGTACACGTTATATATTATTATCCTTAAGGGTGTCAAAAATAATTTTCATACAATGACAGATCATTTATATATTAATTTTATTTCTATTTTCATTATTGTGAATATGACTGTATAAATATGTTGACTTTTATTGTTGTAGTCTCTGCGCAGTTGTTTGAAGAATGCCTTGTGTAAAACATTAATCATAGCTAGATTGCATAAATTACAACATAAACATATTAAGATTTTCTCAAGTTGAAATGTCTTAATTTACTTTTATGTTTTTAACGATTCTATTGATATTTCAAGTACGTATTTTTTTTTTTCTAGAACTAAATTATTTTTGTTAAAAATTAATAAATAGGTATGCTTGAATCTAAATGAAATTTTCAAAATTTAACAGCTTTTTTAGTGCATATTTAGTTAAAACCTTGGAAATATTTGTTATTATAGTTTCAGAAAATTGAAAAAAAAAATCCGTGAAAACTAACGCCCTAGAACCTTCCAAATAAAAGTTCAGTATTAACAAAAATGATCCTTAGTATACAAAATATTCATTTAATCACTCACCCCTCTATTTTTCTTAATGAATAATTTTTTAGTCCATTGAAAACACAATTTGTCTACAAAATTAGTAACTAAATCAAATGTTTCATTTACAAAATGTTCTAAAACATTTATTTGCATGTATGTATACATGTACACAAACATTAACTAAGTAAAATCTGATTGATTATAAAAATTCCATAAAATGACTGAAAATTTTATTAATTACTTTATACTTGTTGCTTATAATTTTCCAATAATTTAAAGTTTTTTTATTTTTTTGTATTTTATTCCCCCTAATATCACTCCAATACCGTTATTAAGTGCATTACCTATATGTAATAAAGACAATAAAAATTGATTGTCTGGATCAATTTAAAAAAGATTGTATAATATACTTTTGCACAATATTATTTCTTATTGCTATTATGCACATATATACATATGTACATATCTAGATACTTGTATTAAAAAAATATTTAAAATTAATAATCAAATTAATTACATTCGTATATTGATTTGAAAGAAAAAAAGGAAAAGTATTTAGGTTAAATTTGTATACTTTTTGTATTACATTAAAGTATATACACAGGTATCTGGCAAATAAAAAAACAAATACGGATTTAAATACATTTTTACAAATTTATAACTATAACCAATCTAATAATTTCATTACTTATTTATATGTATTGTAAGTACAATAATTTATCAAAAGTACATATATTTATTGAAATTCAAATAAGACATTCGTGTAATTGTTTTCTAAGTATGTACACTAATATATTATAATAATTATAATAATAATAATAATTATATTATCGTTTATTGAATTTCATAATTATAGACACAAAATCGAAAATGGATTAGGTATATAGGTATTTCAAAATGTTTCTTGTTCAAAAAAAAAACAAAAATGCATCTGTATACACACTTCAATTTCAAAATACAAAAATAAATTTTAAAAAAAAATACAGAGCAACTAAACTACAAAATTAACCATCATGTTCGTTATAACATTATATAATGTTAAACGTTTATAATTACAATCGATTACAAACATTTTTTCATGTAATGATATGCAATATATATATGTAAAGTATTTAGCTGTATCTACATACTAGTAAAATTGCTTCTGTTTAATGGTATAATTTATTCCATCTATGTTACGATATAATCCATACACTTATTTATGTACATTTGTACTAATAAACTGTAACGCCCTTTAACCTGTAATATTTAGGTATAAAAATCGATTGATTTTAAGACAAACTGATGATTTATATATCAAAATATAAAATTGAGCTATATAACAATATACAGAGTACAGACAGATATAATACGTATGTGTATGTACAAGCTTACATGTTATACATTTCTGATGAAATCTTTTTTTGAGTTCAGGAAAAACAAAAACAAAAACCAAAACTCCCTAACTTAAAAACCACAACAATATAATGAAATTATTTGTAATATTTTTTTTATGAAATAATTGATACAAAAATTTGATAGGTAGATACTTGTATACGTATGATATGAAGTATACTTATGGCATGTATGGCTTATGAAAAACAACAAGAAAAAAAAAACAATCATAATATCGTACATACTTATATTAATTGCATATCGATTTAGTATAAAATCATATTCTCCCATAAGTATAATTTTATATTTTAATGCTTATGCGTTAACCACAAATTAAAACAATACACCATAGTATAATGTTATGGCTGTAAATAAGTACATATATTACCAAAAACTTTACAAAATGAAAGAACATTAAAAAAAAAAAAAAACAAAGAGAAAATTGTGTATAACCACCAGTATTTATTACGAACGTATATTGTAATATTATTACATACACACGGTATTATCGATTAAAATACGCTTGTAAAAAACGACACAAACCGTGTATAATATCATAGACCACAAGTACAAAATTTATGATAGACGATATAATATCTATGGTATTCCAGCAAATTTATTCTCTTAATCAATATAAAAAAAAAAACAAAAACCATATATGAATTACATATATGTATTGCACACGTACATAACATATGTACACGTGTATATATGCGATATATAACTGTAATCTATAAAAATTACGAAAAATATCTTTCACTTAATTCGTTACATTAAGTAATTGATAGGTTTTCATTTAACCCTTCATAACATAAGTACATATACATAATATAGTTATATATAAAAAGGATAATGCTTTACTTAAGTTTTGTATTTTTTACATTTTCTTTATTACAATATAATGAATAGTAAATCTGATTTAACTTTGCAATTTTATTTTATTTTTTTTTTTTTTTTTTCGTTCTTTAAATCATGTAAGTATAGGAAATTATGATTTAGGCCATAAGATATTAAATTGCTAATT
Organism: Villa cingulata; assembly: GCA_951394055.1. Taxonomy (NCBI): domain Eukaryota; kingdom Metazoa; phylum Arthropoda; class Insecta; order Diptera; family Bombyliidae; genus Villa; species Villa cingulata. The sequence continues at coordinate 35,660,849 of OX596021.1, read as the reverse complement.
TTATACATCTTGTTATTACTTAAAAATGATGAAAAAAAATATAAATGAAATATGAAAACGGTGAATATCATCGAATTTATTCACCATACTAGACTCTACAGTCTCGAATTCATAGGTGGATGGAGAAAAAACAATTATTTTCTTTTATTTTTCTGAAAACGTGTAATGTTACAAGAAGATACAAATAAAACAGTCACTTATATTGAATAAGATATCAAAATTCTATTTGTAGTACAGTACAATTATTATAATTATTAAATTAAAATTAAATACACACATTTTTGTACAAGTGTTGTAAGAAGTATTCATTTACAAACTAACATTTCATCGTTATTTTATTTTATTTTTCACTTTTTTTTTTTTGTTATTTTGAGTTTTGATTTTTCAATTTAATTCGTACGTATGTACATGCATATGTACTCGTACATCATGTACTTGTACTTATTTGCAAATATATAAAATGTAGATTGTACATGATGAAGTTGAAAGTGTAATGAAACATAATATTTACACACATATGTGGGACGTAAGTAAATCTACATATTATTAGTAATGTTATTATGTGTCTTGTTATATTTGAATACATATGTTTTTTTTTTACCTATGTTCACATATTATGTATGTCGGTACACGGTATATATACTTTAATAAAATCGTCTGCAATAGTATATTAATATAAAACAAATTTTTTTTTTTCCTATTCTTCTTATGATGTCTGTCGTCTTCCATGTTATTTATGTACATAATGTTGTTGAAAAAAAATTTTTTTATCTAACAACAAAATATGCAAAAACCGCAATTTAATCTAATGTGTGAATGAGCTTTATGAACGTATAGTTATAGTAATAATACTTAATAATAATCTAATGCCATCAGTGTCATTGAAATACGATATTTTAGACAATCATAAATTATAAGATCATATTTCGATGTAACTATACATACATGCATACAAGCGCAAACAAAGGTACGATTATGTATATGTATGAACATTCAAAAGTAATGCAACACATATGTATGTTATAATAAAAATATTTAAAAAAAAAATTAAAAAATTTCATTTTAGAGAGGAAGTTACACATAACTGTTGTACAAAAACAAAAGTGATAGTGATACATATTTAAGTTTTTCATCTTCCATGTTTTTTTTATAATTTGTTGTTTTTTGTTCTTTTAAATAGTTTTTTTTTTCTTACCGTAATACCTGTTAAAAATATCTTAAACATAAAAATCAAATAAAATAAAAAACAAAAAAAGTAAAAAAATAATAAAAAGAAAACTAAATTCATTGAATAAATAAAATTTGAATTTTAAACACAATCACAAATTAATATACATACACAGGATTACACAATGATGATGACTGATGGATCAAAAAATAAATTGGTAAGTACTGATGCATAAAGGTATTAGTGGGTGGAATAATTTTGTTTAAATTTTATTAATTTAACTATAATTATGCACACATAAAAATTGATATTTTCGTGGTTTTTCGTTTTTATTATGTTGAAGAACAACCCATTACATTACATTCTGAAAATGTTTTCGTTTAAGTTTCCACCTAGTTCGTTTGGTTGAAAGCCATAAAGGCGCTCCGCTCCGCCTGAAAAGTTGATTTTTTTCCAAAATTTGGATCGGTTTCCAACTACTTCAAGGCCCAATTACCAAAATTTGTACGCAGACCATGATCAGTTGTTTTGAGTTCTGGAGTTAGTTGAACTTTATAAGCTTTATACGTATATAATTATGCCAAAATTCTCCAGATTCTCCATAAATTTCTCTTAATTCCACGAAACGTACACGATAAACTGAACATACAATTTGATAATAAATTCGAATAATTTCTCCGCGTTCTTGAATCGTGTAGCTTTCCATTAAAACTTGTCACACAATACTGAGTACAGAAATCAAAAATTAAGATCGACTTTTCGATCAGTGTTATCGTTGTGGCCGTTGAAAGTTCTGACGCTCCTATTCACAAACTCTGTATTTATAAAAATAAAGAATGTAAAAAATAAATTCGAATAAACTTGATTTAACTAGCTTATACTTTTACCCTCTTACTATACACTCGTAATCGTAACACAATCGTCTATATGAGCGAAAAAAAAATTTTCATTTTACATAGTTACATATAGTAATGAAATTGAAATAATTGTATTTTTCTGGCAGTGTTAGATCAATCTTGATACAGAATATTTTCATATACTCGTTCGTAATATATTTGCCAATTCATAATGATTGACCATTTCACATACAATTAGTGTAGATACTGCTACAGATATTATTCATATAGTCGTTTTGAAGATTAAAGCCTGTTTACACGGACGTTGTATTCGAAACGGTAGCTGTACAAAACTGCAATAAAAAAGTATGTGTTGATAGCTAAGCACCGACGCTGTACTAAATTTTCATTTTTTAGTTGTTGGTTTTTAAAAATGCTCATGTTTACAATAGAAAATATCTACAAAACTGACAGCGGTATGAAGTAGAATTACACATGTAGTGATACAAATAATATCGCAACATATTCCGCATACATACCGCATTTGCACGATGATTTTGTGCCGCATCTGTGTAAAACAGCCCTTAAAAATTCGTATTGTGCATAATATTTCACTTTTATCTCTAATGTTTATTTGAACAGCATACAATTTTCATTATTCCTTTAAGTTTTTTTATTTTTCGTATTTCAAATTTCCACTAAAGTCTAAAACTTTTGTTTGATTTGGCAATCATCTGAATAAAATGAATGAAAATTGAATGAATTTCCACTTAATGTACTTGTACGAGTACGTATATATTATTGCAGTTATTTTCTCACTTAGTTTGTTGTTATTTGGTATAATATACGTACGTATTTCGAAATATTCTAATAATACGTCAGATAATATTCGAATATGCACATTGCACATATTTCTGAGCATAATAATAACTCCAGTTATTATCGCAACATATGGAATGTCCAAAAATACACTTTCAACATAATGCATACTCATGTATACCTATATAAGTTTCCGTAGAGTGCAAATCTATACACAAAATAATAAAAAAGGTCAAATATCAAATAATAATACCGCATATACCATATACACAGACACACATACTCATGAACTCATTTTATGTATGCACAAAAATGTGGAAATATTGTAATACGATTAAATTTCTAGAAAAAATACAAAAGTATAGTCAAAATATATACAGTCAAGATTTTCGGATTGAAAGTATAAAATGTGAATTTAATTAAAAAAATAAAATTTAATTTATGAAAAAATTGTACTTTAACAAATGAAATTATTAATTTTTGTGAAAAATATCAAAACCTATATGGATATATGTATGTAAGTAGTACGTATAAAAAAAGTATTTAAGCAATTTGAATTTTTTAATTATATACCTATATACATCATTTTTCTCTCAATATCTCTACCTAAACAGTAACTCGTCAAGGTTACTATAAACAATTAAACATGTAAATTTTTTCTCATAATTACCAAAGGAATCATTTATTTTAGATATTTAATACATGTAATGCACATCCGATGTAGTTTCACGGGTAGATTACGTGTATCTGTACATCATTTACTTTCTTTCCATATGCAATATTCGTATTTATAATTTTGTAATACTTAAGATTTTATCATTTTATATTTTAAATAGAATCCAAAGTGGGTAAATACAATATTTTTATTTACGATTATGTCCTTGATATGATTTTGCTAAAATTTAATTAAAATTAAAAATTTTTAATTTAACAAAAACAATAATTATTATTATCAGTAGCATTTTATTACAAATAACCGCACATGAGTACATTTATACGTATGGCTAAAAAGCTAAAATGATCTTCTGCTCCGTATTATTGTTTTTTTTTCAGTTGTCTTTTTCATTTTTATTTTTTGTGCTTTAAAATACTTAAGTTAATTTATAATGCGAGTATAAATAAATTATTATTGAAATTAATTTTAATAAATGAAGTAGTAAAGTATTAAAATTAGCCTCATAAACACCAAATCATTATTACAGCTATTTATCTTGTTGTTGTATTTTTATGTGCAAATAATTTTTAAATTTTTTTTAAATCTGTCAATAGTATTCTTTAAAGAAACATACATAAGTGTGAAAAAATTATGCAACAAACATAATTTTTTATTAATAGAGTACTGGTATAAATATAAACAATTTTCAGTAATTTATCACCGATAAAAAATGGAAAAATATATGTAATTACTCTTCCCTTGTGTTGCAGAAACACTTTAACAAAGCCCAGAATTAAATATTACCAACAGATTTGGTCATTTTGAGAAAATGAAATTTTGAAAAAATGTCTGTATAAGTGAGTTGCTAAATTTAGAAAAATTACTACAAGAAAAATGATGTAAGATTCTACAAGATTTTGTCAAAAATTCTGTGAATTCAACACAAAGAAAAATACATTTTAAGAGGAAGTCTATAGACATAAAGATTGTCATACAAAATATTGAATTCATTTTTTCATATAAATTTTAATAATTTTTTGTACTACTTATTTTCCATGATTTATTGATAGTAGTTTTGATATAATTTTAATATTCGAATTTATATTTTGAATAACACGGAATTAAAAATATTCCTAATTTTAGTTGTATTCTGTAAAATGAATAAAATATTTTGTTAAATCTATAATTGCAATTTTTTTCATAATATACGATTTAGAGCACTTGATTTTGAAAAAATTATGTTTGTCCCATAATTTTTTCACGGCTCTGTATATTGTATAGCATATCTACCAGACTACAGAAATGCAATAATATACAGATAATTCATTTCAATATATTTTTTTTTCAATTTCTACTTTTTTTATTTTTTATTTTATTCATATTATATACATATTCAGTTGATTATAATGCATAATTATGCATTACATATATCATTTATATACTTGTGTATTTCACGTTAAGATAAAATTAATCTTTTTCTTGTTTTTCATTTATGTATTTTTTAGCGTTCATTTTTTTTTTTTTACTTAATGTTTGTCTGTTTTTCCTTTTTTGCATTAAATAATAATCATTTGTCAAGGCTAGAATATGTATATTATATGCATCTAGTATATAATATGTGTGTATGAATGTACTCATTATTAATGTATGTGCTTTAAAAAAAAAAAAAAAAAAATAAATAATAAAGAAAACATTGGAGCTAAAAAATGAATGAAGTCAAGACCACATCATAATAATAATTGAAAATATATATTTACATTATATTATGTACGCAGTTGTGTTTGCATTATGAACATCACTAATTCATATTTGAATATTATTACTTGTAACATTAAAATATAGATACATATATTCTAAATAATGTTATAAAGTAAAATTTAATTGACAATTAGCATAAAAATATATTTGAACGAACAATTTGCGATGAGGTTATCAAAACTCATAAAAAACAAATTACGTATTTTAGAGATATACAGATATATTGGTATGTAGATGAATATAAAATACCTACTATAGGTAGAGACATTATAAAAAATTCCATTGAAAAAGACACAAAATGATAGATTACTATATCGTGTAAAAACAAACAAACAAACAAAATAAACAAACGAAAAAAAAAAGTTAAAGATAAATAATTTTTGCAATAATAATAATAACTGTCTGTCACATCATGAAAGAAAGATTTGATTTGAAAGAATTATAAATTATAAAAAGAAAAAAAATGTTTTTTTATTTAACATCTTTTTCATTTTAAGAACATCATTTAGTAATCTATCATTGAATGTTATCGCATTACGAGTATTTTTAATATATGTATGTACATAAAAATTTATACAAATACTCGTACAGTCATTTAACGACTTAACTATAAATATTTAGTTACACTACATAGCCTGAATATTTATCGACATTCAAACACTGCTTTATCGCTTCAACACTATTTACATATAGTACTCTTCGTAGGATATAATGTACAATTAGCATTTTCAAATTTTAATTAATAACTCCTACATTTTTTTTAGTGGTTTTTAAAACATCTGCTATTTTACCATACTCATCTAAATGCCATAATATAAATAATTATTATTGTTGTGGTCATATAATAAAGTTACTTCACCTTTTTCAAGGTTTTTTTTTCTGAAAAAAAAAATATGCGGTTTTTAAATTAATTATGCTACTATTTCTTATTTATATTGTCGAATTTTTTTTTTATATATTCAAACAATAGATATACTGCATAGTGCATACTATTTTTTGTTATTTGTGAATTTTTTTAACGTTTTTCTTGTATAATTTTTGTTATAAGTTTGTTTTGTTTTAATTCTATCATGAGTAAAATAAGTAGTATATCGGTAATGTTAATCATATAGAAATTATGTTGTAAGTGTAGATACTTATTTTCGTCGAATGTACCCAATAATCATAAGTATATAAGCACATATACAGAGACGTACGAGTTAATTGTGTTCATACGAATAATGTAACACATATAATTGTATATCGAAATTTTCAAGTCACCTTTCCCATCATTATTACACACGTTTCTATTATCATCATCATCGTAATCATCATTTCTTATGCCCATTATATGATCATATTCACTTGCTTACTTCTTATACATACGAGTAAATACAGTATATATCGTTAGAGAGATTACAAAATATTTTCAAATGGAAAAAAAAAGTTAGAAAAAAGGAAATTAATGAATATTCAACATAATTATTAAATAACCAAAATGAGAAGAAAAAAAAACTAAAATCAAATTTGTAAACAATTATATGTGATTTTTATTACTAAGTAATAATTGAATTTTCTCACAATATTCGGTAGGTATATAAAATAAAATAATGAGTATTACAATGTACCTACATAGGTACGCATCCATATTCATGTTTTCAAAAATATCTGTAATAAACACGAGTATTTACTGCATAATATAATGTCTCTGAAAAATTACAAAAATTAAATTTGCTCTGACCATCTCCTTATATGCACATTTGTATGTACACTGTCTATACACATATTACGAGTATAAATATCATATAAAATCGTATACATACGAGATCAATACCAAAACATATTAAATAATTTTTCAAATTTTAAAATTATGCTGTTTCATTTCAGTTTCATCTATGTACATACGAGTATGTATATCTATATGAAATTCATGTTTTTCCTTTTCCAATTTGAAAAATTACATATTTTTATCCGTTCAAAATTTACGACTATAAAATCAATAAATATATTGCATAGTTTTCATGATATGAATGCGAATAATATAAATAAAACGTTTTATAAATACATATAATTTATGTACAAATAAATATGTACATGTATGTACATAATATATACTCATATGTAATAATATTGAAAATAAATAAATTTATAATATTAGGCGTGTATAATATTAGAAAAGAAACAAATAGCTCTATATATAGTATTTAATGCGTGCACTATACATTACCAAATCAACATATATGGCAAAAACTATAAATAAAATAAAAATGGTAATAATGGTACAAATTACAAATTACGTACTTACAAAGACGCATAGTAAAATTGTCGACAAAAATCCGATATATACCATTTGTACCATTGCGAATTCTTATGATTGCGATTACAAGTATTTAAAGTCGTTTATGTATATTCACTTTATAATATGTATACATCATAATACGCATATATTCATAACTTTACCATAGATATTATATACAAAAATGTTTTAAAAAATATAATGTGATTGATAGGAAAATTGATTTTTAGTTAATACACAGTACATAATAGGCACATGTGAATTTCATATGAACTTTAGTTTCAATACGTGCATATTAAATATTAGATACAAACATGTAATGAATTTTTATAGCTATATAAAAGCAGAGCAACTGCACATTTCTAGAAGTGAAATTAAAAAATGAAATTTCTTTTAAGATTGCATTTAAAACTTTAGTTTTTATTTTAAATAAGGTTAGGATTCAATAAAACTATAAACGGAAGAAGCAAAAAAAAGCATTGCTTACATTTAAATTTATTTGTAAATTTAAAAACGTCAGAGTCATGGCACATTTATCAAATCTTTGCATTCCTAAAAGCTCAAACTTAGTTCAGCAACTACATATAGACTTGCAACAGGACAACTCTGTTTGATATAAGCGGGGCAAAGTGTGGGCGAAATTGGACACAGCCGATGGCTGGACGCCCATGGAGCTTCGCATAAGTTCTGAGAACAAAAAGAACTATTTAGAAGAATCATTCATCAGTTTAGATCCAGAAAAGTGAATGTTTCCAATAACAGATTACCGGCGTCACGATATAGAGTTCAAGGTGGCCCTCAATTTAACCTAGACATCAATAATGAACATTATCCAAAATATGCAAATAATAGAAACTTTTTAAATTTCCATGATATAAGAAAATTAAATAATGGAGAAACTTAACTCTCTACGCGATAATCTTATTGCCGACTACCAATTTTAACCTTATCCAATCACTGCTATTTGGGTACGTCATCTTATTTCGAGATCATTAAAGAATTGATTATTTGAATATCAATGCTAACTGCTATAAAAATATAAAATTTAGTCAAAATCATTTACATATGTACATATGTATGTATGTATATATAAAAACCTCATGCCACAGTGTTTGTGATCGAACTCCTCCGAAACGGCTTGACAGATTTTTATGAAATTTTTTGTCTATATTTGGTAGATATGAGGACAGGTCGTAGGCTATTTTTTATACTCCTAGGTGATAAGGTTGGCCCTCTCCAGAAATTTTTTTTATTTTTCGGATACAAATTTTTTTTTTCGAAGTTGACAGTTCGGTTTGAAATTTCTTACTTCCCAGTCAAGCCAACTATAACTATTTTGACACTGAAAAAAAAATATACAATGTGTACTTGGATCAAAAATAAGTTAATAATATTGACATATATGTATATTTTTTTTCAGTATCAAAATAGATATAGTTGACTGGAAACTTAGAAAAGATCTTAATTACCGAAAATGGCCGTAGTATAATAGTTTAACAGTCTTTTTGATAAAAAATAAATAATAAATTGAATATTCATAGATAAGACAAGAAAATTTCTGTCGGCTCAGCTAGTAATTTATAAAAGTTTTAAAAGTTATTATTTTTTGATCAGAAACATGAACTTATACCGATTTCAAATTAAATAATTTAATACCTCTACAAAAATACGAGTATATTCAAAATAATTTTAAAAATTACCTTGTTTATTTCGTGGTTCCAATCTCAACTCTATTTTTAATGCAACACCCTACTACTGTACTACCAATAAATTTAAGTATTTACATAATATGCTAACAAAATATTTCTTTCCTTTTTTCTTTTTAACTTTTTTGTTTTCATTTTGTATTCTATGCAAAAATAAGCGTAGGTATATTCTGCATAATTTCTATTTGTCCATGCGATTTGTATTTGTACGTATTTTCAATTTTCTTTCATAAGTAAAATATATTTACAAGTATAGGCAACAGACATATGTATGAACATAAGGTGCTATTTATATGTCATATTTTCATACGTAAACGTAACTATAGATATCTATCTATATATAACATAAAAATGAATTCAAATTAATATTCGGAAAAGGTGTAATGCAATACTAATCAATTTTGTAAGTGAAAATCTACATTACATTATTATAGATTATACATTACACTTAAATTTATCATACAGACGCATTCAATTCATCAATTCAATTCCGTATATAAGCGATAATATTTAATACTATATTCACATTGAAATATATACTATCTGCTGCAATAATATGTATGCGAAAACTTTCAGTTTAATTTAATTTTTCGACAGGTAGATGAATAGTAAATTTCATAATTTCATATATCAGTGTTATAGTATATACATAAAATAATAATTGCAAATTTGTTACAGAAAATAAAATTTATCAAAAGATATGAAATGTAAGTGTTTTCGAATCGAATATACCATACTACTCGTATGAAAATTAAAATGAATTTGTGTAATAATAAAATGAGAAATTGAGTCAAGAGTAAAAGTAGATAGACATACAGTATAATTCCGCTACTAAATAAGAATTTAAGATTTCAAAGGTTATGTAATCCACGCATACATATTTAAAAAGGAATACACTTAATGCAAATGTACAATTTACATTTACAGTTTTTCTTAATGAAAAAAAAAATTAAATTATTAATCTCATTTTTTAATTGTGTTTGTTTGTGCAATAATTTTTTCATACATTCAAAGAATCATTTAAATTTTTAAAGGAAAATACTACAAATTATTATACTGATACCTTTATAAGTGCCGCCTGAAATGAAAATTTATTTTATTTTATTTTATAATTCGGAACTTATATTTTATTGTCTCTATCTACGATTATTAAAATTCGGGATGAACGATAAAAATATTAAATTTTATATCCATTCCATCATATAAAAGTTTTTTATTCTTAAAAAAAATGTACTTTTGAACTTATACGAATAAAAATATAATTTGTCCTGCAGGCTATCTTGAAAATATTTTGCATTCTGTTTGACTACTTTCATTTATCTTTAATTAGGAAACTAAATTACACCATTAAAAAAATAAAATAATTTCTAAAAATATTTTAATAATAATAATATTAATTCCTCATTATAACAAAAGTTAATTTCTCAATAAAACTGTTGAAAATTATGTTTGTTTTCGATAACCATTATCATTATGTGTAGTTGTATATGTTTTTGTGATAATATGTTTATAATATGGTATATAATTTTATTAAACCATTATTATTTCTACACATGTATGTACATATGTATCTGTGTATGAAAATATACTAGTAGATCTTTATATCCAAGATTAACATACATCTTGTATATATTATTTTTACGTCAAATTATATTTTAAATTTATATCTCTTTTACATCCATCTGAACACTTATGCATTTACTGTACTTTAAGCACATTATATACGTACATACGAACATTCAAAATTATCTATTCATATTCAAAGATTTATATTATCAAATATCATTAAAACTTTATAATATGATGATTAAACAACCTTATTATGATGATCATAAACGTTCACTGAAGCAAGAATTTTAAAAAAAATTTTTAAAAAATATATATTTATAAGCAACAAAAATACTTCAATATTGAACATTAACATTTCCAATAAATCACAATCTTTTAATCAATAACCATTTATATATGTATACATATGTATATATGTATGTGTATACGTATACGTACATTCATTTATGTATGTATAACATTTCATATAGTATAATATAATTTTAAATATATGTATTATGATACAATATACCAGTTAATTATACATGTACATCATATTATATAAGTTTCGATCATTCCAGTACTATCTAAGTATATGATGTATGAATAAATATATGCAGTGGATATCAAAAGTCCTTGTACACGTTCAAATTTAAACTTCGGATGCCTGTATATCAAAATCAAATAAACACATATTCCCGTATACTCTGATATATCCTTAATATTATTCGGGAATTTTCATTTTCAAGTTATGGAAAAATAATTAAAAATTTTCCAAAATTACGAGTCAAAAGTTTTTGCACACCCATATGATTCTATATAATATTTTATACGGTTTTTTTGATAATGTTGCAATAATATTTTTCTTGTAAAAACCATTTTTTATCGATTATGATGATAAGTAGCATAATTAAGGAAGAAAAGAAAAACTTTTTTCTAAAAGGAAGAATTTTTGGCCTTTCATATGCAAGTTAATTTATAACTCTGTCTTTCCCCGTTCAAAAAAATTAAATCTCTATTTATGCAAGATGAATCTTAGATGATTTTTGATACTAATTTTTTAGTATAATAATTTTTTTAATATATAATTTTTTAGGATAAGGTTAACATAGTAAAATCAATAATTTATTTTATTCGAAGAACAATAAACTTTTTTATTATATTATGATGTAAAACATGTCTTTACTTGTCAAGAGTTTAGTTGGGAGAGAGAGTATTTTATAAAAATTTTAAAGGTGTGCAAAGATTTTTGATGTTCAGTGTAAATTGTGAATGTATATAGTACATAATAATAAACAGCAAAATCCTATTATAAATAATTATATTAATACATAATTCCATTAACTAAATATTATACTCTTTGATTATAATATGTATAATATAAGATTGGTAATTGTGGTAATATGTATGTTTGTCTGTACTTGGTAGCTGATCAACCAACAACCATTGAAATATTATAATTGTAATATACAGTGATTAAACAAATGATTTGTGTATAACAAATTTGTTTTCCTTTTTCTTCTTACTCCTGCATTATTTTGTACAATTGCTTTTTTTTATTGAGAACATGATACAAAGTGGTATTTTTGTGAACATTACACTTTTAGCACAAGTTTTTTCTTAGTAAAACCATTGTTATATATTACAAGAACAAGAGTAGCTCTGTTTTCACTTTTTCGTGGAATTTTTACTTTTAATACTCACTTAACGTACTTCAAAGTAAAAACAAAGAGCACAATTTACGCAAGAGCACAATTAATTATATTGATATGTAATAAAAATTCATGTACAAATAATTTTTGTAATAATCAAATTATTTTATTTTATTTTCTAAGAAAAATTCTATTTTTTTTTTATTTTGATTGTAGCGTATCAAAACTGTTCAAATCCAAGTTACACTACTTTATTTATGAACAAATAATTTTTGTAATCACTGTGCATATTATAATATATGTAACTTCTTATTACAAACATAATGAGCAAAAAAATTATGTTAATTTTTACAAACAGGAAGAAAAATTTTTAAGTATTTTAATCAAAACAATTATCGTCATTTAAATATTATTTACGTATGTTATATAGGTACATAAATGTACGAGTATAATATGCCCGGATATGATGTATATTAACTGACCTCGTTTTTGTTGTAATGGCTGTTATATATTTTGTTTTTGTCTCATTTCATTGTGTACATCTTTTTAAAGAAGATTAATTTATACATGTATACATTTCATATTGAAATTATTTCAAGTAAATATTGAATGCACACTGTATGCATATATGTAAGTATGTGCATACGTATATAGTGGCATAATGAAGTTATACACATAAATCTTTATTTTCTATCTTAAATCATCTGGTACATCTATAAAAAATACCCACGTATATATAAATATATAATTCATTTAAATACCAAAATTTTGACTTTTATTTTTATTTACATACAATTACCAAAAAACAAAAAAAAAGATCTGCAAATCAAAAGTAAATTTAAATGACAGCAACTGAAATGAATATAATAATGTATGTAAGAAATAAATAAAATGAAAAAAATTACTTGCGAAATATACGAGTATAATCTCATCTTTTGCTTTATTGAAACATATTTTTATTTATGTGTTTCTGCTAAATAAAATTTTATGAATTATTTATGATTTTTATTTTTTATTAAAAATTAAAAAAAGTTATATAACATTCGAGTACATTACTTGGATACATATACTTTATTTTTTTCCCTTATTTCCGTATTAGGAAATTGTTGAGATAAAATATATACCAACAATCAACCAAATTGTTTATTCATTTAAATCCCATCACAATAAATTTTTATATGAACATACAGCTGTATCGCACGTACAAGTGTATGACAATCGATTGTAATATTATATGATGAAAGACAATTGCATTCGAATTTCATAAATTCGTTCAAAGATTTTGATAACTTCACTTTTACATAAGTACACACACATTTGTATGTATATGTGTACGAAAAAGTATATCTTTTCTCTTCCGTTTTCTACGAATAGTACATACGAATCCAATATTTTATCCATTGATTTAAAATTCAATTTTACTTTATTTATTTTATATTTTATTATTACGAATATGATTATTACGAGGATGGATCAATAAATCTTTAGAATGAAACACAAAATATAATTTTATTAAATAAAATCGACTTTAATTTTCAAAGTAGTAGTATCTATCCTTTTACAATACATATTAATTTCTTCATATTTGAAAATAGGAAAAAATGAGAAGGAGCTAGATCAGGTGAATATAGTGAATAGAGAAGCAACTTACAGCCAAATACTTCCTATCTTTACTGAGTTTTTCATGATGAATGAATTCATTTTTTCAAGATTTGTTAACGAGCGTGGCATCAATTTTGCACACAGCTTTTTTCCATGCATTTTCTCGTGTATGATGTTGTGTACATATTCATGTGAGATGTTAACAGTGTCATCAATCACTAGCAACTTAATATGACTATCGTTAATAATAATTTTTTAGACTTTTTCAACGTTTCGGGTGTTGTCACCTCGTTCGGCCTTCCTGAACGTTTACATTACTTATGTTTGTTCGGCCAAGCTTTAATTTATTTACCCATAATTATAAATGGTTACATTTGGAGGTGCATCTTTACCTAATACTGTTCTTAGTCTCATTGATAATTTCATTTGGTTTTCAGCCTTTTAAATCAAAGTATTTGAACACTCCACGATGTTCACTTTTTTGCATTTTTAAAAAAATTTGAAAGTGACGTTACATAAAAATGACTCTTACTAAAAAACTATTTGATAGAATGTCTTGGTAACTTTCATTTGAAACAACGTGCTTCTGGAGCTTCACAACTGACAAAAAAAGTTATTTTTAGTAAGTCATAGATAGCGTTTTTCTAAAGACTTATCAATCTACCCTCGTAATTTTTCACTTCATTTTGTTAGACGTACTTACACATATGTACATTATATAATTTTCCGTTTATGTATCTAATTACAATTTTTATTTTATGTTTATTTTTTGAAAAATTATCAATTTTCATTTAATTCTGAACAAATTTAATTTTCTTATTCCCGAAATAAGTAAATGTAAAATCAGATTAACTAAAAATAAAATAACATAAAATCCATACATGAAAAATTTTATCGTTAGATTATGCTTGTAAATGAAAATTATATTTAATTTTTTTGCAGTATGAAATACAAGTACAGTTTAAAACACGAAATTTTTGTAAATAAATGAGACTAATTTATTTTACTTATTTTATTTGTTCGGAGGGTGTATATACGAGTAGTATTGATTATTTATTTGTAGAATAAATTATTGTTGTTTGATTCTTTTTATTATTTTTCCGATTAAGGTAATTTCAAAATTATTTACAATTAATTTTATGTCAGATTTTTAATAAAAATGATCATATAAACATGTATATGAATTCAAACTTATAAAATAATAAGTAAAATTTAAAGTAATTGCAATAATTTTTTTTATTATGTTTTTAATTTTCCTTTTGTCTTAAATTTAATCGATTTTCTTAATTTAAACAGTAAATTTTATTTTGTGTAATTTTTAATTATGATTTAAATTTATGATACTATTATACTACATTCATATATGGTATATGTAACTCTACAGTATATCGTCAAGTAATCGTCATCCTTTCATATTTATTTTTCCTCAATAAATTATCGTAGTTCTTTTTTTGACGTGTAAAATAAATGCATTTATTTTATACATTATAAACATGATTAAAAATTATTGTAAAATTTCAAAAAGTATGTTTTTTAAAAGTAAAATTTAAAATTTGTAAAATAAATAAACAAAAATAATGGACGTTATGTTGAAAATTCAAATTTGAAATGTTAACATGTTCAATGCTCATTTGTTCGATCAGTAATCATTAATTCTAATCCAATTCATGCATGTGTCATGTGTATGGAAAATATATCCTTAATTATACATGAAAATGATATAAAATAAAGAATTGAAAATTTCATAAGGTGCCTAATTTTATCTGTGTATAGTGTATACTTTCGAAAAATTCTCATAAAATATATCATAACAATAAATTTTAAATTATTTAAAAACATCTGAAAGCATAGAAAAATTTAAACTATCGTTAAATTTGTTTTTCATTATTTTTATTATACACTTTTACTTTTTTATTTAATGACATAATTTTCATTTCACCCTCTCACCTTTTCCAAAACATATACAATATATTTACTTGCATATATTATTAATGTTGTTAAAAAAAAAAAAATTAAATTACAACAATGATGATGATGATGAGCACAATAGTTATTATATCTACTACATCTGTGCATCTACATATAAAACATTTATCTGTAATGTACGTATATACATAATGATGATAAGTATATAATTTTTAAATATTACATAATGTGACATAACACACTACGACTTCAAAAGCCTGTACTTATACTTGAAAGAGAAAAAAAATTATTTGCTTGTTTATTGATTCCAATATATACGAGTATATTGTAATGATAGCAATCTTCAGCAAAATTTATTAAAAAAAAAAAAAAAAACTAAAAAAAATAAAATAAAATGAAGTCTATTACTCAATATTTCATCAACTTAAATTATGCACCACAACCTTTTCTTTACAAATTCATGTACACACATATGTATGTATATGGATACACCGTATAACAGATATCAATTTTTTTTCTTCACTCCAAATTTAACCTTAGGTGTTCATTTCGATTACTATTTAAATACTACACATACATGCATTGCACTAAAAAAGAAATACATACTAGATACTAGTCTTATTAATCATAGAGTGTTATGTGTATAGCAATTATATTATCTTTCATTGATGACGGTTTTTACAAGTACATAATATAATTTTATAAATATATTTTTTTTTTATTATTTAGATATTTATTTTCCTTTTTATCTTTCTTGTTTTTGTTGAATTATTATGAATTTTCATTTTTATAAGCGAGATACCAATTCATAATTGTACACTTCAATATTATTTGTTGCCCGCTGATGTAAATGATGTACATTATTGTTATTATTTTATGCGATTCACACTATACGATTGCATACGTAATTACTTATATGTTTTAAAGTGTAAAAGGTTTTGACAGCTAACAATTATGAATTATGAAAGTATACGAGTAACTACACGTTAAGTAAGTGTGTAACGTATACATATACACTCGACACCACACACAAAATAACTATTTATATATTTCTTCTTTTTTTTCGCTTCTTTATATTTTCATCATCATCATTTTTGTTTTCTTTTTTTTTTTTCGTTTTTTCATTATACCACAATCTCTGTTATGGAATGAAAAAATTGCGATTATAATCCATCAGTGTTAATAATGATTAACTTTAAAAAAATAAAATAAAAAAATGAATTGAGTACATGTGACCAATTTGCTCATTATCAAAATTTAGACTGCGTCAGGTTGAGCAAAACAAAAAAAATTTTGATTTTTAATTTTTTATTTTTCGCTTTTCATTTTAATTAATTTATTTATGTAGAGAATAAAAGAAAATATCAAGGAAATGACTAAAGAATAATGAAATATTATCGTAGACAATGAATTTTTTTTTATTAATTATTCGAAGCTCTAAGTAATAAAATAAATGAGTATATTTCTGTTCATGGTAAAAATTTAATTAATTGCATAAAATATGTGAAATTGTTAAATAAAATTGAAGAGAAATAATTTAAAATGATTTTTAAATTAAAAAATATATAGTTTGCTTAGAGATGACATATTTTCATGTAAAAAGCATACGGGCACACAAAAACAGTGCTGTGAAATAAAACCAAATTGATGATACATATTTCACTTTGAAATGGAAATAACACCAAATTTCAATTTTTGGTGTTATTTTCATTTGTAAGTGAAATAATACCAATTTGGTGTTATTTTACGGCACCCACAAAAACATCACTGTATTTTTTTTTTTTAAATGAATAAAATAAATAATTTTTAATTAAAATATATAAAAGTGATTGTCAATTATTTTTCAATTTTGTAAATGATGTAAATACTGAAATTTTTATATATGTACGATGTTATGTATGATCGTATGATAAATATTGTAGATATTATTTACATAAAATTACAATTATTATATTATTATAATAAATGATTGAATGTACATTTTATATAATCTTTATAATTATTTATGGTACGGATATGAAATATTCTAAGAATTTATTTTAATTTTATCTTGATTTTAAGAATATAATGATATATTTTACAATAAAAATTTACCATTCACTTACTACTTCTATAATATATTTAATACAAACACTATGAAAGTATACTTACTCTTTGTATTTGTGCATATGTATATGAATTTACCTATCTATAGATAAATGATAAACAAATGTATAATAAGCAATAATTCAATGGAATGCATCACATAAAACGTACATACTTACATACATACACATGCATACATTTGCCTAGTAGATATACGGACATATACAAGTGTATAGCAATCTGTAAAACATTCATTTATTTACTTTATGTAATAAAAATTTGTAAAGTTATTGAAAAAATAATCATTTTATAAATTAAATTAAATTCTCTTATTGCATTCATTAATTAAAATTGAACATTGAACGTAAACAAAATAAAAAACGTCTAAAAATTAAAATAATTGCTTGTACGTATTATATTAAACAAAAAGAAGAATTGAATGAGTTATTTTTATTCTCTGATTACATTTTATGCATTGAAAAGATACGGAGCAAAAATATTGTGTTAATCAAATGCTCCTTTTTTCTGTCCTTTACTTTTTCTATATGTAATCGTGAACTGATATAATACAGGCGACTTGTGATAGATTGAACTTTAAAAAACAAGACATGTTCACTGTATCGATCAAATTTATCAAAGCTCGGCGATTAGTTCGATGCAGTAAACATTTAGTACTGCAAGGATATTCATAAACATATACAAAGAAATATCTGAAAAATTTCATTGCACTCACAAAAATTACTTAAACGTTAACTGCAAGAGAACTAATGAACACATATGAAAAGTAGTATACAAAGGCAGATACATATATTTGCGATTTTGGATCATCAGAATTCTGAAGAATACTTGCGAACAATGCCATTCCTTGTAATGAAAATTATCCTTGTACATTTTATCAGAATTTATTCATCAAAATTTGTCCGAAATTTAACAAAAATTTAGATTTAGTTGTTATTATGATAGTTAACAACTTATTATGATAGTTAATTTTGAAATACAAATTTTCTTAAAAAGAAAAGATCTTCGTCCAGTTCAAATGAAATGTATAATTTTGTTTCTGATACAATGTGCACAATCCTAACTACAATTTTTCATCAGAATTCTGACAAACAAAAATTACCTTAAATTTGTATATCTCGGGAAAGAAAAATGAAAATTTCATACATAGTTATCTCAAGTTATCTACAAGTACAAACCACAAGGTCCTGACTATTTACAGAAGAGAAGATATGGCTCATCGTTGGCTGTAAGGTTGCGGAGAAAGAAGAAAAAGGAGTTGACTCTACGGAGAAGTAGACAGTTTGAACAGTTCACTTTATAGAGTAGTCAATAGGAAAAGTTAGCAGGAGTTCACTACAGAACCGGGTGTTCACTCTACTCTGAGTAACCATTATTGTATCTACGCCTCTTATCGTGCCGCTCCTTCGGAGTTCGTACAGAATCAATTAGAGCTTTATATACGACGTTGTGTTGTAAAAGTAATTGAGCCACTCATTTAAATTTTTCAACTTCGATGTTATATTCCGCCTTCTATTTCATTTACCATTTATATTTCCTTATACCATTGACTGCAAATTCATATTTTTATTTATTTTTCAAATTTTTTTATTCATTTTATTTTATTTTATTTTATTTTCATCTTTTTTTTACAGAACAAATCAGAAATTATTTTCATATTAGCATCTTTGGTATCCTTAACAGCTGCCATACGTGTTGAATGGAATACGAATAATGGTCCAATAGTTCCTCCTACAACAACGGTTAAACCAGTGCCAATACCACCATATAGAGAACCAGCACCTGTCTGGGAATATCAAGATGATAATCAAAATCCAAATACATATACGTAAGTTAATGAACATGAAATTTAATTAAAAAACAATTATAAAAAACAAAATTACACATATGTACTTGTATACAATATACATACGTACATAGTCAAAAGTATATATGTTTATATGCGCTACTGGTACCACACAATCAAGATAAATCAAAATATAAATTGTTTACTTAAAATGTGAGATGTAATATTGTCAATCATTAATTTAAAAAATCATTATTTTTTTTTATTTTTGCTTTAAATTCACAGATATCTGTTACCGCCACCATCAAGACCAAAATTCTTAACAGACAATTATGCACGAGCTCCAATATCACCGAATGATGAATATCTATATAAAAATGAAAATCAACCGAATTATGGTCATTTAATAACGACAACAACAGCATTTTCAACAAATGATCCTGGTATATATAATAGTATGAAAACAGTACCAGCATTGGCTGTTTATTATGTACCGAATGTTGGTCTTAAATATGATGCTGTTGTACCATCATCAGATGCAGAAGCAACTAAATCATATTATCTGAAAGAGAATGATATTTATGATAAATATAATACAAAATTAAATGGAAAATATAATCACAAATTGAAAAAGTATAAGGCATATGAAAAAATGAAATATACCATACCATATTTATATGTAAGTAATATTTTATGTCAAAAAGATAATCAGAAAAAAAAAATTACGCAGATAATATTATAAGTATGCATATATATATTTTTTTTTCTTGCTTATTTTAAGCGATTAAATTAAACATTCTTTAAGCATTAACATCATCACTAAAAGATGGTTTTTTTTTTGTTTTTGATTTTTTGTAACATTGCAGTAACAAAAAAGTATATAGAGAGGCATTTACTTACATTTTTGTATATGGCTGGGTCATAAATTTATATATACATACTTCATTATTATCTTTCTTTTCATGTTAAAACATGAAAAATAAAAAATGCGTACTTTATTGCATTTTTATTCATAATATAGAATATTTGTGCGCGTATACACAAAAGTACTTACTTTATATGTACATTATATTGAAGGGAAAGTACATTTTCATGTAGATAATTTCAGTCAATATCATATACCCGCAGATAAAAAATAAAATTAAACAAAAAAAATATATTACAATGCATAAGATACATCATCTTCATTTTTAAATTAACCATAAAAATATGTATATTTATATAAAATCATATTTATCATATTAGGTATGCAAGTACGTACATACTTACGTGTAGGTAATTACATTATGAAAACACTGTTATTCATATAAGAATATATGATATTCCAAAATTATTTATTAACGTATGAATTTATTTATTAATTTTTTTTTTTTATTATTAAAAATATATATTTTTTTAAAAAAACAAGAAATTTTTTTTTCAATAAAATCAAAAACCTGTTCGTAATTTGAATGTTCATTTTCAGATTTGCAAATTTTTTTTTTCTGTTATTTTTATAAAAAAAAAAAGAAATTATTTTAACATTTTGCAAAAATATGCTATGTATGGTAGACATATGCACGCATCTACAGTTACTTTTTTACATTAAACAATCGAAAAGCATACAAAACAAGAACTTAATGAAAACAACAAGATAAGAAAAGGAATTATCATGAAAATGAAACAGATCATTTATTTATTTTATTTTATTTTATTTTATTTTATTTTTATGCTATTTTTTAACTTTTTAATTGAATATTGATTTTAATAAAATCAAAATTAGTTTAAAAAAACTCCTTCAGCATATTGAATCACGCTATAAAAAAAATGAAAATAACAATAAAAATTACAAAAATTAAAATAAGTAGAAACGAAAATAAAATAAAAAAAAAGTAAAAATTACAAAACCTACAAGTTACATTTATGTATTATGTATATGTATTTTTCTAGTTGTTACAACAAAGTATGTAATTATTAACAACCTTGATTTCATTATTGATTTGATAATAAATGCGGGAATCTGCCTTTCTCAAAACAAAAACAAACAAAAAAAATGTATGAAGATTATGTCATGATTTTACTTATTTTACCTTGAAAACTTTTTATATTTTCTTCATTTATGTTGTAATCGTCATATTTTCGTATGAAAAGAAGATACATATCTGTATTGCTTACACATCAATTTTTTAATTTGTTTACAATTAAAAAAAAAAAAAACAAAATAAGCAATATCGATTTAAGTGGAACATAATGTATTTAAACGATGATGTACTTAACAATACTGTGGTATACTGGTTCAATATACATTCATTTATATATGTATGTATATTTGTTTTGATTTAAATAATTCATTTTCTTGACGTCATTCCGTGAACATCGACAAATAACGTAACAGAAAATGTTGATTCAATTAAAAAGAAAAAAATGCTTTCTTACGTATGTATCTTCATAAGAAATTGATCATCTTCTCAATAAATTTTAATTTCTTCCTTCAACATTCACAGTTTGATATAATTTTATTTTTTGCTTTAAGTGATTTTTTTAATATATTTTTATATAATTTCTTTTTTTTTTCATTCAATTTGTCTTTTAAACAGCTCGTAAAATCATTGAAACAACAAAAATTATCGAATCAATTGACGCCATATTCCACACAAAATCCACAATTCAATACATTCGATAACAATAATAATAATAATAATAATAATAATAATAAATTAACAAGTACTCAACAACCAGAATTTGATAATAATCGTAACGTTCAGCAGCAACAGGGACAACAGCAACAACAGCAACAACAACAGGAGTACATGCAACAAAACAAGTATACGAAATATATGAAAGCGGCATATAATGATTTCTCAATAAAGGATAAACTAATCAAAAAACTACAGCATCATCAACAATGGGAATCTAAAAAATTATTAAATCTTCCACCATTATCAACAACATCAAGTTCTAAACCACAGAGATAAACCATTATGATCATCAGACATAATAACAACTTGTCAAAAAATACAGTACAGTTGTACAGAGTGTTTGAAAGTAAAAATATTAAATCAAATAAAATTAGAACAAAACTAAATCACAAATAAAATAATATTCATCATATACATTTTATACCAACATTTTATGCAATTATATTTTGCGTCACAAATTTACATACATATAAACACACACTCTCACACACAAATACTTATACATGTATTATGTATATACCTACATTTTTTTTTTTTTGAATCAAAATGTTAAAAGAACATTCTATTTCATTTTCTTTTTCTTATACACAAATGTAATTATTAATTTTCTTATTTCTTGTTTGTTTTGTCTTTTTTTTTATTTTTCAAATTTTCTTATTTATTTTTTTTTTTTTAATTTTTTTATTTTACATTACATTTATATCATATATCTACTACATTATCTACCTATATGCTCTTATTTAGGTTTTACAATGAATCACATTCAAAAATAAACACTGTTACTGCTTTTCATATTTTCTTATATAAAATTTACTCTATATCTAATAATGTATTAGATAAAAAAATTGTATATTAAAATTTATAATTGTAAATAAAAATTAAATAAAAAAAATACTTTTTAAATAATAAACAAACAAAAAAAATGTTAAAAAAAAAATGAATAAAAAACTTAAAAAAACCACCAAAGAAAAATTGTTTGATTGTTAAATGATTTTAATATTTATATGACATTAAAACCTTATAATATGATCAATGAGAAGAAGAAAATTCAAATTTAAAATATTACATATGTATGTATGGCCGCGTGTATGTATATTTAGTATATATGTACCAGATATTATTTGTACGTATGTATGCACACTATAGTATTAGACAAATTAAAAATATATATATATATATATATACATATAACTATATACTTATATTACATACATACATAATGTATGCATATGGGCAAGTACATATACTAAATATTAAATTGTAATGCAATGTACAGATTAAATGATTAAATAGACCGCAACTTATACAAACTGACAATACATACCAATTAATCATATAGTATGTAAAGAAAAATATGATTTATAAATTTTCAAGGATTTATAATCATATTCACCTACTCGCATTCATATATGTATGTATGTATGTACATAGTACATATTCGTTGGATATTTTTTGTTTATAATAATTTCACACATCTGTTAAATAAAATCCATTCATATAATATAATGACAGAATAATAACTTTACACTTTTTATAAACTGTTTCTATTTTATTTATTTATTTATTATTTATTTTTAAATAAATTCAATAGTACATATATATATATATATATACGTACGTATCTTGCCATATACGAACGTTCATTGTACATTATACCATAATCTATAGTATTTGAAATTTTATACCCAATTAGAAGGACATCATTTAACCATATTTCATCATTCACTTCCTCAACATTATATTTTTATTACATATTTATTATAACATACCACTATTACCACTAATGTGTATTTTATACGCATATATGTATTTTTTATATACATAGTATACAACTCAGATACACTTATTCATACTCATACATAACATTTACATATACGAACATATGGTATGCATTTAAAGATCAGAATTGTTTGAACAAAAATTAAATCTTTTTACAAACCTTCTCAAGTTTATATTCTATATACGAGTTCATGAACAGTTATTATTTTCTATATTTCAATGTATAGCATAGGTACATATGAACTGATGAAAATAAAAAAAAAATTCAATTAAAGTCAAAACCAAAAAAAAAAAAACAAATATGTAATAATAATAAACAGCAACAATTTTTTCCCACATGCATTTACGGACAGTATATGTATACACGTAAATGCTCGTATGTAACTATGTAATATGGTAATATTCAAGTTAAAAAAAAATATTTTTTTACACGAAAAAGTGATGAACTTAATAATCATTTTGATTCATCCATTTATTATTTAACAACAACAAAAAAAAATAATCGTGTAGGTGTGTACGATTATTTGAATTTAAATTTTGTTTTTTGTTCAGATCCTACATAGTTATTGTTTTAACAATATTTTTTTTTCTTGTATGATTTTGTTGTACAATAATTTTATTGCTTCGTTTTTTTTTTCTTTTCAATTATCAATTTTACAAAAAATTCGATGTGGTTATATAAATGTTCAAAGTCAAGGTTGAACTTAAACATTAAAAAAATGAAAATAAATTAAATAGCATAAAGAAAATCATTATCAGACCTTTGAAAAATATAGTAAATATGTATACACATACAGATATATATAGTTTACGGCCAATTCATGCCCTGGTTAATTGTAAGTATGTAAGTATTTAAGTATGTATGATGTGAATAAGTGCCGATTAGTAGTACTTATATGTATTGTTATTGTTAATACATTACTTTGTATGTATATATTTTATGATCGATTTATTATTGGGTATGTATAACACCATTAGAAAAAAAATTAATATATCGAGCATTCATAAATCATTTTGGTTAATTGAAAATTAACGAAAGAAAACAACAAAAAAAAAATGTTTTTGAATAATATAAATTTTATTATTTTTATACATTTTTTCTACTTATGTTGCTGTATTATTCTTCATATGTGTTTGTAGTGTTTGCAATTTTTCTATATAATATATTTATTATTTGTTTTATAAAAAATGATTTCATGAAATAATTTTTTATGCTTCATTTCATTTTTCCCGTCAATACAGATATTATATATATAGTCGTAAGTTTGTATATAAAATTCTTGAAAAGAAAAATTTCCGTTGAGCGAAATTATAGTACATAAATCAATTTGGTATATACGAGAATAACACTCAGACTGTATGTATGCCTATGTATTTGTGTATTCAATTGTACTTATAGATAAATGTTAAATGATAAAAATGTAAAAATTGTTTAAACTATTTAACATGCCACATTAAATTTGTATATCTGTACGTACAGTATCTACACATTTTCATATCTATGTAATTATACCTCGACCTAAATATGATGAATTTATATTGATGTAGTGTGTATGTGTGCGTGTATTATATTGAAAAAAGTATAAAATTTAAGGTATTCCTTTTAAATTAAATATTATGCATAGATTGTGTATGTATCTACTAAGTATATGTGTACGTGCTAGTATACATGCACATGATTTTAGATCAAAATAAAAACAAATTTAAATGTTATTGAAAATTTCAAATTATTTAATTTTTATATTTTTTAAATTTTTTTTTATTCTCTGCTATTGATGAAAATCTTTCAAATTTATGTTCAAGTGTTCACGTTCTATGTATTAGATATATTGATTGACCCATGTGTAACTTAATTGTTATGTGTTTTTTTTTTTTTTTTGAGTATTTTTCCAATTTAAAAAATGAACTTCAAATATTTTGAAAATAATCATTAAATTTTTCTTAAGTAAATAAATAATTAGATTAAAAAAATATATGTATATATTTTTAACGAGTATGTACTTTCAAAAATTACATATGATGTGAATTACTGTGAATACATGTATCTACATAATACATCGTCAAATCATGATGTTAAATTTTTATAGAAAAACAAAAAATTGAAGTAAATTTTGATAATTTGGTTTTTTTTTTTTCATCTTGTTTGTTTGAATTGGCAAACTTAATTATTAAGTACTATAAGAGTATATATTTGGTATACGTGTGAATATGGTTTCAGTTTAGAAGAAAAATAACATTTTTACATGAAATATTCATTCAAATTACATAAGAAAATATAAATGTACAATCATTACATTTTTATCTACCTACGCGTATGCGTGTAACGAATTAATTAATAACGAAAAAAAAACGTAAATTTTTTATGACATTTAGAAAGATCCAAATTACAATTTTCATAATAAAAATTACTTAAAGTAAATTTAAAAAAAAAATAAAATCTAAAAATTGAAATGTTGGGTATATAACTTTTTATTTTGATTTTTCTTCTTCAAAATGCATTAATATAATTATCATTATGTAGGGTATGGATTAATGTAGACGTACATACTAATATGAATATTTGTACACTCGAATCTGATGTATAAGTACATAACCGTAATTTTATGTCGGTAATAAAAATATTTTACTTTAATTTTAATTTTATTTTATTCATTTTTAAATGTCACATATGCAGCATATTATTTTATTATCCGCAAAAGGATTCAGAAACTGTGTCATTATTGATAGTGCATAAGAACGAGTATATCGAATATACATATATTATGATTTCGATATTGCACTTAATTACGAATCTTTTATACTATGTATTATTTTCTTGATTTTTTTCATGTTATACATAATTATTGTTTTTTGGCGGTATGCGCACATTATAATTTGTGAATTTCTTTTTTGTTCATTTTATTATAATTTTTTTTTTACTTTTTCTTTCTTCATTTCATCACATTACATCTGTATTATTTAATTTAATATAAATACCATATAACGACAATATCTTGTTCTATAATTTATATGCCGTATGTTATTTCACATATTATTATTACGAAAATAATGCGAACAACTTGTAATCACATGCATTACATGGATCAATAAGTCCCGAGAATAACTACCAAAACAATGATTTCATGGAAACTTTATTTCATTGCGAGTCACGTCTGAAAATTTTATAAAGTTCCGATCATTTGAATGATAATATCTAACAGAATTACTTATCGTCGGTGCCATAATGGACTGCCCAAAAAAAAAAAAAATAATAGAAATAAAAACATTTGCAGTGAAGCGTCTGTGGTTTAAGTAAACTTACATTTATAATTTCCAAAACAACCAAAAATCTTGAATTTCTTTTATTGATAAAACTTTGCTTTTTAACAGGAAAAAATACTAAAATTCGTGATGGGCAATCGTGAGCTGAAATTAATTGCAAAGACCAAAGAAAAATCTTCATTCACGGTTGCGGCGTAGGAAGAAAAGAAAAGAAAACTTTTTTCAAAAAATTGTCGTTTTGGCAGTTAGTCTTGGAACTTATGGATTCATGTGTTATATATCAGAATACATACAGTTATGTACATACGACGACGACTATATAAATATTTATTACGAAAAGGTTATGTAGTTATCGATTTTAAAGTGATATTCTGTGAATTTACATATGTAATACAATGCATATAATATTTTAATTGAAATGAAACTTATACATATACATATGCACATTTACATATCGTGATATCGACTAAATTTACATAAATTAATCTTTATATAGGTATATGAAAATCATCATTATGTCTGTTACATTTATACTAAGTGCCAAAAATTTAAAAACAGAAACAGAAAAAAAAATTACTTTATAAATTTGTTTGTAAAATTACTTACTGGTATTTGGTATGTACTCGTATGTATGCTAAATGGTATAATGAAAGATTTTATTTCTTTATTTTTCTGGTAAAATGAATTAACAAAGTCACTACAAATGAAAGGAGGATGAAACAAATAATAAAACAACGAAAAAATAAAATCGAAATGAAATTAAAAGTGAAACAAAACAAGAAATCAATATCGTAATCGAAATAATTATATTGTATATAGGTAATTGAAAATTAAATTATAAAACAAATACGACATAATTTAAACATTTCAAATTCATTTTCTACCGAATTCTCTTTCACATCATATAACTTATTTGATAACACAAATAAATTGCACATCTGTACGTACATATCTTCAATATAAAATAGTAGAAAAAATAGTAAATAAATATTCGACATATTGTGTATGTAATAAAATATATATTTATATTTTTATGTAAGTATTTCGCCATTCACAAACTTAAGTCAAGTCGATTTATTTTGAAAACGAGGTAAGTTCATTAATTCTACAGGTGCGCGGTGTATGTGTATTTTTTTATATTTTTTATAAGTATAAGTAAGTATTTATAAGTAGCTATGTATTTATTTATTATATATTTATAAGTATTTATAAGTAAGTATTTTTGCCTATTTCTAACTAAAATAATTTATAATTACCGGAAATATTTTATAACGGAATATTATACCGGCAATTCTGTTCCTAATTCCTAAAAAACTTCATAGTTTCAACTTTAAAATTTTTCACTGAAATGAAACTTAATTTACTTTCAAAATGCATTACTATACGATTAATAAGTTTTTCATACAATCGTGAATATTTTCATGTAAATTTATATAGATACGAGTTAGTATGTACATAATGGATTCAAGAATTTTTTAAATGGTGTTACTTATGCATATAATAATTGATGATGTCTGTAAAATTTGAATAGCTAAAATCGAGACATCTTCACTACTTACTTACATGTAGATAGACTATAGACATAAAATAATATGAACGGTCTACTACATATATACCATGTGTAAAAAATATTATACTAAATATGTATGTATGTATTTAGGATACATATAGACATATTACGAAATATTGCATAATCCATTTATTTCGATGCCAAAAAAAGCAACACCTGACAGCCCTCGTTTATGCATTATCCATAAAATATACATACAATAAACTTTTCATTGAACCACATTATATATTATAGATACGAGTATAATGCTTGTAAATATATTATATGTATGAACATACATACGTACTTATACTTACCTTATATTTACATACGTCGTATATCTATGTGCATGTATGTACATATATAAATATAAATTTGAAAAACTATAAAAAAATAAAAATAACAAAATGAAGAAGTATCATCATCTTTCGTTAAAATACGTGTGTGTACATGAATTTATTTTCTGTATTTAAATCAGGTATAATCAGGTGATATCAATCGAATCATTTGTCTTCTTTCAATATTGTATTTAGATATATGTACATACATACATATACATAAATAAGGTAAGGTACATAAATAAATCGATTGTATGTGCAAGAATATAAGAGTAGTAGTAACTTCAGGGTATATTATAATGTGATTTATACAATGTGAAATAATATATTTAGTTCATCATCTTCTTCTTTTTCTTTTCTTTTCTTTATTTAAATTTTGTTTTTATTTTTTTCTTCTCTTAAATCTCGGATCATGCATATTACATTCTAAATTGTTAAACATGTTACATATGCATATCTTATTGAATGAGGCAAATAATGAAAACTACTTGTATTATATATTAATAGGTATAGAAAATTTTGTACATTACGTGTACCACACATATGTATGTTCATATTTTATACATTATGCTCATATAATGTAATAGCACAGAATATGTATGAATGTAGCATATAGGTACTATATAGGTTCATTTAGCATCAGACACGATTTTATTTATATTTTTTATTCGTACACGTAAAATACATATACATAGTCTCAAATCAAATGGGAAGAATTATTGTCAAACATTATTAAAATCTTTTTAAATATGAATGCATTACATATTTTAAAAGATAGACACAATAAAAATGAATACTTTAATAATATCCTGGAATAAAAGGTAAAACGAATAAGATATGAGAGGAAGAAGATTATTGAGTAATACTTTAACAACTGTGTGTATCAAATATAAAAGTCTTATACAAACTTATACATAAACAGGTCTTGTATAGTACTATTGCATCAGATATCAGATCATCTTCAAATGAAAATGAAGAACAGAAAAAATAATAATAATAATAATAATAATAAAACCTATTATTAAATTTTATTTCATTTTTATTATTTTACTTACAATTCCCTTGAATCGAATCGATTGTTTGTCAGTCGAACTGTCGAATTTTTGTTTTTTACTTCTTACGTTCTTTTTTTTTTTGTTTCGCAAAATTCATTTTTATTTTTAAAATTTCAACTTTTAACAAATTACTGAAAATATTTTTATGGGTTATAAATATGTACTTATATAGGTATATTTTTACGTCTATATTCTTATAAAAACGTACCCTACATTATTATGTACCCGTAAATTAACATTTATACGTATGGGTATATGAGTGTATGTTAATAAGATTGCACGTGTCTTTTTCGTTGCGAATTTTTAACTTCAATAAAATATAAAGGTAATAACGTACAATAACCGTATACTTATACACATGTAATAATTATATGAGTATATTTAATACGTGTCATTAATTTTTTATACAGTTGTATAATGTTTAAATAACACAGATTATAAATACAAATAAACATCTACATTTTAGTTACATATACAGATTACATAAAATTAATTAAACTAAAAAAGTACAAAACAATAATTAAAATAATTTTTTTTTTTTTTTTTGAAAAATTTAATGTTCCCATAACTTGCATTGCTCGTATCTTGTATTGATGTAGTTTCGATATTTAGGTGAGGCTATTGATTAGCTATCGATTTTTATAAGAAGAGTGCTTTCATTATCGTATGTACAGAAAACCTTTGCTTCTACTTTACATTGAACGAAGATATTTTCCAATAGTAGTAATATTGCAGCTTCATGATAACCTATTATTTTTGAGTGAAAAAATTTCATGTTTCTATGCAAATTCGTTGTCCAGCAACAATTGCGGCTATCAACTTTGAATATACTAATTTTCACAGTTTTCACAGTTTTCAAGTAATGTACATATATGAGTATGAAGTTTGCAATAATCTCTTATGCTACGATAATCCATTTAGCATTAAATCAAATTTTATTTTATTTCTTACTTTTGTAATTTATTCGTTTTTTTTTTCATTACTAAATTTATTAGATACTTTCGATCGGACTTTCAGTTATTATATATCTAACTTCAGAAGTAATGATTTAAATGATTGCAATTGATTACAGGTACTTATATGAGCTTCGTATCATTTAATATTTTCTATATGATATGCATATTTACTTTTTTTTTTAATTTATTATCTATCTATCTATACTAATTCAATTTAATATTATTTTTTATACAACCCTTGTGTATTTTATAAATGAATTTTTTTTTGTTTTTGTAAAACTTGAAAATTTATTATTAAAAAATTTCTTTTGAGTTTTAATTCATTATTTCGTTATAGTACAAAATTTATACTTACGAGTATTTGTAGTTATAATTTTCATTATTAAAAAATATTTGAATATTTTTGAACATATGATGGATGAATATATTTTATATGCTAATATATATTGGTACATTATGTACCTTTCGAATGTATATATAAACGAGTATTTTAGATAGGTACTACGGTACTATACGTACTACATTATATCTGTTCTGATTGATGTTATAGTCGTGATATAATTTTAAATTTTCACCAAAATCGTGAGCTATCGAATTTTATTTTACAAAATACATTTTTAAAATAATAAAAATAATTATAGCAATAACTTTCCAATAAAATTTTTTTTACTTTTTTTATAATATTTTTGAAAAACAAAAACAAGAATCGTATTTATTACTAAGCATATACATAGTATTAGAGTTTTATAATATATCTAATATATATCTTTTATATAATATATCTAACAGATATCTTGTAACTAATAATATGATTCTGCACACATCCGTATACATATACTACTCGTACATATATGTCTAAACTTATCATAGAGTTTTATGTGAGTAAATTTAAATTCATAACTCGAAAAGATGCATATGTACATATCTACATTAAATGCGAGTATGTATGAGTATGTTTACAAATTATTAAAAATTTTTGCGAATAGAAAGGTAAATTAAAAGATATGGTAAATTAAAAATTTTATAAATTACATTCAAACTATAATATGTTTGTGTGTACATCTGTAAAGTTCATCTTTAACATGAAAAATTTTGCAATTTATATTAACAAAAATAAAAGAAAATGGAAAAAAAATTAAAATAAGAAACAACTAAAAATGTTATGTATTATGATATGTGATGATAAAAAAACAAAATGTAAAAAGAAGAAAAATATAAAACCAGAAATAAATAGAAAGAAAATTAAACTTAAAATTTTTGAAAAAAAAAACAAACAAATGTTAGTTTAAAAGATTGATGACTTTTTCGTGTTCCAAATAATCTACTTTAGTTTATATTCTATGAGAGAATGTATAATATGCATATGCATATTTATGAGAGTATATATATCTCGGATAACATCAAATATGTAATCGAACATATCATTTAACAGTTTCGATTACATCATATACTCGTATTCATGAATGAATGTAATGTATAATACATTTGAGGATTTCTTTCAAAATAATTGTGCAAAATTTTATATAATACATATGTATGTATGTATATATGTATTTAAACATTTTTATGTGAATGTTTAATGAAATGTTGTTTTTTTCTTTTGTTTTTGAATAAAAATAATCAAAGATGTCCCAAATGCTCATCAATATTATTAAATGTGACATATCCGTAATAAAAATAAAGTCGTTACAAGTTACAAGGATAAAAAATAAATAAACACACGTACATGGAGTGGTTAGCATTACATATACATAATGTATAGACATGCACTTAAGTATACGAGTATATATGATGTTATCTATGATTTAAAGTTTGAATAGCAATATCAAATATCCAATTAATTTGAAGGTTAAACAATTTGTTATCACCTACTATGAGATCCGGTTTTTTTCATATGATGATAGTATACACTCACGTATACAACTCGCACATATGTATGTATATGCAAATATGTAATCATAAGTTTATATTATGTAGTTATGCACAAGCAAAATAAAAATTCCTTTACATAATTGAGAATGTTACTTCCTACACTGTAATTGATGATCATAATCAGAAATCACCTGTACATTAGATGAACATAATAAACCCAAATAATATGATAGTAATACACCTGTGAGCATTTTAGAAATATCATACATAACAATCTGTTTGTTTATTAGACATATTATCTACACTACATGTATACGTACATATATGCATATAAGTACTTGTACATTATGTATATAATTTATCGTCATTCAGTTTCATCTTCAGACATAAAATTGTATTTATAAATACGAGTATGTACATTGTGTGTAAATAGCTACACTCATGTATAAAATTTCTTACCGACATATCATCATCATCATCCTTTCTAATCACTAAAAATAATTTTCATCACGTTTAACATCAAGAACATTATTTTATTTTTATTTTTTTGTATTTTAATGTTCAGTACTCACGTTGTTTACCACCTAGGGCTATTTTTATAAAGGCATCATAACATACATTATATACTTTGTACGTATACATATATGTTGCTTTTAATATGCAAATGTAATGTAATAATGATATACAGTAAAAGAATATTATTTTCAATACTTGTATATTATATTGAAAATACATTTTATGTAAAAACTTATTATAAAATATACGAGTATTTTACATTGTATATTATGAGTATGATTATAAAAAATGTGTAGATATGAGTGTACTGTATATCTGCATATAAAGAGTAGAAAAAAAATCATATATATTTATATAAATTTTACTTAGTAATGTAATAGTATAGGTAAAAAAGAAGGTGACGCGCTCCATTGAATTTTGTTATGCATTCACAATAATTATTGTATCAAATTTGAATATGTGTTTGAATATTAGAAAGAATACGTATACTTTTGCATTTATACAAATGTATAGAAATAGATATAAGGAACATATGAATGTAATATTCGTAACTTATATTGTACACAACTTATGTCATTGATGTACATAAAATACAGTTACAGTTACAGATATACATATACATTTTTATATACACGAACATTTATGTACAATATTTTTATATAAGTAACTGAACTGAATTTAACTGAAGATTGGTGTTTTTATTTTTTACATTAGATAGTAAAAGGTTTACCAATAGGAACGTCAGAACTTTCAGCTGCCACAACGATCGAAAAGTCATCTCTAACTTTGATTGATGTACCAAGTATTGTGTAAAAAGTGATCATGCATACTTATCTTCATTTAAAGGATTATAAAATTCAACTTACTCAAGAACTCATACCAGCTGATCATGATTTGTGTCGAAATTTTGCTAGTTCGGCTTTGGAATAGTTCATTTTTTCGAATAAACCACATTTAAGAACTAAACCACAAGACTAAGCCGAGAGAGATATTCAAACGTTATTATTTTCAGAACGTACACATCACTTGTAGGGTAGTTATTATTGTGCTTCATTTTAATGTTCTGACTCTCTTACTGGAAAACCCTGTATATAAGTATGTATCTTATATTTGTATACAGCACAGTATAATTGGTGGAATACAATATAAGTGCATTTTTATGAAAAGTTTATAATACACGAGTAACTAAATCAAGTTTTATAAACATTATACAACCAAAATAAATAATTCTTTTCGATGGTAATACTATGTAATACTATAAAATATGTATTATATATTTAATAAAACTCAGCTACTTACATAATCGTTAAATTTAATTCAGCCACATCTAATATACACGTATGTTTGATTTCTATTTGTATTTAACTAAAACTTCTAAACTGTATTCAATATTATATAAACCACATATAAATACATACACTGCTACATAATGTATGTATGTATGATGAATAATAAATAAATAGTACACATGACACATGTGCACATATCTTACTTTTTATTCGCATGTGGAATTATTACTAATATTAAAATAGACGAAAAATAACAAAAATTGTATTCGTATTGAAAAAAAAATATCCAAAACAAAAAAAAAGCTCTTTTTTAAAGACACACATACATAAATGCATGTGGTACATATACACATTGTACATACATATATATAGTTTTTGAAGATGAACTCGATCTGCCATCCAAACTTACAATCATTTGTTTAGTTGCAATTATGGTAGTGTCATTCTTAATAATCTTCTTTTTTTTTGTTCATTGACAAAAATAAAAACAAAATATTTTTTCGAAAGGAAATATTTTTGAAAAATTTGTTGACAATCGATTTTAAGCGATTCTTATGTACAGAAGTATTTTAATTTTTCAAGTGTACAATTAGAATTCAATTTGAAAAATTGCATGCAATAAAAAAACAAATTCGAAAAAAAATTGTTATTTGTGATTTTTATTAATTTCGTACATATTTTTACGAGAAAAAAAAAATTTATTTGTTTTATATTTTCAAAATCGATAACTACAACTATCAATTATCAATAAAAGCGGTAAAAATCAATTAAATCAACAATTCAAATTCAAATTGCAAACAAAACTTACAAATAATGTGTAATAATTTTTATCTAGTTCTATGTGTAAAATGTATATAATGTGTTTAGTAGTACGTATATTATACAAATGTGTACATATCTTATAAGTGATCTACAGCACGTACAATAACTATATAAATGTATAAATAATTGCAATAATAATATCGATAATAGCTATAATTTAAGTCTCTAACGATAATTGAAATTATGCTGTAGCTAACAGTGACATTATTAAAGTGCACTTAAATTGTATTGCAGTTGCAGCTACTTTACTAAAGAAATAGAAAAAAGAACGATTTATTGGGTTTTTTGTTTCTTCTGTAGCAAATATTGCAATTTTTTTTAAGATTAAAACTTTTTTTTTTTTGAATGCAATATATTACAATAGTAGATAATATATTCCATATTAGATTCTCATCAAATTGTAACTGCTATTAATATACAAGTATATAATTCTACGTACATAATAGCACACAAAATCCGACAAATCAAATGCAATTTTGTGCGTTTTTTTATATTAATATTTATTTTATTTACTTTGTAAATATGACCGCATCTGAATTTTAATCGTGACTATTTAAGTGGTTTTTCGGTACATGATTATATTTTAAATACTTGTATACAATTGTATTGTATTAGAATTACATCTAAAAAAAGAGATGCGATATATTTTGTGAGTGTGTGCGTGTACTCTGTTTTCTAATGGGAAATTACTTCATTCTGTAATAAGTATTTCAAGTGTTAAAACAGTTGGTTGATTACTAAACTAAAACTATCCGATTTATGTAGAAGAAGTTGAAATAATAGATAAATAACCAAAAAAAAAAAAACCGAAAGAAAACTACCAATTGAGAATCTAATTTTATTTTTTATCGAACAAACGAATTGTATAAATAGATTAAATTAAAAATAATGGTAAGTTATTTGTACGTTATATAATTTGTACGATCAACGATGACCTTTGAATTTGTGAAAAATAAATTGCACTTACTTTTTAGATCTATAGAGTACAGTACAACTTGAAATTATTATTGGTCTAATTAAATGATGCATTTTATTTTGTAATTTGTATGTATATTTTTTACAAAATTTTTGTATAATTTTAAAAAATATTTGCAATTTTTTGATATAATTTTTCATTTTATACAATATCTAATTATTTTCATTTTTCAAAATTGGGAAAGATGTAATTAGTTTTCTAAAACCAATTACATTTTATCAATTGTAAAGTTTTTTGTAGTTGTATAAATATAAAGTAAATAGGTACTGACCGAACATTAAATATTACTCGTATAAATCTATATGAATTATACATAGAAAGTACGTTAAGGAGTGCATACAATATAAAATGAAAAGTTTGATAAATGTAAGTAAAATATGAAACGTAGTTTTTATTACTCAAGCTCAACTATATAGGTGTATGGTACATTTACATTGGTCCTAGAATTAAAAAAAAATAAAAATATTAAAAAAAAGAAGTAAAATATCGTTTGCATCTAATCGTTGATTACAGGCAATCAGTGATTAAATCATTGAGTAATTCAAATCGTTTCTTCATTCAAAACTAGGAATAATTATTAGTATTAAAGTCTAAAAATATAGTATACCATACTTGTACCCTTGTACCTTGTACCATAGGTGGTGTAAAATAGAAGTCTGTATGAGTGTAAGATGAGTATACTTGTATCCAAGACATACGACCATAGATGTGATCATTTTTAAAAACTATATATTCATTGAATTACTAAATAGTGATGATTATATGTGTTTCCAAACGATTACCAAACCACAAACGACAAGAAAATGATAATATCATTAAAAATGATTATGTCTTCTCGTTTGTCTCGAACTTACATATATGTTTTTGCACTAAGAAATTAAATTACCAGTTAATTATAAAGACTCCATAATTTGAGTAATATTTATTTCATTGACGATGATTTTCTCCTTTTAAGAAAATCCATTACCATTCATTTAACACTTGTATCTTGTATGTTTAAATTTAAAATATATCTATTCATATTTTTATAAAAAAAAGTCCTATTTTTTTTTTTTGCAACTAAGTAATACTTTCTACTGAATCCAACAAAATTAATTCCTAATAATGAATTATTAACAATTTTGTACAACTCAAGTACATTGAAACTTGATATTTACATAGATTTTCATTTACTTATTTCTTCTCCAAATATTTATGATTAATTACCTATTATATTACATAATTTTTAGTATTGTATATATTACGTCGTTGTTTATACAAAATAATTTATTTTATTACAAAAATGATACTTTGGTATTCATTAAATTTTCCAAATATGGATAAAACATTTTATTATTATTTTTTTTTTATTTTTGCCTTTATTGAATATATGCTTTTTTTTGTTGTATGATAACTATGGTGCCTTTTATATGTCCAGTAACAGTAATTAATCATTAACCAATAAAATTGATTAAAAAACAAAACGAAAAAGAAAAATATATTGACCAAAAAATCTGATAAAATAAATTCAATCACTGTTAATAATTTCTTAGACTCTGTATACATAATTCTAATAACTGCATTGTATATGAAAGAGTGTATAAGACAGAGTATATGACGCAAGGGTGGATTGATAAATCCTTAGAAAACCACCATCTATGTCTAATTAGTATAAACTCTAAATTTATACTAATTAATTATAATTGTAAGCATGTTCTTTCAAATGAAAGCTGTCAAATATTTATGAGATTTAATGAAATAAATTCTTAGTAAGAGTCGTTTTTGTAAAATCATTTTCAAATTTTTTTAAACAAAGAAAAGTGAACATCGTGAAGTGATCAAATACTTACATTCATTTAAAAGGCTTAAAACAAAAGGAAATTATTTATGCGACAAATAACAGTATTAGGTATACATATGCACTTCCAAATGCAACCATTTATAATTGAGTAAATAAATTAAAGCGCGCTAGAAAAAAGACAAGTAATGCTAAATAACACTCGAAATGATTGAAAATGTCTACAAAATCATTATTAATGATAGTCGTATTGAGATGTGTGTGATCACTGACACTATCAACATCTCATATGAACATGTGCAAAACATTATAGACGAAGAATTGCTGAAATATGAAAAAGCTGTTAGCAAGATTAATGCCGCGCTCGTGAAGAAAAATTTACAACATGAAAAAATTAATAAATGTTGGAAGAATTTTGCTTTAAGTTGCTTCCCTTTACCCCGTATTCATCTGATCTAGCTCTAGGTATAGGCGGATCAGATTCGTACCAAATTATGAAGTAACAAATGAAACAAACGCTTATTTAATAGATTCTACTTATTTTGAAGAAGATTTAATGAAATTGGAAAAACATTAGAAAATGTGTACCGAGCAAAAAAGAGACTAAAAAATTATTTTTTGGGTTTCATTCTAAAGACTTATCAATCCATCCTCGTATTTATTTTTAATAAAAAATTATTTTAAATCTGTAGATTTTATATTTTTCCTCAAAAATGTATTTTTATATTTCGTTTTATTTTTTATTGTATTTTTAAATAAAACTTTTCGAATTTTTTTATTTCAAAAAGCATTTACGAGTATATGAACATTAGATATCACATTCCATTTAATTTTAAATATCTGTTATAAGTATGCATATAAGTATGCAGTAGGTATACCATGTATGGGTATGTAGAGATTAAACACAAAAAAAGGACAAATCGAT
Source organism: Villa cingulata (assembly GCA_951394055.1). Lineage (NCBI taxonomy): Eukaryota > Metazoa > Arthropoda > Insecta > Diptera > Bombyliidae > Villa > Villa cingulata. Next base: position 35,621,222 of record OX596021.1, on the reverse strand, counting down.
TAGTCGATACAATTTTCCGATAACAATTGAAATAAATTATTTTTAAATAAAACACCTTTTTAAAACAGAACACTATCTATAAAACTGTGTATATTATACTGCATGTACATACATACATACGTATGTATAAAAATTCTCAATAACTTTTGCATTAAAAAAAATGTTCGTATCAAATTTTATAATCTGTATGTACATAAGTATATAAGTATATAGTATAAAATCAATATAATATTAAATGAAATATTGAAATGTTTTGTTGTGCTTTGTGTTTTTTTTTCCACGCTTACATTATTATATTTTTTTATTATTTATTTATATTTCATTAATAATTTGCATATACACACTATGTTTATTCATATACTTCTACATAATATGTATTTACAAACATACTTTGTATATTATATGCATAATTTTGTTATAGATTTGAAAATAGAAAAAAAATCAATTTGTTTATATTTTCAATTCGAAAACTCGTGATTAATTGATTCTATAGATATTGAAATTTTGTAACATTTCATGATGAAAAAAATATCTATACTCATGTATTTAGTATATACGCACAAATACAAATGTAAAAATATGAATATAAATATGATTGATTTTTTTTTAATATTTTGGAATAGAAATCGAATTTAATAAAATCAGATTTTAACATACACACACACTTGCATTATTTGTAATTTTTTTCAATATTAAATTACATTACAAAATTACAATACAAATACTTACATGTAGAACAATACCATATGGACATATTTTATGATTATATTTTGTTTAAAATTACTAACTTTCTTATTGATTTTAATTTTGATTATACATGATAATGAAATTGAATTTAGAAATTGTTTCACAATAGAAAATTTCATTCGATTAAGTATACGAGTGTATTATAGAATATAAACATACATGTACATACATACTACTTTGGAATGTATACTATTTATACGAATTTATTTGAGATTTTCAAATGAAAATATTCTATGACAAAATTAAAATACAATTACGTGTGTATTTTAATGTATGTAAAACGAGGTTGTTTAATACATAACGAACTAATCCATCTTCTTCTTTTTCTTTTTTGCCACTATTTTTATTTACTTGGGGTCGCCTCTTCTAGTTTTGATGTGCCCCTAGTTTCTATCTTACGTTTTTTAACTTTCTACATTCGATTTTTTCATGCCGTCTTAAATTTTGCGAAATCGTGTCGCTTTCGTTCTAGCAGCGAAGTCTGTTCTCTATTAATATGTCTACAATTAACGACATTCTGTAACTTTTTTTTAAAAGTTATAACCACAAATCCATCTTATAATCCTCATTTCTGCTACATGCAACTTGTTTTCCTGCTTATCATTTGTTGCCCAACATTTAGAACCATAGAGTAGTGATGGTAATGCTGCAACTTTATATAATTTTGCTTTTAGGTTCCCTGGCGTCTTTTTATCACACAACACAGAATTTCTGTTTGTGTTTTTTATAATATCGCTTCACTAGCTCGTTTGTAGTTTGAGAGTCAATGAGCCACTAGTATTCGTTTAAAAATCAAACTGTGTGTGCTGTGCGTACTGTACGAGGTGTGTTTACTTCTGTTTTGTGCTTGCCTTTACAGATCATAATAGAAATTGACGAAATCGCTGAAACACGGCAACACACCTGCACATTCAGCATTAATTATTTGTAAGATTCTGACAAAAATTCCATCACTGTCCGTCATCATCCTTCAAATTCGCCAGATCTCTCCCCAGGAACTGTTTTCTTCCAAAAATATAGGGTGGTGATGAAGAGACAGAATTGTAAAGGTGATAAATAAGCAACGAAAAAACCATAAAGCCTAATTATCGAAGATCTATAGTTATATGAACAATAGAAAAGAAGATAGGAGGAGTACTACATAGCAGCGAAAGGAGAGTATTTTTGAAGGCACGAAATTGATTTAGCCAAAATATTATAAAAATAAAGAATCTATTGGACAGACCTCGTATATGTATAAGTGATATTATTATTATTTATTCAATAAACTGCCTCACTCACGCCCACACTACGACATATAAGTGATATATTTGTAGTTGTATCAATAATAAATTCCAATTCCCAAAAAATTTTTTTTTATAATGATTTACTATAATGCAATATCTGCTATAAATAAATAGAGTGATTATTTCTTTCAAGATAAAAATAAATTATCCAATATCATAGTATCTTATAATATTTCCGCTACGTTACCTTTCTGTTATCTTTTGAATACAAATTTGAAAAAAAAAAATTGTTTTCTAGAGATAAATATCAATATGTATTCGCATTGTAGAATGATACCTTTAAATTGTCCATTAAGTATTTTTTTTTTTTTTCAAATCATGCATAAGTACCTACTCTATAGGTACGGGAATAAATTTTATTTACACACATTTCATTTCACTCAACATATATTTTGTAAATTACAATATGTACTATTTCATCTTTGTTTTCTATCACAATTTTTTTTCTATTTCATATTAGAGTTTTGTTATTTTTTTGAATAATATACAATCATCATTGCAATCATTTCATTTATATGTATGAACATAACATATTGTGATCATTTGAAACAAGTTGAAGAAAACATGACTTACCATAATAAATATGATAGAGTTATGATTAAAAAAAAATTCAGATCCAGATCAAGTGAATATTAAATTTATATAAAATTTCTATACAATTACATGTACATATGAACATGTAAAATTAAAATGCGTGTTTGTGTATACTTATTTTAAGATGAATATGTAAGTGTTATGTACATACAATGTATACCATACATTGGTCTATAGTAAATTTTATTAGTTCATTTATACTCGTACAATTTGAAATATTATTATATCCTACGAATATGTAACATTGGAATCTAATATACACATATAGTTAGGTGCACATAATTATTTACATATAATACATTCATGCAACATAAGTAAATATATATTTTTAAAAGAAAATCACTTTCTCCCATCACGTAATCATTTATTAAATGTCGTTATCGTTGCTATACCCTGTACGTATATTTTAATATTATATTACATATGTATACACTTGTACTGTTTGTACCATCTAAAACTCTCTAAAAATAAAATTAAACTATAGCAAATCGAAATTTAAAAACAAAAAAAAAAATGTTTTTCTTTACAAATAAAAGATACAAAATAAGAAATAGTTCATATGACATTTATCTTTTCTGTAAAATGTTGCATATACTTTATTGCATGTGTATGTATTTACATACTCTATATGTATGTATGCACATGTGTTACAAAATAGTAAATAAGTACATATGTATCTATTGTATATATATCTTGATAATATTTTATACTTAAACCTAAGTACATATATCCATTCCTGTATTTTATGTAGATAAACAACATTTTAAATTTGGTATAAACTTCTTGTTCCGGTCTTCCAGTTACTACATATTATATACATATGTACACGCATAGAAAATATGTATATATATAATGACCAATCTATGTATTTTCATCTTGCATGATGTGTGCATTTTATACAATTTATACATTTATCACGATAAATGTGTAACGTATATGTTCATGTACCTACCTACTATTTTATTTTATTTTTTTTTAATTTTAATTTTTGTTTTTTTCTCTTTCAATTTTCCAAGATCTACAGACATAAAGGTATGTACATATATGCAGTATTAAATATGTGATACAATTTTAACCATTATTGTAAGTACATACATTAAAGTACATTGACTGACAATTATTAGTTATATTACAGAAACTTTTTTAAAATTTTTTTTATTTTAAAAAATACTTTAGAGTGACATTATCTGATGGTTAAATAAAGAAAACGTTAATTTTAATTTAATTTCGAATTTTTTAATAATAATTATTATTGTGATATCCAAATATATGCATGTAGTTTAACAGAAAATAAATTTTTATTTCTATAAACAATGAAAAGTAACACAATCATAATGTAATAAATATTTATATAAACGCATCGTGAATTTTATAAAAATGATTCAGACACCATTTCGTCATAGGCTTGTTGTATACAGTGAGTGTTGTTAATATGATATTAAACATAAATATATTATATATGTATATAATACGTATATTTATACGTATAATAATGCATATTATTTAGTGAAATGTGTTACATGGATCAAGTAAGTCCCAAAACTAACTACCAAAACAACGATTTGCGAGTCAAGTCTCAAAATTTTATAACCTTCGATCATTTTCAGTGATTTAAGTCACGCTACTTTTATAATTTCCAAAAGCAATGGAAAAATTTAAATATCGTGATTTGATGAAACATTGCTTTTTAACTCAAACATTGCTTCTCAATTGATTGAAAAGTATTATCCGGATTCTGCTCCATTAAAAATAACAGTTTTTATTTGGCTTCAAATACTGATTTTAAATGGGGTCATACATACATTTATAGTAGATACTGAACGCCTTGACCGAATAAATTGCTGCAGAAAACATAAAAAAGCATTGAAAATCATGATGAAAAATCTTAAACTGAAATTGATTGCAAAATTACACGATAAGGCTTCGAATTATTTTAACACTCACTGTATTCTCCATATTTGGTCCTGAGCAATTATTGGTTGTTCGTAGACTTCAAAAAATGCTTTAGGAAAAGAGATTTGAGTCAATGATCGCCGGAAATAACGTATATTTTGAGACCAAAGATAAATAGTTCTTCAAAGACTGCATACAAAAGTTATGGATGCTTTGGATGAATATATCGCACTTACAGGAGACAATGCTAATGAAAAGAAAAAAATTTAAAAAAAATCTTTTTTTGGTAGTTATTTTCGGAACTTATTGATCTATGTGTTATATGTCAATATTTATACATACATCCGTACGTATATAATAAGTGGATTTATAATATAATAATAATAATAATATTAATGTTTATGACAACATTTTTTTTTGTTAATAGATTTAAATAATATTTATTTAAAATTTTACTTTTGATTTATTTTCAAGGGTGGTTTGCCAATACAACCGATATGTTGTGTACTACTTATATGAAATAAAAGCATTACTTGCATATGATATTTTAAATGACACTTTTTCGATATATCCATATACAGAGAGCATAGAAAATATTTTCTTTATGTAGTACTGGTATATACTGTAAGATTTTAAATAAGTAAATAAATTATATGAATTTATGACAATTTAATAATAATTTTCTTTTCTTGTAATGCATTAATTCATATTTAATTCATAATTCAATTCTTGTAATTATATTATATTCATAATTTATGAATACATCAAAATATTTAAAAGAAAAAAAAATACAAACAAATTTTCACTTACAACTTTAATAATGAAAAATTGTCTAGCACGAGTATACATATTTAAAATCAATGAATTCATTTAGAAAAATTTTAATTTATTAAATATGTACTTATTAGTATCGTATACTCTTTAATACAAAGAGGGATAAGGTCATTGAATATTATATTATATATATGTTAAAATTGCTGTCAAGGTAAATACACATACATTATTATATAGTCAATATATAGTTATTTCTTAGTCAATGTGTACAAAGATTAATCACATTTTCAAATTTAATTATGACAATAACTCGAAAGTAATTAAAAAGGTGCTTATGCACCAACAACACAGAAGTGATAGAAAATATTATTTTTTCTTGGTTAAAATTTTAATCTTGTATAATCCAAACATTTTATTTTACTTGTTTGAATTGTACATAAAATTAATTTAAAAATTTTTTAAACACTTTATAAAAGTATAATATATATCCTCTTCATATATAAGATATACATATACCTTCTTCAAAAGAAAAATCTTTACCTATACATTACATTTGCATTTAAAAAAATAATAATAATTATAGGGAAAAAAACTCATATTTGATCAAATCATTTAGATACGATTGTAATGTCAAATCAAATAGGAATAAAAAATATAAAATAAAATTCAAGAGTATCTGTATGAATGACGAGCAATAAATAGTATTCATGGTGCAATCAATTTACAAAGTATATATATAAATTTAAATGTGATTAAATAAATAAATTTAAAATTAAAATAATGAAATAAATACTTAAACAATACACATCATAAATGGTTACGTGGTTTAGATAAAAATCTTTGAGACAATTCTATTTTTTTTTTTTTTTTTTTTGTTAAACAAATAAATAATGAAATAATTATTTTATTATATATAATTGTATTCTTGAATATCACACAAAAAAAAAAAATTAAATTAATGTCTACTTGATGTTCTAAAGCGTAATGGCCGAACTTTAAGATGTTATAAATCATAACATTATTTATTTATAGAGAAGAAGTAAATTCTCGAATTTGTTCACGTAACCGAAATTAAACAAAAAAATTTCCTTACGTAATGAAAAAAAAACGAACTTTAGCAAAAAAAAACAAGAAAAAAGTGAACAAATGTCAAAATATTATGCAAAAGAGTATAATGATATAAATATAAATTAAAGTTTATACACATTATTAGTTGTTTTAGTTTTAGAAAGAGTTTTTTTTTTGTTTTTTGTTTATAAATATCATCCATATAACAGGAAATTATCATCTTTTCTTAGGTAAACAAACACATATTTTATTCCGACTATACACTTCGTATACGATATATGTACTCACTTATGTGAATGTAATAAAAATTTTAATTTTAAATTCAAAATAAAAAATCAAGAAAAAAAATAAATTATATTACATACTCGCACATACATATATGTATATGTATGTATCTGAAAACACCAGATAAACTTTGTTGTCGTAATAGAGTAGCAATGATGCGATGATGTAGGTATGTATACATATTATATTCGGTAACTAAGTAATTATATATATGATGCACGCACATTAAATGTGATAAGAGTGAGGATGCTGTACTATTTTACTCATACATATATGTTCAGTTTATTTTATTTATAAGATACATATTTATTATTTTATTTGAAATTTATATGTTAGCCAAAATATATTAACTATGATCTTTGAAAGTATGTAAGTAAGTAAATAGGCACTTAAACATGTATTTTTGATTATGCATAATATGTAACGTAATTAAACTTATACATTTTTTTTACTCAAGTGTATGCTCCTATACGCGTCTGTCTGTATACGTACATAATTGTACGAGTATATGTAATTGATGTAAAATATATACAAACTTACTCTCGTATGATATATACAAAATCGTACAATGAAGGAAGTATCATATATGTAGTATAACTGATAAACGATTTTATAATAATAAACAAGTTTACTGTCACTCATTTTATTAATATACAATTTTTTTTTTCATCTTCGCAATTTAATTTTTTTTTAAATTTTCCTTCTTTCTTTTTTTTTTCTTCTGTTAATTAGGCTTTCCTTAATGCCAAAATACACTCTAATTTTCTCCAATTTTCAGTTTTTTCTTAACAATTAATTACTTTTCTTCAGTTTATTGTCTCGCACTTTGTATAATTAATGTAATTAATTCGTATATGACAATCACAGAGATTTAAAATTATTAAATAAGATGATGTCTACATTTCTTTCACATTCATTTTTTTCCTGTTGTTGCTACTTTTGAATTTTAATTATTTTATTTTATTTTTTGCGACCTAAATTTTATGCGTATAATAATGTATGTATAATACGAGTATGTATAGACATTACTTAATTATAAGAGTCTTAATTAATTCTATCTGTTTTTTTCTTTGTTTTATTATTGCATTAACAATAAATGTTTTGCTTTTACTTTTTTTTTTCATTCCCAAATAAATAAAAAATCGCATACAAATTGGTCCAATGTATCTACTTAAACGATTATGCATTTATGTATGGACATACATATTTCAGATTTGTACACATGTTTTTACGTACATTACCTGCAATAAGTTCATATAAGGAAATCTAATTAACATCCAAAAATAAAAAAAAAACGAATAAAAGTATATAATGACAAAAATTATGTAATTTGAAAAAGTAAATATTTAAAAAAAAAAATAACTGTGATAAAATCTACTACAAAATAATTACATTTACATTATTTATAATGCACACAAATATGTACTGCATATACGTACATATTGTGTTAAACTGCTAACATATAAATATATATATATATACATATGTAAATATACATAAATAATATTAAATTCCTTAAAGAATGAAACTAGATCCATAGTAGTATGGATGCTTAATTTGAAATGAAAATATTACAGTACCACACTAGCATAAATATTACCAAATTACATGGTCAACTAATCCAAAATTAAAATCAGTTATATTTTTATAGTAGATTTTTTCTTAGTTAACCTTTTAAAGTCATTCACGTTCATACAAAATTTAAAAAAAATAATAAAATGCATTTACTTTATTCTTTTAAAGTTTGCCAGTTATACAAACAGATAGCTTAATTCTTAAAGATGTTAATTAACAATAAATATAATGTAGGTACTTGTAAACAGAATCTATACAAATATATGAAAAGAATGACCAAAGTAATGTCATATTTTTTGTTTTCATTATTAACACTTTCACTATCCAGCAACATTCATGTGAACTGACTGACGCGCTCAGTCAGTTTTTTTTTATTTATTTTTTTTTATTTTTATATATTTTTCTAATTGAAAAAAAAATGATTTATTTTATATCACATCATCAGATTAACTTTTATTGTAATCGTAATATAGAAATTTTAGAAATAAATTTATATTTCATGGTCATCGAATCAATTCATTTATTTGAATTACACACTTTAACTTGAAAACTCTATCACATCACGGTCATAACTCATTAAATTTCGCCACTACATGTGTCAATCAAATCAAGTACCTATTCAACGTAAAAAAATAAAAGTAAATAAGAAAAAGTAAACTTAACACAATTCTCGGACTAATAATAAAATTACATGCTATTTCTTTTGATAAAAAAAAAACCAAATTTATGGGTGTGTATTTACATTACACGCACACACACCTACGAATGTATTACATGTATTTTATAATTTCAATTAAATGTCACCAAAAATCAAGTTCATGAAATTTTTATTTCCATATAAAAGTATGTATGTAGATACTAACATACATTGCTACAAATAAATTGAATAAAAACAAATTAAGAAACAAAAAACAAAAAAGAGATAAAAATTAAAAAAAAAGAACACAAGAAATATTTTAAATGCAATCTGATGTATAAATTACATCATTACATGTATGTACCGTAAGTAATTTTCTTGAACATATGTACATATTCATATATAAGTAGTATGTACATATAATGTATATGCATATAATATACAATGTAACTATTCATGATGTACGAGTATGTAATATATGCATTCGGAAAAATGCACTTGAACTGTCTTACTGGCTTTCGATTTAATGGCGCAAATTTTATTTCAAATCTATACATATGTATGTACTCTTATACATACGAGTATATTATGTACGAACACGAGTATATGTTAAATTTAATGTATGAAAAAAAGATTAATTGAAGTACTACCAATAAAATATATCTTTATCAAACTAGCTGTATACTATATATAAGAATGCAACTGTACAAGTATCTATATTTTTAAGCAAACAGTATAGATACCATTATAACGTATATCTGTGTGTTGCTACTATACTTGAACGTATGTAAGTACTTATAAAATTTATATTCTGTTGCATAAATTAACCTTGAATACAAGATATAAAAGTAACAACCACCACGATACGATAAACACAAATAAGAGAAAAATTCAAATGAATTAAATAACAAAGGTTTTTCTTTTTAACAAAAGAAGATACAGAAATAAATTTCATACACATACATAAATATAAATTTGCAAGATATTAAAGAATCACGATTACATCTCGAAAGCAAATAATTTACATTTTTTACTAAATTTTTATTTTTTATCTTTTTATATTCTATTTTCAAAATTAACTAGATATTAAGTGGTAGCTGATTATCAAAAAATATATGTATATGTATAGGTATATCTCGACTTGATATTACAAGCATTAAGTACATACTCGAATACTTAAATAGAATTTTATGAACTTATATAAAATGTTTATCTATAAGTGCGTCAGAACTTCAAAATGAAAAACAGTTAACAACAGTTGATATTCACGTATTTTTTTTTGTATTTTCAAGAAAAATCGATTACACTATACGTTCTTAAAATATCGTTTGAATGTTCTCATTGGCTTCATTCAATTTGTGACCAGTAAACCCCGTCTTGTTGAAAGTAAATATTGGTAGTTTAAACCAAAAATGTTCTATTATCATAATCCTAAATAATTTACCACATTTACGTTACATTACATTACATTTACGTTATTTCCACTTTCATTTTCAACAAAAAAATAAGGACCGATCATGTCTTGAGCCCTAAGACCGCGCCCAACTGTAATTATCTAAGCATGGACAGACAATTCGTGAATCTCTTAAGAATATTTCTCAGCCTCAACCCCGCAATTTTGTTTGTTCACAAATCCATTGAGCCAGGAATTCGTTTCATCTATAAATTTCTCGCAATACACGAAACGTACGAAACATTCATTTTGATAATAAAATCGAATAATTACTACACATTGTTAAATCGTATACTTCACAATGATCACTTGTTACACAATACTTGGCACAACAATCAAAGTTTGAGTTTGACTTTTCGATCAGTGCTATCGATGTGCCCGTTTCAAGCTCTGCCGTTCTCATTGGTAAACCCTAAATCTAAATAAATTAATTTTCACCTACATTATGCAGTCTGTTCTGTTTTGTACTTACATTTGTACATAAATGAAAGATCGACAAAGTCAGGGGCAAGTTTATTTGTTGTAATTAATGTCATGGTTTAAGTGTAGAATTAATTAGAAGAGAAGCAATAAATATATGTGTAAACAATAATCACTTTTTTATTTCATATTTTCTTATTCAGTTTTTGTTTTCATATTTTTCTTTTCCTTTTTCTTTTGTTTTATTTAATTTTTTTTTTTTATTTTGTTTTGTACTGTACTCGTACATATTTAGAAAATGAGGAAAAAAAAACAATGCAAAATTATTAACTTGTTTAATGTAAAAATTAATAATGTACATTTATTATTTTCAATTAGCATAAAAATAAAATTAATTTTTTCCTTTTCATGATCTTTGTTTTTATTCAAAGAATTATTTATTTTAATTCATTTTTATATGCATAATTTTTTGTTACATTTTTCTTTTATATAAAAAATAATCAATTCAATTTTTAATTGATTGTATATTCATCATAACAACGGTAAAAGAACTATGCATGCATACAATGTACATATAATTGAATGAAAAAACAAAGAATTTTAAATGAATAAAATTTTTTCTTTTCTTTTATACATTAAAAAATAAAAAAAAAAAGTTTTTACAATTAATAAAATATTCACATGTATTTACGTACATAATGTGTATAAAAATAAAACGAATGAAGAACATCCAATAATAAAATTAAGAAAAAGGGATTACATTTGTGGCTGTCTTTTTTTTAAATGAAGGCAAGAAAAAATTATATTTTTAAATTGCTTCTGCTTTTTTGAGACAATAACAACGTGTTACTGAATAATTTATATCAGGAAGTTTTCATCTTAAATATAAAAGATTCACTTATTTTTTTTTGTATCACGGTATCACATTTTAAATATAAAAATACTCATAAATATGTATGTATGTACGTATATTTTGATATAAACAAACATACATTCGTATAAATGTACGTTTAAATATATAATATTAAATCATGTGTATATTGTTTTAAAGGTTTCACTTTCAACTTTCAGCAATATAATTTATATATGTACATAATATTATTCTGTTTATATGTCTACTTCGAAAACTTGCTTTTGTAAATCCACCTTAGCCTTAGGGTAATTTATACTTTATTGCATCTAGCATCTTATAATACATATAAATTATCAAGATGATATTATAATATGTACTTACACATTAATGGTATTTTTTTAATTTTTTTTTGGTTTTATTTTTTTGTTTTCTTTTTACTATTCAAACATACAATATACTATGAATATATTTGTCGCATTGTTCAACGAATTGTCGACATAAACATCTTAAAAAACGTGAGAGATACACATAACAAGAAATATGCATTATAATATGTGTACATATTAACAAATGTATATAATTTATGTAAATAATTTATGCAATTTTGCAATGTGTAGAACATCATATACGCACGCATTGAGGACAACAACGAAAACCACATACATACACACTAATAAATGTATTTTTTTAATGAAAATATTTTTACTTATTTATCTTCTTTTTCATTACATGCATTACATTCTTATTTTATTTTTTTTTTATTTTCTTTATTTTTTCAGACACTATACCGGTTAAAAATATCATCAGTCTCATCACCATCATCATCATCGATATTATCATCATCATTTTCAACATCTAGACTTTTATTTTTATTTAAATTTTTGATTTTTTTCGTATATTTGACTTCAAGGTATTCTGGATATCATACAGTAAATTGTCAGTATGTTGAATTTTTTTCTGATTATAAAAATAATCATCGTGATGATCTGGTAATTATGTTAAAAAAAAAAAGAATATATATATATGTATATAATATAAAAAAATGTTTAATTTGTTTTCCAATTAAAAATATAATTTAATGAAATATTATGTAGGTACATGATATTATAACTTTTTACTCAATTTCATCTACAACACATGAGCCGCTGACAGCCGAAGTTGGAGCATCCTACTAAATTTTCAAAAATATGTTATATATATGTAATATTGCATTGCTAATAGACTTCTTTTCAATACCAATGTCGACCTTGCTTTGTTCTGATAATATTAACACCTATAAGCCTATTTTATATATTGGACCATTCAAAATGTTTATGATAAGGGAAAGTGCCAGAACGGATCATCAGACTTGGTCCGCTTTGACACTGACTTTTTTATTATTCCTTTATAAATGGTGAATAAAGAATAAATTGTTTTGTCCACGAACGATACTAAGATAATCGCCTTAGATTTAAACCCTGAATTTGTCCACAATGACTACGTACCATAAAAGACAGTTTTGACCTATTAACTTGGAATTCAAGTTCTACGTACGAAAATCTGACAATTATTTTAAAATTCAATAATTACTGCTTACATCTGATTAAATCCGTTTTTAATTAGATACACTAATTTACTAAAAAGCTTAAAATTTCTCTATCCTTAAAGAAATTCAATTACTAGTGAAAATATGTCTATAGTGATTCTAATAGAATTTGTTTCTCCAATTTATCATGAATTTTACAAAAATCTAGTTTCGAGGACTCTAAAGATGTAATTTCTCTAACAAGAGAAAATGAGAATGAGAAAATGAAATTTGATTTGTCACATTAAAATAATAGTAATCACTTTTTTTCAAAATATTTACTTTTTAAAGTTTTAAATATATAATACGTGAAATAAATAAAAATAATTCAACCAGTTTTCAAAAAATCTTATTTTCACAAAAATATCTTGTTATCTTCTTAAAAGTTGGATTACGAGAAACGAGATATCAAATTTCTTGAAAATAAAATTTATTCGCCAAAACGGACCAAGAGCAATATTATTTTCTATAAATTTTATATTAAAAAACACTAAACACTTTAAAATTGAAGAAGAAGAAGTATTAAGAAAGCTTGAAAAAGAAATTGTAAAGTTATAACGAACAATTTTATAAAGTTTCGAAATTTGTGCAGGGAAAAAAAAGTTTAATTTTGCAGGCCTGTGTAATTAATAATATTGTTTTTTTTTTCTTTTGAATTTTTGGAAATAATCCTAGATACCTAGATATCAAAAAATGAAATATACATATACACACATATGTTTGCATATACGTATAATATTCAAAAAACTATACCAAAAATATGAGATCATTAGAATTTATTATACATATAAAAGTTTATATGACTTCAAATAAACTATGGTATAAAATTTAGTTATGATTTAATTTAAAATATACGTAAATAGGTATATAATATAATATAGTTTATTGTAAACAAATAATGTTTGAAATGTAAACATAACTAAAAGAAAAATACACAAAAACATATTTACCTACACAACAAATTAAGAAATAATCGTATATTTTAGTCAGATCAGATATAAATTAAATCATATTTAATAATAATTGTCATCGAAGACAAGGTGTGAACAAAATCATATTATCATTATTAGTGCTATAATATTAAATTAAAGTTAAATAACCTTGAAGAAAATGAAAACTCTATAAACATGATCATTTATACACATTAAAAATGCTTTTAGTTAATGCAGCACGAGAATTATTAATACGATCAAAATACAAAATTTAAATCATAATTAAAAAAACTTATGGAAAATTATCCCTTTTTTTCATTTTTTTAACGAAAAATATCTCATAATATTCATGTATAGGGTGTTTTTCTTCTATTTTAGTTTTTTATTCTATATTTAGATCTGTGGTGTAACTACTTATTAATGTTGAAAATTCTTTATTTGATTCCAATTTTCTAACTTTAGTTTACATTTAAGTTAAATTTTGAATTTTAACTGAAATTATTTTTTTAGTTTTCTTTAAATTTTTGTAACAGTATAAGTATTGTAATAATACCAGTTCAAACACAGATGTATATCAGTCAAATTGTAGAATGTCAAAATATTCAATAAAAAAAATTGTTTGATATACATATATAATTATACAAGATTCATATTTAATTCAAGTATAAGATTAAAATTGAGCCTAACCAGGACCTATTAATTAACGCAATTAATACTTTCATAAATAGTTTTGGATTTATCTACGATTGTAATATCTACTGTAACCGACTACTGTAACTTCAGTAGGATTTTAGAAGTCCTATACTGTTTTATTTGAAATAAAAAATTCGAATTTAAAATTTTATAAAATTCAATGACTATACGCTTTATAATAGGTCTATATACTTTTCCATAATCGAAAGCACAATAAAAATATCATATATAGGTACATTAATATATATTTAGTACATATGTTATATATAGTGGAGTGGGCCTTACTCATAAAAATTTCTTAAAGTCGACTTTATTTTAGTAATGACATGTCGAATTTAGAAGTGACTTTAATTTTGGTACTCATATAACAGTTTTAAGTTCTAATTTAAAAAAGCTTTTTTGGAAAGCTCTTTTTGCTTACTACTGTAATTTTACATATGAAATTTATAATTTTGTTATGTCAATAGTCAGTTAGTTATGTCAATATGAATAAAAAAAAAAATTTTTTTTTATTTTATGTCAAATGTTACTATGTTATGTTATGTTATATGCCTATTTTATATTTTGCTTTGAAATTCTTTGATAGTTTGATCAAAAATTAGGTTATTATGCTCGTGATTAAAGTCTCTATACTAACACTAAAGTTAAGATTAAATTTGTTATAAGTATGAAAAAAAAGTTAGCAAAATATTAAAACTTTAATGGCCAGTTTCACAGTGGGAGCTTAAGTATGAGCTTAGCTAAACTCTAAGGGAAGCTTAAGTACTTAGCTTAAGTTCGTTCGGTTTCACAGTATAATTTTAAGTGTCGCTTAGCTAAGCCGAATGAAACATGCAATTGTGATTGAAAAATGAAATATTGCATTGTGAATTACAGCTGACATCAGCGAAATGTTGTATTGTGAATAACAGCTGATATATAAGTATAGAATTTGAAAATGTAAATTTAAAAAAGTGAATGTGGAATTATAATTATAATAATAATAATAATAATAATAATAATAATAATAATAATAATAATAAGTAATAATAATAATAATAATAATGTGTGAGACGAAGATAATAATATAATAATAATAATAATATATAATAGTAATACATAATAATAATCATAATAATAATAATAACAGTTTTTATCTTATTTCAGTTCACTTTTTTTCTATATTTATATACACACATATTTATATGATACAAGAACTAATATGTATATACATATATATGTGGTTGTATCATGAATATTTATATATTATATACAATATACATATATAATTTATATATACATTTATTCACTGTGAAAATTAAATGTATAATTATTCAATTATTAATTTTGTTTTGTAATTAATTTTTAATTAATCTAAAATAAATATATTTATTTTCTGTTCACTTCTATTATTTTAATACATATTTATTTTCACATTTCTATATATAACATTCTAAAAAAATCAGCTATCACGTGTCTTCTTCTTAGTTAAGTGAAGCTTAAGCCTAAGATGTTCATCACTTAAGTTAAACCACACCTTAAACTCTACTTTTGGCTTAAGTTGTCACTGTGGAACTGAAATATTATTTAAGCTTCAACTTAAGCATTAAGCAATACTTAAGCTCCCACTGTGAAACTGGCTATAAAAGATTAATAACTTAGTTACGGTTTAGAAGTAAGGCCCATATATGTATATATATTGATATTTATTTTCAAAAACTCATTTATGATAAAAAAAATACTGAAAATATCAAATCCAAAAGATCTTTAGGACAAGTAATTTTTGACTTTTATTAATGATATCACAAGTTCTTAAGTCATGCGAATGAATTATGTACATCGTAAGTATATATGTATGTATATGTACAAGTATACATTCTACTCATTCACTGTCATAATAATTAATTTGAAAAATTGCTAAAAATCAAAAACAAATAAATTTCAAAAATAACATGTTCTTCTCTATATAGGTAATATATATGTACATATGTATATTTGTATGTATATGTTACATTAAAAATAATTTTTTTTATTACCACTTATTACCTCAGATCGAATATAAAGATATTAAGTTTTTTCTCAAATTAAAAAAAAAATAGTAAGAAAAGAGGGCATCAAACTATGTGATTTTTATCTGATTATATTATTCAATTGATGCTTGTTTATGCAATTTTTAATTTATTGTTACTAACGATACCATATTGCACTCAATAGATACACCTAGATCTGACGTACACAATGTAGTAGTGCAGTTCACAAAATTTTCAAATTTTATTAATTAATAATACAAAAGTACTCAATAGGTGGTATTAAAACTTTTCCAGTCTCTATTTATCACATAATTCTCATACCTTCCTATACTTTTTATATACATACTTTGGACAAATTTTTGAAATAAAAATAATAAGGATAAACAAAATGTATAACTATCTTTCATACTTATTTCACAATCAAAATTTCGAATACTTTATAGACAGACATGTCACGCTAAAACCATGTACATACTATGTATCTTTGTATTTAATTTATTTTTGTTTCATTTTTCGTTGTTATATTATTTTTATTTTTTTTTTCTAATTATCATTAATTTTAAAAGGGCAATACGACATATATTATTAATTTTCTCCAGGAAAATAATTTTCAATAAAAATCATATCATATTATCATCAATTTAATCTCTTATTATGTATCTGTAATACGTATACGATATTATACTCTCATTATATTACGTCGTTATGTACCTACATATAAGTATGTACGTATATATTACTTACTATATGTATATTGAATACAGATATAGATACATTCATACAAGACATTGTGTTATTATGTGACATGCATGATGAAGCAGGTGTGAAAACCACTAATAATCTATAGATTTTATGTGATGATTATATGGAAAAAAAAAAGCGTTTACATTTTCAAATACTTATCTAATAATAGACAAAACTAAAACCAAAAAAAAAAAAAATTTAAACATAATAAAAATTAAAAATGAAAAAAAAAAATTATATTCAGGAAGTTATTTAACGATCATAAGCTTGAATGTGTCTATATGTTTATTGGCACTATAATAACCGACTACAGACGTCAAAAATAAAAAGAGGTTTTACATCTATACGTGTATACGAGCATGGTAGCGGTTCTTTGATTTTCTCTGATTCTTCATCTTTTATTACCTTTTTTTTTTTTCTACATAATTGTAATTTCGAATTTTGCATAACCATAACCGCTAGTTTCTTTTTAAAATTGATATTACAAATTCGTTTCACTTGAACTTCAATATTAACCTTCAAGAATAGAATATCTATCAATTACATGAGTATATACTATATATACACTTATTTTGCAATTTGAGAAAAAGGTGAAAGATCTCATCTATCTAAGTATATGTACTAAATATTTTTTTATTATTTGCAAAAAAATAATATCTCGTTATTATTTCTCCACAAAGATGAAATTCCATCCACTCAAATTGAACATATGTACATACATAGATGCACATGAATGTAAAATTACACATTATGCATCAATAAACAGAAATATAGATTCCTATACCCATGTACATGCATATTCCTATACCCATATATGCATATACATATGTATGTAGTATAGAGACAGTACATCTAATATTTTGCTATCATGAATCTTAATAGAACACAATGAAAATGAATTTCTGAATTTGAACTGAATTTTTGTTGCCAAAACACTTAAAACATGAGATATATTTCGAAATTACTTTCAGTTATTACAATGCAATTAATTGCTAAAAAATTCTGAGTGAAAATAAAAACAAATCCTAAAGCAAAAATACAGTCAAAATTTTATTTCGAAAAGTTGAATTTTCTTATACCTAATAACTTCGCACAGTGTATTTAAAATGTTAGACGTCAAAATTATTTGTGAATAATAAAATTTTATTACCTTTCATGTACTATGTGCTTAGATCAATAATTTAAAATATTTCAAGGTAAATTGAGAACTCATCAAAAATGACTTTTAATTGAACAAAAAGTATATTAAAGATGTAAATTTGAGATGTGTTATATACATTGAAATCGTTGTAAGTCTGCACTTTGAGTCAGCATATTTTTTTTTTATTTCTGATAAACAAAATTTTTGATATTTTACAAAATTCACTATGAACTTTGAATATTACCAAATATTACTAAACCGAACCTAATCGAAATCATTTTTGTATAATTAAATACAAAGTTATGTTACACATTTTTTTTTTTTTTGTACAATAAAGATCATCACCATATATGTACATATGTTCATATGATTGTATGAAAATTTAAAGTTTTGATCTTGTATAATTTTTTTACCTTGTCATATTTTAAATAAAGTGAACATACTAAAGAGAACACGAACACGAAATTATATAGGAAAAAAAAATAAATCTAATTAATCATCTATTGAGAAATGTTAAGTAAAATATTTTTAAATTAAAAACAAAAAAAAAAAAAAATAACATAAACTATATGCTAGTTTCTGGAAATATCTTATTCATTTAAAATTAAATTGTGGCCCACGGTTAAAAAATTTTTATTTATTTACATATTATAAGTGCATAATTATTTTATATAATATTTTTCTTTGCTACCATTTTAAATTATGAATTTTGTTTTGTTTGATTTTTCTATTCATTTATTATTCAAATTCATTTGAACCATAATTCAGTCTGTTGCAAAAAAAAAATATTTTAAAAAATTCATGCATATTTTTTTCATTTTTTAGATAAAAATTCATAACTCATTTATGCATATTTAACTAATTCTTATTGTTACATATAAAAATATGTTATATGTAACGATATTATAAAAAATTACGGTTATATTCTAAGACTACGGTATAATTTTCTATCATCTAAATAAATTACATATTTTCAATTTTTAACTTCATTATATATCATTTTATTTATTTATGTTTTTTTTTTTTTGTCTTTTTCATTTCTATTTAAATTTAATGTATAGATAAATTATTCATTTCGTTATTATATCGATCATCCCGAATCTGGTGTATCACTCGATCATTGGGAAGGTCGTAAAGGAAAATATGTAAGGGGACAATACGGTTTACTGGAACCCGGAGGCTACGTTAGAAACGTGCATTATGAAGTTGACGGAGATAATGGATTTAGAACAGCAGTTAGAACAAGGACTCCAGGTAAAAATCAAATATTTATATAAAGATAAATTTAAAAAATATTAAAAATAAATTTTGTAATAATATTTTTTTCCATGTTCTATGTCTTTTTTGTTTTACAAAAATTTAATTCAATTCGATTTTAGCGAGTAAAGTAACACAATTCTTTTATTTACCACGATCACAGCCTAAAGAACCAATAAGAAAAAAGGAGCCTGTAGCATTTGTATATTGAAGTTTTTACTTTGTTTGTTTATTTAATTCGACGTTTATATATATTATTAATAAATTTCTAGAATAATTTTTTTTATGAAAAAAAAAAAAATATGTTTAATAGTTAATTTTGTAAATATGGAAAATTGAAATTGAATAAATAAAAAATTAATAAATTCGTATATGTGTTTAATGTTTACTGTATATAATTGAAATTGAATTATCATTTATTTTAATAATCTATGATTGTATTATTTATTTATCTGAACATATTATTTTATATGCATTTGCATATATAGATGTAATGTTAAGTATAAATGCATATTTTCATTTTTATAATGCATGGAAATGAAAAATTTTACACGTATTGTATAGTCGTTTCACTTTCTATAATCGCTACTGCTGATAATTTGAGTCAATTAACACTAAATTCACATATAAAAATTGTGTTAAAAATAAATGCATACACATTTATGAGTAATAAAATATCGTTGAAGATTTTTCAAGATTGTAATCTGTAATGTACAACAGACGTTAACGCAATATTTTTATGCCTGTTAGTAATCATATAGGATTTCAAAATGAACAAATAAACGAATTATTATCAGTTATCACGAAATTTTGTTTTAAACTATAGGTAAAAAAAAATCATTTTCACATAATAAGAAATTTTTTAAAAAAGTAGAAACATTAATATACATAACATCGTTGACTCTACAATTGACGCTAAATATAATTGTATTTAATTTAAAGTTTGAATATCAACGTGAATAATACCCTATAATGTGCTATAATATTAAAGGTTTGTTTTTTTTTTATATAATTGAAAAAGCAGACAAAATATTCATTTCAAAAAATCAATGAGATTTTAAACTCCAGCTTATATGCAAAAAAAAAAAATTCAGACTATTTTAAATTTCAAATTCCATTCACCTAATACACAACAGTTCAGCAGAAAATCTTATATTGTACTATTGCAGGAATTCCATAGCTTTTAAGTTTTATTACACGAAAATTTATTCGAAACTTTCAATGAAAATATTTTCCGGTCTCAATAGTAAAACTAAAGCACAGAACAATAAAGCTATTATAATACCGAAAGTTAAATTAAACCAAAACTGAGATGAGAAGTAATTCGTTAAAAAATGTTCGTATAAAATGTAGAAAGTTTCTCGCTTAAATCTTTTGTTTTTCACTTCATATAATAGGCATAATATCAAATTCAGTTTGCATAAAGCAAAATTTCAAATTTATTTATAGTATTCTGAAAATGTTTTCGATGATTTAAAAATAAAAATTATATTTATTAAAAATCTTTCGGAGAAGGAATTAAGAAAAATAAATTATTTAAAATTTTTATTTCAATGTAACGATTGTTTTGTACAAATGATTAAGCAAATTTCAAATTTTTTAAAAATTTTTGTTTGCTATTTTGAGTTTTTCCGTTTCAAATTTATTATGTTCCATATAGCAAATTAAAGAAAATTTATATTTTTAACAAATTTGTTGCATTTTCAAAAATAATCAAGCAAAAATTTTTTAACAAAAATATAGAGTCAGTCACTTCCCTGATAAATAGGCAAATGAATTGCAATTTGTAACATATGGTCGAATATTATGCTGCAATTTAAGTTGAATATATTCAAATAAATGAATCGAAATCAATAAAATGTTTAAATTACTTTTAATTTATTTATAAATCGAAGATGTAACATAAAAATGTTAATTTTTAGAGTTTTCAATTTTTTTTTCCAAAAAATTAGTAAAAAAATCAGAATTAAAAGATATCTACGATCATCTACATAAAGGATTATGTATATTTTATACACTACAAGCAACAACATTTACGTATTTTCAATTCAAAATGATCAACCTCGACTCAAATTAAAAAAAAAAACATTTATCAATTTTTTTCCATAATCTTCCCAATAAGTTTCCATACAACCTTGTCTTATTTATTATCTAGACATGCTAAAAACATATTCGTACATATTTGATTTTAAATTCAATTAAAACCGAAAATTATTTAACCATAAATTGGTAAACACAATTAAACAATCAATAAAATTTATTAGAAAAAAAATTTTTATTCGATTAAATTATAAGAGTTTTTCCTATCGATAAAAAAAATTCATTTCGTGTTATGAACACATTATTTACATACTTGTAAATATATTATATGATTTTTTTTTTTTTATTTTTTGTATTGAAAATTATACATGATCTCGTAATAGTGAATTGTATATTAAAAAAAATTATAGATACAATTAAAATTTTATTTTTTCTGCAAAAATATTTATTTTTTGTATACGAATACATTACACAAATATGTAACTTTGCATCGTATTGTAGTACTAGTACATATGTCTGTATGAATGACTGTTTTAAAACTTTCAGATTTATGTATACATATTTAAAATTCAAAATTCAGAAAAACAAAAATATCATGCGATTTATTTTTTAAATTTATACCTTATATATATTTTCCTTTCACTATTACACATTAATTTTTAGACATAAGTGTATTTTATGAATTTAGGGCGTTTTTATTTCATTAAAAAAAAAAATAAAACTGCAATAAAATTATTTTTTTTTTCATTAATTAATTTATATATTTGTAAAAATTTCTTGCATTCAATAGTTAGCTCCTTTCTATTCAAATTACTATAAATTTCATTTATTATATCGATGTAAGTGTAAATATTTTGGTATTTTATTGGTAAATAATAAAACATTTTTGTATTAAGTTCCTTTTAATTGATTATATTAAAATTAAATTCAACATTCTCATCATAATTATTCATGGAATTGATCAAAGTTAATGATTTATCAGCATTGCCATCAAATTAAAATATTTTTTTTTTCCTTAAATTTAATTCAAACTATGATTTGTACATGCATGTACATATGTGTAGCATTCATAACAATTAACCATAGTTGAATAGATTCAATCTAAGGAATTTTTATCACAAAATTCCTTTATTCATATTATTATATGCGTATACACATAAAGTAAACATAATCCGATTCCATATACATGCGCATACACAAATTCTGTTTCAAAATTATTTTTAACACATTCTTTTACAGATATTTTCTTTGGAAGAGAAAGGTGCAATGAACCAAATAAAAAATATATTTAAATGAAAATTTATAAAAAAAAAAGTTTCAAAACATAAACGACCTTGACGGTCAATTAATTAAATTTAGCATGTACACACGTTCACATTATAATATTATGTATTATGTGTGTTTTGAAGAGATAAAAAACATTATACATATTTCAATAGTACATTTTACTACCTACTTACGAATATGTATAAAATATAAAATGTAAAAATGTATACTTGCCATGTTAGTATAAGATCAATTTTCTTTTTTTAAGTTTTACCTTTTCTTCTTCTTCTTATTTTTAAAGAAGTTTTTTTCAAATAACTGTTTTTCAATTATTTTTTTTTTGAGAGAGAAGCTTAAAAAAGATATAATAATTGACGTAATACTTATGTACGCACAAGCCTCAATGCCAATGCACTTGATTAGATTCTTTATTATATACGCTAATATCGGGCGTGTACATGTAATTCATATCACATATGTATGTTGTACATATATATGTATGTATATAATCGCGTATATATGTATGTACTTAAATTTTGATTGATACGCATATTGATACTTCCATTTATGTAATTTTTGTTTTGTATATAAGTACTTGTAATATACTCGTAAGTATATACGGTAAGTTGTGATTTTTTTTTTTTTCAAATACGTAGCGTACTTACGTACATATACCTATACTTACTTATTTTTTTTTTTTTTTCAACACTTCCATAGCTAATTAAAATATAATCAATGTCTATATATTATAATAAAATATCAATCTTCAAGTCTAACTGAATATGTACTCGTATACATATACATATGCATTTATGTACATACATTCTGCATTTATCATGCGCCTTTTTTGATCCATATCTAACCTAGTGCGTAATTTAGACCTGAATTATTTTTGATTTATATCTAAAATTTTTTTGGTATTTCAAAAAAGTTTATTTTCGTTTTTCTTTTTTTTTTATCGTGTTTTTCACGCCTTTAAAAAGATATATGTACATATAACATTAATCTAGTAGTTTTGAATCATATTAGGTGGTGTTAGGTATTTTTACGTAATATTAAATGATAAAAGTGGATAAAATGGATCGTAACTAATTATATACATACTTACTTATAGTATATCTACTCTATTAATATACTATACACACTCTTGTATTTTATATAAGTACTGATACGTTTATATTCCATTATTGAAAAGCATTAAATATTGGCATTGACATAGGTTCAAAATAAAATTATATCTTTTTCAATTTTTTTTTTTTTTTGTATTTAAATTTTTTATTTTTAGTAAATGAAAATGATTGAGAATTTTATAATACAATTAACATTTTAATTTAATTTTTTTTGCTACATTTTCATATTATTACCACATGTACCTAGCCTTTAATATTTTAAGAATTTACAAAAAAAATTTTTGTAGACAAATAAATATATTCATGCTTTATGATACAAAAGTGAAGAAAAAAATTCTTCCATTATTCGGCGTAATTTTGTACATAATCAATAAATAATAGGTCAAGTGTAATGTATGAATGTAATGTACACCTAATGTGTATCTACGTATACATAGAGCATAAGTGTTGTAGATGTAAGTAATTATTGTTTAAAATGATGACCTACTTATAAAAACTCACGATATTTTTCTTTATAAACTCACGAAAAATATGTTTCTTTAATACTTTTTGATAAAACTATTAGACTATTTTTGTTATAATTGTTTTATCTTGAACAAAAACAAAAAAAAAATCATTTAAATATAAAGAATTTCACATACCTACACGTGAATTTATGATTACTATATGATTCCTTTCATTCATTTTTAAATATTTCATTAAAAAAATTTTATAATTTGTGTTATAAATTTTTATTGACAAACCGTATTAAAAAAGAACAAGAAAGAACTACATATTCTGATATTTATGTACGTAAATACATGTGACTAATTTTAATGAGTGTACAAAAAAATAGCATTGCATATTTTACATTTACATACCAAACTTAAGAAATTTATAAGTTCAAAACAAAAACTAAATTATTTTCAACATAGCAAAAACAAACAAAAAACCAAAACAGATTTAATACCTTAATAATTAGTTATTCCTCATATGGGAATACATTACAATTAAACAAAAAACTAAAAATAAATACATAAATAAAGATAAAAACACTCTCACATATTTGTATAAGACGAAGAAAAAAAAAACTTAAATTTCATTCACAAAAAAAAACAACAAATAATTGAAAATATAAAAGTTACATATGTAATACATATACATAATGTATGTATATATTATGTACATATGTTTTTTTTTCCTTCCACATGCATTAGTATGTAGGTAATATGATTTTTCTGTAATGTGATTTGTGCAATTGACCTATATTTTCCTAAATATAAATCAATAAAAATTTAAATTGAAAATACACATATACATATAGCAAAAATACCTGTACAAATGCATACATGTATATATGTATGTACTTTTTAGGATAATATACAAATTATATAATATATATACGTGGTACCCATACCACACCTGCTTATTAATAATAATAAACAAAATCAATAAAATTAAACAATAATTACTTCCATTATTTCTTACTTAATCGTAACCATAATTTTATTACTCTCATATACTAGACTAGCGTATATAATACACGTACAGATTATACGTATATACTCGTATTTGTGCATGTAATACAAATAATATATGTATATGTATATATACACATTTATAATAATTATCTGTTTATGATTATATTGTTTACGCGACAAATTTACACATTGACTGTACGTATACATACGTATACGTACGTACAGGATATGTACAAATAGAGCGCGCAAATTATAAATAATTTTCCAAATACATATATGATACAATATAATATACTTTACATATTTGTAATTACATATTAAAAAAAGAAGATAAAAAAAAAATAAAAATAATAAGTAATACTAAACCGCTACAGTCAAAATAAATTTAAAAATTGTATCATTCATATAATATGTACACACTATACACGAATATAACAAAATATGCATGTAAATGTATTTATGTAGTATAATACCATAATGTTTGAGATACCAAACTAAGTACCAACAATAAAAATAATTCTTTTATTTTTTATTCTTTTGCTCTTGATTTATTTTGATTTGATTTCAATTTTTTTTTGTTATTTTTATTACTATTATTATTATTTATGTTTTGTTATTGTTGTGAAGAAAAAAAAATATTAAAATTAAAGTCATTAAATTGAAATTGAGCCACAAATTTATATTTAGTTACGCATTACCATACCATTATAATATTTTAAAAGATATACAAAAGTTTATAATGTTTAATAAATAAATGTAAGTAGTATACGTAATATTATAGTTACAATCTATGTAAAGTACTCTATCTATCCTATGTAAAGTATGTATTTTCCTATTATAGATAACTGAAAAAAAATACAGCAACTCCAGCTTTAAATGATGATGAAGAAGAAAAATCAGAAGAAATATAAGAAGAATGAATGAAAATGAAAACAATATAAAAGGCAACAAAAACAATTCGTATAAGTAGTATGGTTATCTTTTTGTTACCTTGTAAACAATCAGTCAAGCGAACCACCACACAAAATATTTTTTATATGTGAATAATTAAAGCAAAAAAAAAAAAAAAATGAAAAATGTAAAATAAAAAAAATAAAAAACAAATCAAAAACATTTTTGGTGTGAAGTTATGTGAAGTGGAGTTTTTGATTTTAATCGCGTTTAAATAAAAAACTATGTGTGTTACATATACATACATACTAAGTATTAATGAATTTTTACCTTCTAAGTACATTAAATGTATATGTTTATGTATATATGCACGTGAATTTTATTATATGGATGTATGTACTCGTATAGTGAAATAATTTATACGTTACTTTATCTGTAGCTATGCTCAAATATATCTACATACATGTATACGTCTAAATATACAATAATATAGTAATCAAATAAAATTAAGAAGTACACAACATATAAAACCAAAAGAAAAAAAAAACATACATATACTAAGAAACACACACACAAAATGTTAATAATAATAAAAATTGAAATGAAAATTTCAGAAAAAAAAAAAACTATACAATTATACAGTTGTACTATATGTGATGTATGTATACGTTTTAACGTATAGTATATGACGACTATATTGACGGTTGACTGACGAAAAGAAATCTCCATTCAGTAGAGTTTGGGTCTCAAGAACACCCAAAAACAAAACAAAACAAAACAAAAAAAAAGCACAAAAATTTCACAATATTTGCGGATTGTAAGTGAGTGTTATATTGATTTATAATTTAAAGAATGGAAATTTTAAAAGATATAAAAGCTGAAATAGTGTAGGAGTTGGTATCAGTCGCTCAGGATTAACAATCCAATCAATAAGAAAATTAATTTTTTAAGTACAAGCACATTATAGTACTTCATTAAGTATTATAGAGTATAAAAAGGGCATAAACTAGTGAATTTTAAATCATTTAGTGTTTGAATTTTATTCAATAATGGCTATTATTCAGGTACATTAGCCCATAAAGGATTTTTTAATTAATTAATTATTTTCATAAAAAGCCAAAAAACAAAAACAAAAAAATTTTTAATACAAAATAATTTTTTTAAAAGAAAGTTTTCTAAACAAATTTTCGAATGTTAACGAAATTCTAAACGAAATTTTAAAAAAAATATATTAATTTTATTTTAAAAATATTGATATTGTGTGATATTGTAAATTGTTTTTATTTTTTGAAACAGTTAACTGTGATCCTTATTGTAGCAGCATTATCAGCAGCTGATTCTCATCATGGTTTTGGTTATTTAACAAGTCATCACGATGGCCATCATGGAGGTTTTGGTGACGGTGGACATGGTCACGGTCATGATCATCATGTCGATTATTATAGTCCACCACAATATAAATTTGATTATGGTGTAAAGGATCCACATACTGGTGATAATAAAGAACAATGGGAACATCGTGATGGTGATCATGTTAAAGGTTTGTTTATTGAATATAAAATGTAGTATAAAATATTTTATTGCGAATTAAAAGATTTTACGCCTAAATTTATACTCAGATTTATTTGCACAATAATATTTGCAATAAAATATTTTCTTTGCCATTTTTATTCATACTATTTATGAATTTATATTTTATATTTATTCATTTATTTATTTTTCATTTTAATATTTTGCAGGAGGTTATAAATTACATGAACCTGACGGCACAACCAGAGTTGTTGAATATACATCTGATAAACATAACGGATTTAATGCTGTAGTTAAAAGAATTGGACATGCCCATCATCCAGCTCATTATCATACCGAAGGACATGGACATGGTCATGGTGGACATGGTGATTACGGTTATGGGCATGGACATGGTCATGGCCATGGTGGCAGCAGTTACGCAAATCTAAATCAACACCATCATCATCATTATTAATTAAATATTTTTATATTTTTATATTATATGTTACGTATTATATACGAGTACTTATATACCAGTATATATATACAGACATCACATGTATAATGGATAATATGATTTTTAAATTTTAATATATATATTTTTTTTTTGATAAAATGAGATGAGAATTAATTCGAAATTGTAAAAATTTAGAATTTAAGCCCACCTTCTGTCATACATTTGATCAAATTTTAATTTGTTAGAAAAAAAATAAAAAATAAAAAATTGTGACAATGTATTGGACAGAAATTATACATATAGTTATAATTATATTATGTGATTTTTAATTTTTTTTTATATAATTTTTTTATCAAATAAAAAGAAATGATAATTTTATATGCAAAGAAAATTTTTGTTTATTTTTATTTCACTTATAAATTTTCAAAAAAAAAAAAAAAAAATGATAAGGAAAATATAGTTATTTTGTTCAATAAATTGTCCTCACGTTGAATTATGATTAAAGTACGCTTTTAATTTAATTAATTTGTGTAAATCTTGACTATTTATTAATTGAAATTTGAACAAAGAATCAATATAAATCTTTTCATCACATAATGATTCATTCACATTTCATATTTTTCTTTAAAGATTGAAAACAAAAATGTATTTACATATATGTATGAATAGAAATTGATGATTCTACACCAATAAACATAAATACTAATAAAGTATTAAGAGAATATTTTTACATTGTCACGCTCATCAAAGAAGTATTGCAATTTGTATTTGAAATAATCGGAAGATCACACTCTTAGCTGCAGTCTGAATTGTTAATGAAGCATAAATTCAACAACTTTACAACTGACAAATCTATAATCTATCAGTTTTTTTTTTAATTTATTTTGTTTTGTGCTTTCGAAGGTTAAATGAAGAAAAAAAATAAGCAAAAATTTGAAAATTTTTAATTTTTTTTTTTAAATTTTTGATTGAAATGATTTCCGAATGACTTAAAAATTTTATATCAATAAAATCAAAAAAAAAAAAAAAAAAAAAAATTAAATTATTAAAATTATTATAAATCGGAAATAATGTGTGCAGATAGATGTATTACACAGACTTGTATACGTGTATGTATAAATTAAAAATTTAGGTCAATTAAACCTTGAATCAATTTTCATATCGCGATCAGAGAAAAATAAATCTTTATAGAATATTATAAGTGCGTACATGCTTGCATATAGTATATTCGGATATACAATAATTTTCATTACTTTTCAATATGACCTTCATTTCATAAAACAAAATTATTTTCAAATTCACATATGCTATAGTATACAACAATTCATATTTAACTGTGTATTATTCTTTTATGTACAAATGAATTATATTTTTAAATTTGAACAAAAGACATGTTACACCTATACTCTCATATTAAAATATTTTAGTATCTACGTGCATATGTAGATAAAATATAATATACAATGAAAAACAAAAATGTATTTAGGCTATTTTTATTTTATTATTAATCTAATTTTTTTTTTATTTCTCTATAATTTTTAAGTATTTTTTGTTTTCCTAAAAATCCCATTCTAAAAATTATTTCCGCATATTTTTACGTATTAAAAAAATTTTTTAAGTTCAACTTCATACACACAGACTTATGTATATAGAAGTACATATGTATATAAGTATGTATACGATTTTAATGAATTTATAAATATACGAGTATAAGTAGTGTTACATTATGTATGTGTTATAATTATGTTATTACATTAAATTTATTCGTTAGCTTTTGTTTATGTCATGTTAAAAAAGTATTATGAATTTTAACATTATTTTTGTTTTTCCTCATTCAGGTTCATTTGATTAAAATTGTGATTTGGATTAGATAATTAAAGTGGATATAATATACTCAAATGAAAATTTCATTGGTCAATTTAATAACACACTCTGAAGGATATTTAAATTTAAATCACAGGTGGTGGGTATATAAAAATACATTTAGTAATTGTTTGATCAGTTTTATAAGATTTTATTATGATTATTTTTTAATTATAATGTAAACAATCAGGAGTTTTGTTCTCGTTCTCTCGTTCTGTAAAGATGTATCAAACATTATTTCATTGTCTATGCCAAAAAAAATTATATTCATTCAAAATTTCATTCAAAATTCAATATTCAAATTTGTTCTGTATTGTTTTGTCCCCACTTCTCTTCAGAATCGTATTTATAGTCATACATTTAATATTTGTAGATACATATATGCAGTTGTAATGAAATTACTTTTCATATTACATAAATATGTCCAATATGACTAAATATCAAATATTCATATACAAATTGTGATAAGATTATTTTAATAAAAAAATTATTTTCAGGTATTCTAGAAGTAAGTACACACGTATCCGCAATGATTCAAGATCAAATAAACAAATTTTAAATTTACTTATAAAATACATGTGATGAGAATTTTGATAATGTGAAAAGAAATTAATTCGTATTGTAATTTTATCAGTTAATAGAATAGTCCAGTATATTCCTAAAGTGATACAATCTCTTATCATTTAATGTTCCAACCAGAGTAATTCTGATTCGAATCTATTTGCTGATATCACGTAGCAGCAATATGATGCACTATATCCACTTAAAACTTTAGATGCATGCATGATGATAGAAAATTCAATCAGTAATAAAACAACTTCAGTAATTGTACTTGTATTCAGGTATTGACTTTCGTACACTACAAAAGGAAATAAAAATTTAAAATTATATTAAGATTGTTATTCTCAAGTATTATTACACCAAGGATCAATAAATTGAAAAAATCCAGTTCACTTCTTTTTTAATTTCTTGTTTTCAAGCTAAAAATGAACTAAAATCCCCAACAAATCTTGTTACGTCCTCTATTGCATTATCAACTAAATAAATCTAGAAATATGAAAAATTCATTTTTAAAATATTTTCCGACTTAAAGTATATACCTAATTTTTTTTATTGAAAAAATAAATAAATATTAATTTTAATAATGATAAAAATGCTTGTCAAATAGTTGGCAAATGATTTTGTAATAATTAAATATTAAATTCTATTTTTTTGAAATCATTATATCATGTTAAGTCAATCATATACCTATATGTAGGCATGTGGTACATATACCTATTCGATGATTTGTTCAAATAATATATGTATTCTCATATGAAATTACATTATCTCTGCTGACCAATTTTTTATTCAAGAAATATAAGAAAAAACCAATGAAATAACTTATAGTTAAAATACATCTTAATAAAATTTATATCTATCGTAAATTGTACGCACTACGTGGCTACGCATACACTCATACATATGTATATACATATATATTGACTACAAATGACATAAAAATATTTTAAATTTTCAATTTCATATTTTCATATATCACAAATGGTATTCAATTAATGAATTTTAAAAGTGTTACAAATTATTAAATATATAATAATAAAAAACACGTCACACACACACACATCGACATATTTAATAATATTTAATTAACATTTTTTTTAGAAATTCTTTCTGTTATATTTTCATTTTTGTTTTTTTTTTATCTTCTAAATAAAACCATAAAACTCAATTTGAAAAGATATTTTTAAATATAAAAATAATATTTATTTATCTTTATCCATAATAGATTAGTAATTTATGGAGTATATATGATATACTTTTTCAGTTAAAAAAAACATGATTTCCTACAATTTTTATGTTGATGAAGAAAACAAGTTTATAATATACGTGTCATATGTGCATGAATATAATACAAATTTTTTTTTATTTTGCATTTCGATCATATTCTTTTATATATTTTGCCATACCATTAGTTTAGTATGTACATATCTATGAGTATAAATAAGAAATTTTCCTTTTCAAAGCATAATATGGTATAATCGAGTAACATGCCATATACCAGAATAAAATTTTTGAAAGTAAAATTTCCTTTCAATATTTTTCTTAGAAAAAAAATTATTTTTATATTTATACATATGTAACTGTAATACATAGTGGGCCTTACTTATAAAAATTTCTTAAAGTCGACTTTATTTTAGTAATGACATGCCGAATTTAGAAGTGACTTTAATTTTAGTACTCATAACAGTTTACTAAGTTCTAATTTAAAAAAGCTTTTTTAGAAAGCTCTTTTTGCTTACTACTGTAATTTTACATATGGAATTTATAATTTTGTTATGTCAATAGTCAGTTAGTAGTTATGTCAATTTGAATAAAAAAAATTTTTTTTTTATTTTATGTCAAATGTTTACTATATGTTATTTTATATGCCCATTTTATATTTTGATTTGAAATTCTTTGATAGTTTGATCAAAAATCAGGTTATTATGCTCTTAATAACGACTTAGTAGAGCTCTGGCCACGATTAAAATTTAAAGTCTCTACTAACACTAAAGTTAAGATTAAATTTGTTATGAGTATGAAAAAATAGTTAGCAAAAGATTAAGTTCTTATTAATAACATAGTTACGGTTTATAAGTAAGGCCCAGTATGTAGGAAAACAGTTGTATAAAAATGAGTACGTATGTTTATGCATGTAGTATGTTTTGACCATGCACTATATATCCATATTTGTATGAATATTATTAAAGATACATATACAGGTAAGGAATATTGTAAATGTGAAAAGCAAAATATTATGTGGAGATATTATTTTTTTGTATAAATAAATTGTAATTATAATATTGTACAAATACATAAGATTGCGTGTGGTATAGAGGAGTGATTACATCTTAGTTATATGTTATATACAGCAGTGAGTGACTACAATATTTGTAATTAGTAACAACATAATGTATATAACATGCTGTTTTTACTCTCGCTTGCTATATTATTAGATATATTTGTTATACATGAGCGTAGTATATGTTTTAGTTAATCAATATAATCTATTCCTATTAAAATATTAAAATGTCTATCGAATTGAATATTGTATTAGAGGAGCAGAAAAGCCTGTTATTTTTACTTGTTATAAATAATATAGCGAATATATACATATATATTCATACTTGTATATTATTGTACTTACTTCTTTTAAACTGTACTTCTTTTACACTATAAATTTGTAAAATACATAATTCATAGTTCTTTTTAATTCGATTTCTTATTGAATTTCTTGATATGGCAATTCAAGATATAAAAATATTTTTTTTAATGTACTATATACATCATACATTATAAATATACAACCATAAAAAAGGAAAATGAAATTGATTTTTTTTTTTTTGTTTGAAATGATTTTAGATTAAACTAAAACTTCATAATATCAATAATAAAATATGTGCACATTTAATTCAATTTATACATATGTACATAATTTATACATAGCCTACATTATGTGTATATGTGCATATGTATATTCATGCTAAATCGAATTTTATTGAAAATATAAATTACAAAATTGTTAAAATAAAAGCAAAATTTATTTTTCATGGTCAAGGTATACACATGATTATATGGCTCATTGCTCCTTGTACAAAATATAAAATTTTATGTATATACTACAATACAAATGCATGTAATGTTATGTATCTGAATTATTGCATTATTATTAATATTGAATTAAAAGTATATTTTCTAAACTTTAATGTGAACAAAAAATGTAAAATAAAATGAAAAGTTTATTTGTTTTCCTTTATAATTTACATAAATTGTTGTCTCTTCTTACACTCTAAGACAAAACAAACAAAAAAAAGGAAAAACTTGATTAAACTTGAATTTTAACTTTTCTTTTCTCTCAAAACAAAAAAAAAAATGTTTGATCGTGATATGTGTAATGTTAACAGGCATACACTAACATTTATGTTAAGATTGAAATCTGTTTAAAATTTATGCATTTCATTTTGTCATATATATGAACTCGTGTGTATACACAATTATTGTTGTACATATGCATGGAGAAAATATCAGTGCATAGTTATAATACTTCATTTTTCTTATTATTACTTCTATTTTCTTTTATATTTTCATTTCAATCAATGAATTATTGAGTTTTATTTATTTTTATTTCAATTAGGTGCCGCCGCGCATTGTATGCGGTAAATCAAATCTATACATATCATATACATATACATTTTATACCGTTTCAAAATAGAAACGAAGATGAGTTTACAACAGAATGTGATTTCATGAATACAGTACCACGGCTCGGTAACAAATTTCATTGACATAAGAGGGGTATTTTTAATTTACTTATATAAAAAAGATATGTATACATTTATAGTTTATAGTATTTTAAAGAGCATATACTAGTTTTAATGAAAAATAAAACAATTACAATTTCAGTAATGAGTATATATAAAAGAGGATATTTCAAATAAATAGAAAATTAATCGTTATTTTGTCCTTGAATTGTGATCATCGCAAAAATTTTACATAAATTTCATTATTAAATATTTGTTCATATTATTACATTCATATAATGTTAGTGTATAGATGTATTCTAAATATAATTTTTTAAATTAATTTTTTTTTTAATATTTTAAACTGTGAATTATAATAAATATAAGAATAAAAGTAGATAAGAAATTGAAAAAAAAAAAACAAAATTAAATTAATTAATTTCTAATATAAACTGGATACCAATCGAGAAAGTTAATCATGTGGACATCTGTAAGTTATACAATAAATTCATATATACGCATAAAACATATAAAACTTTCTCAAATTTTAAGTGAAAGTTTATGAAAATTCATTGTTTTTTTTTTCTTAATTTCACAAATAAATTTATATTTTTCAAAGTGACGTGAACGGACATATCTAGAATATAGAAAAGAAAATAGAATCATTTTTAATGAATTATAATTGAAAATAAAATGGTTGATAGAATTTATTCATTTAAAAGAAAAAAACAAAAATTTTTTAAATTTAAGATCTTTTACTATATCCAAATATATCCAGCAGGTGTGATTCTATTGAAGTGCAAAGAAAAAAAACAAAACATTTAAATACTACCCGTGTAGTTAATTAATAGTTTTGTTTGTTTTTACGAACCTTAAAAAATACAATATAATTTCTTATAACAAAATTCTGTAAAACATATGAACCATTAAATCTAATCAAAATCAATTTTATTAAATTATATACATATTTATTTATTTTTTATTGAAGATTTTTTTCTTTCATTTTATATAATTTTATTTTATCTTTTTCTCTGTTTCTTTTAACTTTATGTACTAGAATATACGAATAAAAATTCAATCAAATTAAATTATTTCATATTTCAAATAATTTCAAACCACAATAACCGCACTGAAAACAACATTTTGACAATAATATAACATTCCATTTCATTTTCTACAATAAATTAACATCAAAACTGACTTTTTATAGTTCCCAGATCACAACTGAAAAGCAATATTCATATTTTTTTTACAACATTATGTGACCATTTTAATGTACTGTACAGAATACATATAATACATTTATTTTAATTTTCAATTCTATTTTATAAAATCATAGGTACTTATATATTGAATAATAAAATACAAGAAAATAATTATTATTGAATCGTTTTCGTTTATTTCAACTGAATGTAACTTGTAGTTCATTTTATAAAGCTTAAACAGAAATATACACCTACTTGTATACGTAATCTATGAAAACGAAAAGAGATGTGAAGGACAAATATCAAATTTACTATAACGGATTTCTGTATTACTCTACAAAAATATTTTATATGTAAGCTATTATAGATGTAAAGCATCTGCACAAGATAGATTCATACATGCATGTAGATGAATAATATTATACATACATTAAATACATTAACGGCAGGCACATATACATATATTTCTAATTCAAATTCGAATGAATTACGATATTCTGATAGCTTTAGATCGTATAATTTGTTATATTCAATTAAAAAAGATTTTTCATGTAATTTAATCTAAATATTTGAATAATGTAAAATATTTCATGATCCATTTATTATGAGTATAGAGATCTCGGTAAGTAGACGAAATTAAATTGCGAAAAACAATTTTTCTACTTCATAAATTTCAAAAAAGTATTTATTTTTCCGTTTATTATAATTATTGAAAATACATAAAAAAAAAATATGTGTTAAATAAATAATTATAAAAACTGATATCTTATGTGCCTGGAATAAGAAAAATATGTATGTAAAATTCACAAGGCAGTCAATATAAATGATCGTATATCTACAATCTATACGCAAAGCATCAGTATACCAATATTACTCTTATTTTACGCTTATACTTTAACAGAAAACTTCGGTACAATTTAATTCTAATCTCTTAAAATCTTTTTAAAATTTTCAAAACTAATTTTGGCCGCAATTAAAGTTTCATAATATTAAATATTATAATATAAGTTTAAAAATATTTTACTATGAAATAAATTTAATTATTGAAACTACTAATAGTGTTGGTTGTAAATTTATTTTATTTTGATGGATCAATGAAGCATTTACCTCTAAAAAATCACAACTAAATCAAAACATAACATTAAGATTCAATTTAATTAAGTATAAATTTTCTGATTCTCGCGCAATATCGAAAAAATGACTGTCGCGGTTAAAATAATAAATGAAAAAATAAATTTTTAATTGAATTACAGTTTAATAAGCGTGTATCACTCAAGCAAACATATATGAAAAAAAGAAACCATTCACATTCCTTTTCAAATTTAATTTACAAATTCTATAACCTATAATATTTGCAATACCTACTATATATACAATAATTACATATATAAATTTTAAATTTAATAATCATACTAGATCATTCTTATCATACAGAAATAATCACCGCATTTATATTATACATTTTTCAATTACTCTCTTGTTTTATATATAAAAATGTGTAAGCATAATTTAAATAAATTATCTTACGATAAAGCTATATAGCTTTAATCACTTAATTTTTATAAAATAATTAATAAATTGAAAAAGTATCCAAAGAAATAAAAAATCAAAATTCATAATATAAGTACATATAAATAAAATACTTAAATATGAAAAATAAATTTAAAAGAAAATATAAAAGTCATTTTAAAAAAAAATTGTTCAATGTATGCACATGTAAAATAAATACATATGTACATTTTTAATATACTCTTATATATATGTAGTACAAGAGTATTTCATAATAAAGATCTTTTATTAATTATATTAAAAACACCAATCTATAAACATTCATCTAAAAATTCCCAATTATTAAAATTAATTAAGCTTGTAATGTAGCTCGAGGGAAAATCATTTTAAAAATATAGTGTACGAGTATATTATATTTTAATGAAAAATCAACAATTTTATCGTCACTTTTAAAATAATGTGCACATTACAATCATGTGGTATTGTATGTGCGAATATGCACGCTTACATTTATGCATATAATATCAGATAAAATTATGAAAATTTTTTCTCCCGTTTTTCTTCTGTATATGTAATTTGAATGTACAATTCAGATGTACAAAAGGTGTGCACAATACATATACCTATAAGTAGTGAATATTAATTTGAATAACATAACTATGCTATGTATTTACGCACTGATACATGAATGAAGTTGCCTATATAAAAAATAAAATTATTTACTAAAGAAATCATGTACACTTATAGTACTAAACATTTGATTTAGATATACAATGTGTGTACTTATACACGAATTTTAGATACATTTTGATAAAATTGAATATGATATTTTTGGTCATATGTGTACAGATTATATGTACAGATATAAAATGTTTACATGTACTGTACAATATTTTTCTTTTGTAGATTACAATAATTTTAATTCAATAAATATTCATAATGAATTTAATTTTGTGTATTTTTTCAATTCACATACAATCACATATATAGTTAATGTATATGTAGATATCCAAAGTAAATCTGTATTTTTATTCATATATTTTTGTATGCATATATGTACCATAGGCAGTCCCAGAAGTACCCAATTTAATGTTTAAATAAGGGCACTTTGTTTGAAAAAATTCAGTATGACAGAAGGCACCAGCTTTTAAAAGTTTATGTCTGAGATTTCATGACTAAGTTGTTTTGTCTTTGTCTAACAGAATCAATAGCAAACATTTTCATTAAATATGTAAACGCAAGGAAAAAATTGGTCATTACTATGTGATACCACAGAGTAAAATAACTATAGTGGTGATACAATACTTTCATTTAATAGGTCTCTGTCAAACCAATATTTAAACTGAGCTGGATCTTACTATGAGGGAGTCTGTTCCTTTATTTACAACAATAAAATACGAGTATAAGGTGACAGAGTGCGAAAGTTTCTTACTATAAAAAGATATCCAGTTATTGAAAAACTCTGAAAAGTGTATACATATTTAAGAATGTAGTAATAAATAATAAATATATGTTTTTTTCAACATTTAAATATTTTTTTCATTAGGCCGGGTATGTCTGGTCCAACCTTCGTATATATTTAAAAATTTATTTACGATATTAGAAATTTACCTATACAATTTTGTTGTCTTATATTCGACTCCTTTTTAATATAATCTTATTAATGCACATATATTTCTCACTGAAATTTACTTCGTATAAATATGCATCTACATATATATACACATGTATCCATATCTAATGACACTTTTGTGAAACAAACGAAAAAAAAAATGATATATAATTATAATTGCGTTACATGCAACTAATTTTTATGAGAATTTAATTTTTTACATATTTTTATTATTTTCTTTTTTTATGTACAAATAAAAATAAAATGCATTCGTTTAGTTTAGCTTTTGTGCGTACTATATATACATATATCTGCACTCA
The DNA here is from genome assembly GCA_951394055.1 of Villa cingulata. NCBI lineage: Eukaryota > Metazoa > Arthropoda > Insecta > Diptera > Bombyliidae > Villa > Villa cingulata. The sequence goes on along the minus strand of OX596021.1, from coordinate 35,581,752 downwards.
TAATTCACGAATATATTCAAAATGTAGTGTAATATAATGTATAGTATATTAATTAAGTTTTCAGTTTTTGTCTGAAAATAAATTTTTAATAATGGTAATATAATTGGCAGCTCAAAGAAATAAATTAAAATACAAAAATCGCTGTAAGAAAAAAAATAAAATATGTATATGTAACGAAAATTAAATAAATGTGTAACACAATCATAATAATGTTTTAATTGTACCTACATAATACATACATATGTACATATATATAAAATTTTCAAGTTGAAATTTAAAATAAAATAAAAGATAATTATTGTAACAACGATATCATATGTATGTACATGTACAATGTACAGCAAAAACAAAATTTATATAAAAATATTTTTATGTTCATATAAATAATAAATCATGAATATACAGTGAATTATACATAATATGATACAGTGGAATGCAAAAGTCTTTGTACATCTTCAAATTTAAACTACTGTTGCCTATAAATCATAATGAATATGAACACATCTTCCCATTTTTCGCCACAAATGAAATCCTGATATTATTCTCAATAATATTCCGGAATTTCATTTTCATACCTTTGTTCCCAATATTTCGAGTCAAAAGCTTTTGTGCACCCATTTTAATCTTATATAATTTTTTATTCGATTTTTCTTGGTAATGTTACGAAAATATCTTTCTGTAAAAATTTGTTTTTTTTTTTTTTTTTTATTGTATTTTATGATAATTAGCATACTCAAAAGCCACTTTTGAACTCTATTTGCGTCCGTTCACAAAAATTAAATCTAGTTATACATATGTATGTGTATTAAACATGAATCTTAGATGATTTTTGATACCAACTTTGTTTCACTACTCATTACGTTAATATAGTAAAATCAATTATGTATTTTATTAGAAGAATAATAAAACTTTCTACTAAAACTAAAACACTTAAACACACCAAGAGCTTATTAGGAAGAGAGAATATTTTACAAAAATTTGTAGGTGTACAAAGATTTTTGACATCCACTCGACATTTACCTACATATTATTTACATTTATATTATTTACATACATATACATAAGTATATTTTACTCGTAATTTAAACTTTTAATTTTAACTAATAATGAAAATGAATTATAACAAGATATATTTATAATGTGTATCCTATGTAATATATATGTATGTGTACGCATTTTATTTTATTTAATTTTATTTTACTGTTTTTCTCATTCAACAATTTATATTTTGAACAGCGCGAATTATATTCTGGCATATTATAATATTAAAAATTATATGCACGTTGATACATAATATAACAATTAATCAAGTTGATCAATATATAAACAAAAAATAATAATAAATATACATATATGTATACTGCTGTGTATAGTATATTGTATATACATAAATATATTTATCTTTCTACTTCTTAGTTTGAAATATTTTGGTGTAATATACATATGTATGTATGTAGATTATTTTTCTTTCATTCGACGAATTTAATATTTTATCGAAAACATTTTAATATGGATAATGTAAGTACATATTTTTGTGTTTTACATTTTGATTTTATCAAGATAAGGATATATACAAGGTGAAATCAAATTATTTAATAAGTATTATATATACATAATATATAGAATTTCCTCATTTATACAGCATACGTATATCTATATATGTATATCTTTTTTGGCCTTTATATTATATTTAATCTGAAATAAAAAAAATATACGTAACTACATACAAAAGTTCACATTTGCATAAGTAGTATTATCTATATGTACCCACATATATTATGGAAAATATAATCTGATATATTATAAAATAAAATAACACTACATAACTATTTGAAAGGTACATATACATTGAAATTTAATATTTTATAAAAATTCTAAATCGAATAATCGTAAATAAACTAAATAAGAGTAAAGTGTATATAAAAAGTTTAAAAATTTGTTTAACTTTTACATCAGTTTTAATCGTCTCAAATTGAAGTACATCTGCGAAAAACAAAAAAAATATATATTAACGACCTGATAGTAAAGAGATTTTTCATTCTGTATAATGTAGCATTGATTTCAATATTATTATGAACACAAAATTCAAATATCAAATTTCAAAAGTTTTTATAATTAAATTTTATTTAAATTAAAATGTCTTTCAAAAATCATATCTAAATGTATTTTTAATAAAATACGCGTAAATTCTCAGATTTAGATGGTTGTTTATTTTGATGAAAATTGTAGCCGTTAACAATTTATAATGTGAAAAACTACTTCACTCAATTATTTAAAACCAGCATATATGTACATATACATATAGGATTGTTCTATTATCAAAATCTCCAATAATTTTCTCAAACATTCACGCATTGAATTCATGAATAGCTATTCGAATATTGTGTGAAATTTTCCTGGCTTTTCTATAAATAGACTTTGCTTTTCAAATAACCACAAAGAAAATAATATAATGAGGTTGGATCATATGACCTAAGTAACCAAATTGTGTCACTATCACGTAAAATTACTCGACCTAAAAATGATTCCACCAACTCAAAAATTACAACAAACTTTACAAAATTATTGTGGATGTAACGATTTTCTGAAATAATGAGAAGATTTTCTTTTATACCCAAATGTAGCAATTTTTTTCACTATTCTTTGAATATTCGATTCAATAATTAATTTCGCATTCTAAAAAAATTATGAATATATTTTTCAAAAGATCAAGTTTTTATTAGAAATAATGTTTCAATAATTTTAATACGTGATTGTACTGTATAAATACGCTTTCATGATTAAAATTTTAACTGTAGGTTTCAAAAATAATTCACCCTCTATCAGAAATGAGAGACTATATCTATATAGGTTCGACTAAGATTAAGTATTTTAATTCTACTAATGGTTTCTAGTTTCTATTTTTAAAATTTTAACATCTAGTTTGAGATAGCATTCACATCAATATATTTATATTATATATGTATTCCATACTATTATTTAGTGTGCAATTTTCCTAATTAATTTCTACTTTTTCCATAGAAAAAAATTTAATATAATTTTAATATATTTTTTCATATATTTTAGGTAAAATTAAAACACATCTTCGAGATAACTGCATATATAATAATTTTGAAAATAGATCACATTATATCAGAAGATGATATGTTATCATATGCACCAGAATACGTAAGTATAATGAAATTTTTTTTTCTCAAATTAATTTTAAAAATATTTCTAATTAAATTTTTCAGATCGCCTAAATTTTTATTATCTCATAAGTATGTTTAAGAAATAAATGACAGATTTCATCTCATCTACATTACATATAACATTCAATTAAAATCGAATTATTAATTTTCATAGACGAAAGTTTTAAATATCACCAACTTAATGATCACAAAGTCATAGATTCGATTCTTGTGTCAAACAAAAATAAAAAGGAAAATAATTTTCAATTTTTCTAACTTATTTTAAAGTTTACATTACCCCCAAAAATTCATCAATTTACTGGAAAAAAAAGTGTTTATACATGCTGATCCAAGTATAAGTAGACTAAGCAGACAGCAAGTAACTCATGTATTATTTGGTAAATAATAGATCAGTTTTTTCTTAGCCATATCACGTAACTGAGATTGTTTTTCTCTTCAAACAAAATAATTGAGTGGTTTGCAATCCACACATTATACATTGTAGGTGCATACGTGATATTTATAAGTCTAGAAATCACATCAATGGAGACTCGAGTCTGATATGTATACTGTATCGCAATAAGAAAATTATTAAAAAATTTCCAAAAATTATTTTTTTTTAAATAATATTTTAACAGTCAAATTAAAATGTACATAGAAATAATTCGTAACGTAAAATCTATAAACATATATATATTGAATATTTAAACGAATTACAAAAATGTTTCATATGAAATCCTTAAAAAATTTGCATGCAATTTAAATCTAGTAATACATTGGGTACTCATAATTTGTAATAACGTCGTATTTGCAATAACATAGGCATAGTTTTAAAACTAGATCTTACTGAATATTGAAAATAACGAAATGAAATGCATTTTCTCATTTTTTTTTATTACACAAATTTAACAGACATTCTTCTTTCGTTTTTTTTTTCTTTGTTTATTACACTTTATTTTTTTTTTCAACAAATAATAAAAAAGCAAAATATACATAATATGTATGTACGATGAATGAACATGAAACACATATTTAGAAATATAAATGCGTATACCTACCATTAGGATTAGACTAAATCTTTGAAAAAAAGTGAAATTAATTATTGCATAAAATTACAATAACTTGGCGCTTAATGCCACATAAATTATCTAGAATCTTGGGACTGGTCTAATACAATTAGGTCAATTTTTGATTATATTAACAATTCACATATTATTCAAATCTCCCATGGAATCAATTAAAAACTTGCTAAGTGTTGCAATATATTAATTCGTTAAATAAATTTTTAATAACGCGTGTATGTATTATATGTACGAGTACATATATACTACCATACGAACGAGTATGTATAAGTATTTTATATAGTATATATTTTGATATTATGTATTTTGAATACAAAAAGATCAAAACCAAATCAAAAAAATATTTCATGTATAATAATATATAATAATACATACATTATTTAAAAACAGAATTACATATAGAACATGATTTTTCTTTTATGTCATGTATTACCATTGAATAAAAACAACACATACACGTAAAGAAAAAAATTATTTCCACCTCTATGTACATTATAGTATGTAATGTCTAATATGCACATTATGATAAAAAGCCTAAATATGAATTTTGTTTAATTTTATTTATTTATTGATTTATTTTTTTTGTAACTGCGGATTCAATTTTTCTTTCTCCTTTTCGATTGCATACGTGCATGTATATTATATTGGTTATATGAAGTCCGCGCGTATACATAAAATTTTAAAATTCATTCACAGTAAAGTAAACAGATTTTATTATTAAATTGACCGTATACTCATATGTTATAAAGTTTTATTGATCTTTGCATGGGAATATTGTGTATCTCTATGTAGCATGTAATGTGCGTTACAAGAAAATTGTAAAGCAAGTGGGTGGATTTTATTATGGCATATAGAAACAGACGCACAAAAATACATATGAGTATGAACATTATGCAGTTATACACTCACTGATTTCTGTGGAAAAATAAACTGAAATCTGAAACATATAAGATTAAAAAATATTTTATACTCTAATATTGCCTAGGGCATAACCTTCTTTGTAAACCCGTATATAGCCGCAGCTATACAATAAATGAATGATTCAAAAATAAATTGAATTGATATTTTTCGTACTTATACGACGATATATTTATGTATATATTTTGGAAAAAAGTATCATAGTTTTGTTTTTATTTTAGAATTATCATGATGGACAGCAATCGATAAAATGTCTAAATGTATTAAGAAAATGAGAAGAAAAAAAATACAATAAATTATGATTACATGATTATTTTACAAAAATTAAAATAAGAAAAAAAAAACAATGTATTAAACAAGGTAGTATATGTTCTAGACTGTATATATTTCATTGTATAAAGACTAAAAAGACTCATGTCAATCAGAAAATATTTGAAGTTTTAAAAAATATTTTTAAAAAAAAAAATATATATTTATACGATTCATTATTTATCAGAAAATTTAATATTTATTGAAAAATTAAAATTAAAAAATTTTGATAAATTAAAAATTAAAAAAATCTTAAAACGTCAATCTTATGTTAAATGTTTTATATGTTTTTTATTATTCTCAACTCGAAATGTACGGTTTATATTTTATTTTGATTTTGATTTTTTTTTTTTTTTTTTTGCTTCAAAATGTATTCAGGTCACTTGCGCATAGAGATTTATAGTTAAAGCATATTTCAGGCTTAGTTAAAAATTAAAATTTTTTAAAAATTATAAAGAGAAAAAAAAAAGATAAATTTTTTATTTCCAATAAATGTTATATGTACAACAATCACAAATTCTGTAATAACAATTACATAAATGTAAAAATGAATATTTATGCATACATTATGTATTTAAATTATACGTACACGTACTTAAATATTTGTAAGTAAGTATATTGATGTACATATATTGCATAAGTATGAATACATTATATATAGTATATAGAAACATATAAGTACATATTTTTCTTTTTTATTTTCTGGCTTAAGGGTAAAAATCACATAAACAAATCACCTATCAATTAAAGTTTGATGTGAAATTAACATACTAAAAACTGGCAGAACATATCTTATGAATTCAATCATTTTTCATTTAAAAAATAAAAAAAAATACTTATGGAATACATATATGTATATAATATCCATTTGAATGGCTATAAATAATGTATGGTACAGAGTTAGTAGTGTATATTAATTTTTATTCATTTTCATTTTTCTTACGTTCCTTAAGTATTATAAAATCTAAAATAAAATATTATGTATTTATACTAATATATTAATATGTACTCGTATATAAAACAATATCTTTCTTATTTATAAAAATATGTAAAATGTAATACACGTATATATACTCGTACATTTCATGATATTAATATCATACATTATATTATAATGTAGATACACGATATGTAAAAATTTTATATACTCTTGTATGTATATAATATTCATTAAAAGCAAATAATTTAGCACTTTAGATTTATATTACATACGAGTATATTATATTATGCAGTAATTTTGATTTCTTGTTATTTAAACTCTATGCCAATCAGTTGTCCACTTTGATCGAGCGAAACTGCTAATTAAGAGGTTTCATTTTAAATATGTATTCGATTTGTACATATGTAAGTAATTTTTTATTATTACTTATGTACTCATATATTAAATATACATTTCGTTGTACTTACATATACAGTGGTGAAAATTCATATAAAATCAGATCAGTATTACATTGAGAAAAATTTTATTCTTGACAAATATCTTTATTTTGTGAAAAAATTTAAAATATTACTAAAATATACAGGAATGTTATATGAAATCACAGTTAAAAACTAAATAATAGAATTGAAAAATTATAAAACCAATAAAAAAAAAATGTTTAACAAGGTTTTCAATACAACTTATTCAATTGAATTCTATCCAGCTTTAACAGCAATTTTTAGTTCTTATGCCTAATGAGTTGCCTACCTACCGATCTTGTCAACATTCACAAGTTCTGCAAGAATTCCCGACAAATTCTCAATCAGATTAAGATCAGGACTTTGGAATGGCCAGTCAAGAACTACATATGTGATTCTTATTTATCGCAACCATTCTTTAATCTCTTTTAAAGTATGAATTGCCGCATTTTCACATTGAAAAATAAAACTAGCTCCTTATATGATTCTTCAGATTGCCTACCATACTACATTCTTGTAAAAGTTCTATATATTTTCTTAGAATTAATTCTGACAGGAACTCAAACAAAATGCACTTTTACATGGCCTGTGCTTTTTATTGCTGTCACATTTCAAATTTTTTTTTAAATTATCACCAATGTTTACAATCTTCATATTTTAGTTTCAATTTTGTAAATTTTTCAAAATTTACTTTTAATTATATTTATTTAAAATTTTGTTTTTTTTTTCTTCTACGTTTCTTTTTTATTTTTATTTTTTTTTTTATTTTTTTTTGTACTTTAGTTTAAGATTCTTCATGATCTTTGTACAAAATACCGAATCTTTAAATAAATAAGTAAATTTGTTGTCCTGAAACAACCATTTTACCATAAGCGCAAGAACTTTTGCTTCTCTTGCCTCTGATAAAAATGATGAAAATGTTAATTTTTCTGATTTTACTTAATAAATTTTATTTTTTTCGGGGGCTTGAATAGCTCGATGGTTGGGTGTCGGTCTTGTGATCTTGAGATCACGGTTCGAAACCCACCCAGCGCGCTACTCTTGCCCAAGTCGATCATTAATTTCCCATCAGCAATGTACAACAGTAACTGATTACTGATGATAATCAGTGACAATACATGTGACATACAAAAAAATGACAATAAATTACTGATCGGCGGTGCCATAATGGACTGAGTATCCGCGTACACTTAATATATACTATATACATTGTATATATATATGTATATTTATTAAAAAAAAAAAAAAATTTTATTTAAAATTTTCAGTAGAAATTGGCACTGATTTTATGGGTACTTACTTCAAAAATGTTGTTTGAAATACACTTCGTAGTACTTACACTAAAATAAACAATTAATAAGGATTTTAGGTAACCAAAAAAGGATTAAGTGTTATCAGTAAATTTTGTTAAAGTCATTATTTGTATTTCATTACAGCCTGAAATTACGAAAAAAACATATTACATATCACCTTTGTACAGTAGATGATTTTATGTGAATTTCCACTACTGTATATTGTATGTACATTTACGAATTAGCAGATAACATACATTATTACATATGTATACATACATACTATTATATATATGTATATCTGTCTGCATAAAATTATGTACGTACTTTCATATTTTAGATATTTATATATTATTTATATCACCTAAATAAGTGACGATGGAATTTTATTAAGTATTTAAAAAATTTATTTTTTTTTTATTTTTAATTTTAGTTGAAAAAAAAAAACATCTTATTTTAAAATTTATTTCTTTTTTTATACATGAATTTTATAAAATATATTTGAAATGGAATTTTTCAAAAACTAATTAGTCTTAATCTTTAAATACTAAATGAACGATAAATTAAGATCAAAATATATTTAATTTATATCAATTCTTATTGACAAAATGGAAACCTATTGAAAAAACTTTTTTTTTTTAAAAAAAGTTATGTGTACCCATATGTAATATGTACATAGTGTAATTTTTATTATATATTCCATGAAATGGAAAGCTATTGGTATATAAAGTGTAGTATAGATGCATATGAATATTATATGCATATTTTACATACATATTAATATTTATGTGGGTATAGTATATTTCTACTCCCTAAACAACTTTTCTAATAAATATTATGAAAAATTATATGCATACTATACACTCGTATGTAAATTTCAATTAAAAAGAAAATTTATTAGGCGCGCAAGATACTTCTTTTAATTATAAATTGCCTTTGGATCGATATCGATATGACATGTATGACTTTATCTGTACACATTTACGAATGTTTGTAACAGATAAAATTTATATCAGTTTCAAAAATACTTTTTTATCAATTTAACTTTATGGTAATTTTATTTTGAATAACTATATACATATTTCAATAATCAATTTTATTACGCCTTCCCTTTAACTCAATAACATTTAGGTACATGCAGCATTCATTTACAAAATCAATGTTACATATTTATTATGTACGTACATATATTGATCGATTAAAGATTAACTTTTATCATATGTGAATTTTATCATTGATATTTGATTTTAGTATTTACGGATATTAAGTATTTTGTAACACACGCATATAAATTATATGTATACGATGTCAATATGAATAAGTTACATGACTATGAAATTAACAAGTAGGTTTTAAATATATGATATATACGTATATAATGTATTTACCTTAATACGAGTACAACTTTGTGCAATTATATAAAAACTGTATTGCACAATGTATCCCATTTGACATCAAACGATCTATGTGATTAAAAAGTAAAATTGATAAAAAATTTTTAGTAGATATTATACTAGGTTACATAACAAAATCGATTAAAACGTTTTTTTTTTCTTTTTTTCTGTTAAACATTTTAGGCACATCCTGCATACGCATTCAGCTATGGAGTCAAAGATTTACATACCGGTGATGTAAAATCTCAATGGGAATCTAGAGATGGTGGAGTTATAAAAGGACATTATAGTATTTTAGAACCAGATGGTTCAATACGTACTGTTGATTATACAGCTGATGCAAAAAATGGTTTTAATGCAGTAGTCAAAACGGTTGGACCAAATTCTCATCCAATATCTAATTCACCGCATTCAGAACCGGTCATTGATGAAGTTTCATCACAATCGAAAATCAATCATTACAGTAAAGATCAGGAACATATAGTTCTTAGCTCGGATATAAGGCCAATTAAAAGACCACTTGAAGATTTGAATCGTGCCCATCCAATGGTACCAAGTCTAATCGAAATTAAACCAAAAGCAAAAATAAGACCTGCAGCAATTATTGAATATGATGATGATGATGAATTCATTAAACCAGTTATTAATGCTGAATATGTTTACGCTAGTAAAGTTGTTCAGCCAGAAATCAAAAGTGTTCCTGCACCAGATTTATCAAAAGTAAAAAAACGACCAAATATCGAAAGTAATAATGAAGATATATATCAAAATAATAATAACAATAAAAATAATCCTTATTATGTTATTTATGAACAAAATTACGAAGATGATTGGAAAGCAATGATAACAGATGATATCGTTACACAATATAAACCATATTATAATGAAGAAAATTCTAATAAACATCCATTAAAACATAATCGAATAACAGACAATAATAATCATAGAAAACCACAAAATAAATTACGAACTGAATTTATACCATCGAAACCATTAAGAGATTCTAACAAGAATTATTATGGTGATAAAATTCAATTTCATGGAAAAAGTGGACCAAATAAATCTGGATTATCATCACAAAAACAAATTAATAATCATCACCAGAAATCTCATCAAAATCAACAGAATTATCAGAAAGGACGTTCGAAAACAATAGATTATTCAAATTACTTTCAAACACCATCGTATAAAATAACCAATAAATTGAATGCTGAAGGTCCAATACTATTTCCAGAAATTGAAAACGTTGATCAAAAGACTGCATCACAAAGAATTGTACAATCAATGATGCGAAAAGATAAAAAGCATATGCTGCCGCGATATGCAAATTATAATTCTGATCTCTACTATGTGTAAAGAAATTTTTAAGAAATTCATTTGTTTGTTTTCTATAATAAAGTGATTTCAGCAATAAATAAAACTTCCTAGATTTTTTAAAAATAAAATGATATAAAATTAAAAATATACATATTTATATGATTAGTTGTATTATTAATTTAATTTTTTTTTTTTTTTTGTTAATATTCTAGTTTGTAAAACAATTGAAAAGTATTTTGTAGAAATTATTGTCTATTTAATGATTGTTAAATTATGTAGCGAACAATTTCATCTGTATTCATAATAAAATTTTTTAGTCATTGAAGTCAATTGGGTAGTCTCAAATTATTGATATTCTGAACTGTAAATCTAATGCATCAAAAATTGACAAAAAGTCCAATAGAATTATCAGAGTTCGAGAATCAATTGCACTAGTAGCAATGTATTAATATCAGTACCTATATGATTACTTAGCAAATTAAATCACACTCGGATTAACTTCAGTAAAAAGTAGATATTCAGGAATACCTTATGAAATTAAAATTTTGAACTGAAATGTACAAAATTTTTCATATTTTAAAATGCTAAAATATTTATCTGTGACAAAAATTTAAAATATTTTACATCTTTAATCAAAAACTTCTGTTAACAAATTAATGTCAAAGCATGTATATACACAGAAGTATTTATGAATACCTATAGATATATGTATGTGCACGTTTATGCACTCGTATTTATACTTTGATTGTCATCAAATTATCGTATTTGTATTAAGAATTGAATTTTCAGATAATATAAAAAAAAAACTTTGTCCTGAAAATCACTTACTTAACACTCAAAATACCCATTCACATTCCTCATTTAATCAACCCAGAAAATATATTCAAAAACAAATGTATCTATACAAACAATATGCGTAATAAAAAATAACTTCTTTTTTTCTTTAATTTAATACATAACAAACTTCAATAAACAACTACAAAAAGGAGAAAAAATGTATATTTTAACAGACTTGACAGTAATAGATTATATCTGCTCTTAAAACATATGTTTGAGTTCGTAATCAGAAGAATCTGTATATACATGAACAACATTATATTCATGAAAAAAAGTAAAAAAAAGAAAACAAAAAACGATAAAATTAAAAAAACCAAAAAAAAATATTTTACAAAAAAATCTCTTTCAATCGCTTATTTCAAGAGTTACTAATTATTATTATTTCACCATTTTATGTTGACTTTTTTTTTGTTTTTTATACATTTTTCATTTTACATTAAGCTACTGTATACACCAATTTTTATTATACTCCGCGGTATACAGTATATCAAATCAATGTAAATACACGCAACGCGTATTATTACTTACAGAAGGTATTTCACATTTGATTCAATATTTTATAAGATACGATATTTTATTTTACATTTTTTCTTTAGTTTAGTTTTTTAATTATTATTATTATCATGTTGATAAATGTATAATGTAGAATATATATATTTTTCTTTTGAAATTTTCTTTATTACAGTTTTGATAAATTCAGTAGCTGACTGCATTCCAAAAAAAAAAAAAAAGTTTTTTTCCGTACATACATACTTAAAAAAATGTATATACCTACTGTATAATGTATGATATCTGAGACCGATACTATTAGTATCTGTATAGTTTTGTGTTGCTGCGTTTGATTTTCTTGCTTTTACATAATACTATAGAACACGTGGTCAATTTTAATTTATTCTCTGCGTATTCGATCTGATTTTAATCACATATAAAATATTTAAATTTTTTTATTTTATATGTACCTACTTACATTTATAGACACCTAGTTAATTATTATTAATTATATGCATAGAATGGTAAACTTCTTTTGTGCATAATTTAGCCTTAAGCCTTAAGGCATTGAATAAATCATTGATAAAAATGATCGAAAAAAGATATACCTAATTTATTAATTGTACAACAATTATCTTAAATATATGTTACAAAAAACTAAAAATACCAGTAATATAACAACTAAAAAAATGGTTATATACTCTAATTTCTTTAAAGTCATTTTTTATTCATTTTTTTTATTTACCTATAATATGACTCGTTAGATTTATTTTTTGTTTTTCGTAGTTTTAATACATGTACACATAATGTCACCTACTTATACATACCATACTGTACAATAATTAATGCTGATAAATTATTGCATTAGATAATTAAGAATATTGAATTAATTTTTTTGTTTCGAAAACAAAATATGAACATTTATACAAACATGTGCGTACATTACATATTACATATGGTAGATATACATATGTACATATATCACATTACTAAGTAAAAAATGTGTATAGCATATTAATGAAGTTTGATTTTTATAATTAATGTACTACGTGTATATACCACGTTATATATCGTGAGAATATTATGTTACATAAACTTCAAATAATAACAAAACAAAAATTTTTTTGCATCTAATTGTAATCGTACAACAAAATATTGAATTTAGTTGATTTCAATTTTTACCATTTATGTACATATTATATATTACATAAGTATATACAAACGTATGTATATATAACAAGTACAAATTTTTCAAAGTAAATTTCACAATACTATGTATATCTAATTACAAATCATAACATTGAAAAAAATATGAGTGATTATTTTTGACATTCACGAAATTAAATTCAAAATCCTGTATCAATAGAAAAAAAAAAATTTTTTTTTCAAAATTATCTTTCTAAATATGGAAATAATATCAATTTTTCAAATAACTTTTTAAAGGTCTAGTTTAAAACTAAAGTCCTATCAAATAAGATACTCACAATCGACTGAATAAATTAACAACTTAAAAACTCATAAAATCAAATATTACGTACATATGTTATATACTCGTTTGACAATAGTCAGCATATCATTTAAACATTTATTCAAATAAGTTCATTGAAATTTTTAATTATATATAATTTTTGTTTAAAATACAAACATCACATTTATTTCAGTGTCACTGTCGGTATATTCATCTCAAATCATCTCACATTTTAAACAAACAAACAAAAGCTAGAAAAAAAATGTTTATTAGACTTAATATTATTATTATATTACAACTTTCAATTTCACGTTATTTATGATAGTTTTGACAATTTTTTTGATAGATAATATAATTCTCGGTATTTTTATAAAAAATTTTATAAAAGTCAATCTGTATGTTCGAGTTCTAAGTACTTGTTTAAATTATGAACTTAATTTACTGTCTTCAGATTTTGATCATCATGTTGTTGATAGATTTGTGTTTGTAAAGACAGAATTATCAGTACTTTTTATATTAAATATTACACAACTATACATATTATTGTATTTTGACTCACCAAATTTATTAAAATTGAGAAAACCAATAATTTAATATTTTGAAAAAATTGGAATTAGTTATTTGAGAAATTTTTAAATTTGCTCCTAATTGAATTTTAGTTTAAATTAAAATCAATAATTAAACAAGTTTTTCAACTATACTCATAATGTATATAATATTAAACCTATTACTAACAATACATTGTAACAGATATTCTAGTTGGCATTAAAACTAAAACTTAATTTAATTAAAAAATCTGAAAATCAAATAAATTGTAACTAACTTAAAATTTAGTGAAAAATTGAGTTAATTTCGATTTAATATTCAATTAATTATTATTATCTATTGCAGTTATTTATTTTATCTTCATTTAGAAAAGATATTCAAATATTATTTTTATATTAAAAAATACCAAGGGTATTCACAGAAGAGAATAAAATTAAAAACTCATATTAGAGTAAATTTACACATAGAGTTTTTGGTGGAAAAATAAGGGGGTGTGCCGGTCATCATAAATCTGAAAAATATCCTCCTCCTAAAAAGAGATATACCGCACACAATCATAATATATTATTCACCAATAACTTCATAACGGCACATGTTACAAATATGTTCTACCGTTCTATATTGTAAAATTAGTAGAAAAATAATATAAAAATGTTGTCAAAAAGTCCTACCAGAAGAATAAAGAAGAACATTTTGTGATTTTTGACTATTTTTTACATTTTTGCCATTTTCTCAAAAACAAAAGGAGATAAATATGGATCTAATTTTTTGCAAATCAAAAAGGACATCAGGAGCAAAATGTTTCAATTAAAACATTGATCCTAAAATAATTAAATAAAATAGATCCTATATATAAACCTTCACCAAAAATAGCGAAATTAACAGCAATTATTTTACATAAAACAACACCTCGTAAATGAATTATACGCGACTAATTTTAAGAGTTAAATTTACTCGTTTCTTATAAATAGTTTTGCATACAAAATTTTACATTAGTCTATCATTTAAAAATACACGTTTTGCTCGGTTTACATTCATTTTACTGCATTAAATGAATAACCTTACCATATTATGATTTAATAAACCTGAAATTAAAAAAAAATAATAATAAAAACAAAATAATCTCTTTAGAAAGTAGAATCTATTAAATATTTTTTTAAAAGAAAAGATTGTAATAATACAAATTTTAGCAGAAAAATCAAATCGAATAGTAAAATTATAAAATTTTCTTTAATTAAATTCATAAAACAATATACATAAATATAACGTGCAAGTATACTATATAAAATGGGTATTATGGTATTATATATAGGTAATCAGATAAATATAAAATTTTATTGTAACATATTTTACAGAACAACAATATCTATCTAATATATTTACACATTATATACGAATATGCATGCACGTACATATAACACTGCATTATTATATGCTGCTTATTGTATCAACTATATTTACAATCTACTATCCATACTTTATAATGCATTGAAATTGTCCACCAATAAAACCAGCAATTTGCAATTAAATTGGATCTCATGCTGAGTACTTTGCTATACATTTTCAGATGGTGATTATTTAATTATTTTTATTTTTAAACTTTTCTATCTCTTGATTATACAAAAAAAAACATATGTACTACATACATATATCATTGTAAATGTATACATACAATTATACGATTTATAAGTCACATACATATATTAAACGTTTATAATATATGTAAACCACTAAAAGATTTGGGTTAAAATTGTAAATTAAAAACAAACATTTGAAATATACACATATATTATGTATTTAGATAAAATAATTGTACAAATTACATATTGAATACATACATGTTTATGTACGTTACACATCATATAGTGTATGACCGTATGATTAAAAAAAAAATAATAAAAAGAAAGACAGAGTAAAAAAATATCATTTTCTTTATTTTTTTCCCAACAATTTTCTTCTTATTTTTGAAATTTACACTTTAGAAACATTCAAATAAAATAAAAAATACTATTAATTACGTACAACAAGATATATATAATAATGTGTATGTATGTAATATATACACTTTATTTATTTTTTTAGTTCATTTTTTATGTTTGTCCAAAAAAAAACTTATAGCAAATAAAATAAAGTATTAAGTTTGACGTTCAACATATTGTAATCCATAGATATCGAGTAGGTGGCTAGTATCTGTCATATATATTATTCACATTATATACATTGTACATTATACCAAAAAAAACGCTATTATAGTGATGTAATTAAATTTATAAATTCGAAAACTAAATAAATAATCAAATTTTATTTCGTTGGTTTTTTATTTAAAATTAAGTAAATAAACAACACATACTAACAATATATGGATCAAATTTGACGTTTTCGTATAATAATAATTTTTCTACATTCAAATATAGAAGTATTATGAGAACAACTATAAATAAAATATCATCATCGAGCTTTATGTCATGTAGAAATAAAAACAGCGTGAAAATCATAGTACTGTTGTATTTGTATGGCTGAGCCTCGATTAACAAATTATAAATATTCTGGACTGACAGAATTGTTACAAAGAACAAAACAATCATCAATCTCAAACGAAATCAGAAAACGAAAATAAAAATGGATCGAACAAACATTGCGCTCGGACAACAGTTTGAAACACAGGAAAAATACATTGAGAAGGGTAGTAATAACAAAACTGAACAAAACCAGATGTACCTTGGTTGACGCAAAAAAAATAAACTAGTAACAGAGTTCGATGGAGAAATGTAGAAAATGAACAAACAAAAATATAGAAATGTTAAAAAAGAAATATTTTTACCTACTACTCCACACATATGAAAAACATACATAAATATGTAATATTTTTACACAATAATTTAAACCAGTCTTAAATTAAGTAAGTAATATGTAAATTTTCAAATAACTCTAAACTATGAAAATAATAAAATCATGTATTTTATATGTATATATATTTATTTATTTAGCACAAATTTTTATATTTAACTTGAAACAGAATATTGCATTTAATGTACTTTTTTGTATAATTCAATATATTTAAATAGAATTTGTAAATCGGGAATATTAATATGAAATTATCTGAAAATTACAACATACTTACTATGATACTCGTGCACGCACATAAATGAATATTCAAAAATTTTTGTATGTCTAACATTATGGAAAAACTAAAACACATATTGATATGAAGAAATTTACAAAAAAAAAAAAACGCATTAAAAATAATTGTGTCATTGAATCGTAGATATTTGTATTTATTATTGAATAAAATTACATATGTACATATGTTATGTATACGCTTATTTTTTCAAAAAAAAAAAATGTTTAACTGAGTATTCATAAAATTTAAAAAAAAAACTTGTTATATCTAGGACTAACTAGTTTATTAATTTTTTTTTTTTCAGTTTTTCTTTTTTTTTTAATTAATTTATTGCAAAGATAAGATATATTGAAATTGATTTACCCTTAATTATTCTATAAAATAAACCAGAATTTATCGCATCAAAATTTATTTTTGCTAATTGAAATTAATTTGTTCGAAGACAAGAAAAAATATCGAAAACTTGAAAAAAATTTCAAAACTAAGTATGTGCACATGCGTAGTACGTAGTACGTATATCAGCAAACTCATACATACATATGTATATCTTGAAATACGTAAGTATAAGGTATAAGTAAGTATATATTGAAATCTTTGAAAGTCTATATATAGTCTAGTTTATTTTTTTTAAAGTTTTTTCAAATGTCATATAAATTAAAATCACTCTATAAATTTATATTTTTTCATACATCCATATACCTAAAAATTACACATACGTATTATATAATGTACAGTATACTACTATGCCTTTAGATACATATACATATATACTTACACACATATAAACCAACGTATTATATGCATCAAGATTTTCTTTTAAATATTGATAAAAAAATATTTTCTAAAATTCATTTCAAGTAGGTGTTTTTTCAAAATTTCAAAATGTTTCTATGACATAATATAGAAATAGAACAAAGAAGTAAAACAAAATAAAAAATTAAAAAAATAAAAAAAATAAACCATAACATATGTACCTAGTCGTAGTCTGTACTGATCAGAAACTAGTAAATTTTTGTAAAACTGTTTTTTTTTTTTTAATTCTGATTGATTTTTATTTCAAACTCATACAAAATTAGATCATATTTCTATAAATAGATGTAATTATTTTTTAAAAACTGCAAATTTTAGTAAGTTGTCATGTGGAAAAAGTAAAACTTTTACTTTTCAACTACTTAAATACTTATACAGCTACATAATGTACATAAGTACATAGTACATATACATATCTTCATACATACATAGATGATATTTTTTTCTTAAAAACAAAAAGAAATGTGTATTATCATATCTATCTGTAAAATCTGTGAAACAAGATCTCCTTTTTTGATAAAAATAATTGTATCATACATGTTATGTACTTAAGTAGTATATACATATATGTTATTCAATTCTCTATAAAGCCCAACATAAAATGAAGAATTTAAAAAAAGAAATTAAATTAAATAAAATCAATAAATCAAATTAAAATTTTCTTCAAAATATAAAAATAAATATTTTTTTCTCCTGTCAAATAAAAATAAATATTTTTTGTATTATAATTAACACGGAACAAACATTTTAAAGTCCATTTATATGAAGGTACATACATATAAACACAAATACATTATGTACCTAAGTAGTAAATACTTACATAATTATTATATTACTGAATACTGTACTGGCACGTACTGGCGTACTGTAATACATTATTGAAAAAAATAAAATCAAAATATGTTAACATTAACTATACATGAGTACGCGAGTGTGTATTTATCTGAAAATATAATTTCTTTTATGGCATTTTATAAGTCAAACACGATAAAATTATTATTTTTCATAATTTTTAAGATTTTGATAAATTATAACGATTTAACGAATAAACACTTTTATAAATTGCTATATATGAATATATACAATACGTACATTTACATTATGTATGTATTACATTACATGTGTACATAATATAGATATATTTATACACTCATACATGTACACTTATATAATTTTTTTTTTCATCCAAAATATCCAAAGAAAATCAATTTTATATTATAATTTTACAATTATTCACCTACACTGATTTACAATTAGTCATTGTACCTGTCATTTAAAGTGTTTTAAATTTAAAATAAAATTACATATTCATCTGGTTCATATAATGTAATGTATAAATAATGTATAAAATTATTCATTTAAATATGTATGTATGTATACCGCTAATAATAATAATAATAATATGCAGTTATAAATCGATATATCACTATAGCATATCATTATTCAATTAATTAATGTTTGTAATAAAATTTTCAAGTGCCTTTAACTCTATAATACGATATTTATAACATACATTATTGTACCTACTACATTAGTGTGTTATTTTGTATATACAACTTCTCGCTATTTTCAAAAAATATAATAAAAATCAAACAACAACAATTTATTACACTTAATTCAATCATTTACTATAATCTATAATAAGTAATAAAACCTTATTCATATGAATATGTACAGATTAAAAGTATGTATAAGCATTTTACATGAATATATTATTATATTTACACTCTATACACGACTCTATATAGATACACACTAAAGATAATTGAATTATAGGAACAATATAACTCCATACATGTACATATTTACATGAACCTACATAAAAGTCGTAATAGAAATAATAAAAACAAAAAGGGTGTACAATTTTACTTTATATTTATTTCTATACACATATATAATACTATTTATAATTTTTATATATATACTCGTACATTTGAAATTTAATTCTCATTCAGTACATAATTATAAAGTCACAATCATATTATTAATAAAAGATACTTTTTTTTTTGTTTATTCAGTTAAATTTTGTAACTATTTTGCAGACTATATTTGAATGATAATTTAAATAAAATTAAATTAAGTTATTTGTTCAAATGTATGTAGAAACTAGTAAAATAAGCACAAAAACAAAATAAAATTAAATTAATTTGTAGTTAAATTTACTCAACCGTAACCATGATTATAAACAATGATAAAATATTTATTAGAATATCTATATAGAGTTTTGTTTTTTTTTTGTTTTTTTTTTAATGAAATAAAATAAAATTCAATTAAATTTAACTGTTAATAAATAAATCTGTAACAATAATGAAATACATAGGTAATTATGTATACATAGAATATACTTACTCATATGTATAATGTATAAGTACATTACATGTACATACATGTACATACATAATGTTTACATTTAAACTAAGATTAATTTCTCACAATTTTAAAGGTATTGTATAGAGTAGATATGTATACAAATGTATTTCTTAAACAGAAGCTTAAACGTTTAAACACTTACAAACAATTTACTGATATTAACGAGATTTATTTATGATGCCATAATGAAATCTTTAATTACTCCATGAAATATCCATTATTACTGAATGCACGTATGTTGTATATTGTATATGTATTTATGTAACGTTACTATAAAACAGTGATCATATTATGTTTAAATAATATTGAATTATTTACATTACATTAATAAATTCATTTTCGAAGACGTATCAGGAATAACGATAGAAAAAGAAATAAGAACAAAAAGATTCGTACTGTTAAATGTAAACAATATGAAATTATAATTTTTGTTGCAGAGTGAGGGATCAGTAGCGCTTAGCGCAGTGGTAAAGCAACTGGCATGTTTGATTACTAGCCTTAGCAAAAATAAGTAATTTTCAATTTTTTGTTGCTTATTTCCAACTTTCATTATCCCCAAAGTTCACTAAGCTTTAAATGAGTACCAACTCACGGGGAACAAAACAAGTAGTTTAGAAATTCTGATTAGTCTAATTGTTAATAATAGGTAATACAGAGCATTAGATCATTCTAATAATGGATCAATCTAAACTAAGTCATATTGGCCCTGTCATGTAAAAGAGCGTACTTCTATATCAGCAACTCAGTGGTTCAGAATTCACGTTAAACTGTAGGTGCATTCATGACAGTAATAAATCTGGAAATCACTACTGTGAAACTCTGACTCACTTAAAACTATAATGCTATTGAAGAAGAATTTTTTATAGGTGAATAATATGAAATGTAGAATAAAATAAAACAACTATCTACTAGAGATTCAATATCGATTTGATTTGAAAATAGTACAAAGTGCATTTTATTTTATCTAACTATTATCGCAGGTTTGGTTTTTTATAAATCAAATAAAAATAGCAACTCAAATTTCTTTAAAAAGTTATTTTTTTATATTTCCTTCTGAAAGTAGTGTAAAACGTAGCAATAATTGTACCTATATAATCATTAAATGAAAATTAATGACCTAAAGTCCAAACAAATTCGATTACAATCATATAAACAATTTTTCTTTTTTTTTTCAAAACCAAAAAAAAAAATATTAAAAAAAATTTTATTTTTTCTTTCTCCTTCTCGAAAACTTACATGCAAATTAATAAATTTATTAATGTGAATAACTAAAATACTTAATTAAAGGATATGAAGATAGCAGATCTAATTATATTTGTGTTACATATGCCCACAGATGAATGTAAAAATGTATAACCAAGCAAACCAGTCTTTTATTTTAATTCGTTATCATCATTTTTATAAATTTTAAATATGAAAATACGTGCATAACTATGTCTATTTTACCTACATAAATTTGTGTTACAATTACAGATGTTGATATTTAATATATTTTTTCTGGTTAGTCACACATTAAATCTATCACAAACATTTTATTTATTGAAGTTGAAAAATACACCATTTAGTCATGAAATCAAGCTTTAAAAACCTAAATCTAATGATAATAATATTTATAAATTTAAATTAAATTTATTTTATATTCATATGTGTGTATATTCATATACATACGAGTATATACGTAAATATTAACATATTCATGTTTCTATATATGAATATGTAACTTCAAACTGTAACATGAATACATGAAAAAATACTTCAATTTTATTCATTTTATAGCCTGAATTCCTTCACAGTCAATCAGAAGCACTCATAACGCGGTGGTAAATCAACTAATCCTCACTTAAAACAAAAAAATATATTATATTAATAAATAAATAAATAAATTAAATACATATAAACAAGTTAACTGACTAATCATGCTGCGTTCCTATATAAATTCATATTAAATATTTTTATAAAAAATGTTTAAAAAATAATATAAAAATGAATAAAAATCAAATCTAAAGTTAAATGAAATTTTCTATTTCCGCACAATTCGGTTTCATCGAATATTATTATGTATTTTAAATTTTACCTGTATGCAGGGGACGTCAAAAGTCTTTATACACTTTTAAATTTTTTAAAATACTCCCTCTTCCTAATAAACTCTTGACAATTAAAGACGTATTTGACATTAATGTAGTAGAAAAGTTTATTATTCTTCAAAAAATCACACATAACTGATTTCATAATGTTAACATTATCTGTTATCAATCGTGAAAAAAATAGCTATCAAAAATCATCTAAGATTCATCTTCAATATGTATATAAATTTAATTTTTATGAACAGAGAAAAATATCGTAAAATAAATTGCATATGGAACACCAAGTTGTCTTCCTCATGTACGGTATGCTAATAATCAAATAATATAAAATATATATATATATATGTATATAATATATATGCTAAAATCAAAAAATAATTTTTACAAGAAAGAGATTTTTATGTAACAGAAAAACCATATATAAATTATATAGGATTAAATGGGTATACAAACACTTTTGATTCGTAAATTTGGGACTTGTTTTAATTGTTTTTCTATAATTAGAAAATGAACAGAGTTAGGAAAACGAAATTCAGTAATATTATTAAGAATATTTAAGGATTTTCGTTGTTCAAAATATTGAAAGATATGTTTTTGATTTTGACTTAAAGTTGCTTAAAGGTATCCAAATTTTTAATATGGATTTGTACTAAGACTTTTGATGTCCACTGTACACACAATGAAATGAATAAAATATGTGCATTTATGTACACAACATTTAATATGGAATACATTTTTTATTAAATCGTACATAATGCAATTATACAGAATTGTATATATGTATATTATATTTAATACATACATTTCACACACACATACATATATGTAGCCGTAGAATTCATTTATTTGATTTATAACATAGTAAAATAATTTTATTTCACTCTCTTCAAAAAATATGTATAGGTATACATCCATTGTACACTATTATGTGTAGTGTACACACAGAAATTGATTATATAATTTTTGATTTAATGAATTTGTCTCTAAATCAATCTGTATAATATCCTACAAACATAAATACATACATACATTATATATGTATATATAATATGGATGTATCTTCGTACATTTATAATTTTTTCTTTTTTTTTTCATTATTTCTATTTTTGATTTTATTTCATTAAAAAAAATCAAAATAAAAAGAGGAATAATATTTATTTCATATATAGATATCAATTTTATATACATACATATGTACATACTACATACATATGTACATATAACAAAAAAAAATATAAAATGCTATTACCACATATTGACTAGAAATAAATATGCAATAAATTTGATGCATTTATTTTTGACTTCTTTTTATTTTTTTTAATGAAAGAAGGTTATGTAAAAATTTGAAATATTTTATTTCAATTTATCAACTAATATTATGTACATACACATGTGTGTAAAATGTGATTTTAAAATTCATTAATACCAAAATTAAGTAGTTTAGATCAACTTTCATTTGGTAAAAAAAAAAGAAATTTATTCCTAATTATTTTTATATGTATGTTTCATATATGAATTAAATGTTGAATCAAATACTATATCAAATGCATAATTAAAATTAATTCATTATCATAATTTTTTTCGAAATGTGTATAGACTTGTTTGTGAAAACCAATAAGAAATAAAAATTAAATAATAAAAAAATTAGATAAAAATATTATTCAAAATTATTCATTTTCATTTTGACTTTTAATTATGAATTTTTTATACCGTGCAATGTGTCTAAATATTTAAATGAATTATTTGATTAAAAATATGCCTAAATGTCTGTTTCTTGTTCAATTTCTCACATCTGTTTCTGCACAGATAATATGAATACTCGTACATTATATTTGTTATTATCTGTCATTGAAATTAATAATAATAATTAAAGCTATAAACATTTTATGAATTACCTTTTCAAATTTTCAGTTGATATATAAGGATACAAGCTCTATATTTCTAAGGAAATTAAAAAAATAAGGCAAACAGCTATATAGTGATTTTGCACGTATTAATATAACTTTAACATTAATTTTTTCTTAATATGCTTGTATACATATATATGTACATATATACTTACAAACATCATCATCAATAGCTCTGCAGCTCTGGATGATCCAGATTTTTCATTGAAGTGATTTCTAGACTTTATTACTATCATGAATTCACCTACAGTTTAACACAGATCGCGATCCACAGGTAGAGTAGCAAACTTATTTTCATGATAGAGCAATACTATTACTATTTTTCTTGCCCTCGTGATTGCATTTCTATGGGATTATTTTCGAATTATTTATGAAAACAGAGTTATAATAATTAAGGAAAAAGGTATAATTTTAATTCTATATGATCTATGCTATGTAATATTTCTACATGCAGTGTCTGAAGGATTCATATAGAATGTTTACATTACATCCGAACTGTGAAAGATTTATGAAAGATTTCTATAGTATTTTCAATGAACCTATATGGGACATTTTACATCTGCTTGAGAATTGGGACCCTGCTACCGCTAGCAACACTATTGCTGGATAGAATAATCTTTTCAACTTTCAAATTAGTTTATATAAGTACTACGGTGTTATCCAAATTATTTTGTATTATTTATTATGTATTATTTCCAAATAATTTTAAGATGATTCAGTTTATTATTAATCACTTTAGTACAAAAACTTTTGCTGTACATCAAAATTTGAATATAATAACACATTTACTATGTATGATATTTGCATTAGACAATTAAATAAATTAATATTCATTTTTTCTCTTGGAAATTTTACGAGTATTTCAAAAAATTTTCCTTTTTTGTGTACTTACTTTGTCAGTATGAAACGTATTTTGCAGAACTAAATAAAAGAAATAAAAAAAAAAACCAAATAATCCACAGATTTGATAATTCCATTTGATTTGTACAAATAATCCCCGAATTTGATTTATCATCATAATTTATTATTTATGATCCTTAATAAGATTTTAATTTTGAATTTAAAATACGAAAACAAAATAATAAAAATTAGAAAAAAAAAAACTCTAAAAAGAAATGAAAGAAAGAAAATGAAGCAAAAAACTCAAATATATACATAAATTTCATTTAATTTACCATATGTATGTTCATATATGTATGTAAGTATATTTCATATTGTATATAATATACACATACATATGTTCATATGTGTTACGTATATGAACAAATTGTGAAAAAACTGGATAATTTAAACTTCAAATAAAAAATAAAATAAAGAAAATAGCGAAAGAAAATAAGTTAAAAAAAAATGAGTATAAATAAAATTTAAAGCTATAAATTTTTCAAAATGTCTAATTTGCATTTTAAAAAGCTTTGTAAATTATTTATACATGTAACATATCAAAATGTATGCCTTTAATTTGATAGAGTATTTGTACGCATATACACACATTCATATATGTATATGTACAGTCATAGGTAAGGTTTATTATACCGATATCCATAACAAAACAAAAATTAAAATACATATAATCATACGGCCCATGTTTATATTATAAAACGTGAATATGTCGAAAATAGTCCACAAGATAATTAATTTGTATTGCACATATGCATCATATGCATGTATAATACGTAATTTACTCAATCAAAAATAATATTAGAAAAAATTTTGGATGTTTTGGATGAAATTTTATTTCAAATCGAAACAGACCGCAGATAATGTAAATTAACAAGAAAAAGCAAACGAACAAATTTTAATAAAAATATATGTGTAAATAGGTAGATAAATGAAAAATTAATTTTAGAAACTAAATTTCGATTATCCTTAAATCTAGCTTCATAAATGTTTATATAGGCATACAAATATATTTTTTTTTTTAAAATTTATTATGATGCATACGCATATACTAATATTTTTGTCTAAACTTGATAGGGTGTGTCTTTAAATTACGAGTATATCAGATCAAATAACCAAATCAATTTAATCTATAAATTCATAAATGTAAAAGATATTTTCTCACATTATCAATTTATTTACCTACAAAAAAAAATGTCCAAACTATGAATTTAAAATAAACCAAATACAATAATAAATTGTTTATTATCACATATTTTAGTCATTCCTGTCAAAAACAATAATTACTACAACATTTCAAACTATAAATATAACATAAGTACATGTACATTTATGTACATTGTATAGTATATTGCCTATTATACGTACATATAAATAAACATAATATGTACGAATATATGTGCTTATATAAACATATACGCAACATATAAATTGAAAATCTTATAATTAATTTTTACTATATATGAATAAAAATTTTAAAATTTTATGTGAATTGGTATCTGCATGTAATATGTCATACAAACATATAATAGGTACCGAGTATGTTAGTAAAATTGCATATATGTACATACAAGATTTTACGAATTATAGTAAATTTAAAACTAGTCAGAAGTAAAATAATGATTTTCAAAAAAAAATATCTTTTTTTCATTAAATCATAAAAAATACATATAAATATATATAAGATTATTCATCAATTTTCGTATTTCGTCTTACTACAATTTTTCGTATTCAATAATCGCCGAAAACACTTAGGTAATTTAAATTTTTGTAAATAAGAACTGTATAGAAATAAATCAGCTGGAAATTAAAACATTTTAAAAAAAAATGTAATTTTCCAAAAACAATATTTATTAAACAAAAAAAAACTAAATCAAAAATGAATTCCAATACTAAACTGAAAATACATAGTCAAAAAATGATTAATTGCTTGTGTAGTCATATTTCATTTTTTCATATACATTATTTAAATACATACTCATATTGTATGGAAATTTTTATTTAATAATAATACTATTAGGCCTTTGTTATAAAGTTAACGGACTAAGCATTTTAATCTAGATTAAGTTGTTAATCTAGAGTTTAGATTAAAATGACGGGGAAAGATAAATTAAATTGCATATAAAAAATTAAAATGTCTTCCTTTAATATGTTAATTATTATATCAAAATCGAAAAAAATTTTTTCTACAAGAAAATGATTTTTGTAACATTACCCAGAAAATATTACATGAGTATACAAACACTTTTGACTCGTAATTTTGGGACTTTTTTTAATTGTTTTTCTATATAACTCGAGAATGAACAGAGGTAGATTAAGTCGTTAATCTAGATTCTAGATCAAAGTGGCTTTGTGTCATCACAATTTCTAGGTGATTCAGTCGTACAACTAAATTAACCAAATCCAGTTCTGTAAAGTAAACTGGATTAGTCTGAAAAATACAATTCCAGTAGGAAAAAGAAGAGATAAAAATTGACAATTCAGTTTTCTGATTTATTTTGTATTGAAAATAAATCAAAATTCGTAAATATAGAATATTTTCGAAAACCAATTCAATTACCATAAAAATGATAGCCTTTAAAATGATTATGATGACTGTGTGGTTCTATATCAATTTAACAAAACATTTTTTGAATATGTCACCAGTATCCAGTATTAAGTTTCTTCAATTAGCTTAAATAGGTTAAAATAGGTTAACCTAGACGAAATAGTTAATTGAGTTAAGGTTTGTAACTTGAATGAACCTAAAACCCAAACCAACCATTTTGAACTTGTGTTTTTAATAGGCTTAAGTTCGCTTATCAGCTAATAAACACAAAAATAACGGTAAGCTTGAAAAACGTGTTCATTGAATCAAGCAAAATTCAAATAACCTCAATTAATCTGAAAATGTTTAACATAATAACAATGGTAACATAACAAAAGAACATTTTTGAATCAATTTGGATCTGTGTTCAAACGAATGAAACTAATACTCGATGAACTATTTATTTACAAATTTGTTTAAGTCAATAACTTAATTATTGCAGTGAAGTTGCACTTTTTCATCATCATTACTTATGACTATTTCTGTTAATAAAAAAGTCTTTATATTCTATAAAAAATTTAATGTTATATTACATATTTAATAATTGAATAATAATAAAAAATAAAATTAATAATTAATTAGTGAATGATTTTTTAATTAAATACAATTATTTTTATCTAAAGAAAATCTTAAATTGAGCAAAATATAAAAAAAAATTGATTATAAATTCATATCATTATAAAACCATCAAATTTAATTTTTTTTAAACATTTCAATTTAAATTAATTAATTGATTATAAAGAGAATCTTTAATAAAATCATAAATATCTTTTTAATACACTCGTATATAGATATACCTACTCATTTTAATTCCAAATCAAATTGAAAATTAAAATTAATGATGGTTAATGAAATATATGAAATTATAATGTTGTGTTAAAATTTTAACATTTAATAATATAAATTTTGATATATGCACGAGTATTATTTATAACGATTTATTTTATAGGAGGTTTACTTTTAAATTACAATCAACAAAATGCATGTTAAATAAAATAATAAAAATGTTAATGAATCTTTGTTTTTGCCGTTTGCATTTTTTGTATCTCTTGAACGTTATTTTTATAAATTTGTATGGATGATTTCCAAAAAAAAAAGAAAAATAGTCAGTCGTAAGTAGTACTATAAATGCATATTTATGTAAGTACATTATAAGTTGACTCCATGTCACTGGTATGTCGTGTATGTTGCTAATGTGGTAGACAGACGGGAAAAAATCAGTGATCATTCTTCCAGTCTTCAATCGTGTGAATAATAATTCAAAAACCTTCTGATACACAAACACGACACTGTTTCAATGATCACTCTGGTTGTCATATATTTTTAATTTCAATGCAGATTTTAGTTTCTACTGTCAATTTCAAATTATTATAATCTGTATATTGTGATTCTTACTGTTATTTTTTTTTTTTATTTTTAATTTTTGTAAATTTCCAATTCACCACCATCATTTGTTGCTGTTTTAAATTCCTGAAACTTTATTCGAAATCACTTAAATGAAGTTAGGATGAAGATGTAATGATGATTTTAATTTAATTTGGAATGACAGATGACAAATGAATGATTATTCGAAATGACTTATCATTGATTTTTTCCCATCTGTCTGCTACATAAAATTGTACATGCTTATGCAGGACTATTACATAAAATATGTACACAGTTATCTTAAATTTTTTGGCTATAGGTTACAGTATATTGTAGTATTTTACTCGTATGTTGTACACAGAAACAGAACAGAGATATTTATACCGTGGTACATAAATATAGTAACTTGAAGCTGAAGGCTTATGTATATATAGTAAATACACATATCTTGTAAGAAGAAAAAACATACTACAAATGTATGTATAATACATAATACTCTGTCTGTAAATGTACGTTTACTTCGTTGACTCACAACCGCTTCGAATTATGATTAAATAGTTAGTCCACATTTGACATAAATGGATCATTTTGTGATTATATTATTTAAATAAATAATGTATTCTATTTTTTGAATTGTCCAAAAAATAAAATGTAAAATAAATGAATAAATAAAATTTTATGATCTACATTAACAAAATAAAATATTATTATTAATTATTACAACTATAAAAAGTTAAAAAGAAAAATAAAACTTTTAGAAAACGAAAATAATGAAAAAATTTTATGCAATATTTAAAATCTTTTAATAATATCTACATATAGACATTTTTATTTTATATACTCGTATGTAATATGTATTAATCATATGCATGTATGGTATAGCTTTGTAGGTACTGAAAAGATGTAGGTAGGTTAGATATAATTTTTATTAAAAACATAAGCGTTAAATTTTATTTTAATATTTATATTTCACATGTACTCGTACGTATGTACATATATATTGAGATTTATATAAAATAAAATCTTTTTGTAATAGTAAAATCTCATATACTTATTCATAGTTTTTATTTACAATTTTAAGCACATTTACGAAATTAACTTATCTAGTAAATTAGAAAATTGAAAATAAAAACAAATTCAGATAAGTATATCGCACACACATAAACATATGACAATTATAGTATATATGAGCTAAATATATATAAAATATGTTTTTTTATATTTCTTATATTATACTTATTCAGTTTATTCATGTACAGATTTACCGTTGTTTTTTTTTCTTTTTTCAATTACAGATACCTCTAATAATCACATAATTTAGATCAAGTCATGTACAAAATCGAATGTTAAAATTTTAAGAAATTCTCATGGTTATAAAAAAAAAAATATATGTTATATTGAGTTATATTGAGGCACTATAAAATACAGTAGATAATTACATACATAAACTATATTTATATATGTATGTGTACTTTATGAATGTACATTTAATACCATAAAAATTTGACATTGACTTCGTTATTTTGAGTTTTTCTTTCAAATTGTATTTTATTTTACTATATTAACTTTTTTGCGCCTTTTCTTGTTTTTTTTTTTAACATTTTTATATTTTTAATTATTTTTTCTTTTTTTTTTGTTTCTTTTAGACTCAATCATGAAATCTAGATTATATTATTAGACTATGAATGCAATTATCTATAGAATAGAATTTTTGAGGTGTATACAATTATATACAGACATGATCCGTTATTATTTACCCATATATGTGTATTTAGGTATATAACTCTTGAAAATATAGTTAATATTTATAATTCAAATAACAATTTTCCAACAAGAAAAAATTAAATGATGTGATTTTTGAATGATCAAAGAGTACAAAAATTTAAAAAATATTGTAAATCAGTGCAATCAATTATTTACATAAATGGGAGCTCGGTGGCGAAATTGGTAATAGTAGAGCAACTGGCCTACTGATCCGAAGTACAGATTCGATAATTTTCAATTATTTTTCATTGCCTATTTTCAACTTTAATTACCCCCAAAATTCACTTATCATTGAATGAGTACCAAATTGCTAGGAAAAATAGATTAGAAATGCTGATAAGTAGTTTACTAGCTGAAAACAATTAAAACAAAGTATTACTAGAGCATTAGAGATCATTCTAACAATAGAACATTATATGTCCTATCATGTAAAAGAGTTTATTTATTACATTCATGATAATAATAAAGTCTAGAAATCACATCTGTGAAGGTCTTCTCTTGGCTCTTTAAGAGCTGTTGAACCGATGAGATGATGGTGAAGTAGACTCATATCATGAATAATTGCATTTACGCACCAATTACAAAGCAATAAATATATACTCTATTATCAGCAAATATTTCTGAACTCCTAATTCTTAAAAGATTTAAGTCTCTCATGCGAAAAGTATACACTTTAGAGATAGAATCAAAGCATATTTTAATTCTAACATATACAATATTTACACTAATCATTTGCATTTTTAATTTTCAATATTTTTCTGGGCAGTATATAGGTAAGTGAATATAGTACATTTAATTCAATTCTTATATACAAAAAAAAATCATAATATATTACATACTTTCAAAAATTCCTTCTCATTAAATTCTTATCATCTATTAAATATCATAAATTGAATCAATTATTTTTCAACTGTAAAATATTTTTTCTTTGTCCAATTATTTCAAAAGATAAAGATTATTATTAATTTTCAACACTGTAATATCGTATATTTTAACCATAAAAATCAGAAATTAATAAATCCTTGATCTAATTGATAAATGACAATTTTAAATATATGTATCTATATACGATTATGTGTACATTATTTCAATATATGATTGCACAGATGCGAAAAATACAAACAAAAAAAATGAAATTAAAATACCTATAATAAAATAAAAGATTTTGAAAAAAAATTATTGAAATTCTAATTAAATTTAAATAAATTGGCGTTTGTATACATGAATAGGTTTATACAATATGTAAGTATTTTTTCTTTAAAAAAATCTTTATATGTACATAGTAAGTAATGTATGTACATATTTATTTATTTAATCAATTTAACTAACATTACATTAGGCACACTATGAATGATTGATTAACCCGTAAAAAATTCTTGAAGTTATCTTTCTACATATAAAACATGTGTAATAATTTATAATTATCTATATATGATATAGGCTGAGTTCTAAAATGTAAAAAATAAGCATCGATACGGTAGATATTATTACCGTAGTGATACAAATATGATGCGTATCATTATTACATTGTATCAAAAACGCATAATTTTAAATTTGACATTTTGGAACATAATTTTTTTTTGACAATTTTGATAATAACAATTGTATGCATCAAAAATATTAACGATGCAATGTTTGCTTAAATGATGAGTAAAAAATACATTCACAATGCATTTTGAAACTTATGACAGTGTAACCGCTTTTATTTTAAACATTTAGAAACTATTTACCTTGAATTTAAACCGCATCGATGCATTTTAGAACTCAACCATAATTGCATGCGTTTTTAACTGCATGAAAAATTATTGTTAAAAAGTTTGTGCCTTAAATCTTTTGTTTTTTAATTCATTTTTATTCTTTTTTTTTCTTCTTGTTTTGAATGTATTGAAACGAATTTTAATTTGATTAACAATACACTAATAAGGTTATAAAATTTAATTTGATAAGAAACTATAAAAAGTCAATTTGATCGAATAAACCAGCCAGTCAACACCACCTAAACTGTTACTCCCTCATTTTAAATTAATTATTTTTCTTAGACTCTCTAACTTTAGTTTACCATAAATATGTTTGCTGGTAATACACATGTGACAAACTCACAAACACCACATGTAAGATATGTATAAATTCAACATATGTATATTTTTTATTGCGTGTATACAATACATACATATTTATATTTGTCTGTAGTCAGCGTTGTAGTTGTTTGACTGCTTTTGAATAAATCAAATAAAAATTAAATTTTAACAAAAAATTTTCTTTTAAACAAATATTATATGTATAATATTTATATGTACAATTTGTCACGAATTTTGTTGATTAATACTTGGACAATTAATTAATTATTGTCCAACTATAATTGTATACATAATTTTGATATTTATAAGTCTTTCTTCTTTATCTCATATTCAATATAATATAATATACGATAAGGTTTACCAATAGGAATGTCAAAACTTTCAACGACGACACTGATCGACAATTCAAACTCAAACTTTGATTGTTGTGCTCAATATTGTGCGACAAGTTATGACGAAAAGGTATACACGATTCAATAACGCGTTGAAATTATTTGAATGTTTCGGTCATTGTGAGAAAATTGCATGATTTGGGCTAAAGAAATTCCTCAAGTGATCAAAAAATGTCTTTACATGTTCAGAAAATTGCCGTTTAGTATAATCTTTGGGCTCAAAACATGATCGGATCTCATATTTTTAAAGATAAAAATGGAAATCACGTAACTGTGAATTGTGAGAGTTATATAGGAATATGATAACAAAATATTTTTGGCATAAACAGGAAAATGTTGATATTATCAGTGTTCACTTTTAACAAGGCAAGAAAAATTTCAATAAATGCTGATGTCAACTGGCAAGATCGTGGGATTTAACACCCTTGGACTTTTTTCTTCGGGACTATTAAAAATCTTTAGTCTATGAGAACCATTTTCGACCTTATACAAAACATCCAATGCACCCATTGAAAATTTACCACGCAAATATGTGAAAAAGTAGTGGAAAATTTGGATCTCAACATAAGGAGACATATTGGAGAATATTTAAACGATATTATTTCAGGAGCGTAATGTAATAGATTGTTTATCAAAATAATAAACAAATCACGTGAATATCACTTGTAGTTGTAATTGTATTTCATTTTTAATTTCCGACGTGCTTATTGGTAAACCTTTTACATATTTAATATGTTTTCATAAATATACATTGTATGTACTTGTGTATTACAAAAATTATATGTACATATATCTGTGTATTTAATGCAGTGAATTATCTTATTTATAATTCATGCTGTTAACTAAATAATGTACATACATAAATAAACTGTATTACGTATCTAGAAAACATATTACATATACTCTTATGGCAGCAGCAGCACCAATAAAAAAAAAAAAGACTGCTACAACTACAATTGAACGAAACAACAATAATAATAACAACCACTACACCAGCAGCAGCAGCAGTCAAAAAACACAAAAAAAAAACCCTGCATCAAAAAAATTATTAAAATTCATAACTGGAATAACCAGAACAATGCAATTTTGATTGATGATAATGTATATTGTGAATGATGGATTCAAAATTCTTTTCTGTTATTTATTTATTTAATATTTGAGTGTATTTTTTTTTCTCTCGCTTTTTTCTTTTCTACAAAAAATGAATTCATAATCACAAATTTTATATGAATATATGATATGACATGCAAAAATGTTTATATGTATACATTTATTTACATGTGTATGCAACAATATGCATGACAAAAAAAAAACTAAAAAAACAACCAAAATCATAACATAAATTACTTACTCCTATGTCTTATATGTGTGTACATACATATTTGGATATGTACTAAAGTTTATATGTACATATGTACCTATATAAATATTTTTAAAAAGTCACAAATTTTTTTTTCTTCACATATTAAACTTTATAACCTTTTTTTTTCTGTAGTTATTTTTTTTAAAAATTTATTTAATAATTGATCAGATACATGTAATACATAATGTGCTCCCATTCATATACCATGTTATATGTATAGTACGTTTCATATTTATAACGCCACTTAAACATTTAAGATTTCTAAGCAATTATTGATTCTAAGCATTCACTATTCGAAAAACAATGTGCAGAATACCGCACCAATAACAGAAAAACTCATGAAAAACTCATGAAAAACTCAACTCGTTTCGATAATTGTTGTGTAAAATCTCTTTTTACCTCACTATTCTATATATTTTTCTCGAATATTGCATCTCTTTAAAATCAATAATTGGTTAGAAATCTTAACTTTTTTTGGTTACGTTATAAATATGAAACACACTATATATTTGTATATAATTCTTATGAGCCACATATTGGACTATATTATATTTTTTATTTAATTGTATATTGTATACTATACATAGAGACACACACGTTAATTCATTAATCACATTCCAAAGAATGTAGTAGTTGAAATGTGTGGAAAATTATGGTCTCCAAATGCAGGACAACTGTCAACAAAATACTGATAATATTATGTGATAAATGTGAATAGATGTGTATAATAATAATAATAATAATATAATAACGTGTGCAATAATGTATGAGATCATGTTTAAAAAATTTTCTGATATTTAAGTTTTCTTTTTACTTTTATTTTTGATTATATTTATACGTAATTTTTAATTTATTTTGTTTTTATTTTTTATTAATATATTATTTAATAATTTTACGTTTATATAATTTTTGATGAAAAAAAAAAACCACATATAAAAGCAATTATTTGTATATATACTTATATGTATATACAGGTCTTTAGATACAACATATGAATTACAGATGACTGCTAATATGTACACTAATTCAATTAAAAATTGATTTTAAAACATGTGTCTTTTTTTTCTTACATTTTATTTCGCTCCTTTATTATATAATTTTTTTTCAGCATTCAATCAAATTAAACGATCAAGATAACATTAACAAAGAACATTTATATCCTTTTTTTTATTTTTTATTTTTATTTTCGAATAAACATAACACATTTAAATCAAAAACAAAATGAAGATCTTATTATTTAAATTGATAAAGAAGTTTATGTCAAAAAGTCAGTTAAATAATTTGTGATCAGATCACATATAAGATCAATCAAATTTAACAAGACAAGACAAGGCAAAAACAAACAAAATAATAAAAATAAAGAAAGAAAATATAAATAAAATATATTTTTGTTTATTTTTTTTTCGCATTTTCTTTTTGTATGTATTTATATATATATGTATATTTTTGTTGTTATGTTTTTCTTTTCGTTTATTTGAAAAAAAATCTGTTGTTGAATGAATTTTATTACAATAAATTGTAAGAAAAGAATATATAAAAAAAGAAGGTATACATATTTGAAAAAAAGGTATATAATATAAGTACAGACACATACGTAAATATGTAATGAACATATATAGTCATAATATAAAATAAAATTAAGGAAAAGTTTATATTGAATGAGTAATCGCTCACAATATGCATGCATATTAAATTCAAAGAAGAATTTACAACAACAAAAAATGTATGATCATAAGATGTAATAAAAAATAAACTCATTTAGATGCAATTATAATAATAAATATTATATGTATTATGCATGGATGACTGTATGTGTATAGTATATATAGGTATATGTACATATATCAAAAATGTTAAAAAAAATTGAGCATTCTTTTCAAAATGGAACATTATTTGTACTCTTACCCTCGAATCGAACTCATGAAAATTAAATAAAATTAAATATAAAATGAAATATAAACCAAAAAAAAAAAAAGAGTGTTTACTATAAAAAGTGAAAGGACACTAATTGATGTTGCTCTGCTTTTTTTTTTAGTTCAATTTTTGTTTTGTTGATTTTATTTAAAAAATTTTCCTTTTTTTTTGATTGTCTTTTATAATTCATGATGTACTCGTACGCACTTAGGTATGTACTGTGTATACAATTTTGTTTATAACTTGTTACATTTTGTTTTGTTTTGCAATAATGTGATATATGTACATAA
The DNA here is from genome assembly GCA_951394055.1 of Villa cingulata. Taxonomy (NCBI): domain Eukaryota; kingdom Metazoa; phylum Arthropoda; class Insecta; order Diptera; family Bombyliidae; genus Villa; species Villa cingulata. Next base: position 35,544,590 of record OX596021.1, on the reverse strand, counting down.
CACCAAAATACCTATATATTTGTTATTATAATATGTATTGAAACAATATTGATACACATATATTTGTATATATTTTAACGAGAACATAAAGAAATGAAATAAAAATTGAATAAAATAAAATAAAAATAAAAATGAAAATAATTTATTCATGCAAATCAACTAAAGATAAATTTGATTACAATCACCATAATACCACTTACTTACATATGTAAAATTTATTTGTGATTTAACAAGATTCGAGATTTGGGCATATTTACATATGTATTTATTTTTATACTTAACACATACATATATGTATGTATTGTATACATGTTAAAATAAAAGAAATAATTTTTATATATATTTTTTGTAACAAATAAAAAATATATATAGACACATAACTGTTAAGTGAAATAAGGACATTAAATTTTTTATAATGTTTTTCCATTGTATTTTCATTTTTACTTACGTACGTACAAGTATATATAACTGTTACACATATACACATAGAGTTCGCATGTGCATATATTATTAAGTTATGAATGTATACTTAACATATACCATTAATTTTTGTATTTTGCATTCAATTTTATTACATACATTTGTGGTTTTTTGTTGTTTTTTTTTTGTGTTTTTTGTTGTTTTTAATGTTGTATTATGTATAAATATTGAGAATTTATGAACGATATACAAATATAGTTGAGGTTCACCTATGTTGTAAATAAAGTAAGTAATGTACATACCCATACATATAATGACATACCCATACATACCCATATGTATATATCTACTTTCTTTTTCTTCACTTATATTTTGCTTATGTTTTATTTTCATCTTACATATGATGCATACATACATCAAATGTACGTTTTTTAAATAAATGAAATTAACATTTTGTGATAATATGATGACAGTAAGTGTAGACAGACAGTTTGATAAATGCATTTAAGTAGCTGTTTTAAATGTTTGTATAATAATGTGATTATGTTAAAAGGTTAACTTTATATACATACATATACTCGCATACATTTATAATAAACAAACTACATAAACAGAGAAATGTTCAACAATATCTTTAATTTTATTAAAGTAAAATAATATATGCGTACTGGAATTTTTTTACATATGAAATTCAATTTTTTTTTTTTTTTTTGAATTTATACAGTGTTTTATCAGGTTATTGATTTTATTTTATTGGAAAAGTTACTAAAATGCAATCAATTTAAAACTATTTAATAAACATAGGTATATATGTACATGAAAATATTTTAAAACATTATTACATATTGTAGAGGTGTGGAAAAAAATTAATCAAAAATTAAAATATGTAACATACAGACAAATCTCGATTATCTGCGAAATGATTGAAACTTGCCTTATTGAAGGACGATTCTCACTTTACGACCCGACAAATTCGACATGTAACGTACACGATACGATCACAAATTTATTACAATAATTTAAATGGTAATTTTCATACAGCGCCAGACCCTTATTTGATGAAGGACGAGAAATAAATGTCCAGCAAACAGTTTACATATTTTCGGTTTCATATTTCAAGGGCGCATAACTAAATGACCAAAATGAAAAAAAACTGTTAGTGCAGTATATTTTCAATTTAAATTTTTTCCAAACGAAGAAAAGTTATAAAAAAGTTGTCGTTGTCTGTCGATCGGTATCGTAGAGGTCGTTGTGAATTGATTGTAAAAAAACACTGTTTAGAAAAGAAACTTTTATTTCGAATCAATAAAGTTTATATACTTAATATGAAATCTAGAATCATGGCGATTTTAACGGGACACTAGTCTGTGCCCTGTAGGAGAACAAGCGGTAAGCATAGGTATATTCTTCAACATACACTGTAGAAGTTGCAGAGATAATTCAGATATTATCTATTAGAAAGAGATTATTTCGCATTATCTCTGTAAGTGCCAGGCCTTGGCCAAAATTAGACTCAAAGCCTTCGGTAGCGCTTTCGTCGATTGCCTCTAGGATGTGACCAACTTGCCCTTGGATAGCTTGGTATACTACCTAAGCAAGACAAGGTGGCTACAGCCTAGAATATAAACAACCACCAGCTACGAGAAAGTTCTGTGGTATCAAAACAACACGCAACAGTGCTACTTGAGTCTATCCACGAAATGAGCTTAGAAATGCTGATTAAGGTTCACAACAAGTAACACCGAATTATTAGCGCAGAATTATTAGATCACATCATTCTAATCTTTCTAATGATATGTATATCAGTCTAAGACCTATCATGTAAATGAGCCAGCAAATTAGCAATTAGCAATCGACTTTAAATAGTGACTGCATTGGTGCATTCATGATAGCAAATGAATAAAATGATAAAAAATGAATGAGCTACAAGTTATGATAGAGATATTCCGGGTAGTCGAAATATTCCTGTAAAATAAAATTGAAAAAAAAAATGAAAATAAAATCATAAAATGTTAATGACAATATACTTTTACATGTGTGTTGAACATATACTACTTATATGTACAACAAATTTTTATTTTTAAATTATGAAACAATAAAAGAATTTAATTGATATATACTCATATACGTATAAAAAGCAGATTTTTTTTTTAAATATTTTTATTTTTCTTGATGTTTATAATAAATTATATTATGACCACTAAATTCCTATATAAAATACTACTCGTATATGGAATTATGAAGTATAAAATTTATGTTTTATTTTTATTTAGACTGATTTTTTTTTCTGCTTTGTATCCGTCGTATAAATATTCGTATTACTGCATATGCATATAATAAATATCTGATGTGAAATATTATGACATATATAGAAACCATTCACAAATCAAATGTCATACATTAAAGAAATGATTAATTATACCATATTCTCATACATACAATAAATATGTATGTGTACTATGTGTACATTAAATTAATATACTCACATTTGTTACATATATCTCTTGAGAAAGAATTTGAAAAATAACTTTCCTTTTCACATTGCATTTTTTTTGTTTTAAATTCTCCCTCAATTTATCCTTTCTCCGGAAATTAAATATTAATAATATTGTTTATTGCACAAATAATTGAAAATTAGACAATTTTGTTTTTGTATTCTTACATTATCTTTATCATAACAAATTCTTCTGATATAAATTTGTTGAATACTTATACATATTTCTTTCCTAAACCTTTTTATGTATTTCGATTTCATTTTTTAACATATTTACATATTAATTCACAAATTCTGATTCTATTATCTCAAACGATAATTTATCATTTTTTTTTTGCTATTTGTTGTGTTAATTTTAACAGCATGAAATAATTTTAAAATCAAATAAATTTAAAGCTTTAAAGACTGAATTACAGCAAATTTTTGTAGTTGGTTATTATAACCGAACGTATCCAAAATAATATTCAATAGCTTTTTTATTTGCTCGTAAACATAAGTACATATACATTTATAACATTTTTACATGTTTACATTGTGTTCTACATGAAATACCATACATATAAATAAAATAAAATAGAAGTTAAAAAAGAAAATTGATCATTCTGACAAACTTTCGTTAAAAAAGAAATTTGTTAAGAAATAATAGGGGGATTCATGTCTCGTTTTGTAGTCTTCGTAATCTTCGTAGTCTTCCTAGTTTTCATATAGTTTTCGTAGTTCATTTCCATACATTTATGAACCACGAAAGTTTTGAAAAACTACGAAGGCAAAATGCTTCGTAGTTTCTAATTTTTGTATTTCGTAGTTTCGTAATTGATGTTTGATAGTTCTCAGTTGACATAAAAATTAAAATATTAAAAAATAAATATGACAACTAAAACAAACAACTACGAAAAAGTAAATTAAGAAGAAATTTGGATGGATGGATGGTCGTTCATGTCAATCCAGATTACGAAGCTATGAAAACGATGCAACGAACAACGAAAAACTAACATAAATCTCCCTAATTTTTCTAACAGCTAATAGGCTAATAGAATAGAGTTTAATAATGTTTTTTTTTTTTCATTTTTTATAATGCAATTTTTTTCACTACAGCATTTCATTCAAATTAATATTTACCTGCACCACTAACGTATAATAGGCTATACGTATTATATGTTTGTATATACGAGCATATTAGGAGCGAGGATTTTACATCAATTTTAAGTCGCTGGTCGATATCATAATATAATATATTATCTTTTCGATTACACATTTAATAACATATTATCATTGTATAAATTGTAAGATATATTGTACTCGTTTATGTATGTAAATAAAATTTTACGATGGAAAAGGTACTATATTTTTATAATGTTCAGTGTTCGTATATATGAAACATTTACATATTTATGTACAAAAACCATTCATATTATGTGTACATATTGTATACTGGATAAGTGTATAAATAGTTATTTATATAAGTTATGTACTATTATTTTTTTAGAGCACAGAATTGCATTTTACATTTTATATATGAACATATGTGTATAAATCTACTGCGTATACGTTTTATCTTGAGGAAAATGAGCTCAAACGTGATATATATTTGATTACGGTTTAATTTACTGCTCGAGACATAATTTACTGACCTCAACTATTATACAACAAATTAGCAATTCACAAGCAAGTGGTCATTATTATTGAAAATTCACAATACTATACATCCAACATGTATGTGTATATTAGATAGAGCACATAATGAGCAATATGTATATAAATTCGTACATACAAATCTATTTAAGAAACATTATATATGTGATATAATAAAAATCTGGCCCAATGATCTTTTACTTAAAATATAGTATAATTTAAACAAAAATATAGATAGTTTGGTGTATTAAATATATGTACTCGTCGTATGTTACTTTGTATGTACATACTACATACTACATACATATGCATGCACTAGTCATGTGCATGCGTTTACACATTTGTTTTGTTTTTTTTTTTTCTACTATTAGAAAGATATTTTATATTTATGTAAGGTTTATAATATAAAATGCAATCGAATCATTTTTTTTATCGAAAATTTATATACGCAATTTTCATGTACGAGTATGTACACAGTACACATAAAATAAAAAACGCACCTCCCACTTAATATAGAAAAATATATTATTTTATATACTATTTATATATGTACATATATACTCGTATATACCTCTGCGTATACACACTTGTATATAGTTAGTAATCTGTATTTTTTATATGTATGTATGTATATAAATACGTACTCGCACATACATTATATATGTACCATTGTATTTCTAATGTGTATATATGTAGATCATAAAAAAATATCACAAAAATATATTTATCAATATCAATTGCCAAACTATGTATAGTATATTTTAACTTTTATGTACGCATTTGAAAAATATGTTGCACTTGCATTTTATTTAGAAAAAAAAATTTTTTAAGAAACAAAAAATAAATAAATAACACAAAGCACATTTGTGTTGTTATTATGTAACATACTAATATTTATATACAGATAATATTTAAAAGAACTTCTTTTTTAAAACAGCAGATCATAGAGTCAACCGCAACCTATCTAATATATGTACAAAAATGAACATATACGTATATATGTATGTACATACCCAAGTACATATCTATTGATGTATAGCGAAATGAATATGTTTCACACATAATAATATAATAATGAGGGTTGGGCGATATTATACATTTAATTTGTCCATATCATATACATACATAGTATTTTTTATTTTAACTATTCATTTATGTACCTACATGTGTATTTATATTTTATATATAGTTTTGAATGTAGACAACTAATGTTTGCATTTTATATAAATTTCACTTTTATTTTTAATTCATTAACATATGTACTTCTACTTACATATATACCTATTATATACATACATTTGCATATATATGTACATTACATATGTACTTACATACATTCATTTTAATTTTAGAGTAAAATTTGTGTATAAAATTTAAGGATTAGAAAATTTTTACAAACATTTCAATATTTATTTTTTTTAATTTTAGCATATAGGTAACATAAACATAACATAACATTATAAATTAAATACACAAACATGTACGCATATACACGTACATACATACTTATTTATAGCACACAATGTACTTATGCATGTACATATATACTTTCAAAATAAGTGATTGTAATTTTTCTGTTAAACTTAATGTATCTATGGATTTATGTACGTTCATGATATCTACATATGTATGTTTAAGTAGACTTTACGCATTATACTCGTATTATACACACATTTTTAAAATTAAACGATATGTATATTTTTATAGACAGTTATTAATATTATATCGTAGTAATATCATAATAAAATAATTTTTTCACTAAAATTTAAATTATTACTTTTACTTAAGATAATAAAATAATAAATTAACTTAATTTTTCATTTTATTTCATTTTTCAAAAAAAAAAAAAAATCAATAATAAATGAGAGAATTTTACATTCCACTATTTACATACATATGTACATGTATATGTGCAACTATATTGTAGAGAATTTATGGAATATACTGAAATGCAGAAAATGAATTCGAGTAAACCATTTTATTATTTAATTGTTTTGTAAGAAAAAGTAATGCAATGTAGACACATATTTTTATCAAATTAAAATTTATTTTATAAAATCAATAATTAATTTTTAGGGTAATTTAATTATATGTATAATATTTCTACATTGACATGTGAATATTACAATGTAACTACATATATAAGTTTTTATTTTATATACAGTTTAAAGAAACTATGTATTTATAATTAGTTTATTATGGTCGGAATCGACTAAATTTTTAACACATATTTTTGTCAACATCTGCATACTAAACAGTTAATGTGCTTCTAAAGAAAAACTCCAGAGGGAGGTATACCAGCCAAGTATATTATCCTGTCGGTCCCAAGCTCGGATAAAGGAGGATGGAGCACGCAGCCTAAATTGTCATTAACAATGACATCTCAGGTTAGTAAAGAATAGAAAACTGGGCACAACTTACTTAACTCTTAATATAGTTAGGAGAACTCTACTCTCGAAACTGAAGCATTCAAAGGCAAATTTAGAGACCTAGATGAGCAGCCCCACCACTAGATTCTATGAACAATACACTAAAAACCTATTTTCTGAGAAAATATGATTATGAAAACAAAAAGTGAAGCTAAGGAACGGACAAAGACAACGACCAAGAACAACGATTTACGATTATTGCAAATTGGAGAAACCGTGCAAAATGTAGAGATAAATGGAAACAGATCTTGCAGCAAACCTTTGCTCACCACAGGCTGTTGAGCTATTGACGAAAAAGAAGAAGAAGAAGAAGCTATTATTGAAAAATCTGAATTTAAAGTTTTCAATTTTTTACTCACAAAGTATTTCAAATAATTATTCAAAATTAGCTTTTGATTATTAAATTTTGATTAACGTAAACTGACATGACATATCATTTCTCATTTATTTGCGAATAATTTTATGAAAAATTGTTTTTAATTTGGTTCATATTTGTATTCAATGTATTTACATAATACTTCATATTACTTTATTCATTTATATACAAATTAGAACGTATGTACATATATGAATACGTAAAATTAAAATAAAATTAAAATTATCAAAAATCAAATATCAAAAAATATTAAATTATAAATTATTTTAAATAATATGCACATGTCTTATATTGCATTTTATAGTTTAATTATTAAAATTATAGTTTTACAAAAATTTGATAGAAAATAAAAATGACAAAAGCATCGAAAATGAAGAAATAAATGTTACTAAAACTAGAAAAATACACAAATATGAAGATATGGCATATATACTATACATAAATACATACACATACATACAATACATACACATACATACACATACATACACATAAAAATACACAAACAAATATGGTTTTAAAACAAAACTATTTAATATTATATGTACTTTTAGTTGTAATACAAGTTTAGATCATGTGAATAATGAAAGCATCACTACCGACATCTTGTGGTGAAAGAAATATATATATTATATATTTTACTTATACATTTTTAGATGATATTTTGAGGTCGAATTTTTGATATAAACGTCTTACATTAAGTGTGCATAAAGGTATAAGTGGTTAGAAATATATATTTTTTTTTTGCATTTAAACAAAATTAAAATTAAAGCACTAAAAGCAAAATACACACTTACAAACATAAAATCGTGTATAACATCTAGTCAGTACATAATATAGTAGATGTATTATTGATCAAATTAGATGTAATTTTTTGTTTTTTTTTTTTTTGCTCTAAGGAAATGTGATTTTTTTTTCTCTTTTTGTAATTTGTCTACTTGTACATAAATCTCTTAAATTGGTATATATGTTACATGTTACATATGTATAAGGTTTATTGAAAGAATATAAAATATCCATATGTACTATGTACTGTGTACCAGTATATATAAATAATAAATTACGTAAGATGTCTATATATGTATATGTATCTTATATTTGCATAACAAACACCTATTTCACTATCTTTAAATATACCTACATACAATACTGTATATATGCAAATTATAAAATATCAATATTTTTATACAATTTAGATTCGTATATATGTACATATATACATATACTTATTATGTGTTATATATACCCATGTACATAATTATTGCGTATATAACTTTAAAACTTTTACATATTGATATTTACATAATGTATCAAATTTTATTTTGATACATACATGTAGTACCTGTACCTATAAAAATTTTATAGTTCTTGTATGAAATAGGAAACAAAATGAATTCAACAAAAATTAATAATTATCTTGTCTTTAAAATTGTCAGACTTATTTTCATGTCTTAAATGATTCAATCATTTTAGTTAATATAATAATGATACATATAGAACCGGATCCACCATTGGAGCGAGTGGCGCACTTGGGCTGGACGCCTCAATCTGGGCGCCAAAAACTCAAGACGAAATACATTAGAAACTAATAGCATAAACTACACATAGATCGAAATTGGCATATAAACTACACATATAAATTTTTGATACACTTTTGAAATCGATAATAGCAAAAACTATAGAATATATAAGACGTGCCAAGTTGATTATAATCGAAAAAATAGCTTTAAGATCATATCCCAACATTGGTGGTTATAGCTTTTTTGCTGATGTTAATGTGATATTAATAACTTAATCCACTGTAATATAGGATATGATTTGTATACTATACAACATGAAATTGTTTTTATCAGCAGAACAAGGCAATACGTGGCAATACAACACGATAGAGTGGCGAGCTTTATATTGATACATTGTTGTGTGGTTGTGTGTATAATGTTTTCTTTTAACCATCAATATCAATAAAATACCATACCATAATAATAGGTAAATATAAAAAGTAAACTAAAAACGTATAATAGTATTAGTCTACGTATACAAATTTATGCCAAACATGTTTAACATTACTTTATAAAAATATTAATGATGAAATTTATATAATCAAAATCCAAACGATTCTATCTATAGACAGTATTCACTGTATTTAATATTTAATCAAATAATATTGAATTTAGAGTATGAAAATCAATATTTTAAAATTGATTTCGCACAAAAATAATTGTATTTTATTTTGCTTATATGAAATGTTTATTAATACAATATTAATATTGTTCTTCATGAGAAAAATTTACTTTTCCAAATACAAAATGGGATGGTGTATATGAAAACTATTCTCGCACTCATTTCCTAATTTTAAATTTCCATACTAGATTTTCATTTAATATATGTATGTATGTATACTGAGAAACGTTGCAAAAGATATGTTTATACGATATTAAAATTTTGTCATTTATTTATCTATTCGTGTATAAAAATTATCTAAGTTAATGCTGCATACATATCTAAATATACATATACAAGTATAATTGTATTAATATTATGAAAATTTCGAGAACTGGTCAATTATTTTAAAAAGTACTCATATATATTAATAAATACGTATACATATGTATATATACATATAGTACATATGCATACGAGTATAACTATTTACTAATAAAATGTTAAACTTTAATTTATTCAATAATCACATCAGAAACAAAAACAAAAATGAATATAAGTTAAAAATGTATACAATCATATTTATAAATCATATATATAAATATTATATCAGATACTGTGATGTATATTTACACATATACTTAAATAAATATATACTATATATGTATATTATAAATAATGTACATGAAAAAGGATATAATATCAAGTAAGACAACTATTAAGATTGAGTATATGTACTATTAGTGATAAATATATTTTAATGAATTCGAACGACATAAAACATATGTATTTACGAAGATATTTTTCTCTTTACGTCTGGATTCAAAAAAAAAAAAAAATTGACAAAATAAATAAAAAAGGAGGAACAAATCTTTTAAGTGGTTGTATAAAATATAATTTACCTACATATAAATATATACAATCATATCTATATATTCTCTTATAAAACTATTAAATATAAATATTTTAAATTTGAATTTATTTTTTTTTTTCTTTCTTTTCTATCTAAATCTCTCTATTTACTTTACATATATATGCATTCATACATACATACATAATATATTATATATTTTGTGTAATCATATGTGAATCTATGCATACTTTTATACTCCTTTCACTTTCAAATCAATATAACTAATAACATTATTACTTTTTTTTATACTATCTATTATACATATTTTACACTTATGCACATTTATATAATATATAATACACACATACATATGCAGGGCCGTGTCTACCATATGTGTAAATGGTGTACTCTCACCGGGCGCCATCGCAAAGGGGCGCCAAAATTTATGTTCAAACACAATACAAATCTTTATTATCTTCACTCCCTATATGAAAAAAATGTAAAAGGCAAAATGAAGAGAATAGAATTTTTAAATGCAGAACTAAAATCTTCAAACCTAAAGATCTCGAAAATGAAGCGAGATATTGAAAAATTTTATTTATGTTTTTCAGATTATTTTGGGCTGTTTTTTAAGAAATCGTCGTCAAATCACGCGGCCACGGAAACCGCATTATCCACATAAATATTGGGCCTTATTATGAGTATCGATAATATCGACTATCGACAAAATTAAGACGAGACGAGACGATGTAAATTTTGTATTATGTAAATCGGTCACCTCGACAGTAAGATATTGCCATATCAAATTTTATTTTCATTCAGTTAACCATGTAATTTCTATAAAAATTGTCAAATATTTCGATATAAAAATTTATAATTCATTTTTTTTTCAATTTTGAATAAATATTTAATTAATTTTTGTAATTTTTAATAAATATTTGATTAATTTAAATAATTTGTAGCTAAGTGTGAAAATATAAAACATATTAATTTAATAATGATTTTTTTTTTTGCATAAAAGAAGAGCATTAAGATTTTTTCAAACAGCTTTTTTGGTAATTTTTCTTTAATTAATTAAATTAAACTTATATTGTAGATACACAGAGTTTGAAATCCAGTAGATTTCATTTTAATTTCGAGTAGAACACAGCGATTTTGACAGTTTGTCTAATTTATTTAACTTATCTCATTTTAATTTAATTTATCTAAACATAGCCTACTTCTTCTATTAAATTTAACTGCCAATTATATTCAATTATTTCTTAATGACAATTTAAAAAAAAAAATTTTTTTGTTTACAATTTGTTAGTAGATGTCTCTGTTCTACGTAAAGAGCGAAACATGAGTAGTTCTCGAGCAATTATTACGTATTTTTTATGTAATTTCACTTACTAGATTTCAGCTCAAATCCGTCGTTTTTTCCGGATTTTAAGGCTGAAATTAGCAAAATACTTATTTTCAATCTCTGTGTGTCTACAATATTAAATAAATTGAGCAGAATAATTAAATACAACTTATCTTATATACAAAGCATACATGAAATGTCAAATCACCTGTCGATTAGTTCTAGCTGATCGACTCAAAATGTCGATATTCTCGCCTCAAATCGACACTCATAATACAAAATTTGTCGAGTAGAGACGATAGTCGATGACGAGACAATATTATCGGCAGTCATAATAGGGCTCATTATAAATTTAATAAGAAAATAATGCGTTTATTTTCATCACACTGCATTACAAGGTAGTATTTTGTATGTAATTAGGCGAAAAATCGTGAGAAATACTGAAATTGTAAGCATACAGAAAAGTTTATCGTAGGCCTGCGCAAGGGTGACATGCAACTTTTAATCCTCTTTCCTTTTTCACTATTTTGAGTGTCATTCACATGCGGGGATCCATTAGTGTGTCAGAATAGATTTAGAATGTTTGTGTAATGAGGTTGAATTAAATTTGTTTTTTGTCAATTTGTCAATTCAAAGTTGAGTTTTATCTCAAGATTTTAGAACAAATAATTACTTCTATAAGTGAAAGTTTTAATCAGTTAAATGATAACGTCACCAATTTTCTTTTTCTTTAAAATTTCAACTCCTTAGATTCAAATTCCCTTTTAAAAAATTGTCAAAAATTAGATAAAATTTTAACAAAAGGATGAACTATCCGATATTAATGGTGATGATTTATATTTATACCATGAGTTAAAAATGTTGAACTTTTCAAATGTATGTTCCCATGATGAAAATTCACCTTATATTCCGATCTATTATATACTTTCAATGTGTTAATAGCAGAGAGGTGCAGGCTTAAGGGGGGATACTCTTTAAAAAACGCGCTTATCTATCGTACCTAATATGAGAGGTGTGGAAAAGGGTGGGGGTGACAAAATTTGGTTTACACCGGGCGCCAAAAGTCCTAGGAACGGCACTGTACATATGTATATAAGTATTATATACTAGATGTATGCAATTAAAAATATATATCTTCTCTTCATATACATATGTATAAAAATAATATATACATAATAGTATAAATTTATCTGGGTTGTATGTTTGGAAAAAAAAATTCCTATATATATGGAGTTGTTTTTGTTTTTTTTTTTGGTTTTTGCTTCAAAGTATAAGAATGGATCACAAATTGAAATTCAAATTTTTCGAACCTCGTAACTCATATCTCGGAGATACATAATGTAATATTTAAAATTTTAAAAATTGAAAAAAAAAATAAAAAATAAAAAAAATAAATTGAAATAAAAAACATCAAACCACATCATAACATATTTTATTTAAAAATGAAACTGAAACTTGCTCTTAATAAACGTACAAAATAAAATAAAATAAAAAAACAAAAATTATAAGTACATGCATACATGTATATAAAAATATGTATGCATTTATAATTGAAAAAATAAATTGTGTATAATGTAATCGAACACATGATTACATTCAATACAAAAATGTATATAAGTATGTATATATGTATATTTATATATTTGTATTGACAAACATATATACATATATTATTTTATTGTTGTTAGGTATTATATTGTACTGTATAATTGCAAACGAAAAAAATTTCAATGCAATTTGTACATATTTATTTAGACGAGAAAATCTGGTCACTGACCATCATCAAGATGTTGCAGATTATACTGACTGACAATATTGTCACTTTGTATATATGTATCATCATCAATACATAAAATACATTGAAATGTACGAGTATACATAACGTGTATAAATTATTACATATTTTTTTTATAAAAATTTCATTATATACATTACATAGTACACATATAAATGTACACATGTCGATCATTTAGCAATAAAATAAAGATGCTTATTAATATTATTATGAAATTACATCAAAATTTAATTTTATTTTATTCAAATTTTGTTTTTCTTTTTTCTTTTTCTTTTTGTTTTTGTTTTTGTTTGTTTAATTTTTTGGTGTTTATTTATTATCAAATTTAATATTCATCTCATCTCAATCTCATTATACACGTCTACATATATGTGAATATTATTAATTAAAAATAAAATAATTAATGCAACATGAGAAACATTATTTAAAATACTTATGCATATATGATATTATGTATTACATTAAAATTTGTGCCTAAACATTTTTTGTTTTGTATTTTACCTATGATACATTTCCTTTGTAAACTACATTTCCGTTTTAACACAGAGCATATCCTATAGTTATTTGTATAATATAAATCTATATTAATGATCTGAATGAATTATTTATTAACGCGATAATTTCATTTGTATAATTTTGTAAAAAATAAACTAAAAAACAAAAAATTCCATGTTCGTATAATAAAAAAAATTCAAAAAAATCAAATTGAAATAAAATAAATTTTCGAAATACATACATAATTAATTTATTTATAAGTACAGATATTTTTATAATACATTTTTCTTATTTTATTGTTTGTGTTTTTTTCCTTCTTCTTTTTATGTGTTATTCTTAACACTTAAATATTGAATCATACGTAAATATATTATTATATGCAAAAATGTGTAAATATTTTTATGTGTAAATGTTTATAGAATGTGTATGATATATAAAAAATATTACACATTAATTTGATATTATAATAAATATGTAAGTATATATAGTATGTGTGATATATTCTTATCTTCATTTAGAATCAAAATGATTAATCAATCAGGTACATTCTTGCTTGTGGATAAAGTATGTACTTACATTATAAGTTACGTGTGAATAATATAATATAGAAAAATTAAATTCGAATAATGTTTTTTTTAATCAAATTTGCATCGTGTACACATACAGATAAATATGTCTATAAATATATAAAGCTGTAGCATTTTTTTACGAGCATTATATTACATATTGAGAGTATTCACTTTAAATCATAAACGTATGCAACGTGCAATTTAACAACCTCGCAAGTCAAAATAACGTGAATCTCTCATCTCATAAAACCATAATTGGCAATTGTAACTTAACTCTTCACAAATTCTTATTATGTCACACAAATTCAACAATTTTTCCTCAAAATATAACTACAAACTCAATTTTCAAATTTCAGCTGATAAAAATTGCAAGCTGTCCAAATTTACCTTACCTTGGTTTGCATAAAATTTATTTATGAGATTGATCTACGCGACTGAAAAGTCTCGTTAATTCAGGCAGAATACGTAATTCTCAAAGCAAAGGAAAAAGTTACGATATCTCGTAAAAATACGATCAATTACGCTACATACACGATTTACGAGATTTGAAATAAATACCCTCATTATATTTTATGCATGTTGTTATTTCTTATAAATATTATTATTAAATACCTACATGCATTATATTTAACAACTGTTATAATGGATTAGGTATTGAATTTTTACACTAAATTTAATTTACATTTCATCAACATAATATACATTAAATCTATATATAAATAGATATGTATGTAGTTATGTTGTAATTTTTTAAATGTATTCGATTTTTAATTCAATAAATATGCAGTGATTCATTAAAAAAAATAACACGAGTAGATATGTACATATAGATAATAATTTTAAATACATTTTATATACACATTTATTACTAACCGTATAAAGAAATTTATGAGGTAAAAAATAAAACAGGATGTTCAAATAATATTTGTTCTTGATTTTTCAAAAACTAAAAAACTAAAAAAACTATAATAAATAATATAAATAAAAATTCATAAATTATAATTATTAAAAATAAAAATGTTTATAGAAATTTGTCATGATAATTCATGCAAATATATATATGTATATATGTGTATAAGCACATATATTACATGTATATAGATCATCACATTCTTGTTATATTTTCATTACATTCATATATAAACGACGACTTTTCGTTTTTTAATTTCATTGCGACATAAAATTTATATACCAGGTGTATGTATATATGTAGACTTATTACATTCATATGATATGCATACCTACATAAATGATATTGGCATGTGCATAGTAATAATATTGATCATGTTAATTTATGAATAATGTAGGTGATGGTTTTTTTTTGTATTTATTATTCAACAAACATTTTAGATCATTTTCAGAAAAGAAAAAATAAGTTGTGTTTATTAAAACTTTTTCTTTCATTATTATTTTTTTAACTTTATTTTTAAGTTTTTTTCTTTAATTACATTATCAGTATATAAGTATGTACATATAACATAATATGTATATCCAATGAAATTGATATATACATACATACATACATACATAAATACAATATGTATAAAGGTATAGATATCTTTGTTTTTTGGGCGCCGATATTCTGAAATTGTGGAGATTTTTTAATTAAAACTGGCAAGAAATTTGCTTAAATTAGTAGGTCAGCCATCATTAATATAACTACCATAAGTTTCATAAGTATTTATGTATGTTTATATGTACATACATAATTTATGTATTAGTAATATACATATTATGTAGATATATATGCACATATGTGTGTATATATATATTTTATTCTCTTTTAAGATATAGAAGCAAAAAAAAACAAAAAACTAAAATACGCATATTATACATGCACAAGTAAGTACATACACAAGTACTCATATGAGTATATTATATAGTATTATAGGTACAATTTTTTCCCACTTTTTTTTCTACAATATTTTATAATAAAATTTTTTTTTCTTAATATTTGATTTATCTTTTTCTATGCTACATATATTCTTTTTTGATATTTTACTGCAATTTTAAATTAACAAATATGCATATATGTATATGTATAGGTACATATATAATCGATCGGCTAAACTTCTTTTATATTTGATTCAATGCGAATTTAACAAAAAACAATTTTAGAAAATAAAAGAATCAAAAATAATAATATAAAACCATAACATATTAAATTGAAATTTTATTAAACACACAACGTAATGATATGTGCATTATGTATGCGTGTGTGCGTATATATATTTTCAAAAATATATTTTGGTTTTTATTAATACTATTCATATTAATATATCATATAAGTACATACATATATACAGTATATAAAGTTATATGCAAGCTCTGCAAGTTAATATTTGCAATTTAGTAGAAAAATAAAATTAAATTAAATCAAATCAAAAAAAAAAAAAAAGTCTCATATGAATTATAATATTTCAAATCATAAGATTTTTCGTACGCGATCTATTGGAAAATGCATAACTGTAGCTATCGATATTTAATAATGAAAACAGCAACAATAATAAAAACAAAAATTGCAAATACAATGTATATAGGTGCTTTTATATATTATTATATACGCATTATCTCCGAGTATAGTATATGTATTTTATTACATTAGATGCTCACATATCTAAATATTTATGATAAATATACATAAGTGCATAGTCGTATACTTGAATTGTATATTCACATGCAAGTATCACACAGGTATCACACAAATATATATAAAAAAAAAGAAAATTTGCAATATCTCTAGATACATGTTTGATACATATTCGCATGTATTTGAAAAAAAAAATTACATAGAAAGATACACATAACATGGGTATGTATGTAGAACTCGTATATGTGTTTATGTATAACATGAGTGAACATTTTCAACTTCTTTATTTACAAAAAACGCCTTTTTAATCTGAAAATGAATTTGATAGTGGAGTAAATGGTGTAATATAGTGTCTCCTTAACAAATAAACAAACAAACAAAAAAAAATATAAAAAGTACACATTGAAAAATTGAAAATTCACCCAAAAAGGTGGGGCTGGTTGATCGTTGTTTTATGCTGCTGTATTAGCTGTGACTGACTATAACTTGACAATTGTATGGAGTATAACTTCAATATATAACTGATCTGTAGCGAAAATATATGTGCATATATACATACTCATGATGTGTACTACTTGATGCTGACGACAAAGTACAAGTATGTGTATCACTTGCATTGGAATATTTTATTATTTGCGATGCATTTTTTTTTTGTCTCTCTTAAAAATTGCAATTGCAATGGCTTATACATACATATACATACATTTCTTCATAAATATATACGTATTTATTTATATATTTATAATATTAACTAGATTACTTTTATTATATGGACTTATGACTCTTTAATGTCTTGATACATTTTATATTATATTTATCCATCTTATCCATATACATATACATACTCATATATGTACCCCTATATTTTTAATCACATTCGGTCAATCGGGGCAAAATTATTATTAAACACACATTTATTACCGATGCATATATATATATATATATATATATATATATATATATATATATATAATCTTTCATATAAAATACGAGAAAAACAAATTAAAATAAAAATAAAAAATAAAAAAAAAAACTAAAACACTACAACAACAAAAAATATAAAAATGCTACAAAGCAAAAAAAAAATAAAACAGCAAAAAAATTATCAGTTATGGTTGACCGTATATAAACGACTATAGGGTTAGGCTGGCCATCAGTAATTCGTGGTGCTCTACAAAGTAGAGCGATACATAAAATTGTGTTGCGTAATATCATCCAATTTTATTATCCTGCTGTAAAATAAGTATATATGCAATTTTAATTTGTGCCTTTTGACTTTCTTTTTTACCGTGATAAAATTATATAACGAACGAAAAATAAGGATATATGTACGTGCATAAACAATTTTCTACAGAATAATCATATAATAATAATTTTATGTATAAAATATAAAAAAAATATATATAATATATATACTTTTATTGCTTTGTGTATTTAATAAAAAAAAAATTGAAAGGACTCAAGATAAAAATATATTAATAAATAATTTAAAAAAAAAAAACGGGGCTGTCGCAGTGCATTGTGATAATTTTTTTTATAATATCAAATTAAGTAAAAATGAAGGTGAGTTCCAAACAAAAATAAATAAATTAAAAACAAACGAAAATAGAAAAAAAAAATCAAAAAAAATAAAATTTAAAAAATAATTCTACAAAATTCAAAAGTGAAATTTATAATAGAAAAAAATGTTTTTGGTAGAAAATTAAAAGTGAAAGTGATATCGCAAGAATCGAAATATGTAAATTATAAATTAATGAATTAATGATACATATACATACGTACGAAATTAGGGATATTTTTCAACATCAAGGATTTTTAGTATAATACAAATCATTTTTTATCTAAAAAGGATATACTATGTACAATTTGAAGTCTCAACTATCAAATCAACTGTACAGGATTATATTATATAATTCACATAAATTGGTTTATTTGGAGAATACTAATTATAATCAGCAAATGAATTACTATCTGATTTATTAAAAATTTTATTAAATCCAGTTTCCTTAATTCATTTCTACATTAATGCGATTTAGATATTATTAATAAAAGGGATAAATTTATTTGATTTTTAAAAATTTTATAATATATGTAAACATATTACAACCTGAGGAAATCACATAAAAAAATTCTTGAATTTTATTGTCATTAATTATTTTTACTTTTTTTTTCAAAATTTAATAGAAAACACATTTTCATTTTTTTTTCGAATCCTTAGGCTTTCAAACCTTTTTTAAATATTTTTATATTTCTTCATTTAATATATAAAATCCTGGAAATTTATGTTTTTAATTTGATTTGTAATTTAAATAATTTTTAAAAAAAAGGGAGGATTTTCTAAAGTAAATAAAAGAATTTCAAGAAAAATCTTTTTCCGTTTTAAATGTAACTTTATTTAGTTTATAGTCCTGGAAAAGTTATTTTAAAAAACTGTAATAAATCTGCAATAATATCGTCCCGTATTAGTTTTATGATTATTTTTCAGAATATTATGATTATTTTGAATTTAATTTAATTCAAATCTAAAAATATATTTGTAATAAATAACTTAATTACAACAGAAAAAAATTTCCAGATATTTGTCACTGTTTTATGGGTGGCAAGTTTGTCAATAGTACAACCGGCTCTAGTACCAGATTGCATTCATGCTGGATATTCTTATCCAGCACCAGAAGTTAAATTATCCGTTGGACCAGCTGTTAGTTCGTATAGCGTATCACCATCAATATCGACATATTCTGAAGGATCAAGTGTAAAATATGCATCGGTCGGGCCATCGTACGCTGCATATGAAGCATCACCTGGATATGCAGCTGTTGGATATAAAGCAGCTGCAATAACACCGGCAGTAACATACGCTAAAACAGCATCAATTGCTTATGCTGATCAGTCACCAGCATCAAAATATGCTGCAGTCGTTCCTGCATCTGTTGGTTATACAACTAGTGCTGGTCATTCGAGTTATGTAGCAACACCAGCTATTTCGAAAGCATATCTTCCAGCAGTAGCTGCACCTGCAAAAGTTGCATACGCTGCTCCAGCAGTAGCGTATGCCGCTCCGGTTGTTAAATATTCTTCAGCAGCTGATGTTTCAACTTCATATATTTCCACTCCTGTTGTATCTAAAGTTGCTGTTGCTCCTGCAGTCGCGAAAGTAGCTACCTACGCTTCACCAGCGATCTCCTACGCTCATACAGGACCTGCAATTTCAAAAGTTGCAACATATGCTGCACCTGCAGTCGCAACATACACAGCACCAGCTAAAATTGCATATTCTCAGGCTGCAGATGTTTCACACTCATATATTTCAGCTCCAATAGCGACAAAAGTGGCCTATGCTGCTCCAGCAGTCGCAACTTATGCAGCTGCTCCTGCTGTTGCTAAAGTTGCTTCTTATGCCTCTCCAGCTTATACTGCATATCACGCTACACCTGCAGTAGCTAAAGTTGCTACTTACTCTGCTCCAGCCTACGCCACTTACGCTGCTGCACCAGCTGTTGCTAAAGTTTCATACGCTGCTCCAGCTATTTCTACTGCCTATGTTTCTGCACCAGCTAAAGTTGCTTATGCAGCTCCTGCAGTATCAAATGTTGCATATGCAGCTCCTGCCGTGGCCAAAATTGCTACCTATTCCAGTCCAGCCTATACTGCTTACGCTGCCACACCAGCCGTTGCCAAAGTTGCCACCTATTCTTCTCCAGCTTATACTGCATACCATGCTGCACCTGCAGTAGCTAAAGTTGCTACATACTCAGCTCCAGCCTATGCCACTTACGCTGCTGCACCAGCTGTTGCTAAAGTTTCATACGCTGCTCCAGCCGTATCTACTTCCTATGTTTCTGCACCAGCTAAAGTTGCATACGCGGCTCCTGCAGTAGCTAAAGTTGCGTATGCAGCTCCTGTTGCCCCAGCTGTTTCTACTGCCTATGTTTCTGCACCAGCTAAAGTCGCGTATGCAGCTCCTGTTGCTCCAGCCTACGCCACTTACGCTGCTGCTCCAGCCGTTACAAAAGTCGCCACTTATCCTGCGCTCGCAAAAATTGGTTATGCTGCTCCCGCTGTTGCTACATATGCCTCCGCACCAGCGGTTGCAAAAGTTGCCACATACTCCACTGGACTCGGATTATCTGCTTACCATGGTGGATTAAGCGCAACAAAAATAGTAGCTCCTGCTGTTGCCTCATATCATACTGGAGCTGGATCAGTTTCATATCACGGAGCAGCAGCTCATGCAGCAGGAGCAGGACATGGTTATGGTTTAGCAGCAGGACATGGTTATGGTTTAGCAGCAGGACATGGTTATGGGTTGGCAGGAGGACATGGTTATGGATTAGGAGCTTATTACGCTGGAGGTGCTGCTCTACATGGAGGTGGACTAATTAGATATGCACCAGCAGCTCCAGCAATCGCAACATATCCTGCTGCTCCTGCAGCTCTAGTTAAAGCTGCGCCTGCAGCCGTAATTAAACCAGTCATTGCCAAACATTTAGAATACTACGTAAGTATCTTAAAATTAAGTTTTATTAACAACAAAAATTTACAATCAATTTCAAACTTGTTATAATTTATTATCTTTTTTAAATATTTAATTATTGTTTTTCATTTCATTCTTTTTGTTCTCATACATATATAAAAATATATATATATTTACATATGTATATACATATTCATACGTACGCCCATACATAGGATGACCATCCAAGATATGCCTTCGAATATGGAGTCCATGACCCACATACTGGTGATATTAAACATCAAAAAGAAGAACGAGACGGTGATACCGTAAAAGGTGAATATTCACTCGTAGAACCAGACGGTAATGTTAGAACTGTTAGTTATTATGCCGATTGGGAAACTGGATTCCATGCAACTATAACAAATAGCCGAGATCAAGTTGGCAAAGTTATCGCAAAACGTAATTCTAAACCATAAAGTTAATAAAACAAAAACAAATTTAAAAAAAATGAAACAAAAATTAAAAACAAAACAACATAAAAAATTAAATTAAAATAAAAAAATTTAAAAAACAAAAAAAAAAAAAAAACAACAAAAAATCATGACTGTTTGAAGGTACTCTCTTCACTTAAGCAAAGTAAAAAAGACGAAAAAAAATTCTACTATGCATAAAAAGTTGATTCTTTTATATATTTTTCATAACAAATAATACTCATTATATACATTACATATACTCGTATTTATGATATTTTTCTTCTAAACTCATGATTACATTTCATATCGAGTGTATTTTTCTTTATTTTTTTTTAATTTTGTAACTTTTAACATTTTTTTTTATATCAATTCATTCATTCACGCACAATCATAAATACATACAGGTATATTATATTGAATCGTATATATATACAATATAAAACGACGAATAAAAATCCATGAAAAAAAAATTCATTTTTTTATCACTTTTATTATTATTATATTCATTTCGTATACAAATGTATACAAGCATAATATATAAATACATACATATGTATGTATATATTATATATTAATTTAAAATAAATTAACGTACCTATTATACATTTTTTTTCAAATGCACAAGCATCTCATTAATTAAAAATAAAAATATTATATTACATCACATTTATTTTATAATACATATAAATATATTCGCGTATACATTACATATGTGTGTATACAAAATAATTACATAATATATTATTTAATTATTATTTTATTATGTATCTTAGGAATGTTTTATTTTAATTCAAAGTAATGCAGAGAACAAACAAATTAAAAATATAACAACAACAAAGCAAAACAAAAGTAAAAAACAAACAAAAAAAGGGACAAATCAGTTTTTCAATTCAATTATTATTGATTTTTTATTTTTAGTTTTTTCTTTTTTACTTTTTTTGTAATAAAAATTTTCTTTAAGTTAATTTCATTTAATATGCCAATAATACCATACGTACCATCTATATATTACATATATAAAAATCTATTATATACATTACATAATATTATACATTTATATAATTTATATCTTATTTATCTATATATATATACATACTTATTACCTATATAAAATTCATCGTATGATTTTTTTTTATTCTTCATTTTTATGTGCATTTTGTGTCCATTATTATTTTCATTTTTTTTGTGTTTTTCTGTTTAATTTTTAAATTAAATAATAAATTTATTTTGTAAATATAATTTAATATTTATTTCTTCATTATTATTTTTTCATTCTATATATCAAATAATATACTTAACTTTACTTTCTGTATACTTTATATACATTTATTATGTAATTTTCATCATTCATTTAATTATATTATTGTAATATCTACACATTATGTACATTATATATTGAATTTTGAATTTACTTTTATGTGTATTGTTAAAACTTTCTTCCTTTATCGTGTATAAAAAATTGAATATATATTGATAATATTGAATTTAAAAAATAAAATAAAATAAAAGATAAAATTTAAAAAATATGAATAAATAAAATAAAAAAAAAGTAAACTTTTCTATCATTTCTTTTTATTTTTTTTATAGAATTTATAATTGAAATTTATTTTTTTATTTTAACATTTTATTGTATATAACATATAATGTATGTACATACATCCATATTGAATGTATTGTATGTATGTAAAATGAAGGATATACATTTTATATTTGCAATCTATATATTATTAAAATGAAACGAATAAGAATTACATAATTAGTTTTTCATTATTTTTCTTGTGATAAAAGTGCCATATATCATACAGTTATTGTATGTATACTTCGATAATGCACACACATGATTCTTTTCTTAATTATTTTTCTTTAGTTTTACTTTTATGCATAATTTAATTAAACATTATATTTATAAATATATATTATAGAAATTCATTTTGTTCATTATATGTACATGCGCATCTTATAAAATATATATAAAGAGGCAATAATCATAATTAAGTCCTTTTTTTTAACTAATTAAAAATATTTCATGTAAATCTCCTTTATTAGCATAATATCTTATATATAAAACTCTGTATATAAAACTCTACGCATATTTTATCAATACTACATAAGGTATAAGCATAAAGTATAAGTATTGTTATTTCATATTTAGTGTTTTATTTAAACTTTAATTTATTCAAAAGAATCTATGCAAAAGTACTTATGTTCACATACTATATTTATTTTTATAGGTATGTCCAAAACAGATGACAATTTCGTATTATACTAAGTTGTCATGCACAGAATTTATGCGCAAAGAATAAACAAAACGAGTTTTGTACATATGCTCGAGTGAAGATTTCTAAAATTTTCACAATTTTCTATATTTAAATCAAAATCATATCATTTATACAAAAATTTGACTAACACGTATAAGAACAGGAACAAAATTTGTCAACTGTTTTTGGCCGGGCTCTATACATAATTTACACTTCTATTAAAAACGCATAGAATATATACATAGTTACGAGTATGTATGCGCATATGTACGCAATCTATTATTACAATTTTAAAATTTGCACTCAAAATATTTATACATATTTATATATGTACATATACATATTATAATGTATATATGTAGTTCATGTAGCCTTAAGTCAAATTTTCCATTTTATAACAGTGAAAAAAAAATGAAGAAAAAATTACATCCATTACATTCACACATAAATAAATACATTGTAAATGTGTATATCCACTAACACAATCATATATTTACGTGTACATACATGAGTTATAAATGAATGCATTTTATGTGTTCATACATATATGTATACGCGTATTTTTACAGATGGATGTTGGTTAGTTCAACAACATTTTATGAAAAAACCAGAATAATCAGTTTTTCATTTAATTGACATGAAAAAAAATTAATAAAAATGAAAATGGATAAATAATCGAAATTTAAATGAGTAACAAAGAAAAAAAAAATTAATAAATAAATAAAAAAAATAAGACAAGATTTGTGTTTTTATTTTTTTTTTTTTTATTAGATATATTTTGGTATTAGAGTTAGACTAGACCTAGACAAACTAGTCCAACACTCAATATGTACTCTACCACATATACGTGTATATGGTATAAAATGAATGTGTACATACATACAATATCACTTATCCGATTTTTTATAGGCTTCGAAATCACGTTCACTTTTTCTTATCCTATTTCGCAGCATATTAAAAACAGCGTCTATTATATCATTTCAATCGATGTCAAATAATGTTTCCTTTTTTTTCTGTTTTTCAATTTTTTTTTCAATTTCAATTATAAAAATACAAAATTACATACATATGATATGCATGTATATATTCTAATATATATAATTTTTTATGAGTGCGTTATATGGAAAGTTATTAGCGACAATAATTTCATAGAATACATATAGGAAAATGCGTACATTTTTACTACACTTTCTCACAATTTAAAATTCATTAAAAAAATAGCAACATATTTGAATAAGATAAACATATGCATTTAAATTTAATATTCACAAATATAAGCAATAAGAGCTAAAGATTATGAAGGAATCGTAGGATCGTATGTATAGATATACAAATTCAATTTTCATAATCATATACATATAGTATTATGTACATAACTAGAGGTAGGGTTGGACCCAAATCACATGGTAAGTTTAATGCATGTTTCTATAAGTGTTAGTACAATTTTTATATGGATACCTTGAGTGTATATGGACAAAAGTCGCTATGTTTATTCTTCGCCCATAAATATTTTGCATGTAATAAGTATATTTTCTCTGGCGCAAAATTATCATCTGTTTTAGGCATATACTCGTATCAACTAATAATTTAAATTTAACAAATTAGCATAAAGTAAATTAAATTTTATAATTATGCATGTTCAACTGCATACAAATCGTACTAAATTTTTAATGCGAGATTTCATATTTAACAGAATCTGTAGCTTCTCAATTATTGAAAATTGTATCTATCATTTTTTTTTTAATTTTCAATTTCAGATATTTGTATGACCTAATCCGTATAGGTGTACAGGAATTTATACAATTTACACCACATACATGTACTACTTTTAATTTTTATTTATCAAAAATGTTACCAGACTACCGTAACTTGATGCTCAATCCATTTTTTTAAACAAAATTAAAACGTTAACCAAGAACAAAAGATTGAATTCAATATATGTATGTATACACAAATGTATAACTACTATTTACTTCAAATAAAAAAATCACTTAATGTTTGTATATATTATGTGTAGTAATCGTTATGTAAGCCGTTGTATATAATATGTAGACATTTTTCATTCTATCAAATTACAAATTAAAATTCCAAGAATCAAAATTTTAAGAAGATAGGAAATTTTATCACCTCTACAATTAGTTTAGTGTAACTTATTTCGTATACAAATTGCATTGCTATACTTTTTTTTTATTTTCAATATGCGTATACTGTATTTAAATGACTAGAAAGTGTTAGACCTTATGATATAATATACGAGAGTTGTCTGAAAAGTTTTTGGCACAGAAAAAGTATTTTTCCGCTCCATTTATGTTATATTTTCCAAGATTGTCTCCTTTTAAGTCTTCCTTTAACCACTCTAAATAGTATGACCTGTTCATTTGATAATTCTATCTTCTATCTACCAAACCAAATTTTGAGTCTAGGAAACAAGAAAAAGTCACAAGAAGCCAAATCTGGTGAATACGGTGAATGGATGAATAATCAATCATTCAAATACGAGTTCATGAATTCTCACCATGACAACTGCTGAAATGTGACAAGATATTTGATTTTTTCCATTTTTACAAAAACACTGATTATTGAGTAACACAAATGTCTGTCAAACAACAAACGACCGTCCAAAATGGCTACTTTTTTTACAGTCATCTTGCAAGGCATGTACCATCGTCGTACTAAAATAAGTTCGACGACAAGCGTCATTTTCAGGTTGAGGCTAGACACTTTTCAGACAATCTCTATGTACATTGTATTTATATACGTACATATTATGTGTACATACATACATGTACATACATAAAGTATATTTTAAATCTAAAAAAATTATCTTTTTATTTTCCTTTTCTTTTGATATTAACATGTAATGTATACTCAAATGTTTTGAAATACAATTGTAGACAATCCAAAATTCAATTTTGTTAAAAATAATTTTCTGATGCATTTACTTCGATTAATACTGTAGGATAAAAAATTACTGTTGCTATATTTAGGTAAATACAGTAGGATGCAGTACAACACCTATTATATGAATAATATTTTTAAAAATTTAATTTAATTTTGATTAGATAAATCTGTACTTATGTTGAACATCTATTTCGCAGTGCTGACTATGATTAATTGCTATAATTGACTATGATCGTGGTTTAATTGTATGTATATTAATTTTAGATATGTATGTACATACATAGTAGTCAACTTATTATAAAGTACATAAATAGATATTTATTCATAGAATTTCTTACGTACATTTCACATACACATTCATATATAAACACTGAACGAAATTTTGTACATAATTTTAATGAATGTGATTCATTAAACTTTTTTCATAATATATATGAACATTTTCATACATTTTATGTTAATTTCACTGAAATGATTCAAGCTTCTATGAACACGATCATAAATTTAATGAAATCACATTCATTGTCAACTGAATTTGACAATTCTGAATATACGTAATAAAAATTTTCATAGTCTATGTACAAATGCATTAATTCTATGAATTTGTTCATAGTCTATGAACAAGTTCATTAGTTCTATGAATTTGTTCATAGAGTTTACACAACTTCAATGAACAAGTTCATTGTGTTTTTATTATTTTCTATTAGAAGTCAATGAAAACATTCATAAGTCCTGTTATATTTTGCTTTCGTTTCTTGCTTACGAAGTTTTTTATCATTCCAAATCCAGACGTAATATGTATAAGTTGAACAATTATTACTGCTAAATATTGCACTGTGAAATTTGAATATTTAATTTTTGTGATATCAAAGTGAAAGAAAAAGGTAATTTCAATTAAAAGTGTAGTTATTTTACTATTTTTAAAATCATTTCTTTAAATAAAACTGCTTTTTCAATAGTTTACGCATATCGGCATAAATTAAAATCGCTCGAAGTTTGTAACTTAGAGCAATTATTTGCATTCGAAATTATGTGATTTTTATATATTTATTTTTATCTTATTTTAGATTGATATTGATTTCAAAATCCGATTTAAAAATACGCCTTCAATTTTGGATATATGGGACAACACTTTTAAAGAATTATTAAATATTGTTAAAGACGGTATTAGTAATAAAGAAATCAAATCTTCTTTGGAAGGAATTTTAAATGCTGATATTAATAAAAGTGAGTTAAATAAATTTTCAAATATGTATATGTATATTCTATTTTAACATTCTTTACATTTTAGACGGAAAAGATGCTTTGCTCATGTGGGCTCTACATGCTTATTTTATTCCATTCCATAGGACAGTCACAAAGAATGGGACTGGCAAAAACAATGTCACCAGATATTCTATTTCTGATTCACAGAAATCATTTTTATTAGTTGTTAAGAGCTGTGCTGAACTGGAAGATGAAATTCGTTTTTTAAAATCAAGAAATGAACATATACAACCTTTTATAATAGGAATTGGCGATGACATTAAAACTATAAAAGAAATATTCGTTTATTTTGATAACATCAGGTTTCCATTCAATAGTTTTATACGTGCAGTAGATATTTGTTTAAAGATTTTTTATTTGTTTAATCTTGAATATCCACAACCAGCAAAAGTATTTTGGAATTTCATTGCTTCTTATTTTTTTAAAATGAAATCTAAAGAATCCAATAGTAAAGTAAGTTTGCTTATGTCGAAACTTGAAAAAATATGATAAAGTTTAATCAATATATTTGTGTACTTCTTAAGGCCGAATATATACCGTATTCAAATGTAAAAATTTTAAAACTAAGTATGGCTAAAAATGTGAACTTAATTTGTATATGAAATTATTTTTAAATAAAAAATCAAAAATGTTATTACAACGTTTAATTTTTCTCGAAGAAAAAATGTTCATGCGGAGGAGGGAAAATTAACAAACCGGGGTGAGAAAAGGAGTTGAAAAATCTCGTGACTGCTTTATGAAAAAGTTCATAATCATTATGAAACCTCAGTTATAAATTCTATGAAAACTTGCATTGAAAACTATGAACTTTTTCACTGAATTTAATGAAAACTATGAATTTTTTCATTGAATTTAATGAAAAAGTTCATAGTTTTTAATGTAAGTGTTCATAGTACTGACGAAAATTATTTATGAAAAGTTTCATAAATATTATGAATCGTTCATTGACAATAGTTGATACTCAATGAAAAAGTTCATAGTTTTTAATGTAAATGTTCATAGTATTGAGAAAAAATTATTTATGAAACATTTCATTAATATTGTGAATCTTTCATTTATTTATTAAAATTCCACTATTCAATGAAACCTATTTCATAAATAGTATGAAAGAATTCTTTGGTTGAAAAATAATGAAAAAATCATTGCATTTATTAAAATTTTCAGTGATATTATGTACCTTTTTGGTTCAGTGAATGCATCAATACATGCATATAAGCAACAAATGCTAAGAGATAATCACAATAAACGTATGATGTGATCTACATAGATATAATTTATAGATAATACGGTAAGTATATTTATGTACATATAGTACATAGTAATACGTACTTGCCCATATATGTATAATATAAATAAATACTAAATGTATTCAATGTACGTTTTTCTAGTTATTACATATACAAATGATGTGTATACTAATTTTTATGGCAGCTTTATTAACTTTTATTTAATATTCCATACCTATATATATAATATACGAATACGATCATAAAATATCTACCACACCAGTATCTAATAATTTCAAAATACATACCTAATATAAATAAATTAAAACAAAGCATATTGGTCTTATTTTTAATGACTTTGTTGTTAAAAATACACATTATTTATACATATAGACATACAATGTATAACAATTGCACTTACTTTTCAACAACTTTACGCACTTTTTTAATAATAATATACATATACTATATATATGTATACGCACATAGGCTATAGGTTACATAATACATACGAGGGTGGATTGATATGTCTTAAGAATAGGCAGTATGGTAATAACAACTTTTCTTGTCAATTATGAAGCACGTTCTTCCAAATGAAAGCTTCTTTTTGTAAAATCACTTTCAAAATTTTTTAAACATGGAAAAAAGTGAACATTGAACAGTGATCAAATACT
Organism: Villa cingulata; assembly: GCA_951394055.1. Lineage (NCBI taxonomy): Eukaryota > Metazoa > Arthropoda > Insecta > Diptera > Bombyliidae > Villa > Villa cingulata. Next base: position 35,514,178 of record OX596021.1, on the reverse strand, counting down.
TTCATTAAAAGGTTTAAAACGAAAGCAAAAATATCGATTAGGTAAACGTGCATCTTCAAATACGACCCAAAAGATGTAATAACGCTCGAAATGGTCATTATGAATGATCGTCGTATTAAGTTGCGTGAGATTGTGGTAATATGTCAACATCTCATATGAACATGTACACAACATCATACACGCATATGAAGAAATGCATATGAAAAAGCTATTAACAAGATGGGTGCCGTGTTCGCTAACAAATCTTCAAAAAATTAATTTATTCATCATAGAAAACTCAGCAAAACTTGGAAGAATTTGTTTTTAAGTTGTTTCCCTATCCACGATATTCACCTGATCTAGTTCCTTCTGACTTTTTCCTATTTCCAAATATGAAAAAATGGATAGATGGAAGAAATGGAATGGAAAGAGATTTGGATCAAATCATGAAGTAACAGGTGAAGTAAATGAAAGAAAGTTTAATGAAATTGAAAAAACGTTGGAAAAAGTGTATCGAGCTAAAAGTACTTAGACTACGTTGAAAAAAAAAAATTATGTTTTGTGTTTCATTCTAAAGACTTATCAATTTATCCTCGTATATATGGATTTATATGAATTTTATATTTAAAACTGATATATGTACATACATACGTGTAATACACACACGCAGTTATACATTCAATAATTCCGAATGTATACATACCAGTAGTATACAATGTATATCACATACATATACAATGAAACAATCATCATGTTTGTGTTTTACTTTTTTTGTCCTTTATAATTTGATACTTTATTTTATTTTATTTGTGATTTTTTATTCCAAATAATTTCATTGAATATCTAGTTTACTTTATTTGACGTACAATAATTCATAAAATTTATAACAAGAATATTTGATACAGTATACTGCCTGCTATTTATGTGTATAAAATATACATGTATGTACGTAAGTATATACAAACATATTCATTTATTTTGCATGATGTAAGTAGCTGCTGCAGTAGTCGTCCAGATTTATTCACAATTTTCTATAACAAATATAATTTATGTATTGATAAATAATTGTATATTAACTACACAATATATATAGTAAAATTGCATGAGGTCCATAAAATTGTAACATGTTCGTGACAGACAAGAAATTTGATATAAGTGTATGTAAGTAATCTACATTTATATTATGCATAATGTGTGTGCGTATGTGTTTGGTTATGAGGGTGCAAAATTGCACATAAATAGATGTACTATGCGCAATAAAAAATTTTGCGTAGCTATACTATGTATAGCCAACAGAAAGTTGACCACCTTATAAATATTTCATTTTACATATTATGTATGAATGTATGTACGTACGAGTATGTGTAGGTATAATACCAAAGATACTATATTAAATACATACATACGTATTTATTTATTATTTATATAGTATCTTTGGTAATACACACTTTGTAATCAAATCATTTATGCAATAAAATTCATATTTTATTATTTATTTATTATTACATGTGTAACATAAAAATACAATACAATATACACGAATGTAAATATTTAACATTATTTAACAACTTTGTATGTATGTACAAGTACTTATGTAAAATTTGTTTCAGAATTTCGCCTTAAGCCATTTTACATTGATTCTGATTTGAAAGTTTTGAAAGTTTATTTATTGATTATACTTGTGCATACATTATGTATGTATATTACATGAGGGATATAAATGTACACATGTACATATGCATATGTAATTTATTAATGTAATGTATAATTTTTTCTAAAATTTATCAGTATACATACATATGTACATAATATGTTACTTACGTATTATAATTCCTTAACAGGAGTAAATGATTACATAATTTTGTGACTCATTAACGAATTAATGTGTATTAGCAGTAAGATTTTTGTTACAATGAAATATAAGTGCTGATTTCCGATGAGATATTAAAAAAATATCCTATATCAACTTACACACTACAAACACTAGCAATAAATTGTATAATATCTAGTTCAGATTTTAGCAAACCTTCTTTGCTACACCTTCAAATAAAATTGAATAATATTAAAAATTCGATCATTTTCACTTTGGATTCAGTGTTTTTTTAAGTAATCGTATCACCATTCGACATAATATGTGTACAGTACGTACACGTACAGGTAAAAATGAAAATATGTAAAATTTGGATAGTAAAATGTAATATCTGTTGAAAACAAGCATTCCTCAATATATATTTATTTTTCGCTTTCTTATAAGAAAATTATTTTTAAATTAACAATATTGGTATATGTAGTTATGCATGCAATGTACTTTTATTGTAAAAAAAAATTTCATTTCTTATCATCATTAACTGAAAAAATGCATAAGTTCACATTTATTATGCTGAAAAAAAATACAAATTAGTATACGAGTATATGTATTTTATTTTAGTTTTTTTGTACTTCTTAATTTTGGCGTCTTATTTGTGGCCTTATAAAAATTTGTAACAACTTTTAGTTTAATCTATATTTAATTGACAAAAAATAAAAAATAAAATATTAAAAAAAAAAAAATTTTTATGGCAATTTATTCATAACTAGGTACATACATTATACCAATTATACCAATATACATACGTAATTTACATGAATACCAATAAAAATTTTAAATCAGAAATTTCGATTCATGTCTCATACATCCACATAATATACGACGAGTATTGTGCATTCATTATATTCCCATATATTTATAATTGCATATAAATATGAATGTATACTAGATTATAGAGACTGATGGTAGTAAATTTATTATATAATATTGCACAGTAAGTATTATACAAAATTCATACCTATATATGCTTATAACTATGTACATTCAAGCATTAAAATATACGGCACTGACCGTATACGTAAAGTAAATGAGTAATAAGTGGTAATAATCAATTCAACAGGTCATTATTTTTAATTTTCTTGTTTTTAAACAAACGATACCAATAATCCGTTTTCATACTTTATACGCCCATACATGGAATGTTATGGATATCACGAGGTCCACCAGCCCACATATTATCTTATAATATAGTAGAACACTATTGTATATAACCATTTATAATTTATATGTGTATGTGTGTACCATATTCATCCATCCAGCCATTCATATTACATATATCGATTACTACAATTCTATAATGTATACAATTAATCAGGTGGTAATATCCGTAATAAATGATTAAATCACTAACAAAAATTGTATCATACATAGATACATATAAGTACAACCAAAACATACATGCAAGTAAAAGCAGTTAAATTTAAAATTACAATTTGTTTATATTGGCGACTTATCATTTTGTTTGTATTTTATATATCTGTATATTGTTTTCACATTGTATATTTATAATACCACATAATACACATATGTATATAGTATGCATACATTTCATATTTTTTTATTTTTTTTTTTTTTTTTTTTTGTAAAATTTTTACAATTATATACAATTTATATCATATACGACGGGTATATTACCATAATTTCATAAAATGAAAACAAAATTGTACGAGTATATAAAAAGTGTAAGGTAAAATACTATCATACTATTTATATATTGACGACATTGTAAATTGCAACAATTACTGTAAGCAAATTGAGCAAAATGAATATTATATTACGTAGCTCTGCACTATGCCGTATACATAGTGTATAGTGTATTATATTATATTTTATGTAATATTATGTAATACGTATATATATGCATCATGCACATACATACATACATAAAGGTAATGTAAATTAACAATAAACAATAAGTTAAACAAAAATTTATTTTATTCGCACAAAATCATGATATAAATTTTTTTTTGTTTTGTTTACTTAAAAGGACCTTGAAAGGAATTTTCATTTTATTTATATATTTTTTAATTATATTTATACTGTATATTTATATCACATGTAGCTGTAATTGACTCTGTTATTTTCTCCTTTATTTTTATTAGTGCAATTTAAATTATTTACATGATGTACAATAAATATAAATGTAAAAAAGGAATTATTTAAATTTCTTAAACCAAAACATATGCATATACAGGCAAAATGATCTACATTATTTTATTAATTTTATACGCTATACAAGTTTGATACCCTTGAAATATGTAACTTCATATTCAAGCGCATTTTATGTTTGTATGTATTTTTTACGTGTGTATGTATATAGATATTTACGTTTATAATATAAATTTTATTTTATTTAAAAAATAAAATAGAGGTCATTTTCATGGAATACTCATCTTCGTTATGGATTTTCCTTTCAATGTTTTTTTTTTTGTTATTCTATTGGCACGCAACATACACACTATTTTACTTACATTACATGCTACATATGTGCATGTTATTATTAAAGAAACTTTTAATATTTGATATTTATGACATATAATAGAAGAATTTTTGTCGTTACATACATATGTACATAACAGAATAACAGAAATGTACATACAAATACATAAATGTAATTAGTGCATGCAGTAATTAACACAACACACATAGTGAAATATAATCATAAGAAAAAATTTACAAAATAAACATTATACTGCATTTATAATTTTATACACTTAACAAAATATTTCATATATGGAGACAGTTACTGCTATATGTATACGAATATATGTATAACATAAATACTATGTGAAGAATATTTATGTACTCGTATATGCATTTCAAAAAGTAAACGTTATATTATATACTCGAACATTAGGTGTTTTCGATTTGCAAATTTCAAGCACTTGCGAGTAGAAAAGGTAAATGTCTGTGCTAAACCATCTACTCGCATCTACTCATGAAAAATTTTTCAAGTAGCTGCTAGTAGATGCAAGTAGTTACGAATAATTTTTGTGTCGTTCGTTTTAACAATTTATTCTAGACACATTTTAGTACTTGCAAGTACTTGAAATTTGCAAATCGAAAACACCTATTATATGAACGTATGATATAACTTACTTCTTATACTTTTTTTTTATACTTAACACAGAATTCACAATGTTAGTGACCTTTTTTTCAAGTTTTCACTAGTTAACCATGAAAATTCAATACTTCACATATACAGATGTATGATGTATATGTACATATATTTATGCATATAATTCCACGCTAAAATTTTTTTTAATTCATACATACATATATATATGTACGTACATACAAACATTCTAATGATAAGGTAATGGTATTACGATTCAAAAAAAAAAAAAATATACATATAACAAATAAAAACAAACGGAATAAGAGAAATCTACATAGTATGTATGCACATAATGTTTACGCTTGCTATACGTATACTAAGTATAATTGGCCTTTAATTGTTACATTCCGAAATTTTTAGAATATTTTTTTCCAATATGCTATTTATAGTCACGAGTTATTATAACATATAATATTGAAAATAGTATCAATTATAAAACGAAATGATTTTCTCTTAATTTTAAAAATTAATTAAAAGATAAAAGTAACTTTAAAGTTAACATTAATTAAAGTTAACACAGTAATATTTTCACACAAGAAATTCTATACCGCTATTCTTTTTCCGTCCTGGACTTTCAAGTGTAGATTTCACTATATTGGGATTGAGATTAGATTCTATTTCTAATCTCCGGCTGATAATAGCGAAAGTTATTTTGAAATATTTTAATATCAACGGTAATATACGGGAATCCACTACTCTATATATATAAGAGTTGTGAAAAAGCCAAACAGTTTTTCGAAATTTTCAAGAAAACCTTTTTAAAATAATTTAATAATTTTTTCATTATAAATGTATGGAAAATTTCTATTTTTTCGCATTTTTTGAAGGGATCGGTACGAAATCGAGAATTCCAAAATCCAGACTTTTTGAAAAAATCCAAAAAAAACAAAATCCAGACAAGACAAAATCCAGACATGACAAATTCCAGACAAGACAAAATCCAGACAAGACATAATCCAGGCAAGACAAAATCTAGACAAGACAATATCTATAAAAGACACAATACAGAATTTTCAAGAGAAATTAACATTTTCAAGAACATGGAATTTTATTTCATTTTTCATAATAAAAGAAATTCAAAAACAAGACATGAAAAAAAAATAATACAGTTGACTTAAATAAAGAACATTAGTAGCTAAACTTGAAAGAAATTTATCGTTGGTGTAGTTGGCGTACCACTTATAATCGTTCTTAAATCGTTCATCATTTAAGCAAACACTGCATCGTTAATATTTTTGATGCATACAAATTGTTATTATCAAAACTGTCAAAAAAAAATTATGTTTCAAAATGTCAAATTTAAAATTATGCGTTTTCGATACAATGTAATAATGATACGCATCATATTTGCATCACTACGGTACTATTACGCATCGATGCTTATTTTTATACATTTTAGAACTCAGCCTGCCTAGTAACATTGGGTGAGTTTCAAAACGCCTCAAAAATGTATTGTGATACGGCATCAAAACAGTCGTGATGCAAAGTTTTAAAACAGCATTAATGCTTCGCATCGATATTACAGTCTACAACTTTGACGTTTTGAAACGAATTTGTTGCTTTGTTTTGACAACAAGAAAAATGGTTCACCTCCTGCAGTACATAATTTTAAAATTTAATTAATTCATTCTCTACACTAAATCAAAAAAGGTGAAACAATTTTTTAATAAAATTAAACAATGATATTGTCATCCTGATAGGATGACATATTATAGATATTTTTGAATGAGCAAAAACACCTTCAGTGTAAGTACTCGTATAATATAATACTCTTCATTTTTTGGAATTTTTCATTTCATTTTTCAAAATTTCATGTTTTTAAAAAAAAACGATTTTCAAACTTCTTCTGATATTGATATATCTCCAAAAGTTGAAGGACGATGTTATTATGATATTATGATGTCAAATGAAAGATAATTTTATCCTCTTTAAAATGATGCCCCTTACACCCTCATACGTCCTCTCAGTAAGAAACTATGGACAAATGTATGCAACAAAGTGCATGTTTTTCATACATAAATAGTTATTTTTTGCTATAATAATGAAAAAAAGACAGTAATAGGTACATCAAATAGTGAAAATGATTAGAAACCCTCTGATCACCTTTTGTATTTTGCATATTTTTGTTTGTTTGTGTTTATGTACATATATATAGATAGAAGTCAAATTTGTCTTCTTTAAAATTCTACATTCAATGCAGTGACTTTAACTTCGACTTTAATTTAACGGATATGTATTAGAACTTCTTTATTCGATGCAGCAGACTTGACAGCTACTTTTCTATTTACTACTCGAAGTCCAGTTGAAGTCACTACATTGAATGTAAAATCGGCATTAGTGGTACTTGGTGAGGTGATGCCATATAAATTCCTTACACAAACGAAATTTTCCTGTTTACTTCATACAATTTCCAGTTTTGTTGTAAAAAAAAAGGTTCTTTGTTATTTTGTTGCTGTTAAAATATCATTTTTGATAATTTCCATTTTTTTAATAAAATTAATTTAATATTAATGTACACAAAATATTAGTAGTAGGCTTTCAATAAAAAAAATTATATTAAAAAACCCAAAAAAAAAAATTATTATATGTACCTAAACGATGAACAAAATGCTATCGACTGAATCGACTATGAGAATAGCTTGAATTTAGAACGTTTCGACTATAACGATCGCACTTCTAACAAGACAATACGAAACGTTTCATATTCGTCTATGACAATAAGTCCCCATATCTTGCCCAATAAATTTTGCTCAACACTGTATCTAAGTGTGAAAAATTACTTTTGAATTTGATTTACAAGACCATAAATTAACTTTTTTAATTTACGTAGTCATACCAATCAGACTGCATATCGTTCAATAAATCAAATTATAAACCTAATTTACATGTCTAGATCTAGACGGATATAGTCAAATTTGTTCGTTTTCTCATTAATCATCATAGTTTTATCTAATTATTCTCCATCATGTCATAATGAATGAAATTATTTTTAGCGATATTTGTTTGAAAACAAAAATGAATATCACATTAAGGATGAAATTGTTTAATACATTTTTCTTGGTTTTTGTATGTCGTCCGTTATGTTACTGATGACACTATTGATATTTTAAAGTGAATCAGTGACCGTCGATACGACAAATTTTATTTTGGCTTATTTTGAACTGCCAAGAGAACTAAGTATCTCTAAGACAGTCTTCGATTAAGCCATTATCTTTGAAAATTCCTGTGACAAAAAAAAAATTTTTATCATTTTAATGGATTATATACGAACATGTTATGTGTATGTACTTTTCTATCCCTAATTGTATCAGTAAAGACAAAAAATGTTTCTTTGAATTTTAAAAATTTTTTTATTATCCTTTCATTAAAATATTTAAACGTTTTTAGTGAGTAGCTTTGGCAGCTAATCTCTTGTCACGTTCCTCAGCAATACTTAATTTAACACCCTTGCCTCTTGGAAGTGAAATATACGGTTTGGTACCTTTACCAATAATAAATACATTCGTCAATCTTGTTGCGAACACATGTCCTTGGACATCTTTAATATGAACAATATCGAATGAACCTGGATGTTTTTCACGGTTTACAACAGTACCAACACGACCCAAGTTACGACCTCCAGTAATCATACATAAATTTCCTGAAAATAAAAAAAATATTTCATTTTTATTTTCTATTCTGTAATTTATATAAATAATTAAAAATACCTGATTCAAATTTAATGTAATCAATAATTTTTCCGGTATTTAAATCTACATGAACTGTATCATTTGCTTTAATAAGTGGGTCTGGATATCTGATTGTTCTGCCATCATGTGTGACAATGAATGGAATTCCTTTTTGTCCTAGTTGTGTTTTACGAACTTTACACAATTTGTACTGAAAAACAGAAACAAATATCACATTAATGTTAAATTTTTTTAAAAATTTTCTTTTAAACATTATTTTGTTTTATGTATGACGTCCGTTATGTTACTGATGACACTATTGATTTTTTTTAAAGTGAACCAGTGACCGTCGATACGACAAATTTTATTTTGGCTTATTTTGAACTGCCAAGAGAACTAAAAATCTCTAACACAGTCTTCGATTAAGCCATCGTCTTTGTAAATTCTTTATTGCATTTTCATATGCTTACCCTTGATTCTTCAAGTGATATACGATGAATGGTGAAACGACCTTTTACATCATATACCAATCGGAAATATTCACCAGTTTTTTCAATTGAAATTACATCTGAAATTACAATCAATTTATATAATTTATAATTTTAAATACATATAAATTAAATTATTAATAAATAAATTACCCATAAATCCAGCTGGGAAGGTTGGATCCGTTCGGACTTTACCGTCAACCTTGATTAAACGTTGCATTACAATTTTTGTTACTTCTGCACCTGTTAATGCATACTTAAGACGATTCCTCAAAAAAATAATCAATGGTAATGACTCCCGTAATTTATGGGGTCCAGTTGATGGTCGAGGTGCGAAAACACCTCCTAATTTATCCAACATCCATGCTTTAGGTGCATTTAAACGTTTCAAATGTTTTTTAGGTCCACGAGCCTAAATTATGATAAATGTCTATTAGTTTCTTTTGGTAAAATTATCACATTTTCTGTATTATTTCATAATAAAAAATTTTTATATATAAGAAACATCGTATGAAAACATTAAACTAGGTTGATAAACAAATATTTATTTTTAAATATTTAAATCGTGCATGTACATTAAAAAGAATAATTTAATCGAAAACATAAAACTCTAATTCACATTTTTATTAATAAAAAATTATCACTTTATACAATTTTCAATTAGATGTTTACGGATTTTTATAGAAATTTAATGAAAAACTCACCATCTTGAGAACTTCGTGTAGAAAAAGAAAGACAAATTTCAGACTTGCCGGATGTCAAAAAATTGACATTTCACTTTTGAGGACTACTTTTGATTTGATGTTCGCTTCTGCGTTTTTATGGAAATGAAACAAATTAAAAAACTAGTTCACAATCGCAACATAACCAAAAATTGTTGTATTTTATTATTACTTTCCTGAGAGACATCTATAGTAAATGTCATGCCAATTTGATTAACTTTGAATGTTTTTGAAATTACTAAAAATTGCTAAGGGGCGGTACTCACATTGAAAGCTAAATTTTTCTCCATATAAAACCTATGTAAAAAAAATGTCGCTAAATTGTTAGCTAAAATTTAGTTTCAAATTTCGCTTACTGGTACTCACTTCCAAACTAAATTATTTCGGTGGAACTTAATAGTGGAGAGTTGTGGAACTCATTTTCACAATCATTTTATATGGTCGAGCATATAAAAGGCAAGCGAAATATTGACAGCTCAAATATTTTGACAAATAAATATTTATTTATTTATTTTTACTTAATTTAATTTCATAGCCTCCGCGATTTTTTTCAAAAAATTTCAAAACTCTATGTACTCTACACACATTTCCTTCCACAATTTTTAGCTTGTAGAATTATATATGCAATCGCAAGCGAAAAATTTCACGGGAACTGAGTACCAGGTCTAAACAAAAAATTGAAATATACACTCAATTCTGTCTAAAATATAGACACACCAAATTGGAAATCAACTCGTACTCGTACACTGGAACTGAGATAACCACGATAAATCAAGTAGTAATCAGTACATTTACTTTAGTTAATAACCACAAAAAATTACAGTAGTTAACGAGTTAACTAACATCAAACCATAAAACAGTATATCAAACATGCATCAAACAGCCCAAATTTTTGTTAAATCTGTACATATCTGTTCGTGTATTAAGACTAAGTGTCATCATGGTGAAATAAAAATGCTTAAAAAAAGTTTAATTTATTTTTATTTCCATTTGAAGACTGGTACTAGCGAAATTTGAAACTAAAAATTTAGCTAACAATTTAGCGACATTTTTTTACATAGGTTTTATATGGAGAAAAATTTAGCTTTCGATGAGAGTACCAGCCATAAAGACTCAATAAAGTATACTGAATACTGAATACTGTTAGTTTTTTCATGGTTGGCCATTTACCAATATCTTTTACATTGAAAACTAACCACGAACCCACCACGTTTGGCTCATTGGAGATGGACCCTATTCACAAATAAATCCAGATATAAAAAACTTAGAGAATAGAATTTAGAAAAAAATTATAAAAATGTTAATAAAATTTGCTTTATTAATCAAAAATTAAAAACTAAAATCATTTTCTGAATCTATAAAAACATAAAATAATTATCCAGTAATAATAATGCTAAATATTGTTCATAAATTTGAAAAAATAATTAATTCAAATTTTCATATTTCAGACATAATTTTTTTTAAAAAAATAATAAAAAAATAAATAATAATAAAACTTTTCTATTATATGGCTAAATGAATGTGAATGTAATATTTAATGTAATCTGGTCATTATGTTTAGGTATTTCTCATTCAAATCGTACAGATGTCTCTTAAATATGTATATAATATATTTAATAAAAATTTATGAGTTCAAATTTCATTCGTTTTCATTTTCTTTGTTTTCTTCATTTCAATCTCATATCTCATGTCTCATCCTCATCCTCTATCCATCCTCCATCATCAACAGTACGCATCGCATTCGCATATTTTATTTGCATTTTGCTTTCCATAAATTTTGTATAATCATCTGTCTAGTGTCTATCTTCTAACCAAAACCAAACCAAACCATATACTTTTTACTTTCTTTCTTTTTCTTTTATATTTTTAATGACGCTCCGCCATTTTTGTTAGCAAAAGCCGCGTGAAATATATATTTTTTATCATCACATCATTATTCTAAATTTGCAGAAAATTAAGTGGATTTTTATAGTTAAAAAAAGAAAATATTTCAAATTGTATTTTTCTTGTAAATTTATTATAAAATATAAATTTACAATGAGAAGTTATATATGAAATAAAATGATTTCTATCTAATAAAATAACTTGAAAAGTAAAGTAGTATAACAAATAGTGTGGAACAAAAAAAAATATGATGAATGGTGGATGAAATCAATAAAAATAATTTAAAAAAAAAAACTTCTTGCAAATTAAAATGTACATACATCGTTAATTGAATTTTGTGTGAAAAAAACATTTACAGAATCATTTTTAACAGCTACATAAATTAAAATAGTAATAACATTAAAGTATTCACATACATGTTTTGTATTTTTCTTTTTTTATCAAACATCATGATCCTTTGAAAAGGATTATCGATGTAACTTTTATTTTTACCCACACTTGTATGTATATTGCTTACGATATACACTGGTACTGATTTTATTGTATATAAAATTTATGTACCATATCATAATTATCATATATTTGTACATAATTTTATATAAATAAAGTAATGGTAATCTACCAAGTCAAAATTAAATTATCACTTTTATGATAAATTATAACACGATTTATTGAAATTGAATATTCGTGGCGCAGTCTTGAAAATTGTACCATAATACCTAATACATAAAGATACATACAATTCTATATTTTTTTCCTATTTTTCTAGAGTTCATATTTTTTTTTTTTTTTAAACAAATGTATGTAGTAGAAATTTGTTATTATTTCTAAAGAAATTTATTATGAAATTTATTCAAAACATAAAATCAACGAATAGTGTTTTATCTTTAAAAAAGAAAAAATAAAATCTAAAAATATATATATGTACTACAACTACAACGTAAGGAATCGTTTAAATACGATTTATAATTGTTAGCTACATAAATTACATACATTACATTACTTTTGAAATTACTATTTTTTTTCATTATTTGTTTTATTTTTTTTCTCAATAACTTTAATCTAGAATTGTAATTAAAATTTACAATTTAAAAAAAAAATGAAATAAAATAAAAATTTCAAATTTAATATCTAAAATATATTCAAAGTAATAATTGATTACTGAATATTTCTTCTCAAAAAATAAAATAAAAAAGTGAAATCACCACATAATGATGTTCACGGTAAGTTTATAATAACAATTATAATATGGAAAAGTTTTGTTTCATTTTATTTATGATTGAATTTTTAACATAACGCTTTTAATATTGCTATTAAAAGAAGGAAGCATAAAAATTAAATAATTATTATTTTATTGATTTTACAATTTTTCTTGCATTGATTACTTGCACCTTACACTCTCTTGGTATGTATGTAGTATGTATACACAGACACACAGAGCGTATGAGTAATGTAATTTTTCAGTGAAAAGAAAACGTCATCATTTTATTAATTATTACTATTATTACATATTTAAATTTCTATAATTTTAATAAATTTACAAATTTTCAAAAATATTTACAATGTTATTTACATGTAAATATGTACAAATGTACTTTGTGTATGTTATTAGTTTTTAATTGTTTTTATACTATGAAGAACATTTGAATAAATAATATTTTAACTAAAAAATTGCGTTTTAATACAATAAATACCGCTTTATAATTAAGTAAATTTTCATACAATATATCAATTTCAAAAATTTTACTTCATGTAAATTCATATTAGATTATAATATTAAACCGATGTTTAAGAGATTTTATTTAAAAAAATAAAAGAAAATTTCGATAAAATTTTGTAAAATGTAATCACAAATTATTCTATATGAGGTGGTGGTGGGTACATTTACTTGTTTGTAATAACTTTTATCATAGTGATAATTAAAATTTCGAAATGCAAATTGCAGAATATCTCATTCTCATATAATTGATATGTATAATTTTAATGTAGGTATGTACCTAGTAATTAGTAATCAAATTAAATGTAATCACATATACATACATAAATGTTCATTTTAGATGAGTTTTAAAACGTCAAAATGTTGTGATACGGTAAACCCCGGTAAACCTACAGTTTCGATGCATGACTTATACAATATGGGTATTTATTTTTAATATGGAAAAAGTGCAATTTATGAACCTATTTTGAACCTATCAATTAAGCAATATGGACTGGACTTTCATTTTTCATTGCAAAAGTTACTATTTATACGATTTTTAGTAATAAAATGTGAACACACTAGAATTTTTCAAATTCAAAATGTTATTTTCGACAGCTTGACACCAAAATGCAAGTGAATAATTCAAATGTGTTCACATTTCATAGTTTTTAAAAATCGTAGGAAAAGTTCATTATTGCACTTTTGCAATAAAAATTGAAAGCTTATGTTGCTTCCGTTTGTGCATCAAGAAAATTTTTAATGCACTAGTTAAGTTGCTTAATTGATATGTCAAAAGTAGGTTGATAATACATTTTTAAACTATGAACATTAGGAGATTAAGACATACCACGTACCATTATACCTTGATAAATTTTCAAAATATTTATTACCTTCAGAATTATTATTAACCATATTCTAAAATTCTGATTTAGTGAATTTCCGAAAGTGCCCGCCATAAATTTCGGTATTATTCACGTTTTGAAACCCTAGACTTCGTATCGAGGCGGTATTTAATAATTTTTTTTTTTAAATCTCACCTTTTATTTTTTTTCATATTACTTTAATGTTCTCTGTATCATTATTAAATTTAAATTATTGTTACATATGTACCAAAGCATGCATCTATAATAAATGTTAATTACATATGTTCATATGTTCATATGTGTGTGTAAAAGATCAGCCCAAAATAATTAAGAATCAATGTTATCTAGCAAAAAATGAAAACAAAAATGATAATAATTGAGTATACAAAAATATTCTGTACTATATATGTACATACACTACAGACATTCAATTTAAATTGTTATTTCGAAAAGCTTTATTTATTTTATTTTTTTTATTTATTAATTTTATGGCAAATGACAGTGAAATTTTGATAAAAATCATAAATTATGTATTAAAAAAAAACTAAAAATAACTTTAAAATAAACAATGAAAACAAATTACACGTATATTTTGTAATATGTGGAGTACATTTCATTTCATAATTATTTTTAAATTTAGATTTAATTTATTAATTTAAACTCATACAGTGAATTAAAATTGTTTATTTTTTTTTTAAATTTATAATTTTTGTTTATCAATTTCCTTTTTATTTTCTTTTTTTCTTGTTTTTTCTTTTCTTTTTTTTCTTCCTCAAAATATAAATTTTTTAGGGTACAAATCAACAACAAGACACTAGATTTAGTGATAAAGAGAAGAAATTAATGAAACAAATGCGTTTTGGTGATAATTTGAATAAACGTGTCGATATGTCCAAAATAAAATTGGATGTACTACGGCCATGGATTAGTAAAAAAATTACAGATATTCTTCATATTGAGGATGATGTTGTTGTTGAATTTGTTTATAATCAATTAGAAGAAGAAAAATTTCCATGTCCAAAAAAAATGCAAATTAATATGACTGGATTCCTGAACGGACGTAATGCTCGACAATTCATGGATGAATTGTGGGCATTATTATTGTCCGCACAGGAATCCGAAACTGGTATACCAGCTGAATTTATACAACAGAAAAAAGAAGAAATTTTAAAAAGAGAAGAAGAAACATCATCATCATCATCAGCATTGCGTGATTTAAAAAAGGATAAAGATAATGAAGATAAAAAAGAAGATAATAAATTAAATGATCGAAGTGAAATACATAATAATATTGAAAAAGATAAAAAATTTGAATTAAAAATGAGATCTAGATCTAGATCAAAATCATTAGAAACGAATAATATTATTAGGGATGAAAGAACAAGATCTCCGTCTACATTGAAATCAAAAGAAAAAGCAAAATCACCACCTCCAGCTAAGGATAGAGATCGTTCCCCCAAGAGAAAGTCATCTAGAGATCGTTCACCTCGTCGACGTAGTTCCAGAGATCGAGATCGAGACAGAGATAGAGATAGATCTAGAGATAGATCTAGGGACAGAGATCGAGAAAGATCTAGGGACAGAGATCGAGAAAGATCTAGGGACAGAGATCGAGAAAGATCTAGGGACAGAGATCGAGACAGAGACAAAGATAGACGTCGTTCTAAATCACGACGGCGATCACCAGAAAAACGTCGAGAACGTAGCAAATCACGTGGAAGGAAACCAGCTGAGCGTCATCGATCCAGATCAAGATCAAGAACAAGAGGTGGTAGTCCGAATCATCGATCTAAAAATCAGACTACATCATCATCATCTAGAAAATCAAGATCCAAATCAAAATCACCAGTAAAAAATGATAAACGTTCATCAGAAACTCCAAGAGGATCATCAGTTTCAAATAATCCGAATATGAATGGGCATAAATCTCGTGATAGCACTCAAAAATTAACTAAAGTCCAAGAGAAACTTTTAACACTTGCAAGTGGAGATCAGAATCAGAAAGATAAAAACGCAAGTCGATCAAGAAGTCGTAGTGCTGGATCAGAATCGTCAGTTTCAAAAAAACGGAGCACAAGTCGATCTGTTTCCAGGTAAATTTATTTTCGTAAATTTTTGGCGAATTATTTTGTCCCAATTTACTTTTGGGTAACTACCTACCTACCTAAAATAAATATACGCAAAAGAGAGCATTACATTGCTTGGAAAACATCAGCAAAATGTAAAAAAAAATGGAAGGGTCTTTTTCAATCTAGTTTTTTTTTTATAATTTTTCTCTAAAATAATTTTTAAAATTACTCGTTATTTATAAAATAATTTATCGAGCTTGTAAAGTCTGACTGAGCTTATTTCAATTTTCAATTACTACGTATTTAAAAATTACTATGAAAAAATAATATGTATGTAATTGAAAATTGAATTTAACATTATTGTATAAAATGTATTGTTCCCATTCAGTATTTTTGATCTTTAATATGTACATGATTTTAATTTATCAATATTTTAAATAAAATATCACAGTATTGACAGTATTTACATACAAATATTTTGGGATAAAATTTTTAAATAAAATTTATTTAGTTTGATTGTCAATAAAAATATTGATCCAGTTCGAATCAATGATCAATCATCAGTCATGGGACTTACATTTTATACTTTTATTGATTTTCGGTAAAAGAAAAACAAAAAAAAAAACAATATGGAAGGAATTAAAAAGCAAAAACAAAAATTGTTTATTTTATTTTCTCAAAACATTCTTCAAATATTCAAAAATTTAACAAAATCAAACGAACAAAAACTAAATAAAATGATTTAAATAGTGAACATTTTAAACACATAAAAATTCTCTTACTAGCTCAAGTGGATGTCATCTGGACACACTGGAACATTGTTTCAAATATCATTGTATCTTTATTGGGTTATATGTGTGCCTATAGGACAATTTCTACCACAACATCTTCATTATCACTACAACTACTGCCAAAATGATACTGGGTACCGCAATTACTACTACTATTGCTACATACACAGTACGCCATCGAAAAGGTTTTTATGACGGGCAAGCAGCAGCCAAAAATATTCCTACTACATATTACCAGTAATACTTCTGCTTCTACTTATTCTTCTTGCACTTTATCTTCTATAATTCTACAATATTCAACTTGAGTTTACTTCAATAAAATTTTCTTCAAAAATATATGTGTACATACATTTATGTATATGTATATAGTGTATATTAAATGCTTCAATAATATACATACATATATTTTGAAAATCTTCATCTTGAATTAACAACGGGGCTTATCTAACTTAATACATCTTTAATCTTCAGTCTTGAATATCAATCAAGATACATAAGACACAAAGATCAATCAACTGGATTCTGGATATTTTGATGTTATTATCAATCTTCATTTGGCATCATAAAAGTATATACTTACATATATGTATATATTAAATACATACATATGTGTACGTTACACAAAATAAATGCATCCTTTTTGAATTAATTGATTGAATGCTGTTTTAGTCCTAATTAAATTAATTAAGACTGAAAAAATAAAGTACATAATGTACTTGAAATGATGATGACAGCATAAACATAAAAAAGGTGTGTATTTAATTGTTATATTCTTAAATTTATATTATTTGTATACATATGTAATTAAATTAATTCGAATGAAAAATATACAATTTTAGAAAAAATGAATAAAAAAATTTAATTATAGCATAAATTTTCTTTGGTAAGTATACAATCATATAAGCGAGTAGATGAATGAATGAAAATAGTTTTCCCTATCTAAATGTATTTAAGTAAATCAAAGAACAGGCCAGGTCGTCGAGTATGAAATTTGTATTAAAAAAGTAAATTTATTGGATAACGTACAAATACAACGAATTATTTTAATCACCAGAGTATGCACCAATATTGTTTATACACTCTTCCCGTTCAGCCCAGTTATATAAAACTATTGAATGTGAGTCAGTGAATTCATAGAAGGTGAATTTTACAGCATTGCCTCGAAATTAAATTGTTTTCGAACTCCAGAATGCAGAAAATGTGATGATCAGTGAAGGCTGGCTCCGACGATTATGGAGAATGATGTAAATGTTTAAACTTCAATTTCTATAGTTTTTATACAATTCGTTAAGTTGATTACAGCAATAATTTGACTGCTGTGATCGACAAGCCAGGTTTAGAAATACTAGAACCAAATACACTATTAAAGTCCGAATTTTCGACCGTTCCCATTTTCAATTCAAATAAAGTTTTAATATTCTTTACATATTACTTTAGTGATTACTTTAAACAGGCGAAATATGTAACTCGAAATATTATTAACTACAAATTTCATTCTTGACGATCTATTATATTTAGATGATCTTATCGTTTATATAGATATATATAAACAAATTAAATTATTTTCTAATTTTATCAATTTTGTATTTTTAAATATTAAAAATTTATTAAATGCTTATAATAATTGTCAAATTTCGTTAATTAAGCATTTTCATATATTCTTGTATACATGAATATATTTTGAAAATTGAATAAAAGGAATTTTTTTTTCTTTTTCAACATTTATTTTTTCTCAAAATTTACAGAGCGACAATAACACTGTTATGCTAAAAATCATCATCTAAGTTATTGCTGTCACCGTGATAATCATCATCATTATAATCAATATTATCAACTTTAACAACGTTAATATCAGCATCATCAAGATCACGATCATCATGCAATATTTATACACGTATATCATCGAAGCGTTATATGTCTTGCTTATGATCATCATCATAATCAATATAGAATTCTGCACAAACACAAACACACCCACATACTACTGTGCTACTGGATTATTTTGCAGAAGAAAACAAAAAATCAAAAATAAAATTTTATCAGCACAAAAATCTCCTTGCTTGCTTGTCATGTCATAAATTTTCGATGGTGTTCCCGAAATTAAATGATATTGTTCAACAACATTCGTTTGATTAAACTTTGAATGAAGATGAATAATGAGCACAAAATTTATAAAGTAAAATTATTTACAGTACTATCAAAAAATAAAAAAAATAAAAATTTAAAAAAAAAATAAAATAAAAATGGTGGTATGTATAATTTTCGAAAAAATACTAAATTTGTAACTTCAATTATTTTACGAAAAAAATGTAAAATATAAAATGAATACGTTCATTTATAAAGGTAAAATTTAAATATTTGAACCAAAAAAAAAATAAATAAATAAATAAATAAATATAAAAAACAGTGAATATAAAATCTGAATATTTGCAGAATGTTATGATAAACAAATGTAGTTTTTATTTTTAATTTAATCACAAATTTATCTGTATAAAACAAATTGAAATATCGATCGTTAAAAGTATTCTTACGGTTTATAGCTAAAGGCAAACAAATTATTAAAATATTTAATCAAATAAAATCCTATATCTTATTAAAAATAGAATAAAAATATAAAAATAACTGTAATCTAATTTTAAATGAAACGAATTTTCCATCTAAAATAATATTAATTTTCAAATTTATTTACAGATCACCTGTTAAGTCTAAGAAGAAATCAATGTCAAGATCTAGAAGTTCTTCGTCATCATCATCATCATCAAGTTCAGTTGAAGATAATAAACGAAAAAGACGAGATAGAAGTAGCTCATCTAGATCAGCAGCAAACGATAAAGATGATTTCGAAATTCATAAAAAACAGAATAGTGTACAACAGAAAAGGCATTATAGAACGAATAAAGAATCATCGTCAAGCTCTTCACCAGAAAAGGCACCTCGTCGGCAGGATTCTAGACGTTTTGATCAAGGTGGAAGACGACCATCATCGCGTGGAAGAAGTCCAAGAGGTGGTGGAGGTGTTGGCGGTGGCGGCAGAAATCGATCCAGATCACCACGTCAAAGATCACGTTCACCTAGAATGCGTTCACGTTCACCAATACGTCGTTCAAGATCACCTCGCAGGTAATGTTTAAAAAATGAATTAAAAGTATATACAAGCATTAAAAGTTGAATTCGTGATTTATATCAGATTTCAGAATAGACGAAGATCACCCATGATGAACAGGGGAAGAGGAGGTCAAAGAGGAAGAGGAAATATGAGACGACGAAGTCAAAGTAGAGACAGAATGCGACGTATGTCTCCGCGTGATAGAAGATCTTCTCCGTGGGATAGACGTTCTTCGCCTGTACGAGATAGACGATCTTCGCCGATGCGACGTTCACCATTTCGTCGATCTCCACCTTCAAGAGAACAAAGACGTTCACCTCAAATGCGTGATAGACGTTCATCTCCTATGAGAGACCGTCGTTCTCCTATACGAGATCGACGTTCTTCCCCTATTCGTGATTATCGTCCATCTCCTCGTGAACGTCGTTCATCTCCGATTCGAGATCGTCGTTCTTCTCCATTTAGAGATCGTCGTAATTCGCCACAACGTCGTTCACCATTACCTCGTGATCGTCGTTCTCCAGCTCGTAGATTATCACGTGACAGAAGACCATCACCAATGGACAGACGTTCTTCTGTACAACGTGATAGATCTCCAATGCGCGAAAGACCAAAATCTCCTGTACGAGGAAGACGAAGTCCACCACAAAATAGACGCAAACGGAGTGAAGAAAGATTACCGCCTGCAAATGACATTAGAAAAAATCGAAAAGAACAGTCGCCTCAAAATGATAAATCCGGTAGTTCTGACTGGGATAGTCCAGCAAAAGAAAAATCTGCTATGGAGAAACCAAGTTCCATAAAATCCAAACGCGATAGCTCTGTTGAGGACGCTAAAAAGGTAACTCCAACTAAAAAACGAGACAGTTCAGTAGAGGAGAAAAAGCAAAGAAAATCTAGTCCGATCCGTAAATCAAGTCTGGAACAAAAACAATTAAAACAGATTACAAAAGAAAAAGAAGAAATCAAACCGAAAAAAATCGAAATTGAAGCAATAAGGTAAGTTTCAATTTGTCGCTAATATAATTCTTCTGTTGAAAAAATTAAACATTAAAATATATTTCAGGGAAGAGAAACGTCCAGAAATTGGCCACAATGAAGAGCGTACAGAAGTAGCAAAAGTTCGAAAACCAGTTCCAAGAGATACATATTCTTCAAGTCTGTCACGAACGCCTTCACCATTCTTAAAGCCTTACGAAAGGGAGAATCAAAACCAACAGCAACAACAATCAATAGAGAAAACTGTTAAGACTGTTAATGTGTCTAAACCTGAGTTAGTAGCCAAAAAAGCTGAAATTGTATCTAAAAAAGAAAAACAAGTCATCTCCAAACGAAAAAGTCAATCAAGCTCTGAAAACAGTTCTGACTCTGAAAGCGAGTCTGAAGAAAAAGGACAAAAAAATAAAACAAAGAAGCGACGATCGTCCAGTAGTGAGTCATCTGATAATGAAGAAGTAAAGGCAAAAATTCATAAGGAAGATATTGTAAAACGTCAAGAAAAAAGTGTTGAACTTAAACGAAAAATTGCTGAATATAAAGATGTTGAAATAAATAAAAAGCAAAAAATTTTGGAGAAACGTGGCAAAGAGACGAAATCTAGTAGTGAATCGGAGGAAGATGATGAAGTAGATAAAGTGAATCGAAAGAAAATGAAACGAATGGCGGCAAAAGGTGAAGAATCATCTGAATCAGATCAGCCGAAAAAGAAAAGGAAGAAAGAGAAAAAAATTCGAAAAGATTCTGATATTGGTAGTTCATCGGATTCAGAGGCTGAATCATCAAAAAAAAAGAAACACAAAAAACATAAGAAACACGGTAAAAAGCATAAAAAACACAAAAAACATAAGAAGAAGAATAAAAGAGCAGCAACCAGCTCTAGTAGTGAGGATGAAGACGGTTCAGTTGCTATAGTCAATGATGATCTTGAAAAGCAGTTACGTGAACGTGCTCTAAAATCAATGAAAAAACAAGCTAGTATATCGGATTGACGAAAATTTTTTAAACAATCAAAATTTTAAATTTTATTAATTTAAAATTAAGTATATAAAATTGATTAGTTTCGTTTTTCATTTATCAAAATTATGATTTATTTTTTTTTTTATTTTCTCCATTTGTTTTTACACTTTTTGATGTGACGACGACTGAAGCAGCAACAACAGTAAATCTGCATTTTATATTTTTCGATTTATTGTTGGTGAAAAAAATAAAGTTCACTAAATCGAAAATATTGAATGTGTGAATGAATGCTTTTCTTGTGTGTTTGAGTTTCTAATTATCATTCACTTTCAATTTATATTTTTTTTCTTTTTTTTTTATAAATCGTAGTAATAAATTTGGATCACTGTATAATACATAAACATGTATGTAACGTACATCAATTAAAAATAAAATTATATTGAAAATAATTTTATTAAATTTGAAAAAAAAAAAAAGAAACTAAATTAGGATGAGAAATTTGAATTGGAATTCATCTGTATAAATTGTTAAAATATTAATTTTTTTCCACTTTTCTTTTTTTTAATTTCAATAAACAAAAAAACAAAAGAGAAAAATATGAATTTTATCATCGATCTTTTTTTTTCGTATATACATTTAGCTATATGTTGGAATACATAAAATAGAATAATATTTTCCTTTTTGTTTCTCTTCTACATATAAATATATACATATATAAATATTATAATCTAAACTATAAAAAATATGTTTAATTAAATAAATAAAATATTAAAAATAGTCTAAATTGATCTTTTCATTTGCATAATACATTTTATATAATGTTCTCTGCTGTTAATTACATTATATCCATTGTAGACAAAATAGAAGAGGACGAAACGCAAAAGCTATACATCTTCCAATAAACTAGTAATTTCTTGCACAGTCTCAAACTTACACCTCTATTAACAGCAATAATTGGCTGAACTTCCGAATTGGTGCCGCCGGATTTTAAAATGTGACCTTCCGATAATGATACTTTGGAATGTCCTCTTTAACGTGGTATATGTCTCTATTGGCGCAAACTGATATTCAATGTGATATCATTGAAAAGAGAACAAAAAAACCTTTCAAATGATTTAATAAAACATAGATGTCATTCTTCAAGTTTTGAAGTTATACCGTCATCAAAAGAAATTGAAAAAGTGATTTTTAAAAAACACGAAATTTTGATTTTAAGTCCTTATATCTCGACAACCGCCAATCCAATTAAAGTGAATGAAACTGTGACAAATATAGCAGGAAGTTCTTTTTCAAATGGTATATTAACTAATCCGATCCAAGATCCTGATCTGAAGAAATAACGGATTTCGTAAAACCCGCCATTTTGGACCAAAAATTTTTAAGAGTAGTTTGCGTCCATAAAATGAATTTGCGCCTATAGAGACATATAACACGTTAAAGAGGACATTCCAAAGTATCATTGTCGGAAAGTCTCTTCAAAATATGCCGGTACTAATTCGGAAGTTTTCCTCAATAATTAAGGCTAAAACCCTAAACCGCTGGTTTTTATTCCAACTTTTCGTCGCTTAATTCAATAATGACACACATCATGTGATGGAAGACGATTAGAATTTGCACAAAGTCACATGTTATGGAAGAATAAGTGGAGGTAACTTGTAATTTCACATGAAAAAAGTTTATTTGGACGGGTATGATGTTTTTCATTTTGATTTCCATGATTTAAGAAAAGAAGAACGAATTTTGAGTAGAAATCGCAATAGGAAGAATGGCGTTATGGTTTGGGGGGGTTATTCCATATTACATGATTGACTTACCTTTTCAAAATACAATAATGTTTTTTTCAAAGTTTTTGGCCCTGTTTAGATTCGATTGACACTGTAAGACATGTCGACGCCAGTCAGTTCATCGAAAAGCAAAATACTTCAATGCTTCAATTTCAATGTTATCGTTCAATATCGTCTAAAGAAAAAAGTGAAGAAAGGAAAGCAAGTTGAAAGTTCAGTCATATTTCGTTTCCAAACTAACTTTAAAAATTTTACATTATGTATTTGCTTTCAATTAAATTACTTTATGTTTAAGAAATACAGGAAAATACATAAAATATTATTTCTGCTTCAGAAATAAAGGAACCTAATTTAAAACTAAAAATTAAAAAGTATCTAACAATATTTTTAAGGTAAATCATAAAAATGTTATGCGGAGCGGAATATGTACAACTGTATGAGATTTTTAGAGGGGCAGTATTGAATGTTAAAAGTCGAATATTTTTCATTCGAAGAATGTTTTGAGAAGTGATAAAAATTCTTGGACGGAAGGATAATAAAGGACATTTTGTGTTTTTTGTATATTTTTGTTAATTTTGGTGAGGGGCAACCCCTCTATCATTTGGAACACTATTACAGTCCACCTGCGAATGGGGTTAATTGTTAATAGGTAAACCTTTACCATTTAACATATTATAGTTCACTTTTTGTTGAATAGACAGTCGTATATATTTTAAATTTTTTTGGTCGGAGGAATTGCGTTAAAATGAGGAATTTGAAGCTACAAGCTACAAGAAGTGAAAAATAATCAAATTTAAGATTGGCAAGGCTGATGTTTTTAGATTCAATTTGTTTGTTCAACATTCTACAAAACCAGCAGGCCATAGCCATAGCCCATAGCAAAAGCAAAGCAAATGTGTAACAGAAAGCAGAAAGCAGAGTCGAGATTGAGAGTAGATAGAAGATAGATAGAAGGTAGGTAGAAGCATGGGTAGAAGTACGGAAGTACTACAGGTACAGCTACAGGTACAGGGTACAGAAACAGAATACAGATACACGACACGGCACACTGAACTGAAAACTGAACTGACTGACAAGACAACTGGAACTGACATCTGACATCGTACAGTACAGTACAGGCAAAAGACAGAAGTTTTGATTGTTGAATTTGATTTGAATTTGAGTAAAAGAGTCAGACAGTTGTGCTTGTGCTTGTAGCTTGTGGTCGCTCGGCTGGTTGTGGAAAAAAATTGTTTCGTCGTTTGCGTTTTGTGTTTGTCGTCGAGGTTAGAATTCTGACAATGGCTCTGGACGGAATTTCTCCTGCCCTCGCAAGTAATTAATTTTTAAAATATATTTAATTAGAATTAAAATCTAAAATAATTAAAGAAACAATAAGTTCTTTAATTAAAAATTTATTCTTGAAGAAAATGTAATTTTTTCTTCAACAATTTTAATACTGTGACTGATTTATACTCATAACGTGACTTGTCAAACTTTCTATACGAATACATACGTAGAAAAAATGTGATAAATTTCATATGAAAGATTTAAATTACGTAGTAGATATTTTTCTTTGGTAATAAAATATTTTTTCGAAAATTTTTAGTTCGTTCCAGCGTTGGTATAGAAATTTGGAATTCACCAGGTTTCAAACAACCATACGAACCGAATGAAAGATTCACAAAAGATGAGAGTAAAAATTGTCGTACGATGACATTCAGTCCAGATGGACAATATTTTGCATATAGTAATGGAACAACATTAAAAGTAATAAATACCTCAGATTGGAAAGAAAAATGTACTTTTCCTAGACCAAAAGCATTTTATTTGAAATTTTCACCGCGTGGCAATTATCTTGTTACATGGGAATTATTTATGACAACAAAAGATAACACTGAAGGTTCACCAAATATGTATGTTTATAAGGTTGAAACTGGTGAAGAGATGTTTTCAACAATTCAAAAGAAACAGACTGATTGGGAACCATGCTGGTCAAATGATGAAAGTTTATTTGGTTTAATGGTTGGTGGAGAAGCATTATTTTATGAATTAAATGGCAGTGACGACTTCAAGTCCAGTGCAAAAAAATTAGGAGGTGGACGAAACGGATCATTATCTATTAGTCCAGGCGGTACTCCTCCGTTTATTGTGTTTTATGTCCCTGGTACAAAAGGTTCGCCTTCTATGTGTAAACTTTATAAATATCCAGCCTTACAACAGAGTCAGACAGTTGGTTGTAAAAGTTTTTTCCAGGTTAAGAAATTAACAATAATTAGCAAGTAAAAATTTTTGTGATCGAAAACATTATATTCTAGGCCGATAGAGTAGAAATGTTATGGAATAAACGCGGTACAGGATTACTTTTGTTAACTAGTACTGAAGTTGATCAAACAGGTGCCTCGTATTACGGAAAGCAAGCTTTACATTTTATGTCGACAAAAGGTGATTCGTTCTCTGTCCAATTATCTAAAGATGGACCTATACATTCCGTGTCTTGGAGTCCTAAGGGAAGTGATTTCGTTGTAGTTTATGGTTATATGCCAGCAAAAGCGACGCTGTTCAATTTGAAATGTGATCCGGTCTTTGATTTTGGTGAAGCAGCGCGTAACAGCATTTACTTCAATGATTTTGGAAATTATATCCTTTTTATAAAGAATTTGAATTCTTCAGCGGATTTTTTTTTTCAAGTTTAATATTAAAATTTAATTTATTTTAATTTGACCTTAACTCCAGTGCACTGCTACTATTAGGTGGATTCGGAAATTTAAGAGGATACGTAGAAATATGGGATATGAATAAAAAGACTCAAATATCAACATTACAAGCTCCTGACTCAACATTGCTTGAATGGAGCCCTACAGGTGAAGTTTTTCTAACGGCTACAACAGCTCCTCGACTTCGAATTGGAAATGGGTAATTATTATTATTTGTATTTAGAAATGTTTTCGCATTAATTTATGACGGAAAATAAAAATGAAATTTTATAGATTTAAAGTTTGGCATTATTCTGGTGCATTACTTCATGAAACTTCTTGGCAAGAAGGACAAGAACTTTTGGATATTACTTGGCAAAAATACAACGAAGGAACATTTAAAGAGAAACCAATATCTAATGAAAAAGTTGAGGGCATTAGATCAATTCAACCAGAAGCCAGTAAACAAGTGTATGAACCACCGAGTATAAGACTAATGAAAGAGGGTAAACTTCCACCAGAAGAAATGACTGCTTCTACACCACCAGGTAAACGAAGAAAATATTGGAATGATAGATACAATAGATATAAACCATATAATAGTAATAATAGCAATAGAAACTGGAGAAGTTAAATTACACATCTTATATGATGTAGCTACATGTTTGAGTAAAATCAATTGAAATTTTTCATAATTATTTAGTGTAACGAAAATTCAAAGTTTAAATATTAAGGAATCTAAATAAATTATTGATTATAGTAAACAAATTTTTCTTTTTTAATTTTTTTTTTCATTTAAGGCTACCCAACCCAAAAATCTTCGTCAAATTCTAATCGTCAACGAAAACAACGTAGACCAAAAGATAAAAGTGGCAACGATAATTACAATAAAACAAAACCAGCAGCAGCAACAGCAAATAATAATATAAAGAATACGGACAACCAACAAAACAGCCCGAATGCAACAAACAAAGCAGAAAATTCAAATGACACAAAAGATAATAAATCATCAGTAACAGCAAATCATCAACAACCACATGCACATTCAAATCAACAGCAAAAAAATGATCAAAATCCTCATCATTATGGACATAATAGAATAAATTCACGTTATCCGCAACAACGTTCTTTTCGTAGTACTGGTGATCCAGAAAAGGACAAAAAGATTCGTAATATTTCTAGAAAACTTCAGGATATATCAAAATTAAAATCGAAAATGAATAAAGGTGAACATCTTGAAGCGAATCAATTATCGAAGATTGCCAATGAAGCGTCCCTAATAGAAGAATTGAAAGCACTAAAAGTGTCTGCATAAAAATTTGCATTTAAAATGTAAAGAAAAATTTAAGTAGTATTTTTTTTTATTATTTTATTTCTAATTAAATTTTCATTTTTTGTTTATTGTCTTTTAAATTGAGTAATGTTAAAATGTGGATTAAAGGAAACAATAATATCGACCGACACAAATATGTATTGTCTTGTGGTTTATTCACTATTATGATTACAAATTCAAAATTATTGACATTGAAAATTTAATTATGTAAAATCATATTACAAATTATAATAATAAACCACTGATACCATCTTTAGAGAATTTTATTTTTTATATTTATTTAACTTCAAACTATTGGTAAACTAGGCATTTTCATTGATCTATAAAGAAAATTTAATTCCATAACATATTCATGATTCATTATTCTGTTATTTTTTTTAATCATTCCATTTCGATTTCTTTTTTGCAAAAATTTGTGTTCCATCTTCCTGTATAGCTTCGTAATAGCCTAATTTTTCGTACTTCCATCTCATGTATGTTATATAAGCTAAAGCTGAACCAAAACATACTGCTCCAATACCCATTATTATTAAGTTCTATATTTGAACAAAAAAGTAGATTTACATTAATTTGGAACCTTTCAATAAATTTGTATTATGTACAGGTTTAGCATACAATTCATAGTTAACAACTCGAAATAAATTTGTCGTTCGTAAGGATCTTATTCCTTCTCCGGGTGAATACTTTTTATTTTGCTGTTGCAAATCTTTTCCATTATTACTCGGGTTCGAATTCGAAGTCATTTTTATACTAAAATTTTTAAATATTTTTTTTACTAAAATTTAATTCTAAATTACAAAGTCAAGTCAAATATTCAAGTTATCAGAACTAGGGATTCGATATCGGTACTCGATACTTTACTCATATGAGTACTTTTGTTCCGATACTAGTATTTTTTGTACTCGATACTTTTTGATTCGATAATCGATACCTTACTCATATGAGTACTTTCCCCTCGGTATCGAATCAGAAGTATCGGATCAAAATTTGACCTTATTCCATACAATTTGACAACATTCAAGAAATGTCATACTCGAATCTTCAAACCTCCAAAAAATCTGCAATAGAAAATTATTTTCCTCAAAAATAATACTACTAATAAATTGCTTCAATTCAAAACTTCATTACTTGGAAGTTGACGAAAATTCGACAGAAAAATGTGACTGAAAGCTACAAAGATTTCTATTTATAGCAACATCACAAAACTCGCACATGCCAAACAAATGAAATAACATCTAAAAGAAAGATGATAAATAAAAATAGAAAGAGGTTATTAAGCAAACATATGGAAAAGATAATGTTTCTTAGTGACTGTAAAGAGGACGAATGGAATTTGTATAAATCTTTTGTTTTAAAATCTTTTCATATTGACTTATTCTGTAAAAACGCTCTGAGATTAAGAAAATCAAATATAATTTCGAAATTTGAATTAAATAAAGCCTTTTTACAACATTAAATATGTTGTTTGAGTCCTCCTTAACATTCACTTTTTCATCCGATACTTAGTACTCGATACTATGTGGTATCGAGTACTTTCATATGAGTAATAATCACTAATCAGTACTCGAGTACTTCTGATTCGATACTAATGCGAGTACTGTTGATCCGATACCGAATCCCTAATCAGAACAGAAAATTATTTCTTAAATCAAAGTTTTTAATTTATTTATTAAATAATTGATAAATAACAATAAACTTGATATGGGAAAATTACAATAGTTAAAAATATAATCCAATAAATAAATTCCAGAATTAAATTTTAAAATAGAACATTTCTATTCTATTCTATTCTATTCTATTATTAATTACTATTATACTTTATACTATTTTATTTTTGAGGTTAAGTAAAATAAATTTAAAAAAAAAATTAAAATCACAATTGTGATTATTCAATATCATGTAGCAAAGATAATGTAGTTTCACAAAAGAAAAACAATTCACATTTCACTTTATTTTTGTTATGATATTAATAATTTTTTCAGTCCGGTAACACTGAAATTTTAAAAAGTATAAATTCACATTAATTTATACAATTATTTTAAACCAAAAAGATAAAAAATAAAAAATCACGGAAATGTGTGCAAAGAGTATATAAAAGAAGAGAGTTCCCAACCCAAGTGAAAAGTGTGTGTACACCTTGTACACCTAAACCTCTTTCTACGCGAATTGGAATATGTGAAAAATTCTTTTTTCACGCGATTTTTATTCACTTTTACGCGACCAACCGAAGCTTAAATTTTAGTCAAAATAAAAAAATTGGCTTTATTCTTTAAAATTATGCTACTTGATTCACTTTTTTTATTGTGCATGTCTAGACGATATAACGGTATAAAGTTTTTAGCGATAGCGTTTTATTTTTTATATCGGTGTTTTGTTCAATTTAAGTGCATACTGCATATAATTATATATAACAGAAGCAGTACTTAGCAGTTTCAATTTACTTACAGCCATCACACAATTCTGGTGACAACTACAGCGTATACAGTAATTAAATGGGACTTTTTACGCTGTCGCCTAAATAGGTTCTATTCTATTTTTCAGCGACAACGAGCCATTCACGACCTGGATTTTGCATAGTAATAATAACCTATTCGCAAGAAGCAAAAATGTAAAATTCATATATATTTTACCCTGCACTCCTGCAGTTGCGCCCGTATTGTGCGAACTTTTGGCGTTATGCTGTAGTTGTCGCCTGAATTGTGCGATGGTTATTAGTGTTTGAGTAGACAACACAGTGAAATTTTTTGTAATAATTAAAGGACTAAAACTGGCTAATACATAATTTAGAAAACTATTTTACCCTACATGATCCTGATGAAGATGAAGAACGTGTTGGGAAGTTTTCGTGTGAACGCAAAGGTTAAGACTTCAGAGAGATATATCGCCACAAAATTGAGTTCATGCTTCATGTATGTCGCAAAGTGCTATAACAATTAACAAAAGTCTCACGAAAACGAAAGCTTTCCTATTCATTGTCTGAAAACTGAAACTGATTGTGAATAAAACAATTTTTTTATGGAATCTTTAACAAACAACCGAAATGAATGTTTTTTTTATTATTAAAATTCATCACATGAATGTATGTACATATGTTCTCTGTGAAATGTAAATAAAAAACGTCTGATCCTAATGAATTTAATGTTTGTTTTTTCTTTACATTGCTTATATTTCAGATTTGGGACCAATCCAGAAACTCCAAACTTTTTATATGGAGTCAGTAGTTCTTTTTACGCGAATTATAATATTTACGCATAATTTTTAGGAGTGTATCATATCTATCGCCTATCACGTAAAAAGAGGTTTAGGATGTTATTCAAAATGTATCGAATCATTAATCACATTTCATTTAAAATAAAATCATTCGATATTTAGACCAATTGAATTGTTTACAAAAAAAATTTTTACCGGTCGTGGTCGATTATTTTACTCTTCTTTCTTAATTCTTATATTTATATGATATATCTGTACTCTGTAGTCTGTACCGTATATATGTAAAATATTTACTATTAAATTAATAATTATTCAATATTATTATAATAACATCTCTGTCACCCATCTTTAATGTTTAATTTGAATTGATAAATGTTTAAAAATTTGAACGCTATGTGTAAAATAAGTGAAATATCTGGAGATTTATTTTCTGCTCCAAAAGATTATTCGATGGCACATTGTGTAGCCGCGGATATGAGACTTGGTAAAGGAATTGCAGTTAAATTTCGGTAAAAAAAAAATAAAAAAATTTTTTTCTAAGTTACTAGAACTACTAAAATAATAATATCGAATGCTTTTGTTTCAGTGATAATTTTGGTCAAATACAACAACTTAAAAATCAAAATTCTCAACCTGGAGAAGTGGCTATACTGAAAGATAATAATCGTTTCATATATTATCTTGTAACAAAACAATTAAGTTATCAAAAACCTACATACCAAACGATGTTTGGTTCATTAAATTGTATGAAAGATCATATGGTAAATTGAATCGAAATCAAGTATATGAGATGAAAATTTACTAATTTTGAAATTTATCATACAGAAAATGAACGGCATAAAGAAATTGGCTATTCCACGTATTGGATGTGGTTTAGACGGTCTGGATTGGTCAAAAGTAAAATCTCAAATACAAGAAGTGTTTAACGATGATGATGTCGAAATAGTTGTGTACAATTATGTACCAAAAAAGAATTAATCTTATATGCCTGGGAAGTAATCTCAAAAAAATGATCTCCTTATAATAATATTTTGATATTTTCTATATTTTATACTTGATTTCTTAACATTAAAAATGTAATAATTTTAACTTGCTTGTTTTATTTTTTTATAGATAAATTTAAAAAAAAGCATTTAGAAGTTCATTATTTGAGTTATCGTAAGTAATTTATTTCGTAATTAGTCAAAATTTACTTTGGTACAAAATTGTAAACAGTGATATTTATATTTTCATTTTGAAAAATATTTTGAAGCATCGCTTTAACTTTATCCCATTCTAATCCATCAATACCGCAACCTATTCGGGGTATTGCTAACAGTTCAACGTTATTTGATTTCTATGAAAGAAATAAAATTGTATAAAACAGACAGATCATGAAAATTTCATTGAAAAAAACAAACAAGAAATTAGGTTTCGTACCATGTGATTTCTCATTGCATTTAGAGATGATTCTAGACTGTTGTACGTTGGTTTTTCATAGCTTGCTTCTTTTGTGACTAAATAGTAAATATAACGATTTTTATCTTTTAGAATTGCTACACCACCAGTATGGACATTTTGTGCCAGTAATTCATCAATTTTTCCATAGATTTGTCGAAATTTCACGGCAATACCAGCACCCATTGCCATATCAGCACCAACACAATGCGCCAATGAATGTGTTTCTGGTGC
This sequence comes from Villa cingulata, assembly GCA_951394055.1. Taxonomy (NCBI): domain Eukaryota; kingdom Metazoa; phylum Arthropoda; class Insecta; order Diptera; family Bombyliidae; genus Villa; species Villa cingulata. Next base: position 35,481,295 of record OX596021.1, on the reverse strand, counting down.
TGAAAATAAATCTCCTTCAATTTCTGTTACCACATCGTTTTGTTGAGCCATATTTCGAATTATATCTGAAAGAATTCATGTCATCATCAATCATCATACAAAATTTTCACTTTACATTTCGAAACGAATATAATCATTTTTAATAATGGTGATTGTGAACTAAAATAAATATTTTCAACAATTCGCAAAATGTCATAACCTTTTTTTTTTTTAAGTCACAAAATTATTTTTGTAAACGAAAAGTCTTCAAATCACCTTTCTTCAAGGTGAAGAATATTTTTAAATAAAAAAAAATGTTTTTTGTGTTTTAATTTGCTTAATGCTTTGTATTAAAAAAAAAAATTAAAATTAAAGTACTCTTACTTTTAAAATTGTATACAAATTTCGATAAGTTCCTTTGTGTGCACCTAGTAGATCTGCTAAGATTTCCGATTATCATTACTTGCGATTACAATTAAAAATATACAAAAAGGTTTCTTCCTTATTATAGCATATAAGTGGTGCTAATTTTAAAATCTACCTTAGTAGATTAAAATATTAAAACAACACCCGCGTAAAATCTAATCTAGTTCAAAAATAAATTGAGCGGTAATTTTTATTATATTTTTGCAATAAAAATAATTCTAAAATAAGGATGAAAAAGTTCTCATTTCTCAATTGACGTAATCGTATAATTATATTCTTATTAATTCAATTGTTTTTGTTTTTGTTTAGAATATAGAAGAAAAAATAAAATATAAAATTTTAATTGGTGAATTGTAATCAAAACAGCTGTTTTAGATTAGTCATGGCGTCGACAAGGAGAACTGCAATTATATGTTTCCAACGAATACAAAGAATGCAACAAAAGATTATACAATGTACTGCATCACCATCATCATCGTTTCAAATTATGGGCCGTTATTTTTGTAACCAGCCGTTATGTACAATATTTACAAAAAATTTAAAAATGCTCGGTAAGTAACTTAAGTATGCAGATACATTTTTAATCGTACATCATATGTTCTGAATATTTTAAAATTATTTCCATTATTTTTCCATGGATATCTTACGTAATATATTTAAATAAATGTTGATAATATTTTTAATATGCAAATATATGTATGTATTTAAAAGTTGCCTCACTGTCTTTTTTTAATTCACTTTTATTTAATCATTGAGAACTCTATTTGTTGTAAAAAAAACGAAACGAGTTCCTTTGCTTTTAAATTTTCGAATATGTATGTACACATGCTGAAGCTAAGATACCCAGATAATCGGAGGAGAAGGTCAATTAATTGAATAAATACTCAAAAATTTAATAATTTTATTTAGTCATCTACATATTTTGTACATATTTTTGTAGCTTAAAAAGAAAAAAGTTTCTAAAATTTGTCTCTAGTCAGGAGTATAGCTTATCCACTCTATTGTTTGTTGGTTTCAAACAATCGTTTATTGGTTGTTTTTTTTATTTAACTATAATACGTAAAGTGTTTACGAATTTTTACAATTAATTAGCATTCTAAACATATATTGAACTTGAACATAAATTTACTGTGTTCTAAGCGTGTACATACAATCGCTGTTTTTCTTTGTCAGTTCAGATTTCATATTTCAGTTTACTTGTGATGTAGATGTGTGTCGTAAAAATAAAAACAAATAATTATCATTATCTATCCACCATAAAATAAAATCATTTGCAGATAATTTTGATAATAATTTTATATTCTTCGCCTTATCAATTTAATTCATTTGGATTATAATCATTTATTTGTTACTTAGTACACTCTGAATAAAAATTCTATTATAAAAATTGGCTTGTCATTAAATTATAAAAGAAAAAATTAATACAAATTCGAAATTATTTTGAATATCTTCTAGACAATAACATCGTATCGATTCGAAATTTTAGTCGTTCCACAATGTCACAATCAGGTATGTATATAGTATATTTTTGATATATTTCTCTGTTTTATCAGTTTTATATATATCTTACCATTTACACGATATTATATAATCTAATTTAATATGATTTTAGGAAAACCGAAATTAGTTAGTGTTGAAGAGTCTCGACGATTTATGATTGACTGCTTTAAAGCAGTTAAAGTACCTCAAGAAAATGCTGAAGCTATGGCTGAATTATTGGTTGGGGCTGATTATCGAGGTCACCAGAGTCATGGAATGAATCGTCTTGAAATGTACATTAATGATTTACAAAAAAATGCAACGAATGGTGCTGCTATACCAAAAGTTCTTAAAGAAACACCGGCTACAGCTTGGGTTGACGGACAAAATGGTCTGGGAGCTGTTGTTGGAAATTTCTGTATGGATTTGGCTATTAAGAAAGCGAAACAAATTGGAGTAGGTTGGGTTTGTGCTAGACGATCGAATCATTATGGAATGGCTGGATGGTATTCATTACGTGCTATGAAAGAGGATTTAATTGGTATATCGATGACGAATACATCACCATTAATGGCACCGACAAGAAGCAAAGAAGCTGCTCTAGGAACGAATCCTCTAGCACTAGGTGCAACTGCTTCGAATGATCAATTTTTGTTGGATATGGCAACGACAGCAGTTGCAGTTGGAAAAATTGAAATTCAGAGAAGAAAAAATGAACCTATACCAGAAGGTTGGGCTCAAGATTCTAATGGTAATATAACTACTGATGCAGAAACTGCATTTAATGCTGGTTGTTTAATGCCATTGGGTGGTACTGAGCTAACTTCAGGATATAAAGGATATGGATTGGGTGCTGTTGTTGATATTTTAACTGGGGTAATGTCTGGTGCAAATTATTCAACACAAGTACGAAAATGGACACATGCTGGATCTGATACAGAAGCAGATCTAGGTCAAGTGTTTATTGCGGTCGATCCATCGTGTTTTGCTCCAGAATTCCCAGAAAGATTGTCTGATTTTATAACACGATTACGAAGCTCTGAACCTGTACGTATTTCAAACGTCTGAATATATTTTTTAGAATTTATTTTCATTTTTTATATTTAATAAGACATTTAAGTATTTATTGTACGTGATTTTTTCATTTTATTCTTCTAGGCTGATCCAAATAAACCGGTATTAGTTGCTGGGGACAAGGAATTATTACAAATGCAAGCCATTGATAAAGTCGGTGGTATACAGTACGTTGAAAATCAATTGAAGACATGTGAAGAATTGTCTAAAAGATTAAACATAAAACCTTTAAAATTTATTTAATTTTTTTTGTTGATAAAAATGATAAAAAAAAACCTAAGAGACCTCAAATGAGCCCTAAATGCATTTAACGCACGCATTATATATACGTACACTAAATAGTTTTTATTGATGTTAACTTTTATTAAAAATTAAGTGATAAAGAGTTAAAAAAGTATTGATAACGCTTTAAAAGCATATTTATATACATATATTTGTTGATGATCCGTTTAAAAGGGCCTGATCACGAATGGCGATAAAATCGCCAATCGTCAAAATTGAGGCGGGTGATACAAAAATTTGACAAGCGATGTAATTTGCGATTTAATCGCCATTCGTGATCAGGGCCAATATTGTTATCCTAATTATATACATATTATATATTATATACATACGTATGTACATCTGTGTACATTAAATGTTGTAAATAAAAATTTTTGATAAAAATAAATTTATTTTATTTTATATATTTTTTAATATTTTTTCATAAGATTCGTACTCACACAGATATATGTGATATAGTTACTCATTTGCTAAGACTTAAAAATCATTAATTTTTTAATAAACCTTTTAATTATATTTAAAATTTATTCTTTTCAAAACTTGATAGACAATGTGGTTATTATCGTATGATCTAATTTCTATATTTTTTTCTGATCGAGGCTAATACCAATTTTAAATTTTGTATTAAAATTTGTATTTTATTTAATTTTTTGTTTTAATTTTATTTTACATATAATGAATTTGTACAGTTTTATTGTATACATATAAATAGGTTTGGTGACCTATTGTGATAAATAAATTAAAATGAATTTTTCTAATTTACTAATGAATATTCGTCTTTGTGCCGATATGATACAAAAGACAGAAGTTTGATAATTATATTATGAACGTGACAATATTTATTTTCGTAATTTAAAAAAAGATAGCCGAAATATTACATAACACATGACACGAACAAACCATATAGAAATTGTAATTATTTTATTTGATGGTCTAAATTTAAACAAAAGAAAAAGAATTTCATTTGCAATTTGATACATCGAATATTATTTACATAATGTATGTATGTATGTAAATCCATTGATAATATCGATGTATTAGTCTACATAATCGATTTTGGTTTTTCGATCGCAGACCTGAATAATGAGGGTCAAAATAATAATTTATTATAGAAATTTTTTTGATAGTTTTATGAAATATGTGTGAAGCAAAAATTTTATGAAAAATTATAAAAATAAAATGCATTTCCTATACAGATATATGTACATTGATGATGCACACTACGTCTACGTTCTACGGTGACCATTAAGAGTCAAATCATAAGTATTTAAATGTGGATATTTTGGATGAAGTGAGTATGAAATGGATGAATGTGTTTTCTTAATTTGCATATGTCTCACGTTTATGCATCTTAAATCAAACGAAAATTCAAAAAAATTTTAATTTTAAATTTTAATATTTGCCTATGTTAGATACAACTGTCTATATATATGTACCTATAAACCTATAATAGATAGCCCTAAGTAGATACATACATATGTGGTGATGATAATATTTGTAGCAGTTGTATAGATACATAAATTATATGTACATTTTTGATAACGAAATATTTGTATATGTATTTTTGAACTTTTAAAATTCCTTGAATATGTGTTGATGTGCCAGTTTCTATTATGAAATTTTTATGAATTTATCTTTTCATTTGTTATTTACAAAATATGAACCAGAAGATAAAATGCATATAAAACTTTCATTGTTAATATTTTCATCATTTCCAATTTCAAATGCTTTGATCAATTCAATGTCGAAATAGATTACACCCAAACTACCAAAACCAACACACTGATTTATAATAATATTTTTATCATCGAATATTTTTTATATAAAAACCAAATGATGATTAATTTTTGAGAGTAGTTTATTAGAAAGTGTGCACAAACGTTGTAAAGAAGAACATCATCATAATGTCAAAGTTGATTGTAAGTTTAGTTTGTAGATTTAATGTTTAGTTTTATTCTGAAAATAGATACATATATACATCTGTGTGATATTTAAATTTCAATAATTTGACAATTGTCTGTATAGATAATTTTGGTTCTTGGATTTATATCGGCTACATTAGCTGCTAACGGTGGTGGTGGTGGTGGTGGTTCAGAAAGTGATGCAGTAACAAATGAATTTAATAGTGTAATCAATGAAGATGGAACATATGCATACAAATATTCAACATCGAATGGAATTACAGCACAAGAAAGTGGTTTAGGTGGACAATATGCAAGTGGTTCAGCTCAGCATTATGCTCCAGATGGTACATTAATTCAGTTAACGTATACAGCCGATGAGAATGGTTTTCAACCATCTGGACCACATTTACCAACTCCTCCACCAATTCCAGAATATGTTCTAAGGGCGATTGAATGGAATAATGCACATCCGGAACCAGAACAACAAGCACAATCATCACAACAACAGCAGCAATACAATAGTCGTGGACCATATTATCGATCATTTAGAAACTAGACTAGAATTTAATATTACATAATTCTCAAAAAATTGGTTTTTGCTTTCTTTTCCATATATATTTTAATTGTACATTTTCTGTTTATGTAATAATTTTTAACAAAAAAAAAGGAAAAATGAAAAAGTAAACAGATTATAAAATATATAAAGACCATGAAATATGCACAAAGTTTAGTAAAGATCATAAATTTCTTGTAGAAGTTTTTAATAATAATTTTACGTAATAATTGAAAATTGAAATTATATAATTTGTGATAATAACGATAGTTTTAAGATATGAATAAAAATATTGATTTGATTCAAATTAAAAAAAAATATTTATTGTTTTTTTTTTTTTGAAAGTTTCTAACAACAAAATTAGCTGATTTTACATCTTTTGGGAAACAAAAATATTTAATTTCATCATTAATTTTAAATAAATTGAAGTATTTATTTTAAAAAAAATATATTACTTAGAAATAAAATAAAGAAAATAAAAAAACACCAATATCATTCCATCTATAGTACGATATACATATTTAAGATATACGAGTACACTATGTAATGTCACATTATACCTTGCATACCATACCATGTATGTAATCTTTTTTCTCTCTATACTTGCTTTGCAGTTTGCACTACACCTATAAGGAGTATACAAGAAAAAGACGGTAAGTAGTAGCAATGACGTTAATTATATTGCGATATACGCTACAATACCTTGCATACCATGTAATTATGAATTTTCATTCATGAGAAAAATCTATGATTAATTTCAAAAGTATTAGATATCATTAGTTTAAGTAGGTATATGACATTTTAATGCAATAGAAATCTCATTTGATTTTGTGCCATCATTAATTTGATCAAAATTTTAAATATTCATATTTTTTGTTTGAATTTTTTTAAAATTTTATCTTCTAATTTTTTAGTGATTTTTAAATTTTTAAAACAAAACAAAAAATGAAACATTAAATATTCAAATTTTTTACATTCATTTTTGAAGCACAGACATGTTATATAACACCATTATACACTTTATATGTCAAATTATTTTTTTTTTAACATTATGTATGCAGATCGAATGCAGATCCAATTATATGGGTATAAGTATGCTAACATCACTTCATGTGTGATTTGATATGGTATTTGTAATTAATTTTTATTGATCTTTATCTATTTTGATTTTTTTAAGATTTAAATTTTTACCACCGTTTAACCTTGACAGATTGATCTTTTTAAAATAAATTGATTGTACTCATATATCACATTTTTTTAAATGTTTTAAAAATTGAATGCGCAGAAGTAAATGAGAAAATCAGATAAATGAATATAAAAACAGATGAGAATCACGAACTAATAATATGCTCATGCTCATAAAATATATATTATATGCTCAATCAAATAGAGAAATACAAAAGATTCGAATTAAAATTAATAATTTAATTTTATGTGTATCTTTTTTTTTTGGTCTTTTAATTTGGATATATTAAAATTTCAGAAAGGATAATTTAAATTTTCATTGATAGTACATATACATACTCGTATATTATTGTATTATATTTCTTTGAATATTATAAATGTTATGCTTTACTACGTTTAATTAAATTTTTATTCGAATTAATTAAGGATTTAGTTGTAGATTTATTTCTTAAAATATAATGACCAATTACCTTTTATGAATTTCTTTTCAAAGAATCACAAAAAAATTGTCTACAATAAAAAGGATGATTTAATAATGATGATGCTACAATTTTCATATTCTTTTTGAAATAAAATTTTAATTATTTTTTTCTTAAAATTTTCTAGTATGGCATTTTATTCGTATATATATAAATTCTATATAATCAAATTTTCTTCATATGAAGGTTTATATAAAAATAAATAAAATAAGAAAATATTTTTTCTTGACTAAATAAGTCTTTTAAAACAAAAAATGACTTTAAATTAATTAACTATTTAAAAAATGCTGAATTTTCTGGTGTAGATTCTTTTGATGGATGATTTTTAATATATTCTAAAGCTCTTAGAATATGTACTGGAATTGGTGGTGGTGTTGGTAAATGATCACCGCTTGGATGGAAACCATTTTCATCAGCTGTATAAGTTAATTGAATGAATGCACCATCTGGAGCATAATGTTGTGCATATCCTTGTGCATATTTTCCTCCTTGACCACTTTCCTGAATTGTAATACCATTTGATGTATCGAATTGATATTCATATGTTCCATCCTCATTTATAACAGTTTTAAAATTACGAACAAATGCATCTTTGTCGGCATCTTGTGCTAAGGTACATCCCAATAGGCAAATGGTGAATACGATCTGTATAAATTAATTTCAAAAAATTTTCAATTAATAATTTAAAATTAAAAATTTTAAAAAATTCACTTATGCGCACTTTATTACTTACAAATTGTTTCATGATGATAATTTTTTTTGTTTGTTTTTAAGAATTAAAGATTTCGATACAAATGTGTAATCACAAATGAATTTTAAGTGGATATGATGATTTACCATGCAGAAATTTTTGCTTTTATAGGTAACAAGATTTTGGCAAAAATATAAATATGTATTGTGGATAAATTTAAATATGGATTTTACCTCTCTCTTGCAATAGAGTAAAAGTATATTCATGTTTTTCATTATTTTATTATATTTTTTTGATTTTTCTAAATCAAATTGATTAGTTTTTGTTTTAGTATTTATGAATATCTAAACATTATGTGTGTACTTGTATGTACACCTCTTCAAAAGAGTTGCAATCATGCAATCATCATATAAAAAAAACAATAGGAAACTTAAAAAAAATATAGTTGCAAAATTAATTCGAAATTTGTTCCCATTCGAGATAAGTTGATTAGCATAATAATTACTGCGAGTGTGAATTATTGATGATGATGATGATCAACAAGGTTACATAAATTAATTTTTATAATCTTATTAAGATTTTAGTTTCTATACGAATATGAAAAATTATGAGCAAAGTATGAAGTTAATAAACTCGTTTAATAGTAATCGTATCATATTACTTATAAACATAAAGTGCCAAAATATTATGAAGATAAAGATGAAATTATTAAAAATTAAATCTTAGATATGCACGTGTAAATGTTCACATGCTTCTAAATATAGTGAATTATGAATAAATTAATTAAAAAGTTATTGAATGAAAATATTTCCTGTTTATTTGGTAAAAAATATAAAAAATGGCAGACATTATAAAATATTTGATTTGATCGATATAGTATAGCAAATTTATAATCGAATTTAACTTGACGATCGATGTAATATAACGTAAATAAAGAATTCGAATTTTTAATGCAACGAAAATAATCATGTAAATACCTTATGCACTAAGTTTTTTTATATTTTGAGTTTGAGATATTTTAAAGCAATTTGTTTGCTCGGTAAGAACTGAAAGTAATATTTTATGATCATGATCATGATGTAAGCAATATTAAATATGTATGTGAATTAATTTATCTAATGTAAATTATTTTTTTTTTTTATTTTTGTATTGAATTTTTTAATTAATAATATCAATAATATAGATATTTACCAAATTATAAATGATTTGATTTTAAAATATAAGAATTTATTTATTTGAGGAGAGCAAAGGAATGATTTAAATAACGAATTATTACAAAATTTTACATTTAATATTTCAAACATAAATTTAGCATACATTCAGGGGCTATCATTTATATAAAATGATAAAATCAAAATTGATATTCAGTACTTAAACCTAAAAACCGATTCGAATTCACCGGAAATACCTCTTATAGCTCTGCTATAAAATATAAATAAAAACAAAATTTAAATATTTAAACAATTAATACTCGTTACTCGTCCACTCGTCCATTAGTCCATTACCACCATTACATTATAGACAGAGCCAACAAAATAAAATTGAAATTTTAGTCCTTATTTTAGATTTCCATTATTTTTTTATATTTTATTTTTTTGCATTTTTTTTTATTTAAAATTTAATTTTTCTTGAAAAAATACAAAAGAAAATTACCACAAACAGAAAACATCATAAGTTTCAAAAATTAACTCATATCCCTTCCTCTACTTTTTAATTAAAAATGAAAACAAAAGTTTCATTTTATTTTTAATTTTAGTGTCAGTGGTAAAATTCAATTGTAATATCTGTTTTTTCTAAATTTTCAAAAAGGAAATTTAGAATATTTTTTGTTTTTGTTTTTGCGGATACAGAAATGTGCAATGCAACAAATTGTATAAAATGGGATTAAAAGAAATGCCCGGAATTCACATCTGTCACTTTCAATGAACTGAAATAATGTCAAGGCATACATAGTATAGTATACGGTAGGATAGGATATGGGATGTGTATGTATGTACATAATCGTATGTACATACGTACATATATAAATGTGTACTTCAGTTTAGATACAAAGTGGTACATATAAATGTGCATAAAGTGTATATAAATTCGTATATATTGTATACGAATGTATTTAAGGGTGTTAATCTCTTTATTATTTGCATGTTTTATTTACCTTAATTTGGCATAAAGAAGAAATGAATGAACTCAAAAAAAAAAAAAAGGAAAAAAAAGTGACGGAACTGTAAATGCCGTCAAATCAACTTTACCTACTATAACTATACATATTTAAGTTGTATTAAGTATAGGTACATGTTCATACATACATTTATGTATGTATATCTACATTTAGAGTAAGTGTGATGTTTACTTATACATCTTACATGATACATACATATATTTACATGCTTACTGTGCTGACTGAATAAATAATCATATCGCTTTTGTTGTTTATAGACTTGTAATGAACTTGTTCTTCTGTAGTTATGTAAATTGAATTATACCACCCTTATATTGTGCTTCTGTATAAGGAATTTTTGTTTTATTCAAGTATATAAAGTGTACATACATATATATATATAATCGTAGCCGTACAGAAATATACATATATCTACTCCTATGTGTATATAATATATCAGTAAACATAAACTTACATTTTATTTTTTTTTTTAATTTTTATTCATCTATATAAAAGTAAATATTTGAAGAATTGATCGGTCGGTGTATTTTATTTTATTTGCAGTTACGATAAAAATCTTCTCGATTTTATTTTTTTCTTTATTTAATTTGGAATTTGTTATTTCATAACAGTATGTTCATATCAAAACAATTAAATTGTCTTATTCACTCATGTAGTATACATGTACGTTACATGTTTTTGTTTACAACCAAAATGTTGCATACAATATACAATATATAATAATGCACTCCATTCTGTTTGACTTAAATTTTATATTTGGAAATAATACTTACATATGGAAGTATTTTTTTGCTTAGTTAATACAGTATATACATAGTCGTATTGTGTTACATGAAATTAACTATAAAATAAGAATAAATTATGGTAATATTTGGTCCCAAGTCGAATAAAGTTTTCATCATCATCATTGCTTGCGGATACATGTAACTATTTTATTCATATTCTTTTTTATTTTTTTTATATAAAATTTTTGCAAACGTTAATGTCGAAATTTTCATAGTTTATACCAAAAATAATGGAATTAATGTCTTGTGATGTTTAATTCATTTTGGTCTTAAATAGAAAAAAAAAATATTTATGTAATAAGTTTTATTTTATTTTATTTTTTCTTTTTGACACTTTTTTGTATTATTTTTTATCACAAAAATATTCAATATAAAACGACAAAAGTGAACTGGGTATACCAATAATAAGATCATAATTTCTTGCATTTAAAATTTAGTATACGGTTGATTATTTCTGTAAGTTTTATTTATAATATTCTGTATATTTTTATTTACAAAAAAAAAAAAAAGAGTAGTATAAATTAAAAGAAATTACCAATATCTATTCAATTATATCTATATTATATACATATGAGTATTTGCACAAACATCAGATACACAAAAATGTGCTTGTATGTACATACTATGTAAACATACATATACATACATACATACATAATGGAGATGGGTGTAAATTCATGTACGGGTGCATAAATAAAAATGTAGGTGAAAGAATGAAAATTATTATTATGTGATATATTTATACGTTATTTTAATTCCGAATATCGTATTATTTGAAACTGAATATAATATGTATGTATGTATATGTATAATCTTTACAGATTTGTTTTATTTTTTTTTCTTTTTCTTTACATACTCTTATTTGCTTCATCGCCATGTATGAACGTATTCGAATATACTTATTTTATATTTTGCGAAATTCGGTTTGTGACTTCTTAAAAGCACCCAAGTGAGTCGATTATTATTATTATTATACTCATATTGTATATGACGAATATATGTATATTTTTACATATGCATATACAGTATACATATAGACATATAGGTATTCAGATTAATATATATAGTTAGATATGCATGAATTGTGTACATTTATGGTTATGTATGTATATACAGTTTATAAAAGTAAAATAATAATATAAAGTGTATATCAGTTATAACTCAAAACGGATTTTGGTTTATTAGCTTGAGCACAAAACGTTGCCGCTCATAAAATACCGTAAAATGTATTGTAGGATTCAATGATTTATCGAGCGCAAAATGTAATAATATACACTGGAAATTTTAAAAACTGCATATCATATTATGCGTATACAAGTATGCACTATTCGTACAGGTATGTTGTATGTATGTACATATGTACATACCAAAGTATATGACCAGATATCTACCAGATACAATATTTGAATTATTTTTTTTTTTTTGTATTTTGTTAAATAAATTTCCACATGCAATACTTCCATTAAATTTTTGTGATACGGTTTTTTTTTCTTTTCTTCAAATACGTAATATACTACATATATTCGTACTACGCGGTCACATAATTCAAGTTGACATTATTAAAGCGACGATTTGTAGCTACGAAATAAAATAAACGCGGATTAGACTTCATAAGGGACAAAATGCTCATTGTAAAATTTATGATATAAAATGGCTAATATTTTTTTCTACTTCTATACATTTTTTGTTGTTGTTGTTGTTATGGATTTGTATTTTTTGTATAATTTTCTTTTTATTATATTTATCTCTGATTTTTTTATATTTTTTATATTTTAGAATATTGTTTGATTACTGATTTTTTATGGACTAGCACATGTAGAAGTATAATGCATGTATACGTGTGCGTGAATATATGACATTTTGTATATCGAATTGGATCGTATGGAAATAAAAAGAAAATAATAATCAAAGATTTACAGGTACAAAACCTGACAGTAGAATATGAGTATTAATATTAATAATAAAATAATAATAAGAAAAAGTTTGTGTATGAAAAGCTCGTACATATGTAGATGCAGTCTAATTTTTTTTTTTTTTTAATTTATCGAAAATATGTATACATTTATTATTCAAAATTCATATTATTGGAACATGCAAAAACGATGTAACAATGATGACGATCGTATAAATTAAATGAGATCTAAAAAAAAAAAAATAAATAAATTAAAAATAAAAATGAAAAATAAAAGATCTAGGAACATGCGTATATTTTATTAAAAAGTTGAGATTTTTTTCAATTTTTTCATATTTAGATTTCTCATATATACCCAACCCACCTAATGCATTGAAAACAACAGAAATTTAAATTCATTCGGTTGTATCTGTTCGCGCATACTGTGAAGATTATCTGTCTGCGCAATATCATATGCATATCCGTTCTATATATAAATTTGAAAATAATATATAATATAGAACAAAGAAATGAAAACTAATATAATGTGATAGTAAATGTGTATACATTTATGTACCTATGTACATATGAATAAGTTAAGAGAGTATAAAAAAAAAATGTCATATATAAGGATTTTTATTGAAAAAAAATATTTTATAGATTTCAAAAAATTGAAAAAAATAAATTTTAATAGGCATAACATTGACAATACACCCATTTAAATTTTCCTCTTTCATTTTACTATTCTTATATTTTCAATTATCAAATTTGTTTTATTTTTTTTTTTTTGAACTTTTATTATTATTATAATATACCTAGTTACTCTGTTTTGTTCCTTTTCTTGATCATTTGTTTTTTTTTTTTTTTTTTTTTTTTTGTATATATTCGAATTCAATATAAATTTTATATGAAATCGAAAAAGACAGTAGCTAAACCGATTATCTAATATAATTTTCTATTCCTAATTTTTTTTTTATTTTCTTGTAAGTTTTTATTTGAAAAACCACTCCAAATGATCATCAAAATCTTTTTTTTTTTGTTTGTGTATATATATTTTATAATATTACTTTTTTGAAATACAATTCTTTTTTCTTGTTTTTATTTTTCAATTTATTTTCTGTTATCGTTTTACTTTAAATATTCATATATGAGTATTTTATATATATTTTTTATATTTTTACGATGGGAAGAAGATTTATTCCATAAAAACTGACATACATACATATATGTAAATATACGAGTATGTACATTTGTATGCATATACATACATTGTATGTATATATTCATTATGGTATACAAAATTTTATTATTTCATTTTGATAAACGATGTATAACCATTAAATAATCATAATGTGTATAATAATAATATAGTATAATCGTAATAATAATGATAATGAAAATACATAAAATTCATTGATTTTCAAATCGATTTTCATCTTTAATGTCGTCAATATTTACAACTATAAAGACTATGTAGTTAGAGTTACAAAAGTTTCATATGCCTATCTTGTATATGAAATGAAATGAGCCCACCTAATTTTCTTTTTTTCTGAACTGAACCTATATAATATGTAAATTCATATGTAAGTGGTTTACATGCAGACAGTATTTTATAGATTATTATTTTTTGACATCATAAACTACAAATAAAATTCATTGTTTTCTATTGTTTATCATATCTTTACAATTTCAACAACAAGATAATCCTCAATATAATTTCAATAAAATCTCTTATATCTGTAGAATATGTTGCTATTCTGTAGATATACCTCTTTCTATCCTAAATAGAATACAGAATATGTAATTCTATGTATGTATGTATGATGCATGAAGATACTAAATATACATATATGTATATGAGTATTTGGATTCAATTTATAGATACGTATATAAATGTTCATCAAAATGATATTTTCTATTTTTCTTCATCTTTACATATTGGCAAAGGTATACATCTACAACATATATTTAAATATACTTTCATATGTATATACGATTATCAACACATCAAATGTATAAAATTACATCTTATATATATGTATTTTGAATTTTATATATTTTAGGTATAGTATAATAATCTACTGGGAGGATATCTTATACGAATACTCTAATGCACTTACTCTATACACTCTAAACACACATACACACATATTACTTCGAATCGATTCTTTCCCATAATTAAATTGTATTTAATATGAGTGTAGCCTACTTTCAATATTTTATTTATTATTATATACTCTATGTACTCGTATGTGAAACAAAATCTAAATAAAAAAAAAAAAAAAATTAAAATGATGAAAAAAAGCAAATCTTTGAATCTTTAAAACTGGAAATTATTTTTTAAACAGTAAAGAGGAAAAATCTATATGATTTGATTTCTTGTATTTTTGTTTTTTGTTTCCGTGCGTTTTTTATTCTCTTGCTATAAAGATGATGATTTTTTTTTTCTGCGTCCACTATTATTTTTATTATTGGTCATAAATGACAACATTAATTTGTGACTATAATCCGTTGTCTGTTACATTAAAATGTTTGTTGTCATTATGATTATCATATGTGCATATACGAGTATGCATGTGTATATTTTTACAAATTTGTAATGTAAAAATTAAAATTTTTTTTTTTTTTACAAACAAGTGTTATAAACCATAAGAAAAATCACGAAAAAGTTAGAAAAGTCATAGAGAAAAAATTAGTTTTACTCATATCTTGTATTCTCTAGGGTGCTCTAGGGCTATATGGTTATCTTGTTGATTTTTTTTTTTTACAATTTGGGTAAAATGATGCCTAATTTTTTAGTTAATTCTAACATTAATCAGTCAGTATCGCTTATTAGTATTCATTCATTCATATGCACAATTTTAATAATAATACAGTGTAATGGTAGTCTGTACTTGTACACAATAATCGATGCGATACATACACTCTATTGATTTGTAGTGTGTGTTGCATGGCATATACATAGTTATATTATATGAACATTTATGTAAGTATGAAAAATAGAATTTTTAATTTTATTGGAACTCTGGAGTTTTTAATTTTTATTTACATATGTGTTCATTTCATACATATAATGATATGTACTATATACTACATATACAAGATAAAATGTACATAAATGTTCGCATGTATAGTTTTCTTTCATTCAGTTCTTTCGTTCAGTTTTCATAACTCAGATGAATGTATGTTTGATATGTATTTATATCTCCCTATGCCTATTGTATGTCTTTTCTATATGTACATATATTATACACCGCTGGTTTTAGCCTTTTCTTTTAGGTTCCCGGTATATATGATACTTCTAAACTTTTCGCCCTCTAAGTTGAAACTTTAATATTTTTATCTTTAATTTGATTTTTTTTTATTCTAACAGCACAAAATTTCAATTTCTATGTTTTTTCTTTTTATCAAAAAATTACATCTTTTTCACTTTACCCAAGGGGTAGAATTATAGATGCATTTTTGTCATACAGAAGTTCAGGTTCTCTGGTTGACCGAATTCTCTTTTTCGAAAACTACTACACAGATGTAGTATATAATTTACACAAGAAAAAGAAAAGTAAAAACTACTATTTACCTATCTTTCTACTTTAATTTCTATTTCTCTCTTTATTTCAAATACTCAGGAGTTGAATGACCATATGTTTGTCTACAAATGAAAATATAAAAGTCAAAGCATTTATCGGTTTTTCTTGTATACACGGATCCAGTTTCGGTTTGAAATTCATTCTTCTTCTTCTTCTTTGTTCGAAGAAGAATTTGAGATCGAAACTAGATCCGTATATAGAAAAAAAGCCGATGAATGTTTTGATCTTTATTTTCATTTGTCAGCAAACATATGGTCATTGAACTCTTGAGTGTTTGAGAAGTTGAAAGGAAAGTAGAAATGGAAGTAGTAAATTATGTACTGAGCTGTACTATAGGGTAGTACAGAGAAGAATTTGAGATTGAAACTAGATTTTAAGAATTTTTGGAGAAAATTTTTGCAAAGAATATTTTTTTATATTATATTTTATTCGTAAAATTATTTTTCTAAAAATGTCTAAAAATGGATGTGTGTACTTTTATTCTGTCCTTATACGCGCTACCAAGATTTGGCGTCCGGTTTTAGTGAACAATTTCAATCTATAAAAGAACCGAGTATGCATGCATACGTAATATGCAGATGATATAGGTGACATTCATTTTAAGATATATTTTTATGTTTCAAGTTTATAATTTTTCTGTAATAAAACTGTGAAATGCATCGTTGCGCTTTCATTTAAGTTGTGGTGTCGTGGTTTTCCGTTTTTCTTTTATTATTATTATTTTCCCTTTACCATATATCTATCTAACTTTTCATATAAATGTCATACATAATCATATATTATTACAAACAAACTACATACAAAAAGTCATACATATTTACGTACGTATACTACATATATAAATTTAAAAGTGTGTATAAGATTAAGTATTTAAAAAACAACAAAAAAATAATGATACAAACTCACACTTGATTTATGAAGAAATAAAATGCCGAAAATTTCTTATTTTTTATTTATTTTCATCTTTTTTTTTTTATTTTCGGATTCTTTTTCTTAAAAAAACAATTTTTTTTTCACGTTTATTTTTTGATTTTTTAAAAATTTTTTTTAATCTGTACACAACAAGCAAACAAGTTGAAAATAGCCTCCCAAATAAAGAAAAAAACTAGTATAGAAAGGAAGATATACATATGTAATATAAACGTTTACATACAAACATAGACGAGTATGTTATGTATAGGAGATGATTTGTTAGGAGTACGTAGACGTGTACGTCGTTTTTTCGATATTCTGACATTTATCTTAAGATATTAGATTATGTTATATGATGATCATCAAAAAAGCAAAAAAAAAATATTTTATTTTTCCATGCAGATACAGATAGATATACAGTTATGTGCAACTAATTAGAAACGACGGGTACAAAAAATGTATTATGGGTTTTTCCACTCTAAAAGTGCGCTAATATTTTTATAATTTTGTTTATATTTTTATCATTCGATTTCCAAGAAAAACCCTTAAAAAGATCATTTTTGCCTGACGTTATTATATGCAGGCATTTGGGAATTCCTTTAGGTCTATGTTTTTGCATTGTGCAGGTAATTAGAAACGATTAGGAAATTTATGAAAAAAATTGAAAAAAAAACAATTTTTTTTAATGTAATGTACATTAATTCAATAAATTTTATTTGAAAACATTTAGTATTTGGTTGGATACCCTTTTTGTTTAATAACTGCCTTACACCTAGCTTCCATGCTTCGTATCAAGGATTGGCACCTTGCAATAGGTATAGCTTCCCAAGCTTCTTTAACTTTTTGAAAAAGATCGTCCAAATTAGTGATATTTTTTTTAGCAACAGCTCTCTTTACGTCTCCCCATAAATGTTCGATAGGGTTCAGGTCGGGACTGCAGGATGGCCACTCCATAACTCGAATGAAATTTTCCTCTAAGAAATCTTTCGTCTGCCTCGCTGTGTGTTTAGGATCATTATCTTGCTGGAAAGTCCATAACACAGGCAAATTTTCTTCTGCCCAAGGAATCATGATGTCCTTTAAAATTTGCCTATACTTTTCCGCTGTTAATATTCCTTCTATTCTGCAAATCGGCCCGACACCATTCCAAGAGAAGCAGCCCCATACGTTTATTGATCCTCCGCCGTGCTTGACAACTGGAATGGTATACTTCGGATCAAATTCTTTGTTTGGAGGGCGTCTTACACGCTTTCTTCCATCTGGGCCCATGCGATTTATTTTGGTCTCATCGCTCCAAAGAACAAATTTCCACTGATTTTCAGTCCAACTTCGATGAGATCTCGCAAAACTTTTTCTTTTTACTCGGTTTTTTTTGGAAACCAGTGGTTTTTTTCTGGCGACTCTGCCATGAAGGTGGTTTTCAGCCAAACGACGTCTTATTGTGCTAGCTGAAACTGATTTTGATGGGCTCAATCCTTCAAAAAGTTCTCTTTGAATGTCAGCTGAGCTTTTTTTCGGATCCGCTAACGACGTCCTAACTATTAATCTGTCCATATGTAGGGTTGTTTTACGTGCCCTTTGTTTTCTTTTAACCTTATCACAGGTTCCATGTTTTTCAAAATATTTTACAGCACTAAATGCCATTTTTTTCGATATTTTTAAATTTTGAGCTATTTGCCCAAACGTCATGCCACTATTCCTCAGTTCCACGATTGCTCTCCTCATTCCTGGATCAC
Source organism: Villa cingulata (assembly GCA_951394055.1). Lineage (NCBI taxonomy): Eukaryota > Metazoa > Arthropoda > Insecta > Diptera > Bombyliidae > Villa > Villa cingulata. The sequence goes on along the minus strand of OX596021.1, from coordinate 35,462,153 downwards.
AGTTTCTGTTTTTTCCCATTTTTTCAATTAATTCTTAAATTTTTAATCAAAGTAAACTATTTCACTTCATTTAACACAAAATCCTTCAAAACAAAATTCTTACTTCGAATGTTACTAACTATAAAACGAAATCGTTTCTAATTATATGCACAAAGGACGAAGGAATATTTATAGCAATTTTTATTTACCTGCATATCATAACGTCAGGCAAAAATGATCTTTTTAAGGGTTTTTCTTGGAAATCGAATGATAAAAATATAAACAAAATTATAAAAATATTAGCGCACTTTTAGAGTGGAAAAAACCCATAATACATTTTTTGTACCCGTCGTTTCTAATTAGTTGCACATAACTGTACATATGCTACATTATGTAGATGTGTACGTACATTATCTTGGGCATGTTGTTATGGATGATGTGAGTGAATTTTTTTCCCTGATCTCATAATATATATTATGACACATATGTACATATTATATAAATGTATGTACGTACGTATATGGATATGTAGATTAATATGTTTATACCGTGTATGTTCGATATACATAACTTCTTGTGTTTTTCACTATTTGGGATCATTTTTCGGTTTGTTCTTTATATGATCTTTTGTTCTTTTTTTTTTTTCAATTTTTTAATTTTTATTTATTTTTTTGGTTCGATATATATGTAATATCAATAATAATTCTCATTTTCTAAATGATAAGATTCTGTTTCACAGAAAAAAAAAAAGCAAAAACAGGAAAAAAAATTTTTAATCGGCAAGTGAAGATTTGTTTCGGAAATAAATTATAAATGAATAGATACATCAAGAAAATTACTAAAAGAAATACAAAAAAAAAAAAATATTTGAAAAAAGTAACAAAAAAAAATATGAAATGAAAATTAAGAACTAACAAAAACAATAAAATAATAAAATAAAAGAAAAAAAAATACTCACTGAATAAAATAAATGTATATAGGCACATATAGGTCGGGTCATTGTTTTTATATGAAGACATTATATAATAATATATAAAGAATGCATACAGTAAAGAAAAAACAAAAAAAACAAACACAAAATATATAAAACGTTAGGTTTTTCTATTACAGATAGAAAAATAATCGTAAAGAGAAAATAAAATTTTTACAAATAAATAAAAATTTTTAAAAAATACATAAAAAACTAAAGAAAATAAATAAAATAAATATCCATGAAAATTAAAAGAAAAAAATCTATAATATATGTACATATATAGGTATTTAAAAACCTTAATGTTTCTTCTTCTTTTTCATTTTTCTTTTGGTTTTTTTTTAAATTTTATTTTCTTAATAGGTGCATATATGTACAAAATGTCCATATGTATATTTATATGACTATGGTTTCGATGTTTCGATATTATGAATTATGGACCTTTATATATACACAATTTCGCTATTGAATTTCAATATTTTGATATATTGACTAAATCGATTAATATGTAGACACTTGTATTTATATAATACGCATGCGTGTATTAATTAAAATTTCCATCAGTTTGTCAAATTTTGGACATTTTTATTTTAACAATTCATTGTATTTATCTAAATAATCACAAATAAAATTATACCAACAGATGTACATATATGTAGGACTAGAATATTTAGATGTTTAAATCGACATTATTTTATAAAAAAATAAAAATAAATTTTTAGTTGTAACATAATTATATGAGTATATAATTACCTTAAGTGATGATTTTAAATTTGAAATGCGACAAAAAAAATGTACACATACGTACATAAATCTACATTTATTTACACATGTATGTAATAGATATGTATGTATCTATATAATATGAATCATATACATACTTAGATATAAACTAAAAAGATGAAAAAAAAATGAGTTTTTTTTTTCTGGTTTTGGTTTTTGGTTTTCTTGGTTTTCTTGGTCATATATAATATTTTAAATGACGTTATTTGATATGTAACAGATGTCAAAATTTTTATATGCGTATATATATGAAATAGAAACATAGGATAGGCGTTATTTACACATGCATAATATACAAGACTATAAATTATTTGAGAAAAGATATTATTTATAAACTATGTTATAATATTCCACTAAAAAAAATCAAATCGATGTTACACACAATCATAAAGATATACGATTTTTTAAATGTTTTTCGGTACAAATTTTTTATTTTTATTTTTTTTAAACTTTATCTATGCTTATCTTATATATATGTATATGTATCCGAGTACATATGTAGGTACACATTATATGTGTAGTAGAGAAGTTATAAATGATTTATGTTATAAACCTGTCAAATACTGATTGATAATAAATTATGTAAAATGCTTATGCTGTAATTTTGCCGTTTTTTAAAACTTTAAATGCCGTTATGTATACAGATATATAGTAATAATAAGGTGCTGGAAACGTGCTGGAAACTCTAAATGAAATTATATTATATACATAAATGTTAAAATATGTGTAGGTAATATGTAAATACACAAATGTGAATTCATCTATCGCATATAACATTATGAGCCGTGAACGCAAGGTGTGATCCTTTACATTTACATATCATTTTACAAGTATGTAAGTACGTATACGCGCATATGTATGCATGCGTTTCATCTGAATGAATGATTGAATGATTCAAATGATGCCACAATGAAAATGATGCAAGTATGAATTTTTCGAAATTGATTGATACGAATATATAAAAAAAAATCAAAATGGTCGGGATATGTTGACATGTTTTTGAACTGAACGATATCCTAATACAAGATAATATTAAATGAAAAAAATGCCAATTTGTTTTTAAAAAAAATTATAATGTAAGTAAAAGTACTATATAAAATGATATTGCTATATATAGTAAGCATCTTTATTTCATTCTAGCCAAATATTATGTGATTCTTATGGGCGCTTATTTAAATTGAAATACAATAATGAACTAAGAAAAAAATATATAATTTAATTTACCTTAGGTCATATGATATTTGATATTTTTTTTCTAAAACTAAATAATTTAAGGATTTGAAAATTTGAATTTAAAATTTTTTCTATACTCGTACTTTAATTTTCATTCATATTTTTTAATCATAATATAAAAAAAATCTAATTTGTAAATACTTGTATCCATATAGCTTTGATATGCTTTGATGTTTATACTTTATTCTTCTTTTATTATGTAAAATATTCAAAATAATACATACCAATATTCACATTGTAACACAGAGACAAAATACAAACAGAACAAAAAGATAATACTCATACCACCTCATACATATCATCTTGTATCTTTAAAATCTGATATGTGTTATGCTTATGCTCATCTCAAATATCATGACAATTAGTATTTACAATTGTGTAATTCGTATATTTATGCAAATGCAAATACATATATTTATGTACGAATACATGTAACGTATCTTTATAAAATAACAGTATATGTAGCCATTTATATCAATGCTAATACAAGTGTATTTACATTTTATATCCTTTTATTTTTTGTACATATTTAATTCGATCGATTTTTTATATATTTTTTTTTTGATTTTTTTCTTTTTCTATTTAAATTTTGTAATATATTTTGACTATTTTATTTTTATGGTTCAGCAAAAATTTTATATTATTTTTATCTGAGAGTTTGTCTCTACAGTAATATATATATACATATACCTACATATCATTTGGTATAACATTTGGTACAACAACCAAGTATGTATATACAGATGAACAACAGTTTGAATAATAGTGTCTATACATACATACATATGAGTATAGTGCGACTAGCTCCCTTTTTAAATCCTTAATCTAATTATTCTTGTACAAAAGAGATTTAAATTTTTAGCCGTTGGCTGACTTGCTTATACATACCAGTATGTACGAATACATAATATATATGTATGCACTTTTTTTTTACCTTTTATACTATAGAAACATCCATGAACGAAACTGACGAAACACGAAACGTACGCGTACACTCTATATCATAAAAGATGTCATAGTTCAAGTATTTGATTTACTTTTTCTCTAAATATGTTTGTAAAAATATTTATTGATTTGTTTCTCTTTCAGCTTGATATATGTAATTTTATTGTAATTTGTAATATGCATATTAAAAAGAAGGATCATGCGCAAGGATTAAAAATGATTTTATTGTCATCGTCTCATCATCGCATCACCATCATCATCAATATTGTCAGTCAATATATTTTTTTTATTATCAGTGATAGTATACGTACTACTGTTGTTATCATAAATTACTTAATTTTGATAAAAGTAAAGGCGTGAAAGGATCTTCCCCAATAATATTTTCATTTCAAATACATTACATATCTATCTACATTACATGCGTATAAAAGCCATAAAATACAGCACATGACGATGAAAATAAAAAAAAATAGGTACATATAAGGCGTGGATTTTATATCATAGATAAAATTTCTGTATTGTCGACCAATTGTTGTGTACAAAATCGATTGTGTGTGTTATACATATATGTATGTAAGTATGTAATAATATGTAATATGTGGTAATATGCATAAAGTGATGGAGTACCTAAAGTTGGGGAAAATTTTATGATCATTTTTGTACTCTACTATTATATTGCTATTATTCAGATTGTGTACAAGAAGGAGCAGTTAAGCAAGAAGTCAGATACCAAAAGTGTAAAAACAATAAAAATATATCATTCTGAAAAGATAAAGAAATCGTATTACATATTTACACATCCATCATTGTTGATGACGTCATAAAACAAGTGAAAATCTGATTTTTTTTTTTTTTGAAATAATACTGGTGAAAATTTCAAAGTTAATTACGTAACAGTAGTGTGAAGTAGTATAGTTTTTGTTATATTCAACATGATTTTTATTACAGTAAAATGGCAAAATGATAAAATAGGTATTAAAATATCTTACCACGATACATACATGATGAAAAGTACACTCATTCGTATTTATATCTTTACATTTTTAATGTATACGATTAATCTGCGATATATGCCGCTATGCTATATGAATTTGTATTTACGAAAATACTTATGTATATATAGATGTGTGTACGTTTGCGTGTAAAATATAATAATAAAATAAAGATTTTCTCGAGTACACATTTTGAAAAGAAGCGAGTGAACGGATTATATATTTTGTGTTTTATTTTTACAATTGTGTTCAGTTTTATGTATTCATTCATATTATGCATAGAAAACTTCTCAAGTGATCTCCAAGCAATAGAAAAAAAGTAGCTTTTTTTTTCCATAAAGTTGAAGTCGGATTAAAAACTACACATACATAATGATACTGTGATACCTCTACATAAAAATAAAAAAAAAAAGTGAACAGTTTCAATTCATTTCAGATTTCAAATTTTGAATTTTTTCAAGTACTTATACAAATCATTTACTCCACTGTACTATACATAATCTATAGTATATAATATGTACTATATATGTATGTACATGAATTTATTGTATCATAACGTCGTAACTGAGTATGTAAAAATGTACAACTTATATCAACTTTGTACCTTTTGTATATTATTATTGTCGTATTGTCGTATTCACAATACTTGAAAATACTTTGAAAATTATATATGTATAGATACATATATGTGAATAAAATATTTTTTTACGTGGGCTGCGATTGATTTCTAACATTTTTTAAATGATTACACAAACATTCATATATACGAATACGAGTACTGTCATGTTTAAACTTAAATTCAAGAAACACTCGAATTATTTTCTAGAGCAATTCCAATTCATGGAACATATTATAACTTTATAAAAAACAAAACGAAAAATCTAAAAAGTCAAAATGAAAAAAAAAGGGAAATATATAAAACCCAATATCTAAATAAACAATTGTATGCATATAATGTACAAGTATGTATGTGTGTACGTTTGTATTTATTTGAAAAAAATTTTGCAATTTTATTATGCAAAAAATAATTTTTGAAAATGTTTATTTTTCAACATTAAGTTACTTATTTATTTTTATTTCAAAATTTAAATTTTTCAAATGTAATACAATTACATATATTGTTAACAAATATTTAAATGAATCAAAAAAAAAAAAAATTCTTTGTACCTATTTGAAAGGAATAACATTTTATATTATACGTGATTGTTATATGTGATCAGTATTATCAGATTTAATACAACACTATTGTCATTAAGTAGTTAACAAGTTTCAGTTTCCTAATATTCTACACACTACTCGTTCGTATAGGCATAGAACAGAATAATAAAGGTAATATGTGAAGTTTTATTATTCTATGGTATAGGTGTGTAATTTGTAATTTTTGCTCTTTAAATTGTTAACATGGAATTAAAAAACTAATTTGAACATTATTATACCTATCCACATTTGTTTTATTATTTTAAAACACAAAAATTTTTTTCCACACTTTGTTTTTAAATTTAAATACGTATGATATGTGATATATAGATAGTTTTTAAGATTCATAAAAAACATATTTGTCCCACCATATATTTGAGATGAATGTATCAAAGTACTAAGAGGCTTGAATAGCGTTTTGATTGTGGTGTTGGACTGATATGCTTGAGGTCCCGATTTCGAATTCCAGCCAGTGCGGTACTCTCGTCCAAGTCGATCATTAATTCCAATTATTGATGATAAACTGGATGATATATCTGTCAGAGTCAGAATTATTGATCGGCGGTTCCACAATGGACTGAGTATCCGTGTGCATATATGTATGTATAAAATCAATGTATCTAATAAATATTAAATTTATAACTTGAATAACAATACAAATTATTATACGAGTGGAGATGGAGATATGTAGTATTTACGATTTATTCATGATATGTAAAGCAGGGATGATATGAGCTTATATGAAATTGTACTTTTCATTTTATTAAAAATGCACCATTCAACTTCCATTTGCACCACGATTAATTTACTAAAAACATATATCTATTTTATACTACACGTATAGCTTACTTGAACCATCAATACAAAATAAAATTTTTATTTAATAAAGTTCAGTCTAATTAATTTATTTAAAAACTCAACAAAACAAAATTAACAAAAAAATATTATTATGTATTTCCATTACAAAAAGGAATATAAAATTAAATAAAAAAGTAAGGAATTTGTTTTGCAGAGTTAATTCAAATAAAAATCTATCTGATCTCTAGATCAGCAAAGGAAAACACATAATTAAATATTATTTATCATACGATAATAAAATGAGCTTAACAAAATATAACGTCTTCCACCTCGTTATTGATACTTTAATCTTGTAGTAGTACTGTTTTGTCCAATTTACAATCGAAGCAACATGTGGAAGTCGACATTAAAATGTCATTTGTTTTGATCAAAGATGCTACTGTATCTACAGCAAGCCTATTCCTATATTTGGTCTTTATCAGATTTTATACAATCAAAATTTGATAACTTCTCACAAATAACAGTCACGCAAAAACAATTATGCACATTATACAATACATATACATATGTACATAAAAAGTTGAGTTAAAAGTTTTTTGAGTTGGACGGCAAAATTGAATTCGATTTTATTTGAATCAGGCTCGAATGTGCCTAAACATCATCCGTTGTGCCTTTGTACTCTTCAGTTCCTAATTGTACCAAAAATGGTACAATTATTGTACGTTCCGTAATATCCCTGATGTAAAGTAGTACTATAGTAGCGTACTCCTGTATCGTACCGTACTACTATAGTTAGATACCAATAATCTCATTGCTATACTACTTCACTTCTCTTCCTTTTTCTTGTACGCTTATTAGGGGTGTAGTGCGAAGAGAAAGTATAAAGAGGAAGTATAAAGATAAAATAGATTTACTCATGAATGAAAATACTAATACAATTATTATATTGCATGTTATGTAGAATAGATATGGTATAATGGAATGAAAAATGTTTCTTTTTTCGGTTATGTTATATGTTGTTGCGTATATAAAAGTACATACAAGGATACGAGTATATTTGTATTTAATCATTTTTTTATCATTTTTAAAGCATAAATAAAAATGTATGCATATACATATTAAAACAAATGAAAATTAAAATGCAAATAAAATAATAAAAATATTTTCTTTTTGTATACTTTTTTTGCTTTTTAAATATTATTATTTAAACAATCATGTTTATATTTTTTTTATGCAAAAAAAATTACTCTTCACTTAAAATAAAAATAAAATAAAATCTTTAATAAATATAAAACAAAAATCATGAACAAAAAAAAAACGAATTTACTATTAAATAGATATATGTACATCAGAGTTTGCATGTATAACGAAATATTCATTCATTAATATATTTTTTCCATATTTGTTATACTAAATAAATTTTAAATAAAAATAAATAAAAAAATATCAGCAACAATAGCAAACTAAAAAATAAATAAATATAAAATAAAAAAAATATAAAATTATAAATTCAGAATATTTTAATTTCGAAATTATTATTGCACACAATATTTTTTTTTGTATTTTCATTTTCAATTTTTATATTTTTATTTTTCTTGCATTATTTTTTTTCCTCGCTATATTTTTCGCTTATACAGTTTGTATTTTTTTCCTGTATAACATACGTTGTTCATTTTTTGTTTGTATTTAATATGTACTATTAATATATGATATGTATACATGCTCACATGCACTGTGTATGTACGTATATAAGTACAAACATGCATAATAGTTTTTATGCACGTACAAGTATGTACATTGAAAAAAATGTTTTCTTTTTCTATTTTTAATTAAATCTTCTATTAAGCACATGAAAATAATGTATGCAGGTATAAACGTAAATAAAATTTATTAATACTAGACGAAGAAATGAATGAAAATGAAAAAAAACAACAAAATAACAAATAAACAAACAAAGTTATGATTTGTATGGGAATACATGAAATTTTGTAATTTGCAGTTTAATGATTATATACATAGTATATCATGCGCATATAAAATATGCACTTTATAGATAGGCCTTTTTTTTCTCGAAATTATAAAAGGCAAAAAAAAAAAAACATTGAAACGAAATATCTTTAAATGCTTAGTGTCTATATATCAAAAGTAGATACTTATGTATCTGTATAGAAATTGAAAAATGGAAACAAAATATATAACATTATCCAATTGTGTACATGTTACATACATAAATGTACGTGTATGTAACGTTATTTTTTTTTTTTACAGTTTTTATTTTTCATTTTATATTTTATTCATCTCTTTATTATATCTTTTTATCGTATTACGATTATTTTTATCTATAGTATGTTATGTACATGTACACCGTATTTATTTTAATACAATAGATAATTAAAAGTATACTGAATTACAATGATCAAAAGATAATAATAAAAATAAAAAAAAAAAAAACAAATAAAAAGACTACGACGAAGATGTTGACTTACGTACGCTGCTTTTTGCTAGCTCAGTTTAAAATATTGCAATGCAATTGCATAAATTTGTAATAAAATTTTAAAATAATACATTTAGGAACTCACTAGATATTCATACTCATATTCATATATGTGTATGTATATAGGTACAAATGTATATATCAATTATATGAATGTATGCATGAGTATGTCTTACACGAGTATATGTATATAAAGTATAGATATGTATGTTTAAAGAAATTTTAAATTTTTTGATATGTAATTTCGAGTATGTGTACAGTAGAAGTTAATACATATAATATGTGTACACATAACATATCTTTTTAAGAATTAATATGCGAATTAAATATTTCTTATCAATATAATTTTAACGGCTATTTGTAACTTTCATAATGAATTTACGTGAACTTATGTTCATATACGTATATAATATGTATATGCGCAATTTTGTAGTTGTTGCGGTTGTTTTCTTTTATATATACATATATTAGTATGTTTTTTTTATATATTTTGCTTAGAATAACATTATGTACACATAATACATATTTGTAAGAGTAAGAGTATATATTTATACTTATTATCGTTTCGGTCATTAAATTCATGTATTACTTCAGTTTGATAAACTATAGAATAGAAATTCCAATTTTATGAATTATAGAGTAAATAAATATCTATATATGTAAAAACATCTATATAATAAAGATGATAGTATAATAATAATAATAAAATGAAATATGATATGTGCGATTGTGTATAGATCAAGAAAATATATAAATATGTATATAATTAAACATGTTACATTATGTGTTTGCGTACATATACAACAGGTATAAGATTGTTATCTTTTAATAATTTTTTTTTTTTTTAAAAATAAAAAAATTTAATAATATTTACTTTAAATTTTAAATGAAAAAAACTATGTAAAATGAACATAAAATATTCTTAAAACTTATATGCAAATGTATACATATTTGTATACTATATATGTACATAGTTTATGTGCATTATGTACGATAATATGCATTATACACAGTGTGCTTGTATCTTATATGCCATCATACCCACCCCTACATATACCATGTGCATATACTTATTATATGTGTACTCGTATAAATGCGAATTAATGATCAATTTGAAATTTAATTATTTCTGTAATATGCCTGGTGATACTGATATGCATATGAGAAATTGACTTTTATATACACACAATTCAACATGCTATATTCGTCAGGTGCGGTTGTAAAGAACTGCTCATCATTATAATAATGTAAGATTATATACATATGAGTACGTATCTATATGTGTGTAGTACGTACATATATGGATAAAGTAAAAGAAAGCCACACAAAATGTTGAAAAATTTTTCTCAAAAAACAAATTTTTCATTTTAGTTTTTAGTTTTATGTATATTTTATGTTCTTATTTATCCTTGTTTGATATTTTTATTTGTTGTTGTTGTTGTTTACTTTTTGATTAACGTGTTTCTAAACATTAAAATTTACTATGGGATTTCTTACATAACTCATACATGTATACCTAAATACGAGTATGCGTATGTTTGTGAATGTACGCGAGTATGTATAGGTACGTATTTTTTAAGATGCGTTTAAACGAGTATACAATCCTCATTTTCATATTAGGCTGATTTATATGTTTTAAATAATTAATTAAAAACTGTCTCCTTTTGAAATGTTTGAACAGTAAAAAAAAAAAAAAATAGAAAAAAAATGTTAAAGCCGGAAAGAAAAATTGTGACATAAACGCATTTATATGTACTATACGTATACATGCACATAAATACTACATACGTATATACATAGAAGTTACGTACATATCCTGTAAATAATTCCAGTTTATAACACAGTAGCCCAATTTAAATTTAAGAGAAAAACTTAAAAACAAAAACACAAAAAAAAGCAACAAAAAATTGTTAAACATAATCTTTGGTTACATACGCGGTTAAACTCCAGGAGCTCCATCCGAGATCATCTCATTTTTAATTCGAAATTCAGGTGTTAAATGAACGCACCAGAAGCTCAAAACATGGCAATCAATTTACACCGAATCATGTTTAATTGGCGAGATGTAGGCTCACTTATGTATGTTACTGCATAAACAAAATATAAACAGAAAAACAACAAAAACTAAAACAACAACAATAACAGGAAAAATTGTATTTTTTTGTTCTTTCTCTCTTCGTGTTATGTATTTTGCGGAGTGGTTTTGTATAATTTTTGTGATTTTTTTTTTTTTTCAATTTTTTCTGTTTGATAATTTTTATAAAACAGAGAAAACAGAGTGTGCATATACATATAATGATAATACATTCATTCATATCCATATACAAGTTACATGCACATATGTATATATGTATATACAGGATGCACAAATTGAAAATAAAATAAAAATATTAAAAATTTCAAAATAAACGAGAAAAGGAAAATCAGTCAACACCAACTGAGTGGGAGAATCATGTGAAAACATGTCAAGATGTAACTATAAAATGCATTCATAGTTTTTTTGTATGTAGTATGGTAGTATATATATACGTTACATATTCCCATATACATACACATATATGTGTAGGTTACATACAGGATTTGCATAAAAGTGACTAAAGGGATCCCCTTTTTGGACATCTCATTGAATTACATATTCAGGTAAATATTATGCATATGCAGGTATAAATTTTTGAATAGATACATAAATAGATAGATATTGGAACATGGTTTGTGTGACAGTATCGCATATTAAAATCGCATCCATCCATATATATGCTCGATTATATATATGAGTACAAGTATGTTTGTATTTTATGTACACATTGATTTGATTTAGCTCCACGTGGAAAAGCTACCGCACATTTGTTACAACATTGATGGCAAAATGAGATACATGGCGCGATATGCCGTGTTTAGTTGTACGCGACTTGCATTTATTTATTGGTTGCATTGATGCAATATTTCGATTTGAAAAAAAAAAAAAAACTCCAAATGAAAAGGTACTGAGTTTTTACATATTTTTTTATCTTCTTTTTTTACCTATTTTATTTTATTTTATTTTCTCGCCTTATACACCAACATTACACACATAAAAGGGTGTTTTGTTTAGTTCAATTTGGATTCAAATTCGTATTTTGAAATTTGAATTTGAATTTGAAATTACACAATCTGCTATAGTGTGAGCTATAATTGAGCGAGGTGTAAATTGAAAAGAAACTTTCAATATTATGTCGACAATGTATAATAGTAAATATACACTGTGTATATACGTTGTTCATTTGTACAAATGTATACGTGCATCCACATAATGTGTCTTATACAACACCACTCTGTAAAACTTTAACAATAATTTGTGGGTGAATCCTCTACCCATTCAAATGTCAGTTTTATATGGTAGTTAGTTCAATTTTATTAACAGTAACAAAATAAATAAAAAAAAAATGTGAAAAATGAAAAAGGAATAGAACAAGGATGTTTTTTTTTCTGTAGAAAACATGTACGTATAATTTTCTTTGTAATTTTTTCTCATACTTTTTGTGTGTGTGTGTAAATAAAATAATAGGTACATCGTTTTGGAATATAAATGTACACATGTACCTATATACATATTTGATGTTAAATTACAATTATTGAATGCATGTGTACATATGTTACTCTTATACATATTTTCAAATTATTAAAAAAAATTATACACGTAGTATATCCTTTTGAGTTAATTCTTAGAGAGATTCACTGATACTGGTGAGAGATTTACCAGCTAATTAATTGTATTTACGTAGGACTGTTGGTATAGCATCTCTAATATTTCAAATTTCATTCTAATTGAAAATTCGTGTGATAATTCCAGATCAGTTCTTTTACTTATATAAAAAAAAATTGTCATACAAAAGAAATTAAAAAATCGGTTGAAATCATACAAATTCCATATAGACAGGAAACTTCTTAAATATATTCGAGAATTCAATTCAAGTTTTTTTTTTTTCGTTTTAAAATTTAATTCAATGTTTTTGTATAATAAATTAATTAATATCTGATCTGATCTGATATAAAAGTGTCATTACACCTGTCTGCATCTGCATTATGTACACTTATGAATTTAAAAAAGTATCTATGTACATACTTTTGACTTGAATAAAAATTCAAAGAAAATAAAAAAAAAAAAATAATTTTTTCATAATCATCATCATGATCGTTTTCTTCTTTTTATTTATACAAAAAAATTTGCAAGTCACTAAAATATCATCACACATTATCTGTTTTGTTAAGTTGATAACGATATTTTGAACTAATAAAATAACTTTTTGACCCGTTTTCAATTTTTTTTAATTTAAAAATCAATTCCTTTTTTGATTTTTGTCATCATCTATACACATATTATACATACATATACATGTAATTGTATGTGCATTACACATATCTATATAACATTTGTACGTAACAAGTCAAAAAAATATTCAAAATTGACATGAATCATCATATCATATTATCACAGTATCACATCATATCATGTATCATTATTATCATTTCATCCATCCATCCGTCCATTCATTCATATAAACATACATATTCTTCATCTTTTTGATCTAAACATTTCATGTGTATGTATGTATGTACATAAATCTGATACATCATAATATGTTTGTATGTCCACTATTTATTTAGGTGTCCAAAAAATTTCAATTTGATTTTTTTTTCTTTTTTTTTTTTTTTTGTTGTATAAATCTTTGATAATAAGTAGTAACAACAAATCAAAAATACATCAAGTGTCCGCGCATATTACTTTACAATATTTGTGCGATGCGTACGTAACTTATTCAAATGTATTATGTAGGATGGTATGTTATAGAAAATATCTGATATTCAATGATATATGAAAACAAGAATGAATTTATAAAAATGTTCAAAGTGTTAATGAATGAAATGAAATGTATAACGTGTATGTAAAATAAAAGAGAAGCAAAACACTAAAAAACACAAAGAAGAAAAAGATAAAGAAAAAAATATTATTCTATATGCTACGAGATAGTATCGTAATAATTGTGTATCTGTTATAAAGAGTCAAAGTTAAAGATATGTTGCGTCATGATATCATTTCATTAAATCATAATAATTCTTGTATCAATTTCAGGTATTTACGGATATGATGATATACGTACTCTGGTACTCGTTTGTATACTTATATACAGTGTGAATATTGTGCTTATTTTGATGTTTTGTTTTTTGTTGCATTTTCATCGTTTTTTTTTTCTCAGTTTTATGTTTTATTTTTATTTTTTTTTGATTTGTATTCACATTGATTTTTAGAATTCCTGACATACAAAAGTAATGACGATGCTGGTTATTTTTTTTATTATATTTTTTACATCTTTTTTTTTTTCACCTTTATGTATGTATTAAAGTTTCTCTGTTCGGCATAAGTAAAATATGAAGATAAAAAAAACGTCCTTTTTTGTTGTGTTAAGTTGAAGCGTTACTCAATTTTACTCTTTTTTATAAGTAGATATATAAGTGTTGTTATTTAAGACGTGTATAAGAGCTCTGCGGGCGAATTAACAAAAATCAAAAGCAAAAACAACAAAAAAACAAAAAAGAATGAACCCATTGATCGATTTCGAATAATTCTTTATTACATATAAGAAGTATTATAATATGTGTATAGTGTATGTATAACTGTGTATATGGAGTTGAAGTTGAGTAGATATATACGTATGTTTACGAAAGATTCATCTTAAAAATTTACAACAAATCCATTAAGAAATACATATATCATCGCAATGTCAAAGTTTTGATTCTTTCATAAATAAAAATCAACAAATGCGCATGCCACTGATAACAATTGAATTATGAATATACGATGAGTATGCGCATATATACATACTTAGTATGTATATATATGTATTGATTTTATTTATTTATTTATTTTTTCAATTTTGATATTATTTCTAAAGATTGAATATTTTCTTACGCCATATATGATTTGATAAATAGTATGGATGGACACATTATGAAAATGATTTTTTTTTTTTGCAATGTAATGGTACAGAAATAAACTTGTACATATATAAGCATAATGTATATTTGTACAAAATTATTTTATTTACAGTTGATTTTAAACGTAAATAGTGAGTATGTAAGTATGTATATTTTTGCATATTTATTCAAAAATATTGGTGTGAGTTTGAGTATGTATATTTTACTTTAAAGGACGTTATAGTAAAACAAAAATATATGAACGTCAATTGAAATTGATTATAGAAATATATTCTGATCTATTCTGACTGTGTCAGTAAATTCTGCTCTAACTTGACATTTTACTAACTTTCATTATTCTCCTAAAAAAAGAAAAAAAAATGAAAATAAACACTTTTTTTGGAATCCTTTTTTTTAAATTTAAAATTGTCTATTAATAATTTTCTGTATACGATCAGTATTGTATACAATAACTTTTTAAAAATATTCAAATAAATTCAATGATTGGCCTTACAATTTTCAGTAGCTGAAATTAGTTAGCTTAATTATGTCTTCAGTCAATTATTGATTTTCGTGTCAGAAACGATTTAAATTCCGTTGATCAGCAGCTGATAAACTGAACTGCGTATTCAATTAATTTAATTATTTGAAATTGTACAACTAATTATCTATATATATGAACGGTATATTATATGCCATCTTCTTTTTGTTCAAATTCAAAATGAAAGGATAGGAAATAATCGAACTGAAATGAAAACATATACAAAACAATTACTTTTTTTTTTTTGTTTTTCAATATTTAAGTATTTCAATTTATCACATTTTATTATACAATATAATACATCTATTATATATAGTTATAATAGTAAATAATTATCCTAGAAAAATTTATTTTTATTTGTTTTTTTTTTTATATTTTAAACATTTTTATTTTATTTTGTATCTTTTCTTCTTCTTGTTCTTCATTATTTTTTTATACTTGTTTATTAGGTATTATTTTTTTTTTTTTTTTTGTAATTAATTTATTAATTTTATTTATCTCTTAATTTATTATTTTAGTTTATTTTTTTCTTTTTTTATTTTATTTTTTAATATAAATATAAATAATATGAATAAAGAATAAAAAAACATATAATTTACCATATTATATATATGTAGACAATAATCCTTTCAACTATTTTATATATACACATATACATATGCATATCATTTTTAAATAATAATTTAATTTTCTATTCTATATAAATATTTATTGTATTCTATACACATTATATATTAAAGGCTTTTCTTTCTCCTCGTTTTTTAGATTATTTTTTTTTCTCTATACATTTTCGATTATACTTTTTTGATTTATGATTTTCGTATTTAATTTTAATTAATTTAACTTGGAAAACAAAAAAAAAAAATAAAACAAAATGAAATTACCTAATCACATATCCTATATTTTAGATTTTATTTTATTTATATTAATACATAAATTGTATATTTAATAGTATAGTATGTACATATTTTTATATTGAAAAAATAAAAAATTTAAAAAAAAAAAAACATAAAATGAAAAAATTATAATAAAAATAAAAGAAAAACAAAGAAAATTAAAGAGAAAAATTAAAACAAAATGTAATCCTAGTTGAATTTTTTACACAATTTTTGCTAAAATGTTATTTTACTTTTAACAGGAGAATTTATAAATTATAGTTTAGTATATAGTACTTGGTAGTACATTAATTTATGATCGCAGCCAATAAATACAAATACATAAACATATATATAAATAGTATAATAATGATAATAATAGTAATAATAATACATAATTTTAATATATGGTAGTAAGTACCTATATAAAATACATATGTGTATGTGATACAAGAATTCATTAAAATCAAATAGATTGCTCACTAAGTGATTGCATAATTTAAATATAAAAAAAAGGATATTGTTGTTTTTTCATTCTGTCTTTGTTTTATTTTAAGTACCTATATACCACACTGTAAATCATAAAATTAATAATTTTCCTTTTAAAATTAAATTTTTTAATTTAGTTTTAGATTCATTTTAGAATTTATTTTTACTACTTTTAGTTTTTTTTTTTTTAAATGAAAATGAAAAGTTTTGTAATTGAATGTACTTAGTGTATATGTATACGAATAACTTAAAGTATATAAATTTGTAAAAAAAAAAATAATTTTGCGCTTAGCACAATAGTTTTAGAGATTAGGATTGTGTTAATTTTATCATAATCTTTAACAGAATGTATATATATTTAATATGAGTGTAAAAAATATGCATTTTATATAGTAAAAATAATTTCTTTAAAATACGAAAAGGACAAAAAACATATATAATTTCATTTTATTTTTTTTTTCTTCTCCTAAATAATAAATAAATAAATTATAGTGATTATAGTATAGTTAATACTGTGATAGATTTTTATCTAAGAAAAAAAAAGTGAATAGAAAAAATTAAAATAATAAAGATTAGAAAAATTTGATAAATTTCTTCTCTTCGTCTAATGTCCAAAGGATTTTCCAAAAATGTTATAAATGAAAGATATTTCAAATATATTCATCATGCATCCATATATGTACTCTTTAATGTGTGTAGTTTGTTTTTAATTTTTAGTTTTGTTTAATTTGATTTTTACTTCTGGTATTGTTTTTTTTTATATTTTTCTTATTTTTTTTTTTCTAAGTAGAAACATTATTTATTTTTTAATTTTTATTTTTGACTAGGAATTGACAAATACACTTTTTTTTTCAAATTATTTTTTAAAGTATATAAGTTTTCTCGTTTTTTATATTTAGTGAATTTTGTATCGTCTATTTGTCTTTGTCTAAAATATTTTGATATTTTAGTTTTTAGATGTGTGCACGGTGTATTATAAATTTTATATTTAATTTTTATTCAAATTTACATTGTATTAAATTATTTTGTTTTTCGTATTTTAATTGTAATAAAATTGTTTGTTGTTTATTTGTTTTTTAATTTTTTTTTTTTTTTAATATTTACACTTCACTTTGCATACAATGAATACTAGAATCCTGGGATAATTCGTCTAATGAAGAATCTGAAAAGAAAATACCTTCATAATATGTTTAGAGAGAAAATAAAAAAACAAAACAAAAAAAATAAAATTAATTTAATTTAATCAAATTTTTTTCTCTATTCTTTTTGAAAAAAATTTTTTTTTTGTATTTACAACAATTATACAGTTTATATATAAAAATAAAATACTTTGTAATAAGAAAAAAATATCAATGCATGAAAATATATTTGAATATTTATTCACATACGTAATGTAAAAAGATAATATGTAATAAAAAAAATTTACCATGTGATGGAAATAATGATGACTTATTACTAGATAATTGCATTGGATTTTGTGAATTATTTTGAAATGAATATGTTAATTGAAGATTTATATGTCGTGCGAATGTATTTCCGTCTGTATCACGAACAACTGAAAAATAAAAATCAAAAATAAAAAAAAAATAAATATGTATTTAGAAAATAAAATTGAAATATTTTAAAAAAATTTTTCTTGAATTAAGTTTCAAATTAACCGTCGGAAATATAATGTACAATAATAATAGTGGTAAAAGGATAATTCTTTTTTGTCAGAGTACTTTTAATTGTACATTTCTTCTTTTCAATGGCTCCACAGCTCCATTTCAAATAAATTTATTGTGGGTTATGAACCACAAAGTTGTTGCTATAAAAACAAACTGAATTACATGATACAGCGATTAAGAAAGACTGAGACTCACTGACGTATTATCGGGATCTAGTTATAGATTTGATCGAATCAATATTTCGTATTTCTCAGTTCTTTTTTTTCTATAGTAAGCTGGTATTCATTCTAACTCATTCAGAGCTGAGAGAACATTGGGATTTTGAGAGTAATGAAAAATCGGAAATGAAATGAAAATGAAAAATTATTTTTTTACTTTTTGCTTTTCACTGGAATGGAATCCGTGATTTCGTGATTAGTATATAGACTCGAATTGTTACTATTCCTTTTAAATCAGAAGCTACTAAAGACTAAATCCCTTTTAATTATGCGTATATATAGGACATATAGATATCCGACGGTAAATTATACTTCACATTTACTATTTCATATAAAATAAAATGGACATTATGTAGAATGTTTTTAATTGTGACTTACTTTTATTTTTACCAGCATGAATATGCTTTTTTTGTCTGGCTCTAGAATTTTGAAACCATACTTGTGTTACTCTTTTACTAAGACCAGTCACCGATGCTATTCTCTCTAAATCCTGACCATCTGGATTACTGTCTATTTGAAAATTAGCCTGAAGTACTTGTAATTGCTCTTCAGTAAATGTTGTGCGTACTCTTTTCGTTTTACTTTTATGATATCCATCACCATCACATCCATCTGCATATATAGAAATAAATAATATTAAAAAAAAAAAGAAGAAAATAAATAAATAAAAGAAAAGGTGAAAATGAAAAATTATTTTCTCCAAATAAGGAAAAATGTTTCTTATTTTTCATGTTTATGAAGTGAAGTTGCATATTATTGTATATAGTTTCGCTTTTATATTTAATTTCCTTTTAAAATTTCAAAGTGTTTTGTCAACTATATTACGTTACGTGTATGTTTATACGTAAATAATGCATTTGAATGTTTATTACAATGAAATTAAGTGTATATTGTTAGAATTATGAAAGAAATGAAATTAAAATAAAATATGTAAAATGAATAATATTTCTATACAGTATATGCATGATCATGTATAACGGTATAAAAATATAAATATAGTATAGTTATTATTATAAAATGAATTCCTAAAGTATCATATATAAAATGTTCTTATAAATATAATCATAAATGATATTCACATGATTATTATTTCGTGAAACATTTACCATCGCTTGATGTTGTTCCGCCTTCGATTGTTTCCAAATAATGCGCTTTACATAATACCCTATCGTCCATTAATGCAAATTGTTCACCGGTAGATAATTGCCTTCCACATGAATCACATGCAAAACATGCCAAATGGAATACAAGTTCACGAGCTCTTCTAACCCAATCGGACGCTGATATTCCACGACAACATTTCGAACATTTAGCACCAAAATTTCTGTGAAAAAAATAAACAAATTCATAAAAATGAAAGATGAAAATCATAAGCAGGATTTCAGAAAATTTCTCTGTTTTTTATTGAAGTATTAATCGCGCCTGATAATGCCGTCGAGTTATATATATTAAGGATTTGTCATTTTGTATAATTTTTTGACATTGGCCAAATTATAGATAGAATTAAATATGCAATCGGAATTTATTTGGAATACATATAAATGTAAAATGTGTACGTATACACTTCTATAGTATTATATATAAATATGTATTGTATAATAATCCTAGACATTTATTGATTAAACTGAAAACTAGGTGAAAATTTGCATTCGTGCCATTTATGTTCCGCTATATATTATGCAATATTATGTCTAAATACAAGTGTGTATAATGTATTATTTTAAAATGTAAAACAATTTTAAATTATATTTTTGCTCTAGGTAGCTACCTAACTGATGCTTAACAACATGATAATCATTTTCGTAAAATAAATATGAATTACTGTCATAAACAAATCCTATAGTCTCCAGTCATATGTGTTATAAGTTAAGCGTATACGCGTAATGTTATAAACTTGTGTTACATAAAGAATGTTCATATGTACACGTAAGTAAAGCAGTATATTCTGTAATTCTAAATCTGACAGATTATTGAGACATATCTGATATCTATATGACGTAAAGATCTGTGTATATAGTATGTATAAACTTTTTCCAGTTCAATTGCATTTCAATTATAATTTTTTTGATTATCTATACACATGTACACATATGTACAAAATATAAACAACATAAAATATATAATTCATTCCATTCTACATACCAGATACCAGATATTATGTATGGTAGATAGATAAAGATCTACAGGTACATAAATGTGTATGAATTAAACAAATAAACAAGTGATCAAATGTAAAAAAAAAAATTATAAAAAATAAAACAGTGATAATACTCACTTTGCATAATCGGTTTTACAGTAGACTTGTCTCTCCCTTAAAAAGCATGATTGTTGTCGATCGAGTGGTGATAAGCATACACAACATCTTAAACATGATCCATGCCAAGAACAACCGCCTACTTCTAGGAAATATCTGTCTGATATTGGTTCACCACATGCTGCGCAGGAACGCAGCTCAGTCTATATAAAAGTAGAAAAAAGAAATAAAAAAAATATGATGATGATTATAGGTAAAAAACAAAAAAGGTTAATATTGAAATTGTACATGAAATGATGTGTAATAGTGTATAAAATTTATGAAAAATTAATTAGTATCGGGAGTTTTATTAAAAGTTTCTTTTATTCTGTTTGCTTTTTACCATCGTATTATATTTATATTGGTACATGAAATGAATCTATCTATACTAAGTATTTAACTTGTTAATCTTCTACAAGATAAATACTCGTGTTTCTGAGAATTTTTATTCATTACTCTACACTCTATATGTATACATGCAAACATGGCAATAATAATATTATGATGTCTTCATTTTGATTAAGTCAAAAATTCCAGAGGTTTTATTAATCGCATAATAGAAAACAGACAAAAAAGCATAACAGGAAAAATTGAAATTTAACACAATTGAAAGATGCCAATTTAATTCAGTACCAGTATGTTATGTGATTAACACGCAATTTTCATATCTACTTTTTTTTCCAAATCAAAATTAATAGCCATACAGCGAATTTTAAAACAATGAATCTAATACACATAATTTTCAAGGTGTGCCATTTTATATCGATCAGATTTAGAGGTAGGTATATACAATATACAAAAAATCTAACAAGCCAATTTGTTCTTTTGAAGTACAATACATATACATACTTACAATCGTATATTAGAATAAGAAGATTTATAACAAGGAACAAAAAATATAAAAACACAAAGAATAAAAATATCCCATTGGAATTGACTAACCATGACTTACCCGAAGTCATATCATCATCATATGTACATGCATCCATTCATAAGGCCACTCCACTACATGTATGATCGTATGTATAAAGGCACAAACATCCGTATAAATATCGAATCGGGATCAGTTTGTTTTTGTTTTTCTTATTAAAATGCAATGAGGATGTAATATATACAAATGTATATGATAATATGTAGGTATGGTTAGGTAGGTACATGCATATGTTACATACTGTATAACACTTAATATTTTTTGATAGCATATTTAGGGTTTCCTTTTTAAATTTATTAAAACCATATAGTCACAATGTCATAACCATTTCATATTATGTACATACCAATCCTTGCGTATGTACATTAATATAAAAGTTTTCCTCTTTTTTTAAAATTTTTATTACTTCGTTTATTTATAACGATACTAAAATATCTGTTTTATAGTTCAGAAATATAGTACATGGCACCATAATACATAGTGTGATAGTACCTACCAATGTACATATTTTTTTTTGCAATATTTGTTTTTTTTTTTCATATTCTTGACTGTTTTTGTTCTTATAACAATTGATAAGCTTGACTGAAACAAATAAAATAAATGTCAGTGTGGGCCAAGGGAAGATATCACAAGTCAGATCAGATATACATACACTCATACTGGTATTGTATTGTACAACATTATTATGTGACCACATATCCATGTACGTATATATACACTAATATCCATATTTACGAGTATAAAAATCTATACCTAGTATATCAAAGTATCTACCTACCAAATCAATTTAGCCACAATAATAAATATACAATTCAGACATATGCATCTTTACATATTTTATTTTCACTTATACTATATTTACAACATTAGTGTTATGTTCACAGATTTTTCCTCCAATTGAATATAACCATCACTATTATACTGTTTATGTACCAGTTATACTTGTACATATTTTCGTTATGCATTATGAAAAATAATAATTTCACCCCTCGAAAACAGTTTTAAAAGTTACAAAATAAAAAAAAATTCTTAAATATAAAATAATATTAATAATAATAGGCTGGGTTGGTTTATTTGGATATCGAATGTATTTGTTTATATGTAGAGCATACATACATATATTATCCTTGCTGATGGTAGGCTTACACTATTATTATTATACTAGTAGCCATAGTAGTATGTAAAGCATATTAAAAATTTTCCAAATGGTTATGGAACATATGTATTCGATGATGATGATGGTGACAATGTATATTTGTTTTTCCTGAAGGGTGCAAAAAAAAAATATACAAAAAAAAAGGATATGTGCATGCATAATAGATATACCATGTTGAGATTAATTTGTTTCCGATACTGATAAGGACATATGATATCCAGGATAATTGTGCGAATGAAAATTTAATAAATTCTACAAAGAATAAACAATATTGATCGTGTACAGGACATCATTTATAATGTTTACTATTTTATATTCATATAATATAAAACGATAAAAATATATGATTTTAAGCACATATGCATACGTAATATCTTACCATAATCTGTAATTGTCTTTTTGTCCTTTAAAAATTAAAATTATTAATTTTCTACAGTCACATCAGTGATGGGTAATGTGATGATGATTTCAAAATTGTCTACACTTTATCAAATTTTTATATCATCGTCAGTTTGTATTTTTTCAATTTTATAAATTTTGATTTTAACAAACTGCCGAACATCCATAAAACAAATCTGATTAACACATAATGGTGATCAATAAATTAAAAACACGAGTGATACGAGTAGTAGATTATACTTTTTTGGATGTTATTCAGTTTGTTGTACAATTTAAATGACAGAATATGACATTATAAATACGTTATAGTATAAATAAAAATTAAAAATAAAATTTTTACATATTTTATTGGAAAATATAAATCTTTCAATTTAAAAAATATTTTTGCTTGTATAAAAAAATGTATTTGTAGAATAGACAATATATAGGCATGTAGGTATATCATAAAGTATAAGTCCATATCATATATGGTAGTATACATGATAGTACGAATAGTGTTTTACACATCATGTGTATCTCTGTCAGAGTAAAATGCGAACAGTGTGTACATGACAAACAAAACACGGAAAATCAACTAACAGACTATATGTCATCATATTTACTTGAGTGTTTTACAGTACTCAATTTTTAAATTTTTATTTTGAAATTTCGAGTGATGTCTGGGGGCACCTGATCGAGAAATCCGCCACTGATACATAGTCACAGAATATTATACTTGCAGGCAAGTATATATTATGTATGTATAAACACCAAATTTATTATTTGGTAGCCGAAAAATATTTAAAAATCTATCAAGGTTTGCGGTTATTATTATATCCAACCATCATTTAGATAAATAGCAACTACTAAAAAAAAATCTCAAAATCCAATCCAAATCCATTCTGATCACGACGAATTATGTGTGTACATTATAAGCATTTAGGTGTACCACCCAAGCAACAAGCAAAATTTAATATTTTTTCAAATTATTATACTATTTTATTTTTTTATTATTGCATATCTTCAACATTATAAAACTTTTCTTTCATCAATTCACATAAAAATGACACACATTATCTACAAGTTTTTATTTATTCATTTTTTATATATTTTTATTCACTCATCATTTTCAGAATTTCAGAACGTAAATACATATATATGTATATGTACATCGTACTCGTATGAATGTATATACAGCGGATATCTGATGTTTTATTGACAAAATGAAAAAAAAAAAAAAAAACAAACAGCAAAATACTAAAACAAAGAAACAGTAAAAAATAAAAATAAAATGGAATTTTAGTTATAAATATACTCGCGGTATATAAATTCGTATTTTGTAAATTTCTTTATCAAAAAGTTAATTTTTCATTTTATTCATTGTAAGAGTATGGGCGGATGCTGACAACTTTATATACACTATTTGATTATAATGATTATAATTTTTCAAAAAAAAAAAAAAAAAAAAAAAAAATAAATAAAGTATATTTTTTGTTGTTGCTGATATTTAAAAAAAAAATAAAAATGAACTATATGTGTAAAGAAATGTGAGCATTTTACGAAGTTTAAAATGGACACATGGACATACATGAATACACATATCATACTGAAATACTTATCATTTTTCATTCATTTTTTACATTAATTTTTACTTTATTCTCATTTTTTAAAATTTTTTTTTCCTGTAAAACATTAAAATTAAAAAAGATAAATCGAGCAAAGACGCATATTAATATGTTAAACACCTTTTACAGATTCCAATTTTATTGATCTTTTATGCAAATCCTCTATAAACGTATATTTTTTTGGTATATGTATACAGGTACTCACAACTCCCATATAAGAATATTGATTGTCGTTCATTCGTGCATAGAAGATTGTTGAAATCATATTTAAATAAAAATCGAACAAAAAGAAAAGAAAAAAAAAAAACCGGAGAAAAACCTATATATAAGATAAATATATGAAAGAAGATCATATCAAAAAAGAAAAATGTTGTAAAGAAATATTTTTAAATAATCATACATACACATTCGTATCATAGTATACATGGATAGGTTTATGGTGAGTATATTTTTTTCTAAATTTTTTTTTAGATTCGAACACGCATTGTGTAAAAGGACATCATAAGAGTATTTATTATTGCATTATCATCCGTACTGATATTAATAATGAATAAAAATCATATAAAATCTGTACATAAAAAATATATGTACACATGAGTGTGAAATGTATCAGTATCTAATATGGTATTATCATAATCATATCACATTTACATATTATACTCTTATGGATTTATACTATATTTATAATAAAAGAAGTGACTGTATAATGTTGCCGCACTTATCAAAAGAGCGCCTATACAGTAGATATTTATACCAATATTTTATCGTATTACACAAAATCACATAATACATACATACATATTTCATACGAATAAAAATATTATACACAGATATAATATACTTAAAATAAATATACATAATAGCTGGAGACAATTTGTCAAATATGTTAAATACTATAGCTGTACCGTATCTCTTTCTATAATATAGACATATACGGCATAGTGTTGATTTGAAATAATTTTTTAAGATTTTTGTCAAATACTGAATAGATTTCGAACTTTGTAATTGGCATTAAAATGGAATAAATGAATTATAAAAAAAAATGGCTGAAAGTAAGCCGAAATTCGTATATGAATACATATTTGGTGGATCATATACATACATACATAATCGTATAACGTGTATATTAAATAACCGAATTTCTTCCGAAATTCTCGTATAAAACTACGAATATACGGACAGAGTATCAGCGTATCAGTTTACTAAAGCTTACTCGTATAATCTTTCCAAATTGATGTAATCTAAATGTTATATCGGTCAGAGGACAATAGAGATTAAAGTAAAGATCATTTCCCACGGTTGTCAAAAACCTGTGGCTGCATTATCTTACTCTACTCTAGCTGATGACTATATAGTTTGATACCTTATTTTATTTTTTTTTTATACACAGCATATAATTCTTTCATTCGATTGTTTGTTTCCTCTCTGCTCTTCTTATTTTCATATCTATTGCATATAAGTATAATATTCGTATACAGAAAAAAAAAAAACAAACCGTCATATTGTTGAAACTTTGTTCATTTAAAATCGATCGATATAAATACAAAAGGGTGATAATATTTTGTTAAAATTACCAATCAAATGTCAATTTTTATTATAAGCTTCAAATATATGTGATACGGATACATACATATGTACATACATACATTAATAAACTTTAAATAAATTAATGACATTTTTTTTATTCTTTTTTTTTATTTAAATATATTTTGTCTTTAGTTTGGATCGGTTTTTTCTCATTTGAAAATAAGAAGAAAATAACACAGAAGGAAATAGAAAGAAGAGTATTACTTAAACTTTAAGTACCTATTTAAATATTGATTTGTGACTTTATATTTAAATAATGTATACTCGTATTTTGTGTCACTGTATATATTATTTTGATTGTGTTTATATATGCGGTTATTATTTTTTGATATTTTTTCTGTTGCTGTTGTTGTTGTTTTTTTTTTTTTTTTTCAAATTGTGAATTTAAAAATTAAAAACAAAAAACCGACTTGGAAAATTTATTTTGTTTCTTCAATTTTATACTAGTTGAAAATTGGAAAAAGACTAACAGTTGTTCAAATATCATGTGTACGTGAACTACATATACGGTACAACAATGCCTGTACATAATATCACATAATACTAATGTATGTATGCATGTGCTATAATTATAAACATATCTATATTTGAGCTAATAAAATATGGAGGAAATTTCCGTACAAAATTCGCCTAATTATATATTGGTATTATATGGTGATATTATTATGTATACGATGTTATGTACCATAACAAACAATAAATTTGTAACACACTAAATACCGCAAATATAAGAGAGAAAATGGTAAAAGCTGAGAAAATTTCATTTGTTTCAATATAGAAATTAAAAAAAAAAATGTTTTAAAAGGTTATTGTCTTATATCTGATTCAAACAAAACAAAACAAAAAAAAAATGCAATACACACGCGGAACATAATATAATGGCGAATAAATATTGGTAACTTATGTTATGTCAATCAAAATAAAACATTAAACCTCCCATTTTGTTGTATCATTATACCAATACCATTTAATTTATATGTAGATCACACATGAAATATTTTTACCCGTGCAAGCTTTTGTTTCTATTTATTTATATTTCCTTCTCTTTCTTATTATATAAAAAATTTATGACTTATAAATTATCACATAAAAAGTAACATCTTAAAATAAGGATTACATTTTTTTTTTTGAAATTTTTTAAGTTTCAATTTGTAATCTAAATCTGAAATGTTATATTTGTATAATTTCGTAGTTAATTGGGTAAAAATTGATTTGAAAAAATTCTTTGCTAAAGAATTTAATAGAAAATGTAAATGGATCCGCATTTTATTTTTACTAGGAAAATAGATGTCTGATCCATATTGTCCTAAACAATTTGCTAATTGGGTAAAACACATTATGTACGTAATATCTAAATATCTGAAACTAATATTCAAAATATGCAGCTTCTGATTCGTTTGTTCTTTTGAAATTGTTTCTAAAAATGATGAGATAAAAGTGATAGAAATTTTCTCATGATATATAAGCACTTATTTAAATTCAATTTGCGGTTAAAATTTTGACCAAAAATGAATTTAATTTTATTGGACCTTTCTACAGAAAAATTTTCTTGTCCATTACGTTATCGAATTTTTTCTTTCTCAAATACTCGTACTTTGCCGAATTTCATTCGAAAAAGATCAATATCGTTCAATTGATTTCCCGATTGTATCCTGCTTTTATATTTTGGAGATCTTTTTATTTTTGAAGATTTTTTGAAAGCTTTTATTTTATTTTATTTTATTTTTTTGACAGGAAATACAATTCATATATTCGTGACGTCCTTGTTAAACTTCCCATCAAGGTGAGTCATCAGATCAAACTGTAATAAAGTATTAAATTTAGTGTTTTGGTCTGTTTTGTCAAAATTTACATTTTTCGTACTCACTATATAAGTTGGTGGGTATATATAGCTATATACCAGCAGGCACATTCAGTATTTAGCCTGTCATATTTATTACAAAAAAATTTGATTGTAAATCACATTAAACATAAACGCAGTAAGTTAATAGTCATTTATAAAATGTCTGCTATACTACACATAAAATACAAAACAAAAAAAATATATTAAAATGAAATATAAATAAAATATTTTAAAAAACAAAAAATGTTTTGAACGAGAATAAAACAGATAAATAACAGTCGATATTTTAAATATTAGTAGCTACTGATCGTTTTTATGTTCAAGCGTTTTATACAGGAAAGTTAGAAAGTAAAAAAATTAAGAGAAATAAAATTACGATGACGACGATGACGACGACGACGACGACAACGACTACATCGACGACATCGATCCATATAGATAATTACAATAAAATGCAGATGAAGATGACTATCATCTGGAATTCTGTATCTGTCTATCTACATATATCTTGAGTTTCTTTGCTACATACATACTCGTACATATAATCTTTAATTTTTATTTGATTTTATTTTTATTTTTATATTTTTAACGTTGTTTCCTTGTTTATTATTTGATATACCGATTAAGTTCCAAAATTATCTTACTTTGGTATAGATAGATGTTGTTATGGTAAATATTTTGAGCCATATAAGTATATTCATGAACATCTATGTATGAGTATTCATACTCATCTCATATTTATGTGAATTCTATATAAGATACACGTATCGTGTTTGAAAAATAATAAATTTTTATTTTAATTTCTTTTTATTTTCCTTCGTATAGGTATATTTATGTATATTTTTCTGGGATTTTTTTGGTTTTTTTAAGTTGCAACTGCGTATACTCGCCGTAATATTTATAGTATAAAGTTCAAGTAAACATTTTTTATTTTCATATACGACTACTGGCAGAGTGATACGAAAAGTGGTGTACCTATATATCTGTAAAATGAAAATGAAAGAAAAATTTATGAACAAAAAAAAAACATAATGAAATGGAAAAAAATAGTGTATAGGTAATAACAGTAAAAATAAAACAAAACATATTCTTAAAAAAATTGTATAAAAAACTGGATCTAAAAAATCAGAATGAATATGCATTTCATTTGAATATTTTAAAATTACACACACGAGTACATATGTATGTTCATATGTAACATACATTTACGTATATTATATAGAGGACTTGAGAATGGGATGAAAAGGTATAAGATTCTAAAATCTAATAGCATGATACCTAGAGCATTCATATAGTAAATCTCTCTGCATAGTCGATCTGGACCTGAAATTTGGAATTTGGATATGTGTATAAATAAAATAACCGATATATTTACAAGGTAAAAAAAATTTCTAATATGTTACACATAAGTTTAAAATTTGATTTTTTTGTTAGGTTTTATTTTTCACATCATATACATATACACATGCCAGCGTATAAACATATACATATGTATGCATTTTTATAGCTATACACTTCTTGTTATTTTACAACAAGTGGACATTTATGTACGATTATTTATGATATTATATAATATTTTGAGAACGTTTCATAAAACTTATATATATAAATTTGTATATGCATGTTTGTAGTATAACATAATTCTCTATACCTTTATAACACGTATAGATATCTACATATAATTATATAATGATAATCAAAAGAAATGACCGCGATCTTGCTCTATAAGATCACATAACACTTCTTTTTTTTCATCCTTTAAGAAAAAATGAAAATTATCGACACGAATCAGTTTTAAAAATCAGAGAAAAAAACTTAAAAAAAATAAAATAAATTTATCTAAAAAAATTTTTTAGATGAAAATAGAAGAAAAGACAAAGAACAGCATGCAGTAGAATATGTGTACAAATGGATAGATAAATAAATAAATAAGTATAAAAAATAATAATAATATACCGCTACAGATAGGATATTTTATGATATATTTATTGTGTCACGGTAAATTTCATATGCAACTGCTCTATTAGACATTATATACAATAATATATATTTGTGTACACATTATTGATATGAAAACAATATATTTGAATAAAAAAATAACACGTTTTAGGATATAATATAATCAAAAAAGTTAAATAAAAAATTATAATATTTTTAAAAAAATTTACACAAGAATTTGTGGAAAAATCTGATTATATTAAAAAAATAAGAAAAAGGCAGAAAAAAAATTAATATACAAGAAAATATATTGTAAGTATTTATAAAATAGTATAACCATGTATATAACACAAAAAAAGTGAACGCCATATGTATGTATAAAGCTTTATATTTGATATACAAAAATACCACTAATGCACAAGAATATAGGAATATGTATCATATTCATACGAGTATAAAATAAAAAATATATGAACCAATTCAATTTCACACATCGTGTGTGTACTCATATTTTGTACTCATATTATACATATGCATATCAGTAGATATGGAATGCAAATAGTATACATGAGAAACACGGAAAAACAATTAACAGCATTTAATACTTAGTCCTCCCCTTATATATACTCTTTAGAAGTGGTGGTCATTGACTATAATGTGCTATAATACATTATACGCTACTACGATAGTATACGAGTAGTATTTTACACATCAACATAATTGTGTACTCGTATTTTTTTTATTTCTTCAGAAAAAGTTGATTTTCTCTCTGAGTACAATACGAATATTGTAAATGACAAACACGGAAAATGAATAAATAACATTTTTATACTTGCTCTTCCACTCTATATACTTACTCTGAGCAGTACAGTCATTATCTATAACAACAGTATATAAATAGTATATACGCTACGATAGTATATGAGAGGTATTTTACAAATTTACACATCATGTGCACTCATTTTGAAACTTCGTGCTTCAAGTGATCGAGAAATTCGTCACAGAATAGGATCTGAAAAAAATTGAAATAAATAGAACTTAAAGAAGTATTAGGAAAAAATGTATAACAAACTTAATTGTACAATAGCGTACGGAGTATAAAAGTTTTTATGTTATATTAATTCGGAATTTTCATAAAGTTAGAAAATTATTTAATTTTGTTTTGAGATTTACATATACTTATGACATATTGCATATACACTCTTACCTCTTACTACAATTATATGTGTAATTAAAATTTATTTTTATTACAATAATATACCATATTACTCATCGTATAATGCTTTCGAAAAAATAATAAAAAATAAAAATTTCTTAGAAATAGAATCCTTGAAAATTATGTGATGCGGTAATCAAAAATAATTACAGTAAACTTTCTAGAGTAAATTACTTTATACATTATAACAAAGAAAAAAAACTTACGAATACATATACAGTATGCACGTATAATATATATATGTGTGCATAAATAAAAATTACAAATTTATGATTAAATTTTATTTTTTTCAATGTTTTGTAAGTGTGTGTATAAATTTGATTCAGTCATCAATGTAATTTTATGTTCTAATCTTTTTTTAATAGACTTATGGCCGTGTACATAGTATATAGTATATACAGTATTAATATCAGAAAAAAATTGTATACTTACGAGTATTTGTTTAATTGTAAAATTGTATATGTAGTCAATGTAGTAGACATATACGTAGGCATATAATTATATTTCCTTATTGAAATTGAACATTTTATGGATTATGTAAAAATATCTGTATATGAACGTACAATGAAGTAGCAAAGTAAAAAGTTTACATGTATGGGTATATGGATACTATAATATCACAAGAATAAAATATAAAATTTTAAGAATTTCAATTCCAAATTAACTAAAACCATCTAAAACGTTAAAACACATTTGCATGTTGTGCCACAAGTATGTAATTGTAAACGAAAGCGATAGTATATAAATAGTCTTAGTAAATAAAAAGGTAGTGTAGTAGTTAATAAAACTTTGTAAAACAAAACGAATAAGAAAAATTATGTAAATAATATATTCTTTTTATTATGCGTATGCATACATCCACATGTACAGATGTAAAAGAAAAGTACTGAATGACCGTTCAATAAAAGTGCTACTATAAAGCCTCTATATGCATGTATTCTTATATAAATATGTAAGTACACATATATATTGACTGACAAATATATTTACATTACATTTCCACATATAGAGATACGTATACATTACATACATATGTAAATATGTCCGTATATATGTACATTTTATAGACATTTTCATTAAAGAAAATAACAAAAAAATAAAAAAAAAACGGTCAATTTTTCTTATTTTAATTTTAGATTTCTTCATTTTAGAGGTTTATTTTTTAGTTTTTGTTTTTACATTTTTATACATTTTTTTTTTTATTGTTATTCATATTTCTCTCTTCATTTCGGTCGGGTTTTTTACTTTGATGTTTAATATATATATATATGTATACCGTATACGTACAAGCATATTATACATATAAAAGAATTTCGTTTTTTGAATTTGAAAAAATAAAATTAAAAAACCAAACTGCTTAATGTACATACGAGTATGTATATATAAGTAGTATTTTTATTTTGTACGCATATTTGGATTAGATGAAAAACCAAAAAAAATTGAAAAATTTATTTGTTAGATTTGAAGTTTATACAACTGTTTATCACCTGTTCTATAAAATACACTTGAACCACCTCGAATTTACATATATAAATGAAATGATTACCTATAATATCATATGTATAACTTGTATCGCCTCATATGTATAACCTCGCGTGTCGTATGTACGAATGAATGTGTGACTATTATTATTTTTATAAATTTATAGTGATCGTAATGAAAAAAAATAATTAAAAAATATTGTACAGTTATATTTGTATAGTAAAGACTATATTGTATATGTATACATGAATATGCGAAGTACATAAGTACGTACAGAGTAATCAGAGTAATTATATATAACAACGTACAGTGTGTTTCACTACAGGAAGCCTGCAAAAAATAAAAAACGAATCATTGTTTTGACTAGGCATATACTTTATTTTAGCCTGCTATATAAACTCTAATACGCGTTATATTCGATAGGTCGTCCAGTTTCCACTCGCTTCAATAACATGGCGGCATATTTCATCACAACTTTCCACTAATTTCTCGGCGCACTCCTCGCTAAGGTTCTTCCACATTCTTTTTAGCGCTCGAATTAAATGATTTGTGTTTTGTTTAAACCCCCGCAATTTCTGCTTCATGTAAGCCCACACATTTTCAATAGGGTTACAATCTGGGGATTGTGAATGGCAATCCATAGTATTGATCCCATTTTGAGATTTTCACTGGGTGCAAAGTTGACTCCGATGTTTGGGGTCATTGTCTTCTTGAAGAATCCAATCTCGATTTCCGTGTCCAAATCAGTTATTTGTTGATCGTAACAACCCATTTTTATATATTTTGGTCATTCGTTTCGCATCCAGTATCCCCGTGAAGCATATCAAATAACCAAATCCCTTTTGACAAAGGGCCCCATAAACTTGTACCTTTGCAGGGTGTTTTACAGTACGTTCTATGTACCGTTTACCTTTTTTCGTCCAAGCACGTCTCAAAAGATTTGGAACGAGAAAAGAAGCCTCATCCGTGAAGACTACATTACTCCAATCTCGGTTAATATTCTTTTGGGCCATAGTAACCTTTTTTTTTCATTTGGGAACATGTCAATAAAGGTTTTTGCATCCTTGACAAGTTTTTTATTTGAAATTCTTTGAGACGTTGCTGAATAGTTGAAGTGGAGATGTTTCTACTCTTTTTCTATAATTTTTCATGTGCTTGTCGAATCGATATTGAAGGATTTTCTAAAAATATCTTGTCTATTGTCTTATCGTTGCGCTTTGTTGTCGATCGAGGCCTGTCCTTTTTATGCACGTCATCTACAAAATCAGTTTCCAGGTAACGTTGATTCCATATTTTAATGAAGAATCTTGATTTTTTCAGATACCTAGCTGCTTCTGCTACGGTCATTTTTGGTCCCTTAGGATGGTTTACTAAAAATGCTGTTTCAAACCGCACCTTGTAATATGAACTCATTTCACTTTTAATATTGTAAAAACTAATTAATGCCACTTACAGCAAAAAATTATACAGCGAACTAGAGATTCGATTGCTCCTTATATACGCAAAAAATTTTACTTATAACTAGAAGGTTGTAGATAAAATCGAAGGCTTTCTGTGGTGAAACACACTGTACATGTACGCTTATACAGATTGCATATTATATAGAAAGAAATTAGAAAGAGCAATTTATTGAAAAATTTTATTTTGATAGCATCTCGATGAAAACGAAAGCGGATTTTTTCATATCAAAATTGTTTAAATATCTGCAGAAAAAATGAGTGCAAATATACAGTCAAAATTCTATAAAAAAATTAATTACTGTTTGAATCGTAAAGGATATATGTAATTAAAAATTATCTGAAAATTTGTATTGCTTCTTAAGGACGTAAACAGTTTTATATCGAAATGAAGTAGAGGTATCACATTTTCTTCTGTAGTTGAAAAAATAAAAAAAATTATTGCATAATTGATGGTTTTGTGTAACTTGTTCTTCGAGAGCATTTTTAACATTTCAAGTTAATTATTTTTTTTAAAGTTTTTTATGATTTTATTAAACTTTTATTTTTTTTAATTGAAAAATCGAAAGTATCAAAACACATGATAACATCTTAAAAATTAATTGATCGCCAGAAAACTATTACAAAATCTTTATCAGCAGATCGAAAATTTTCATTCCGGCAAATGCGTCAAAATATGTATGGTAAAAGTAAAATATAAAATGGCAAAAAAAATGAAAAGATAAATATTAAAGGCACATCTTCATAAATGTAATACGTATTCTCATATGTATTTCAGACGTAATCCAGATGTTTCATTAGTAACGGATGCGCCTTAACAGAAAATAAGATGCAAAAAAAATAGTCACATTCATAATTTTTTAATAAACTATGCCCTAATATAGTCTGTTGTACGCATACTCGTCGATGATATGTTTCTGCTTGCACACCTTTTTTTTCCAATCATTATTTTCACTTCTTTTATATGGTCGATTTTAGCTATATATGAAATCATTTAACTTTTTTCAAGTAAGTATGAAATAATAAGAAATCCATTAAAACTATATTGGAAGGCAATAAGTCTATTGTTAGAAATATTTTTATTGTGTTTGATTTTCTTTATGCCATCAAAGCAGTTTGACAATGATATAGCATGAGCCCAAAAATGATTTTACAAGAAAACAATAATTTTTTTCGGTATATCCACATAAATGTACATATGAATATTTAGATTTAAGAAACAGGTAATTGTTAACTTTTTAAATTGCAACTTTAACGCAATTTAACACAAAAAAAAAGAAAAATAAAAGTAGGCAATGAAAATATGAAAAAAAAAGAAGAAAAAAATACTCAGCAGAAGTGACAGACAAAAGCTGATAACCGATAATAAACCTCTTCTTAAGTTGATTTTATGTTTTTGTCCTGTCAAAATCCTGATAGAAGACAATCGAAAAACAACAAAAATGAAAAATAAAAAAAAATCAAATACACAAAGTAGCATGTATGTATGTATATGCATAAAAATGATTTCAAATATTTCAAATTTGTATGCTCATGATGTATGGAATACATATGTATACATATCCGCAGTTATACATATATAATCTGTCTATGTGGTATGTAAAAATGTGCATAAGAAGACTAACTAACAATGCGGAACCGTTTTACAATAATTTTGAGGGGTGCTTGAGGTTTACAACTGTCTCCTTTTATTTATATATATCTATATATCCTTTTAAAT
Source organism: Villa cingulata (assembly GCA_951394055.1). Lineage (NCBI taxonomy): Eukaryota > Metazoa > Arthropoda > Insecta > Diptera > Bombyliidae > Villa > Villa cingulata. Next base: position 35,425,394 of record OX596021.1, on the reverse strand, counting down.
ATGTACATACATCCAATAATTCACACATAAGAGTCCTTTTATTATCAATTTTTTTTCACTTCGTATGTTTATAGATATGCCCCCTGTTGATTTTCTAAACATCTTTCAATACATGAATGCATGTAAACGTATATTTTTGTATGTCTGTACGAGTATAATTCACAAAACAAAAAAAAAAACGAAAAGGAAAAGGGATTCAAATATGTTACAATGAATCTGTGCATACAACTCTCGTGCAAAATTGAGTACAAGGATAATAAATTTGCGATTTAATATATATTTATTATAATATGTATGTACATTATATGAATACAACGATTGAAAAACCATGAAACAACATCAACAACCACTCGAACATGAAAAAGGACAATTATTATAACAGGAAAATGATGTACAAGAAATAACACGAGCTATATGATTGTATATTTAACGAGTATGTACACGTATGTATTGTCATGTCGTGAAATAGTCAAAAAAAAAAAAAAGAAAAAGCAGTATGAAAAGAGGGTTGAAGAATATATAAGGAACGAACATTTAATTCATCTTTTTTTTCGTTTTGTTTTGTTATAGCTCGGAAAATTAATGTGAAGTTACACGGATAGTTTGAAGTTAATTCACCTGGTTTCGTCTGTTAACGCCTTTATATACAAATGCATCTTGAAATATAGGCGCATACACACAAACCCCAATAGGTAAAGAAACGAATTAACTTTGGTTATGTAGTCAGCGTATATACTTTATGTGCAAAATTTTCTAGTCCTTAAAGGAAATGGATTTTTGTCTACATCATACGTGTGGAAAATTTGCAAATAACGTTTTGTACGTGCGGTTATATACTTAGTACTTCTATACTAACTAATATACGAAAGTTAGATACTTTTCATTTCGTTTTCATTTATGGCGGACGATGAACAACACAGAAAATTATTATGTGGAAGAAAATTTTTCTTCAAATTAGGACAACTATCGCTGTAATTTTTCAGGTAAGTAAGTATGCATCACATAATATATGTATTAATATGGCGGAGAATGTAGCATGTAGCACGTTATGTCGGAAAATTTTCCCTGCATTAATTTTGTTTTTGTAAATTGTATATCTTGTATCTACATATATGTACACTTTTTCTGGATCGTTTAACAAAACAAAATTCAAGAGGAACACACAAATTAACAAAATATAAAAAAGATTCCAAAATAAAAGAGAAAAAAGGAGCAAAATAACAACAACACAAAAAAAAAACATCAAAATTATTTAATGTGACATTTTTAAATGAACTGAAGCATGAAATCAATTACAGAATCGAAACTTATTCGAATATTCGTTATATATACACGATGACTGATGGTATGTGTATGTGTAATGATGCGCCATGTTTTTTAAAGTCATACATCCGTATCTTCTTTGAGAAATTTTTTTAATGTAAAAATATATAAAGATTTAAAGCAGTTCCAGTCCAGAAAATTTTTTTATTCGAACTTAAGATTATTATCAATTATAAAGACGATCATCTATGATATGAATTGAATTGCACAAAATGGTGATTTTTATGCTACTTATGCATTGAAATGCTACTTATTTTAACTATCAATAATCTAGAAAGCGATTTATTATGAATGAATTATGATATATAAATTTCAAAATTTTGGGTTTGATCATTTTGGAAAAAAAGATCTGTCTAATCCGTATCATTATGAGTTTTTTTTTATATTAAAAACTATTTGATTTACAATCCAAATAAATTACATTGTTTTATAGGTCTGAACTCATTATAAGAGCTGTTATGCGAATTTGCGAATTGACGATCACATCTTTTGTGGTATGAAATTTATTTCTAATTTTAATTTAAAAAAATAATAATAATAATATAAAACTTACAAATTGATTTAACACCTAAAACATTTTTACGCAAACCAGAACTTGTGTATATGTATTGAAAATTTGAATTTATTCTCACGTTTTATTACGACATTTTCTCTTTAAACAAATATACTGTATTTGTATTCTATGTATACACACAATAATACGTGCATTATTGTAAACATTATATAGTACAAATAATAACAATAGCAGCACATTGTACAAAACAGTAGTTAGTTATACGCGCATAATAAACACCTAGGTACTTATCTAGAAAAATAAAATTGTCTTTTTGTTGTGTAAATTGTGCTCTAATATATTATGAAAACTTTAGGTAATTTACATTTAAAAGTATAACCGCTTATTATGTGGTAATGATAATGATACATATTTATTTTGTTTGAAAGAAAAAAAAAATTAAAATAAAATGTTGTAAAAACAAAAACATGGAAAAACTTTCATATTGCAGAATATATGGAATATACAGATGTAAAAACGGAAGCTGTTTTAGGTATACATATGGAGTCATGTACAATAGTATAGATCGCGTATGGTACAATATTTGTGATCAGTAAACATTAACAACAAAAGGACACATATTGCACAATAAAATGCCGAAATATAGATACATTCGTATATCTATGACTCGTATGATGAATGAAATGATATTATATGAGATGAATATCAAAACTTATGTAACGGAAAATATTTTATTTTTTTTGTATTATTGAATGGTGTTATCGATTAATTTAATATTCTAATCATGTATTGTTTACACATTTTTATGATCTGAACCACTCTGAACATACATAATATACGAGTCTGTAGTATACAGTATATCATCTGTGTGTAACGAACGACCTAATACATACTGGTATATACTCGGTCAATATCTTAAACAGGAAGAATAATAATTTCACAATAATTTCAACTTATTAAAAGAAACGTACTATACACATATACACATTAATAATTTACATTTATATATAAAATGTGGATGTATATTTATATCAGTTAATATACATACCTATATATTTTCAACTTACATCATTTTTGTATACCAGATTAAGAAAAAAGCGTAACAGAGGAATGAAAACTGTAATAAACTTACATACATATTTTTATATACGTATATTTTATGTATGTGTGTATATTTTTGTTTTTTGTGAAAGAAATATTGAACGGTTTTATGTTTAGCAGTGTTAAAGAGAAAAAAGAAAAATAATGAAAACAAGAAAAATATATGAAATGAACAGATCCAAATATTCAAAATATATAAAAAAAAATGATACTTTTTAATCCAAAATGTTCACGTCATATTGACGCTTGTCATAATATTTAAAAAATTTCTTTTTATAGTTCATTGGATTTTGAATTAAAAAAAAAAAAAACACACACACATTAAGAGATTGTGTATGCACAAGAAGACTGTATCCACATACGCTTGAGACATGTAACTAAGCGCCTTGTTGTCAAAATACAATCTTGAATTATAAAATTGTAAGTACAAAAATGCATTTTTTTCTACATTAAAAATGTATTTTTTTCATTTTTTAATTTAATTTTTTCGTGTATATTTATTATTGTAAACATACGATAAGTACATATATACAAGTACATACATATATGCAATCATGTCATACTCCCATGTATCAGTGAAATAAGAAAAATAATTTTTTCTTGGTGAATAGGATTCAAAGAAAAGTAAAACAAAACAAATCAACAACAATAATAAAAAAAAAAAATAAAATAAAAGCACATCGATAAAAATAAAAATAAAAAAAAATTAAAAAAAATATACATAGATATTGAAATAAAAATACATATACTATACAAAACATATACTCGTATATAGAGATACTAAGAAGAGTTAAAAATCATCGCAGTTAATTCCTGAAACCAGTTTTAATCGTTTTTTAAGATCTTTAAAAAGTAAAGTTATAATTTTACGTATATTACACATTATAATATCCATATGATATGAATATACTTATGTATCTCAGTATATAAAAATGCTTGATACATATATACTTAACTTATCAGAGGCAAATATATATTATGTATATATAGTATACACATGTACTAATGTAAGTATAGATTTGTTATAGGAATTTATAAGTAAAAAATGTATATTTATAAAAAAATATTAAATATTTTAAAATATATAATTAATGTGTACTATCTTAAAAGGTTTACTATAATTTTAAAAATTTAGCTTTATGTTATAAATTATTAAATTGGTTTTCATTGAAAGTTATCTAAGTCCATTTTATATTGTATAGAGATATTCCAGCTTCAAGAGTTTGTATAATATGGACCGTTAAATACGCATTTTCCATGCACTAATAACTTGTAAGCATGCGCGTATATGTTAATCTATTATCAGATTTGAATCGTTAAATTCACAAATATACCAAACTAATTTATCATAATAATTTGATCTATTTTATCTTAAACAAAACTTTGGACTTAAACCACTTTCAAATAAAATGATTCATTTGTGTTATATATGTATGTTACAACCTATATTACAACATTATCATATCGTGCCTGTTATTATTATTATTGTTATTGTTTTTATTTATTATTATAATTATCATTATTAATATTTTATATTAGATATTATTTTAATTACGATTTTGTGTATAGAAGAAAGGTGACATCATATAAAACTTTTTAGATGATTATTATGATAATATCGAAAAACAAATTTTGTGCTATTGTTGTTGTTGTTATTATTCTTCTTATTGAATTCGGTGATGATAAAACATATAAAAAAATTGTATTTATTTGAATATTTTTTTACATATAATTTTATACCCATAAAGATATACATATCTATACTCTACTATATATCTAATTATTTTTATAGATAAAAATTTGTACGAATATTAAATTTGGAAAACAAAATATATATGTAGGTATTAAATATAAAAATAATATTAACAGAAAATTAAAAATTGAAAAAAATATTTTAAGAAAATAAAAAAATATTAAAACGATTGAAAATTATTGATAAAAGATAATCTTAAGAATTTGATTTATCTTGTGTTGTTAAACATAATTTCTATATACAAATGAAGCACCCATGGTATATAATATATAAACTGAACAGAAAGAAGAAATGTAGAAGAGGATAAAATGACGAAAAAAAAAAATCAAAACAAAAGAGAAAAAAAAAAACAGAAGTCAAAATCCGGAAGAAATATATGTGTACCTGCGTGTACATTACGTATTATATACGTGTGTGTGTAAATATTTAGTTGGAGCCAGCATGTAGTAGCCAAATTTATTCGTTATATAAATGGTTGTATGCATATGTGTATATAGATTTTGAGAAGCCTTTGTTTTTTCATTCTTAAAATTAATATTCAAATCGATGTGTATACAAATGGATGTAATACGATACGATTACATAACAATATCAGTATATCATATGTATTAGTATCAGGTACTAGCATCTCATTACAATATTATATGTAGAATACACGTAATATACGTAATGATTTAATTCCAATCGAAAATTTTTCAAATCAGATACGTGTATATGTATAGATTTTCCATTTTTATATTAGGTATACTTTTTTAAAATGAAATTTCATGACATAATTAAATTTGAAAACCTTAAATCGTGCTTATTATAATAAATATGCTTAAATGGGTACAGTTGGTAAAGAAATAGTAAAACCAAGTACAAATTTATGCAATTGAAATGGACTTTTTTGAGTTTTTGATTAAATTTTAGAACAATATTTTTAATTACAAGATATTGTTGATCATCAGATGATGATCATCAGATGCGATGAGCTGATGTTGGCCAATACAGAACTTTTAAACATAATAATAATTAGTAATGGTTCTCTGCTCTTCCTTTTTGGTCTTAAAGATTCTTAACAATTGAAAAAAATATCGTAAACGGAAAAAAATGTTATTGAACTCATTCTTTTACAGATACAATGTTGTCATTATAATGTTATAAAATGTTACCAACATCAAACAGACGAAAAGTAATAATAAGAAAATATTAAAAACTGTATACACAAACGGAGCGATTAAATTATTATTAAAAATTGAATATATAATTTTATATTACAAACATTTTTTATTCTATAAAGTATAAACGTATACACAAATATACATACTCATATGCACAAATAGGTAACGCATGGTATTTATGTTAATTATTTTTCATATTATACTTTTAAAAATTATGAAAAATGATTTTATTTTTTATGGATCGTGCGCTTGTCTTCGCCTTTTTATTCATTTTTATTTATTTACTATGTTTTTTTTTTTAAATTGTTATTTTTATTTTTTTTAATTTCGAATGATAATGAATTATAAGAAAGATATTAGCTATAAGCTGTATGTATACATATATATATATATATGTACAAATTATATACATTTTAAAGAAAAACAAAACAGCGTTTAATAGTTATCAAAAGAATTACACCCACTCACAGCATGTATGCCGCGAAACGCAGAAAAAAAATATCACCACCGCATAACGTTAAAATTAAAATTATTCGTTTATCAAAAACCAAAAAAAAAATTAAAAACTAAAAAAAAAGACCAAAAACAAAAATTAAGAAAGAAATCAAAAAATATTCATTTTTTGATTTTAATTTTGTTTGTTTTTTTTTTCTATTTTTTTTGGATTTTTTTTTTCTTTTAAATTTTAAAGTGATCCGTTTCATATAAAATCCTCGGGATCCATTCAAAAGTGTACATAGCATTTGGACGTGATAGAACTTAAACTTTATAACTATGATACTAAAATAATATGAGATATGGATATGACCGTATCGACCTTTCACACTAGGGGTTTTCTTTATATTATATTATATACCTATATAATGAAGTGTGAGTGTATATATCTCTAAATGTATGTGCATAGAGATGATTACATATATGTGATGTGGTGACGTTATAAATATTATATAGTGTCGAATGCATTGAATCTAATAAAATCTATAAAACTGTGTAGAAATGAAATAAAAACACAGAAAAGCGCACTCTATAAAAAACAGTGACGCTGCGATGATCCTTAAATCTGAAAAAAAAAACTTAGAAAATGAAAAAAAAAAAATCCACAAAAATCTAGATAGAAAAAAATTTGAGTATAAAACATATAACAGAGATTTTCAACAGTCAATATATTCGATGACCACCAACAATAGATTTTACATCGGTGATGTAATAATCAAAATTCATGAGTGAGATTTACCTAAAGAAAAAAAAACCGTGCCTTTTTTGGATAAAAATGGAAATAAAAAATAAGTAAAATTATCATACAAAAATATGAAATAAGTTTATTCTTCATTCATTTCTGTCACTGTTTATATTATTGTACATATGGATAAATGTATATTTGATCGTTTATAAATATATGTACGTCTGTATGTACAAATATACGGTCATATAACACGGCAGGTTGTTATAGTATTATGTCTCCTCTTTCCACGCCGCTATTAAATACACAGCAAGAAAACATTTTAAAAACAAATTTAACTTTTTTTTTTATGAAGAACTTGTTGTATGTAGATATTTTATCAAAAATTCAGAAAAATATTTACACAAACACATATACATAAATACACAGGTACTATATACATATAGGATACTTTTTATTATTTTGTATATTTTCATTTTAAGTATATAGGTACTCGTCGTATTTTCATTTATTTAATAGTTTTCCTTTTATTTTAACTAAAAAATTATCATTTCCTTCCACTTTAATATACATAAAAATGTATATATTTATACATAATATTATATGTGGGTATTGGTATATTTTGTTTTTTATTTTACATATTTAAAAATTTTTTGATATTTTACATTTTTATTTAAAATACACAGAAATCGAAAATTTCTTTTAATTTTTCTCAGTTTTATTTGAATTTCTTCGCATCTTGTTTTTCATTTTTAATAAATTAAAAATACTTATTTTTGAATTACGCATATATGTACGATCTCGTTTTTGGGAGTATAGAACATTCTCATCCATCCACATATAATTACTTAGAAGATAATTTGCTTCGTATTACCACGTATTACATAAAATTACGGTATATGTGCATTAGCTATATATATTTATAGTTCTATATGTAACGAGATATTTTCAATTTTTATTTCATTATTTTTTTATTTAAAAAAAGTGATTATCATTTTTACACGGTTGCAATAATGATGATGATGATTCGCTTTGGTACTAGAAAAAATATAAAAATTCCGAGTATATATAATAATGGATATATGGAACATAAAAAAAGATGGTATACTCATACTTGAATACATTTTTATGTATGATTTTCGCACAGATTTCAAATTGAAGGATATTTTTTAAAAAGAATTTCATACTTATATGTATATCAAAGATGATAAAACCAACAAATATTCAATGATAATAATTAAATTGAGAAGAAAAAATAAAGTGAACACAGAATCAAATCAAACTTAAACCGCATTCAAAATCAAAATAACAAAAAAAAAAAAATTTATCTGAGAAAAATCGTAAAATTTTTTATGGATTTGTGATAGCACCGTGTCTCTTTTATATACAAAATTTCGTATAATATATAATGTACCAATTTATTTGTTTAGTTTTTTCATTTTATTTCGATGTCATATCATTTTCTTTTTTCTTTTCTTTTTTGAATTTTTTATTATAATTTTTTCTGTTTATATATAATTTGCTTAAATTTAATGTGTTCATATATTTATGTACCTAAATAACATATATGCATTTGGATTATATTGTAGATTCCATAGTAAGTTTACATACCATCTAAGCAGCATCTTGTATAGCGTATAGCAGTATGTATATGTATGCACAATGTTTTAAAAAATTTGTTCTTCATCCTTTTTTATTTCATTTTTTTTATGATCATTTTTATCCAGAAAAAAAAAAATATTTTTCACTTTTTTTTTCACATCAAAATAAACGGGAATCTTTCAGAAAATTGTTTCATCAGTTAAATATCGATTAAGGTGCATGTTTTTAAATAATTTATGTGACGAAAACAATTTCTTGTTTAATGTTTTCATATATTTTTATATTTTGTATGTAAATTTATGTATATGGTAGAATATAACGTTGAATTGATATAAATTGAATTCGAGAAGCAGGAAAAAAATATAAATATATACAAAAAATGATATTTACTTTAAATATGTATATATGCATATGTGTATTATAGGTAATATATATGCAAATATCCACATGTATATTATATGTATAAAATATGAGTAGATGCTCGTATGTTATTACGATGTACCAAATGTTAGCACGATAGTAATTTATTTTATCAATAATGTTCTGAAATAATGTAATATTAAAATAAACATATATACACAATAAAGCAAACTATATACATATACTTGTATAATATGTAAATATATTTTTTCCAATTAAAAAAAAAAGAGGACTAAAAGAACAGATAATTTTTCTGCAATATGTGCATATATAGATTATGTATATATACATTTACATACGCGATCAGTAAAAATAAAATGAAATTTTTACAAATGATCATCACATATCAGCACCGCAGAATAATTAAAATCAAGTTTAATAAATGATAAAATTTTAATGTATATGTAGATATGTATATGTATACATGTATATATATGACTATATGAGACTATATTAAAAACCAAAGTAATATAAAAAATTTATAAAAAAAAAAACTTAAAATCTAAATAAAAGTCATAATATACGAGTAATAGGTATATGTATAAGACTATAGATACATATATAAGTATATTATCGTATGCAATTGCTGCAGTGTAATCTATATATAATTCTAAGAAAATATGTATTCATAATAAAGATATAAGTAAGGTTACATACATATACATACTTATGTACGTATGATAAAGGCGATTGTTTGAAATGCCTATATAGTATATAGAGATGAAATTGATTTTTTTATTAAAATTTTATTTTTATTCATATACAATATTTTAAGTTGGTTTCATAATGTTCTCTGTGTTGAAAAATTCTATAATATAGAGTCGTATTGTGGTATGATAAAAAAAAAATTGAAATACGAGTATGTATGATATATATAGTACTTCTATAAATATAAATAACTATATGGGTACTACGTACTACGCACTGATACATGTGAACATATATAGGTAATGCTAAAATACTCTTAGATCTAATCAATTCTTGATGCATGTACTATACTTATATCTTATATGTATACCTACATATACTTGCATATGAACGAATGTATACTATGGTGTATGTCTGTATTTATATGCGTATATTCGAGAAAGTAACTTAATAGTAAAATTGACAATCGTAAAATTTTAATAATCTCTTCTATATATACATTTAAGAAAATCGTAAATTTTTTAAAGGAAAAAAGATTTAAAAATAATAGTCCACGAATATTATCTATAGTATATGTTGGATGGGATATATGTATATTCGAACTCATGAAATGGATATCAATTTGCTTTCACTATACATATTTCACCATATGAAATTAACGTAATATATGTAGATATATAAATATATGTATGAGTACAGTTTACATTGTAATTAAAAGGACTATAACCCATACAAATTTTATACCAGTCCCCGTTTATATTTACTTATATTGCTTTTCATAGATATACAGGAAGTTTTTGACTATATAATATAATCTTCCAATTCTTATCGGATTTGTAAATACAAATAAAATTTTTATTAGTACTTTACTTATTAATCTATGCATGCGGTATTTAGTATTGAGTATATCTTTAAGTGGATATCACGTCATATGCATTTGACATTATTGATCTTTTATTGATGTTTATATACAGTAATTTTTTTCCATATAAAATTTCTGTAATTTATCCAAACTCTTTAAATCAATTAATAGAGTGTGCTAAAGTATTGAAGTATATAATCAATGAGTTGCAATTAAATGCATATTAAAAATTGAAAATTCAAGATTCTAGTACATGGGCTAAGGATTTCAATTGGTAAGTAAGTATATATATAGCTAATTGGTAATAGAAATAATCCTCAAACTTTTATATGATTTTAATAATGTAAAGTACCGCCGCATTATTATACCGCTTTAATTATAAAGTGTGTCAGTGTCGTTGTCATATTATATTGTTCGACAATTGTCATAATCGACGTTGTCATATTATTGTACAAAAAACGTATAAATTGAATGTTTGGACATTATACCTACTTGTCAAATATTTTATTGAAAACTTTTTATATAGAAATATCTAAATAGGTACCGTACCTATATACTCTTGGATATTTTCAATTGATTTACATATAATCTATAATTAAATATATAAATTTAGTTTATATACTTTAAATTAATGAATTTTTATATAGTTAACTTGTATTTGAATTTGTGTATACCTTCATCCTGGTGTTGGAAATAATTTCGCCAGTTTTATCCGTGATCTTTAATCCAAAAATTGTTAAAAATTTATCAAAAACTTATAAAACACAAAAAATCTTATAATTTTTTTTTCTCAAATTATCTTCTTAGAAGAATAAATATTTCACTAAATAAATTTATACTTTTTTTATCTTCTTATTTTCTTCTTATTATTATTTTTTTTAATCAATTTCAACTTAATATAATAATTAAATTCTTTTTTTTTTATCGTAAATCATTAATGCACAAAAATTGTAGATAAATTAACACTGAACACGAAAAGTAAAACGACACGCACACAATTTCAATTTAATCAAGATAATTAGAGTATAAATGTATTATTAATTCATATTAAGAATATTCTAGTAAAACCGATCGTTTGATTTTGTATTATGAATTAGAAACATTTACGATCATCCGACATAAATACTCGGTATTACCTGAACACCTTATAATGTTGACTACTCTTTAAGACCTCTCTAGGCAAACTGATCAGTTAAAAAATCTTCCAATCCCAATAAAATATCTTATCACCTGAGTAACTTTACCACGACAATATGTGTGTATATGCGACGAGTATTATACTATTGTATTTGTATTGTTGAATACCCAACAGTCAAGCACGCTATATATTTCTATTATTTTTTTACTCACTGCCACTATATAAAAAATTCTAGTAAACGAACTGAACTAACTACAGCATCCATCCATTCATTCATTTATTCATTCCGTTTCCGATAACAGCGAGTATCTTATAAGTTAAAAAAGACACGTTCTACAATACTTCAATACTTGTTTCAGTTAGTACATGTCACGCGTGGCGGTGTATTCAATGACATTTTTATTTTTAATGAAAATTCAACATTTTCACAATCATCGTAGATTCAGAGACATTTAAATTCCCCCGAAATATTGTAAACAGCATCCATATTTTCATTGGCTGTTGGGTGTATCAATTCAAACTCCACCCCATAAATTTTCAATAATAAAATACGAGTGTATCTGAAATTATGATAATAAATGGAAGGAAAAACCAACTATATAAATAGAGTACAAGTATGTATGTTTGTACCTATAAAATATTTTATACCTGCGCGGTATACTTTCGTTTTGTAAATTGTTACGCAGTCAATTTTTACAAACTGCAATTTATATACAATACTGCACTGTAGATGTAAATAAATAATACCCAGAGACTAGATACTTCATCATAAGTAGGCATTTTTGACCGCCTCAATAAGCAACAATGGAGTTGCTTCTTGTTTTGACTCATATTTTGTTGGTAAAATTTTCTCCTCTTTTTACACAATTATAAAATAAAAAGAATTGTAATATAAATAAAGATACAAAAAATATATGTTCTTTTTTTTTAAATAAATAAAAAGAAAATGAAAATTGAAAAGATGGGCGATTACCAATCTTCATCCTACTTTTGTGTGCTTTTAGTATACATATTTGCCTGTATTATATAGATATAAATATTTAAATAAACCACCCACTTTTTTGTTTCGAATTTTTATAATGTAGAAGAAAAAGCGTTTTTAGCTCTTTTTTTAGATTGTATTATCCTACTATGCTACATACAATTACAAAATATGCACAAGAAATGCATGAAATGGAGACAAAGTTATGGTGTTATTTTTTGGAAAATTCTTTTCATGTTACAAAAAATTATTATGATGAGAATGGTGGATGGACAATGATATCTGAAAAAGCTTATTGTTTTTTTTTTTTTCTTTTTTTCTTTTCATAGTTATCATAGTCATGCATACAGAATATAGAATGGTATCGTATATAGGATAGGTATATACAGATATACATATGCGAGTGTATATTTTGGAAAAATGTAAAGAAAATAAATAGAAAATGTACCAAAAACAAAATCTCAGAAAAAAAAATGAAGAAAGATTATCATCTAAAGAATAATAAAAAAACAAAATTTATAAAGTGAAAAACTTTTCATATTATTACCGGAAAGAAGATATCGATGGTTGATTTAACTTTTTTCTCATTAGGACGTCTGTTGACATGAATTTTTTAGTTGTATGTTTATGAGTCTATTCTATCTATATGTATATGTATATACGAATATGGTATATGAGACATGCAAAAAATCAAAAATTTTCTAGGAAAATTTACTATGTTTTCTGACAATGTTGCTCAATATCTATACTGGTATACGTTTGCATTTTTTAGCTTTTATCTTCATATATGCATATACATATGTGATTATATATAAGAAGAAAAACTTTGACGCCCTCTAGCGGCTAAGCGGTTGAGATTTCCCTCCCCCTCCACGAAGATTTTTTGTTCCTCTCGATGAGCACTACTCATGGTTTTCTTTTGTCGGGTGTTAAAGGAAACACCCTGTATATATTTAGCTATATGCTTCATATCTGGTATAGGTGACGAATATATCATCACAATAAGTGCCGAAACTCTTTATCTGTACTGACAAATAAAGTTCAACAATCAATAAAATAAAAAAATATTAATAATGGCATTAATAAAAAAGAAACATATATGAAAAAAATACAAATCCCTCGATACTTGATGTTTTTTTTTCCTTTTTTGCATATCACTCATAAAAGTCATAACACATATTTAATTATATAAGGTACATATTATCACATATTATGTAGGTATATATATGTATACATATTTGGTTTTTAATTTAAATATTTTTTATTTATCTAAAAGAAATTTTTTCCATGTTTTTCTCATTTTACTGTCAGTATTGATTACACGTGTTATTAAAAGACTTTAAAGAAAAATGTTAACAAAATGGCGTAAAAGTATATAAAATAATCTGCTATCAAAATTAAAGAAAAATAATATAATTTTTAACATACATTCGCAAATATATGTATATACAATATATTTTAAGACGTTCTAATTCTGTAAAAGTTTTGGTATTTATCTTTTAAATAAATTATTATAGGATATTAATCTGCATCATATAGTTGAAATTTAAACATGTGTAGATACACATATATTATATGGATATGAAAATAAATAATTAATTTTTTTTTTTTATATAAATGCCAAAAGATAATAATTATGCGCGGAATTAAAGTAAAATATTTAATTAATATTTATATTTTTATGTACACATACATATATACTGATAGCTATAATGCACCTCATCATTTTAAAAGTCATTATAGTAGATCGAAAAGTTATCTATATGTATACCCTGTATCTTTTCAATTAATCAAAAATAAACATAGTAAAAAATTAGATATGTATATACACATACATACATACTTATGTAGATTTGCGTACATTACTATACTAATACTTTAGTTGAAATAATTTTTAATATGTGTTTTTATGCTATCTGTAATTATTCAATTTTATATATATATGTATGGCATTGAACAATAACATTAATAATTGAATATGTCATAATTACTCGTATATATACATATAAAAAAACAAAATTATTATCCTTCGAGTAAATATTCACATATAAAATCTATATGAAATATCTATACTTATATGTATACAAATAATTGTAATTAACTCTATATACTCATATACGTGCGGAATGTGTTAAAGTAATTTGTTCAAAGTTTATTGTTTTATTTCACCTGTTGTGACATAAATCTGTCAAAATATGTAACAAAAAACAAAGCCTATACATATATGTATATAAAGTACGTTGTACATATGTATTAACTAATATTTTTTGTGTGCATTCGCGTTCATCATCAATCATAAAAATAAAATGTTTTAAAAGTAAAAATTTATATATGTACATAGATATGTTTTTATACGTTTTATTGTAAAGGTATGCAGTATACGCACTCTTACATAAGTAAAACACAAAGTAAAAGAAATACCTATAATACAGTACTAAAAAAAAAAAAAAGTTCGAATAGCAAAACTAATTACGTAACAAGATACTATCATTATTAATATTTATATTTTTATTTATTTTTCGGTTGTTTATAGTTGGCAGCCGACACATGTTGTTGTTATACTTTGTTAGCCCCGCGTCCATCTACATTTGTTTGTACATATCATTTGACTCGTATGGTGTAAATATTTGTCGAGCGCCATCCAATGCATACCTTTTTACATATACATACGTACTTATATTGGTATATAAGTTATTGGTATATTGGTGGATGGGATTTGTAACTATAACTATCAACTTTTTAAACATCTTCATAACATAAAGACAATAATATTTGTAAAAAAAGGTAACGAAAACAACAACAGCAACAATAATGGTAACAAGAGTAACAGAATATAAACGTTTAGTATTATGACCACAAACAAGAACCTTAAAAAATGAATACAAAAATCATTAATATCTATAGATACTCTACATAAATATATTACATATCCCTGCACCGGACGCAATAAATGTATTTCAGTTTTTATTTTTCATTTTCCTTTTTTTTTTTTTTTCAAATTTTATTTCGAAAAATTTTTCATTTCAATAAATGATCGATCCCACCTCTAAATAATCACATAAATCTACAAGCGGGAGTAAGCAGGTAAAGCAAACACCTTGATAAAACGACCGATCACCGTTCAAAAATATGCATTTATATATGTATCGCGTTAGGTATATAGTATAAGTATATTATGCGTAGGATCACATATGTACATATTCATATACTAAAATATAAAAGTCATTTAATATATATACGTATAGGTATGTAAAGTATTGTAAATATGCGTATGAAAGTATAAGTATACATATGGTATTGATGTATATACACATATATGTGTAAGTGTAATATTTTGTAGCTCCTTACTCAGTAATTCTGAAAGTTATGCTATAAAAGAGTTAACCGCTACGACTCTAAATATATCGGTGGCCTCCTCATATAACATTTTAAATACTTTATGAATATGATAGATACACATTTTTTTGTGTGTGTTTGTACGAGTATACATTTTATATGTAGGCAGATATACACATATCCATATATAATTATATATATGTAATAAATTATTGCATTTAAATACATTTCAAATATCGTTGTTATATATTAAAGGCATAAGATGAAGAGATGAAAGCTGTTATAACTTCAGTTTATAGATGAAAAACAATTAATCTTGAAACGTTATATAGAGATACGTATATATGGACATACACACATGGATATAAAAACGTATTACAAAATAAAAATAAATGAATAAAAGGGAAAAATACGTAATTCTATTTCGAATTGAAAATAAAAAAAAAATAATAATTTTGGTAACTTTTTATTTCTGAAATATGCATAAAGTTACATTCATTCACATATGGATGGGTGACGGGTACTATGGGAGATATACATATAGGAAATAAGTGTGTGTATGTGTATCTGTATCTTTAATATATACACATTCCAAATATATTCACATAATAATATGAAAAAGTAAAATTTCATTTCAATTCTTTTTGACTATATGGCATTAAAGGATTTCAAAGGTCGAAAAAAAATTAATCGTTATAGATTTTTCATTTTTATACATACATACACAGTTTTTTTGTTCTCTTTCCGTACGTATAATGTATATAGTTAATTTTTTAATTTTTTGATTTTCATATTCATTTTTATTTTTATTTATCGTTTTCCTTTTATGTGTTTTATAATTTTTCTTTTTTTTTTTTTGCCTTGGAAAAAAATAAATTTTCGTATGCTTCAATATTATTTGGATAATATAAAAGTACACAAATGTACCAATAATACCGTATGTACATACATATATATGGGTACCTATAAAGTTGGATGATATCCTAATAAATCACATGTAAGTTTTAATCAAAAAGCCAAAATTATACTCACCTGCCCTTAAACCAATCGATTTATCTTTATATTATATGAAACAAAAATGATTTCTTCTTATTATTAAAAAAAAATATATATTTTTATTTTGTTTTATGATTATCATCATCTTATTCGATTCTTCTCGTGTATGTGTGCAGACATACTCATCATATATACATAGATGTGTAGTGTAATATGCGATGTGTAAATAAATAATAGATTTTTCTGAAAGAAAATTAAAAAGAAAAAAAAAAATTTATTTTTTACACTAAATGTGTATTGCATGGTATAGTAGGCATGCATTCACTTTGCATATAAACATGCGGAGGAGATGGGAGAGATGGGATCATTATCATTTGAATTCAAACACGGATCGTATATGTATACATGTATGTATATGAAGTACGAATCTATGGTTTATATATCTACACTTTATGAAGTATTTATGTAATCGATCTTAGTACGTTTATACATTTCATTTCATTTCGTTTTTTCCTTTTATTTTTCAGTTTTTACTCGACTGTATAGCCCCAAGATATTTACTGCTGCCGTAACAGAAGTTCAAAATTAATTTCAAATATCTATATGACTATAAAAATTATGTATTTTCATTTAATCGAATATTTATGTATGCATACTATATATATGATATTCGACGTATATGAAATAGTGATAATAATGGCAATAGAGGTTCTCGATATATGCATTTATATCTTTCGCATATCTATTTAATGATGATGATGATGATGATGATGATCATGATGATTGTGCTGTAAAGACGTTGCGAAAAAATGTTTTGCTTGCATATATCCATATACATTCTTTCAATATATTTATTAATGTTTTTTTGTTCATTTATTCATACATACATTTTTTCTTTATCATTTATTACTATACGAGTATGTTTACTTTTTACAATCTAATGAGATAATAACATTAATATTTCATAATATGCATATCCATCCATATATACATATCATATATACATTTATATATTTTAATAATACTGATGCATATATTATATTTCAAATAATTTTAAATTATTATATCAATAAAATAATTTTGTAATTATTTATTGTAGTATAAGTTGGTACTTTGAAAAATGAAATTGGGAAGAATTTAGAAAGTTTGAATGCCAAGATATGGTATTTCATTAATTCATCTCGATGCCAATATAGCTATATGTACATATGTACCTTCATATGAATTTGAATATGTGTGTATGTATAAGGACAGAAGTTTTTAATTATAAAATTTGATGTCTTATTTTTTCGATTCTATAATATGAATAATTGATATGTCCATATAGGATCATGCATATGTACTTCATCTATACTTAATCACACATTGGTATATATATACATATATGTACATACTGGTATATGCATACGATATAAGATTTATAGGATGAAAGTATTAAATAAAAAAATTAATTAAACATTTACAATAAATAAGAAGAACAAAAAAATTGTATATTTTATTACTCTGTTAGAGTTATAAATGAATTTATTTGCCTGATGATGAAAATTCATTTGTAATGTCTTATTCATACCGAGAATTATAACTAAATACTGAAGTACATTGCATTTTTTTCTGATGCTTATTTTTCATCTTGTATTCAATTTTAATTTAAAAAATATGCCTCTTGTATGTACATTCTACATTCATCAGGTAATTACATATAGCTGCGTATATATGGTATATGTAATTGTATACGAGTATATGATTTGTTGTATTATAATTACTATTACTGAATTTAACACATCAAAAAAACAAAAAAATTATTAAAAATTATATTACTTAAAGTTGTTATAGTTTATTGATGGTGCGCGTATTTATTTTTTGTAGTTTTTTTGTTTTGTCAAAGTTGTTAATTTTAAATTTGTAATGTAAACAAAAAATTGTAGATATTTTTGTTAATTACTATATGTATATATATGTTTGTTAGCTGTTAGTTATATAATAAAATGTACATATTATAAAAAGTTCTAAATGTAATTACATATTATAAATACGAGTATATTTCTTGTTCATCCTTTTATGCAAATATTTATTCTCTATCTTTATAAAGTTATATGTAGTATAGTCTTATATTTTGTAAAGATTTTACAAATCTTTCCAAATCTTCATCTTTTATGTATATATACATACATTTTACAATCTAATATGTTTTATTCCTTCTTCTTATTCTTATATTGTGTATTTAGTTTTATTTTATTTTTTTGTTCATTTAATAAAATTTAGTTAAACTTTGATTATACCAATTCCAAATAATAAATATATGCAAGCAAACTATAAACTCTAAACTTTATACGAGTATATAAAATAACAAAGATTTAAAGTTAAAAATCAAAACTGAATATACCTATATAGTACTCGTACGTAAATATACACAAGTATGTATACAAAATACGAGTATATTAACGAGTATACATATATTAGTAAATTTATACGGTTTATAGTATAAAATTATTGTAATTCATGAATTATTTATACCATTAAAATTTTGTTTGAAAATTTCTTGATACAAAACTTTTTCTAAAAATCAACAAATCCACAAAAATCCATACTACATAATATAACATATCATCATGTTCTTTATCGTTGTACATCGTCTTCATTTTGAATGTTTCTTATTTAGTATACATAGTAAATAGAATATTATTATATGTATTGTATACATACAATCTATAATGATATATGCAGTACAAATACTATAGATGTATATATTTTCTCTATGAAACAATAAGAAAATACTTCAAGAAAATATACTGAGATATTTCGCTTATTTATGATAAAAAATATAAAATGAGTAAAATGAGTCGAATGAAAGTTTTGTAGAAAATATAAAATACAACACAAATTATTATTTACGATGAATACATATACATACGGATATTTACTCACTTATATATTGATACACATAAGTATATACTTGTTTAAAATTCAAAAGAAAATTTTCTTTTTTTGTATACAAATATTTATACATATACAATTTCATTTGTACATGTACATAAACCTATATCATATGTATAAAATGAAATAAATACAATAAAAAACTTTTACTTCCGTTAAATCAAAAAATTGTTAGAGAATCAAAACAAAAAAAAAATTGACATTGTAACTTCCTTTTTAAAGAAAAAGTGTATACTACATATTATTATATATATATTTATGAAAATCTCTGCTTGTATATAATACCTTTACTTTGTAAAGATATAACAAAACAAAAAGTATAGAAAAATAGAAAAATATTAAAAAATAAAAGAAAAAAAAATAAAAGAATAGGTAACAATATGCAATATAGTATTTTTGTTTATTCGCGTTTCTTTTTTTCAGAACTATACATTGTGTATATTGTATATAACAACGTCTATACAATAAATAATTACATTTATAAATAAAAGTATAAATATACAAATTATACATATAAATAATATATAATAAAATAAAATGTATATATGTTTGAATAAGAGTATACAATATGTACATATTTTATATGTATGCATTATACTCGTAATTTTATACAATAAGATAAATTTTATGTATATGTGAATCTGTTTATATATACTAACTGACTATGTATATAGTATGTACTTTAAATTATCCATATCCCCAAAAGGGACTAACGCATATATATGCATGCAAATATATGTATGAATATCCAGAATTTGTATATGATTCAAGTATGTACATATACATAGGTATATATACGTTATATATATATATATATATAATATATATTATTGCGATATTACTATAATAAACAAAAGATAAACAGAAATCAAAGTTGCAAATAAGGCGCTTGAACGATAACAAAATTTGGACACATTTTACACTTCACTTAACATTTTTTTTTCTTATGAACAATTCAATATGCTGAGCAGGTAGGGGTTGCATTTTCTTTTCAAATGTTCTAGTTTTTTGTTTTTCGGAAACCTTGTTTTTATTTCCCTTTTTTTTCTGTTTTCTCTGTTTTTATATGCTTTTCAGCTTCTAATTTTATTTTTTCATTTTCTCATATGTATGTTTTTCTTATAATCTATATACACACACAGATAAATTTTATTTAGTTTAGTTATTTTCTCTTTTTATACATATGAGTTTGTATGTATTTGTTTGTTTTTACTCTAGTTCCATTTATTACATTATTTTCTTGTTTCAAGGATTTTATTTTATTTTTATATTTTTTGCATTCAAGCATAAACACAAAAATACAAAAAAAAAAAAATAAATAAAATAAAAATAAAAAAGAAGAAGAAAAAACAGTAGAAAGAAATATAAAAAAAAATATAACACAACAGATATTATAAACATAGAGAATTTTCTTCTCAATGTGGAAAATTTAATTATATACCCGTACATCTATGATGCAGACAAATACAAGTATACAAGAAGTAAGTATATCAAATACTGCGTATAAGATGGAATCGTTTGTGAATACGTTTTATTGTGCTGTATATGTGTATCCACATAATTTTCAAAGAAAATTTTTTTGATATCATGTTGTGACTATGTAGAATTTTTCAGAATTTTTTTTTTTCGATAAAATATATACGATATATGCATACATCCTCGTATAAAGATGAATGCATGTATAGGAGGTTTCCATAAAGGAGTTGTGTATCGTTTGTATAAAATTCAACGATCCAAATATTATGTAGACACACATATACATACATATATTGGCAGCATGTAGATATGTAGTATATTGACAAGGACACAAATTTAATAATGATTTTATTTTCTCTTGTTTGTACACTCGTATAGATGATATAATATTTTCATATTTAAAATACAGAGGGCTAAAAATTCTGCTGATTTATCTAGTGTTATATAGTTTTTTTTTTTATATTCATTTTGATTTTTCTTATTTTATAAAAACGTATATAGTAACTCTTATACATACGTAACATATTTATATCAAAGAAAATTTTTGATTTTTTATTCTATACTTTATAAAATCTGTAAAGGATTCGAGCCGATTCATGAGCCGATAAGGATATTAAATAAAATATTTTTCATCTTATTCCGTAAAACATGGTAAAATATAGGTATCTTTTTAAAGTATTTTAGTAATAGGTCACTGATTTTGACTTACATATACACACATATACGACTGTAAAACAAATTCATTAACATTTTCCATTAGTATTTAGGTGTAGTTATTAAAAATATTTTTTTTATTTTTATTTTTAAACACCCTCAAAAACCTACGTATTTAAATTTAAATACATCATTTTAATAATTTTAATAAAATAGACGGTGACATACACACACACACACACACACACACACACACACACACACACACACACACATTTTATGATTTATATAATAAATAACCAAATTTTTTGTTAACACATGAGACATGGTATAAAAATTTATTCATGCATAAATTTAATTTAAAAATTGAAAAAAAAAAAAGAATACAACCGATAATTAATATATGAAACGAAAATTTAAAAATTTTCATCCATTTATACACCGCATGAATTCATGTACAGATATGCCCACAAAAATAAATATTTTATTATTTATGATGACAATAATGTGAAAAAATACCTTTATTAATGAAAAATAATATACATATTTTCATATAAGCGACAACCAAAGATGTATACATATATAAGTTGTAATTTTTTTAAGACAAAAAAAATGTGTTTTTAACTATTCATTGAGTTTTATTGATTCTTAGTCGATTTCATATTTAGTCAATTTACATATAAAATGCATAATAAATGCACAAGTGTCATATCATACCATATACGTGAGTGTCTATATGTCTATATCTGCGGTAATGTGGAAAAATAATTACCAATGTATGTACAGTATTTTTCTGTCAATTAAATATCAAATAAAATATACATATTTTTATTTCAAATGTTTATAGATAGACATGCCTATATGTGCACATATTATTGCGTGTACAAATTAAATGTTTAAATAATGCGCATATAATCGAAATGTCGAACAGATCGACATCAGATCATTATTAAAACCAAATAGAATAGAATAGATATAGTATGTCAATTAATAACAGAGAGAGAGAGAGAGAGAGAGTGATGTATTGCGTCGACTTTTGAAGTTTAAAAATGTTTTGAACAAATTTTATCACTTTTTCTACCAGTATTTTCATTCATAATAAAAATTATTTTCTCTTTATATTTGATCTGCACTACACACAAGACACAACACACCATAAAAAGTGTACAAGAAACAGGAAGAGACAGTAAGTATAGTAGCAACAAGGTTATTGACAACTAACTATAGACTGTAGTATGATAAAAGCTATTGTAACTTGCATTCGCATAATACTATGTAATCGTATTTTCATTTATCAGAAAAATTCATTTTCTCCTTATATGTATGTACTTGTTCCTCGCTATTCACAACAGATCATGAGAAGTGTACAAGAAATAGGAAGAGACACTAAGTAATAGAAATGAAAAATTCATTTTCTTTTTACAATTATTGCTCTGCACTACACACAACACACCATAAGAAGTATACAAGAAAAAGGAAGAGACAGTAGTAGGTATAGTATAGCAATAGCAATGAGGTTATAGTAGCAGTTAAACATAATAGTATACGATATGCGAATACGAGTATGCTCGTAGCACCTTGCATACTATGCACTCGTATTTTGATTCATAAAGAAAATCTATTTTCTTTTTTCATTTACATTTTTTATACCTATTAGTATAGAGAATAAGTTTACATCTTCAGCAGACAGACATATAAATATTGAAAAATGTAGGTACTATATAAATTATATTTGTACAGAAAAGAAAAAAAATGTGATCAACAAAAGATTAAAAAATAAAAGGTGGAAAAATAAATGACAAAAATTAAAGAGGTGATCGCAAAATCAAAGAAAATGCCGACATTATTTTATATATATACCGACACTGAATTTTATATTGATTTTTGTTTTTTCTATATTATTATTCGATATAATCGTACAATATTGAATATCTATGTAAATATATACAAGAATAGTATAATTAATATTAAAATATTCTAAAAACAAAATAGACGGTAGCTAAGCAGTGCAACTTTTACAATATACAGGCATACACACACGAGTATTTGAAATTTGTGTGACTGTGAAGAAGTATAAAGAATGTTTTTTTTTTTTTCATTTTCATTTTCATTTTGTTTTCAAATATTGATACTTAAAACTCCAAAATATGTTGGAGCTAGATCAACATGAATGAGTAATAAAATACAAGAAAAAAAAAATAATAAAGAGCTGAAATAAAACAAATAAAATAAATAGAATGTGATAAGATGAAATATAGACGTGTGTATGTACTCGATACTCGTACGTGTATATAAAGATATATAGAAAATAATTATGTATATATACATTACAATATTCTTCTTTTGTTATGCTAAAATTTTAATAATAAAATATGTTATTATATAGGAAAATAAAATGTGACACCTATATCACTATATCTGTATGGTTATGTAGGCACCTATGCATATAATTCTATCTACGATTTTTGGTTTATTTTATTTTTATTTTAAATTTTTTATAATTAAAAAAATGAAAAAAAAAAAAATAATCATTCAAAAAAATATTAATATTCAATATTACGATCATGGAAATGAATTTAAAGATTATACTATCTCTGTAAAATAGTAAATCGACAAATATTTCTGTTTGATGTGTTCATTTTTATGATGTACTTATTTCAGATTTATAACAACGATTATATTCCATTAATTTTATGTAAAAAAAAAAATATAAGGAGATATTTTGTTTTATCAATTCATAAAATTCCTCTCTATGATGACAGATGTAACAGTTTGTGCAGAGGTACAGTGTACAGATGAGTGAAAAAAAGTATGGTATATATATAGGCAGTAAATAGGCAGTAGCTGTTATATTAGCGAATTTATGAATCCATACATATAATAAACAATTTCAATCAAACATTTATATTTTTATAATTTATTCATTTTTATTTTTATGAATTTTTATTTATATCAACAAAATTATTCTTATAGATTTTGAAAAAAAAATATTTATGTGCCTGCACAATCAAATGTAAGTGTGTATGTATATCGAAAATTTTTAAATTTAATAAAAAAATTTCAAAAATACTAAGTTAAGGAAGAGATTGTATTTATCAATTTATACGTACGAACACATTAAATGGTACATATGGTGGTCGATATGTATCCATATATACATAATATATCTTATAAGTTTTTATAAGTTATTATAAATATTCGAATAGAAATACATACAAATATTTTATTTATCTTATAATCAACAATTAATAAATAGTTACACAAAAAATTATTTAAAATAATTATTATCAGAAAAACTATGTACACACATACTTAATATATTCGTGTTATATAATAAAAATAAATTCAGAAAATAGAAGGACCAGAAAAGAAAAAAGTTAAAATAAAATGAATATGAAAAGACGCCACAATTTTTAGAACATTTTTTTCATAGGAGTTAATATAGAAATATATAAATAAACCTCAATATACAGATATAATGATAATCTAAATAATAAAATAATATTAACAGAATAAAAACAATAAAATTAATTTATATTTATTATTAATTTTAGAAAATATTTTTTCGATTTGAAATATTTATGAAAATAATCCGAATAATTAAAATAATAAAAATATGAATTTTTTTTATTAAGAAGAGTTTAGAGTTTATTTTATTTTAGATTTTAAGTTTTTTTACAACTTATATATTTAATTTAATTAATTTCTTTTTCTTGTCATTATGTGGTGATGGTGATTATTAAATTATGCAATGTACCAGTATTTAAAATGAAAAGAAAAATGTATAGTTTTTGAAATAATAAATTCTAAAAGAACACGCGAAAAAAATTTGTTTTCTTATTCATTTTTATACGACGTAATAATAATTGGATTAAGGTAATAACAATTAAAATGTACATTTTTAAATATATAATGACTAATAATCTGTACATACTTTCGCATACTTCATATAGATAAAGGTACAACGTGTGAAATATTCATGATAATATTCTGCGTACGAACATGGGAATGGGAAATAAAATATTGAATCATTCATATCGGTTAATTCAATTAAAAATTCAAAGAAAATATCTTTAACAGAAATTTGTGTTCAGGACTCAAGTTTCATAGGTTTTTTTGAAATGCTCACATCTCAAATTTTTGAAATGAGTTTTACGTTTTACTTTTCGTGAAGTAAATAGACAATGACATTAGATTTAAACTTTTATGGGAGTTTAATAATTGTAAGGAGGTTAACGTTTAATTTTAAACATAAATATGTATGTGTGGGTACATACAGAATTTTCGTTTTGAATAAAATTTCTTTCTTCATAGAAAATTCAAGAACTATTTAATATTTTTTTGAAAACAGTTATCTTCAAATTTAACAAATAATTAATAACTTTTTATAAGTACAGTGACTTCAAAGTCGATATAATAAAAATTTTTGAACAGAACTATACATAGAAGTTTTATAATTTTTTATAGTTTATCTATAGATAGGTATAAGTAGTTATTGAATATGCAGAAATCAATAAAGAAAGTCCTTAAGGAAATGAAAACAATCGACTGTAAATTAATATGGATGGTAATGTATTCGCATTGTGTTTATACACAAAATTAAGAGTTGAAAAATAAATCTAATTTTTGATTTTAATTCTTTTTTCTACTGCAAAACAGGGGCTTACAAAATATCTGAATAGTATTTTTTGTATTGAATAATCATATAGTGATTGTACCTATATATAAGAGAATGGGCAATGATTTTATTATAATTCAAATTATTATATGCATGTAAACATGTAATATTATAAAAATTTTATTTGATTCTATTATACAATCTAGACAGTATTTTACAGCTACACATACACCATAATACATACTACATAAGTATGTACATATAATATCATTTTAGTATATGGCATACTAAATATAATATTATCGCATGTATTACAATACAATCAATAAAAATGTTTCAAAACATGTCATAACAAATTACATGCTTTCATCGTCATATATTGCGCGTATATTCATAATATGCATGCATGTACGTATAATTTACATATATGTGTATATGCGATACATATCTTTTCATTTCATTTTATCAATTGACACAAAAAAGCAGAAATTCTTTTATTTTTTCTTTCGATGTATGAATAGAAATTTAGAACCCTCACAAATAATATCGTTGCGTATATATATAAACTGTACCAATGTATACATTGACAGAGAATATATACAAATTTCGTGTATACATCCATATTTATGTATCATACAAACATATGTATATACGTATTTTATGCAGTACACAGCATTTTTATCTAGCTTATAATTTGATTACAGGATAAAAGTGAATTCAGTCCACCCACCAACAAAATGGAAAATACAAAAAAATTACAAAAATACAAAAACAATTTTTTTTTACAAAGAATGCTAAAAATTATGCTTCACAGAAACGTAATTCGAATTAGTAATCGTATACATATGCATATGCATTACGTATGTATCTAGCTACATCGCGGTTTCAGACTCTTGAGCGCCCGGTGCATTTCTAAACTTTGTGTCCTCTAGGTTGAAATTATATTTTTACTATTTTATTATTCTCGTACTCGCGTACTACAGTTTAGCATTTTATTTACACAAGAAAATAAGAAAAGAAACTACTATTCACCTATATTTATTTTTACCTCTCTTTCTAAATCTCAAATACTCAAACTCAAGAGTACAATGATGATGTTTGTTTACACATGAAAATATAGGTCAGCACATTTATCGGTTTTTCTTGTTTGCATATACGCAACTAGTTTCAATCTAAAATTCTTCTTCGTACACAGTTAATACAGTGTAGTACATAATATGTGACAGAAAAGAAAGAGAATTATAGAAATAAAAATAGCAAGATACACCAACACGAATAGTAGTTTTTCTTCATTTCTTTTCTTGTTTAACGGTTTAACTTATGTACTACACTATAGTGTAGTAGCTATGTACTTGATCTGTGCAAACAAAGAAAAATCGGTAAATGTGTTGACTTATATTTTCATTTGCAAACATGTTCACTGTTCTCTTGAGTATTTGAGATTTAGAAAGAAAAGTACTTTTATTGTATTGCGACCTCAAGATTTGGCGCCCGGTTTTAGTGAACCATCTCAACCTATGAAAGAACCGCGTATGTCTAGCTGTAGTAGTTAGTTTTGTCCAAATCAAATTAAGAGTACATTGTAATATGCGATGATGATGATGATGATAATTTTTTTCCTCGATTTTTATTTTTGGTTTACGTTTTATTGAAATATATTTGCGAAGACCACAATTCATATAATAAAAGAACGGAATTTCATTGAAAAAAATTAGACGACAAATTAGAAAAATAAAAACACTATGTATATACTATCATCATCTCGTAATAAAAGAAGGTTTTGAATGGAACCTGTTCAAAATTTTGAAATTCGATTAACAAAAATAAGGAATAAAAGGATTTATATTTTAGGAAAAAAGAAAAATCTATAGTCACATTATATGCATATACTAAAGTAAAATATTTAGTTAAAGGGTGAATAATTTTTTATGCAATAATTTCGCTGACATACTAAATAACTCTCATTTTCATATTCATATTTAGATATATGTATTAATACGTATATACACATCTGTATATACCTTATACCAAATGTAGTATATTTAGTGATAAAAATTGAATAAATTTATGAATGAAATTTATGAAATTGTATCCTTTGTTAAAATATATAAGTAATTGAGGGCGATTCATTCGTTAAAATATGCTGCAACTGTACATAAACATATGTATATTCCCTATTGTAACCTGTTATTATTAATTGCTATACAAATAATTTTTTGTGTCCTTTATAAATAAATGTAAGTTTCTACATTAATTAAATACATTTTTCTTTTACAAATTCGAATTGATTTTTATACCTACGGATGCCTACATATTTATTGAATAGATAATGAAGCAATTAATGGACACAATTCTTTTGAAAATTAAAATTTTTGTATACGAGTATGTACTGATATTATGTGCATATAGATCAAGGATTACAAATATTTTATTTTTAAATTATTAGAAGATTTCCACACATACAAAATATAAAATTCTGTTTCATTCCTTAACGGTAATAAACGCATTCCTATTACGTATGGTATGGTATTACGTATTACATACCTACTTATTCTTCTGCACTCATGTCATCACGAGAAAATCAAATGAAAACCAAAGAAAATGAAAAGGGAAAATTCACTTTCTGATTTCCTTACACATATTGACATATACATATACATACACAGGTATATGTACATATGTACATACATACATATCACCATCAAACACCCCATGATGACTTCAAATATCAAAGACCATGTAATGTTAACGTGTAAAATTCATGGGAATATATCATTTTTCTTCTTTATCTTCTTGTTCTTATTTGAATTTAAGTTAAATTTCAATTGATCTTTTATATTATAATGATAACAATCAAATTATACCACAATAAAAGATCGAAAATACATATCTAAAAATGTACATAAGTATGTAATGTAATATAAAAAGACAGTGCATTACAAAAAAAAAAAAAAATGTGTAATTAAGGATTAAGGAACGTGTGCCAGTTGTAAATATTTACTGAAGTGAAAAAGCAGGATGTATTTTATGAAGGCGAATATAATATCGATACATTATTATATTATTAGTGATGTGTTAAAATCATCCTGAATATATGAGAACTACTACACACATACGTAAATATGTATATACGTTTGTATACGTCTCAATATATAGTGAAGTGGTATGAAATCAATTAATAGAATAGTTAAAAATCTATAGCCGAAGGATATATTTAAGTTCTATTATAAGAATTATTTTGAAAAGAATTACACGTGCAATCAAATACGGTCATTATGTATTCGATATAGTATCACAATAGGTATATATATATGTACTCATATGCATTCCAATAATGTAGTAAGTCAAGTGTTTAAAATTCAAATATTTATTCAGTATTTCGGTAAACAAAAATCATCTATAGGGTAAGGTAATTCTTCAGTTTTTATGATGTTACACGACATACAAAGTGGACTGGAGAGAGATTAGATTTTTCGTGTTCTGAATTTGAATTGAAATTCATTGGAAATTTCTTCTTATATACATAGAACGAATAATTAACGTTCTGAGATGATTTCTTCACAACATCTTATGCTACTTCTAAATTTGTATTTACATTTTTTTTTGTTTCGAAAATTCGGAAGTTAAATAAAAGTTTAAGATTTTTATTTTTCAAATTTCATTATAACTTAAATTAATAATTAAAAGACTATATACTTGAAAAGATAAAAATTAAAGTGTTATACATATGTATATTATATACACGTATGCATATAGATAAATAATATATTTCTCATTTTACATATTATGTGTGTAAATGTAGATATACATCATTGATCCAAACAAACCGCTTTCATGTATTATATCTTGTATAATGTAATGTGTAGTGATAGTCAGATCAAAATAAATCGAGATCAATCAATCATCGCTTTAAGTGAGAAAAGAATTTTTCGAAGATTGATCATTGAGCCCACACGCGCATTAAAATATCATTATACATACATATATATGTAATCGCATACATAAACTTGGATATTCGAGTATGTACATATGTATACATATATCCAAATTATATTTTTATATAATTATACAAATCGATATGGGTTTGTGTATGAAGAAAAAAAAAATCATATGCTCTTCTTCTGGGTGATGATTTATTATATGAATGCGGTTCGAATCAAATGCATTAGAATGAAGGAAGACTTTAAAAAAATTATAATGAAATGAAAATAATAATAAGAAAAATGTTCGATCTTTATTATAAATTACAAGGTAAGAGAAAAAAAGAGATAAAAAATTTTGAAAACTTTAAAAAAAAAATGACTAAAAATTTTTGAAAAAAAGAACTTAAGGAAAATAATGCACGAGCGTATTACTACATGTGCATACTCGTATATCAGTTTATATGAATGTAGCTTATACTTTGCGCGCATATGTAATGATATTAAAATTATAATTTTGTGGTATATAGGTACGAGTATATATATTTATTGAATTGATCGACTCTGTTAAATATTTTCCTTATTTTATTATTTTGGTCGTTTTGTTTCGTTTTGTTTATAGATATGAAAAATTTTATTTATTTACTTTTGTATATACTCTTAAGAAACACAATTTTATTTTTTTTTTTTTTTATTTTAACTTTAACTCTTTAATAACCTTTTGTATAATATTTTGAATTGATCTTTGCATGTCATAAAAGATCGGTGATACTACGTACATATATATATGATTGTGATCATCATGTTTTTGTATACTTGTAACTTTTTAATATGCTTTCTTCACAATCTCCATTTATCTCATCTCATCAATGTTTCTGCTCTCTTATATATAAAAATATTCTTTACATTTATTACAAATTCACGATCATTTCAGTTACATACTGAGATCTAAAGAATTTTTTAATGAATACCGACATACATACGAGTAACGATTATATATGTACATACGCATAGGTATTTTAATTTCGAATAATATTAATTCGAAATGATAATGGAAAACTTCAAAATATATATTGAATATCTTTGACTATACATATATATATTATAGAAT
Source organism: Villa cingulata (assembly GCA_951394055.1). Classification (NCBI taxonomy): domain Eukaryota; kingdom Metazoa; phylum Arthropoda; class Insecta; order Diptera; family Bombyliidae; genus Villa; species Villa cingulata. The sequence continues at coordinate 35,393,663 of OX596021.1, read as the reverse complement.
GTGTATTATATGTGCATTTGCGAGCGGTATGTGTGTAATATCAAAAATGAATATGAATAATAAATATTTTTTTCAATAAATTGATGTTCTTTTCATTGATCAAAAATATAAAGAACTATGTATGTACACAAAATAGTAGATACATATATGAATATTAAAATGCAAATATTTCTTTTTCTTAATATTGAAAATACATTCATACGTTTAGATATGATAATAAATAGAAGAAGATATTTGGTTAATCTTTTAAATGAAAATAGTATTTAAAAAATTTTATATGAAATTACAAAAATTCTATACTTTTATTTTCATACTCCTTAAATTTATAAGACTTTGCCAATAATAGAATTATTTCATGGTAATAATTTGTATAAAACAAATTAGAAAAAATATTGTCTGCATCATTTTACATGCATTCTGCATATATGTAAGTATTTCATTTAAGAAATATAAAAAAATAGTCAATTAAATTTTCGTATTCATTTTCATGCCATTTTAATCTATGAAATCAGAAATTTATGCATTATTTATTTTTTATTTTTTTTTCAATTTATGTGCAAGTTGAAGTTACATTATTTATTTAACGTTATATGCGCAGTTGATCGAAGTTTTGTTTAGTTTAAATTACTCAAAATCAATGAAAATTTACATAAATAAAATCTTATTTTTAATATGTTTTTTTTTTTTAAATGTGTAATAATATTTATAGTGTTTACAAACTTGAATGTAATTAGTAGCAAAAAATTAAAAGCACGTATTATGGATGGTTCTAATGCAGCCAACGGAGAATTTCCATGGTATACTTTAATATTGGCAAAAGCCGATGATGGTTATAGTATATGCGGAGGATCAATTATTTCAAAGAAATGGATACTTACTGCTGCACATTGTGTAGAAAAGTAAAACAAAAAAAATTAAAATAATAAATTTAATTTTCGAAGATTTTTTTTAATATTAATTCGTTTTTTTGTTATGGCTTTTTTTTTTGTTTCATTTTTATGTGTAGTATACAAATTGAAAAAATTGATAAATTTTAGCGTAGAATCCGTTATCATAAAAATGGGTTCAATTTATAAAAGTAAAATGACAGAAAGTAGAGATTCTAAAAAATTTTATTTTCATCCGAAATATAATTTAATCCAGGATTTTGATATAGCATTGATAAAAGTTAATAATCCTATAAGGTATACAAGTACAATAAAACCAATTAAATTGGCAAAATCTACAATGACTGAGAAATATTTAGAAGGAAAAGTATGCAAAATATGTGGATTTGGAAATTATTTACGAAATAAAAAAGATATTCCAGACTTTTCATTGCCAAATCAATTAAAATACTCAAATGTTCGAGTTATACCAGTAAAAAAATGTGTTTTAGAATATGGATTTTATGAAGAGAGTAGTCATAAAACTGGAATTTGTGCTAGAGAAATAGAAAAAAATCATAATGTTTGTCTTGGTGATTCTGGTGGTGGTCTTGTTTACTATGAAAATAGTACACCATATATTGTTGGTATCGTATCATTTGGAGTAAAAAATTGTACAGGAACACCGACTGCATATCAATCAGTTCAAATAAATCTGAAATGGATACATAAAATAAGTGGTGTTTAAATTGAAAACTAAAAAAAATTTTCATATATTTAAAAAATATTTGAAATTGAAAAAAAAAAAAATAAATAAATTTCCTAAAAAAAAAAAACGGAAATTAGTGTAGAAATAAAAATCGAAATGTAAATGAAAAATTATGCATTTTTCATTCATTATGTACCCTAATTAAACAGCATTTTCAAATAATGTAATTCACCAAATCAACAATTTATTATAATTTTGTCACAACCATAACATTTATACATATACAAAACATAAATAATTTAGATAATTATACATATATATATGTGCTTAGAATATTTTAAAGGTACGTCTATTGCTGTAATTTTTTCACATTTATAATACAGTTAATATTCAAGAATATTTCACTATGGTTCGCATCTATAAAATACTATTTATTCAATTTTTCATTTTCAATAACTTCATTCTGATTAGATCTGAATCTGACAATGGCATTGATTCAAGAATCATTAATGGAGATATTGCAGGTGAAAAACAATTTCCCTGGCATGTGTATATAGAAATTCCAGATAAAAAGGATATTCTTGTTTGTGGAGGAACAATAATTTCACCAGAATGGATTTTAACTGCTGCTCATTGTATACGAAAGTAGGTACAAATTGAGTATACTATTTTTTCAAAAAAAAAACTTTGATTTTATTATTCCATATAGACCGACCGAAGTTACATTAAAATTTGGTTTGTTAGCTGAGGCAGTAAGACCAAAAGAAATAAGAAAAACAAAACATTACTTTCATCATCCGAAAAATTTCAAACATCTTCAACATGCAAATTACGATATTTCATTGATCAAATTGAATAATCCAATACAGTACACAGATTATATACAGCCAGTAAAATTAGCCAAAAGATCAATGACATATGAAAAATTGGTGGGCAAAACATGTTCAGTTTGTGGATTTGGAAGATACACATTAAAAAGTAAATTATTATATATACTTTTTGATTCTATTTAATTACAGTTTTTTTTTGTGGAAAATTATATTTAATCATTATTCAATAATTAAAATTTTTTTAAATATACAGATAATGATTGTTCAGATGTTTTACGTTTCGCGGAAGTGGTCATTGTGAAACTTAACACTTGCAAACAAGTATTGCCTGATGCAAAAACAACAACTACGAATTTTATTTGTGCTAAATCTACGAAATCCAAAGATAGTATATGTACTGGTGACTCAGGAGGCGGTTTGATATATAAGGAAGATGGTGTAAATTATATTGTTGGAGTTATATCTTTTGGAGATAAAGCCTGTAAGGATAATCGTGAAATTTATCAATCGGTTAATAAAAATCTTAGTTGGATTTCGAAACAAACTGGAATTAAAATAGAAAAATGATATTCCGTCTGTAAGAAGAATATGAAAACTATAGTACACTTTAATGTAGAAATAAAAATCGATATCGAAAAATAAATTATGCTTGTATCAATCATTATACCAATTGTACCCTAATGAGCTACCTTAATTATTGTGCACCAAACAAACAATTCATTAAAATTTAGTCACGATCTACATAACATTTACTGATAAAGAAAATTAAATTATGGAAAAATGTAAACGTAATTATTATGTTCTTGTATTGAACATTTTTAATAATAATATATAATATTTTGTACACTTCATTTTTTTATCAATTTTATCGTAAACTTTGTAAAATATTTGTTATGTTCCATAAAATATTACTATTTGTTTTTCTGAGTAACAGTTATAAGGAGGTAGTTTATTCAGCAGTTCCGGAAGCTGCTAGAATCATAAGTGGAGATATTGCAGAAGAGGGACAATTCCCCTGGTATGTTTTTGTGGTATCTGAATATACTGATTTTGAAGATCAATGTGGAGGAACATTAATTTCACCTAACTGGGTATTAACTGCAGCTCATTGCTTGTCAGAGTTAAGTTCTAAAAGCAAAACGTGAATATTTTCATTTCGGTAAATTGAATTTTAATTATTTTTCTAAACAGTCCAGGTCCAGAGTCAGTTACATTAGAATTTGGTAAACGTGTTAGATCAGTGGCAGCAGAAGCAACAAGAACAACTGAAACATATTTCAATCATCCGAAATTTGCAAATTACTCGAAATTAAAAAATTATGATATTTCTGTGATAAAGTTCGATGAAGCAGTCGAGTATTCAGATTTCATTAAAGCAGCCACTTTACCAACACGATCAATGATATATAGAGAGATGGTAGATAAAATTTGCATAATTTGCGGTTTCGGATTTTACGATAAAGACAGTATGTATATGTTTATTAAATTTCATATGTATATATAGCTATGATGAAAAATATTTTTAAATATTTATTTAAAAAACAGTTAAGGATGGTTCACAGTTTTTACGTTTTAGTGAAGTGAAAGTTATAACGCGTACTGATTGTATGAAAATATTTACATTCTATTATCCAGCTGAATATTACTGGTGTGCCAGTAGAATAAATCCTGATCAAAATGTATGTATTGGAGATTCTGGTGGTGGATTGATATATACAAAGGATGATATAAATTATGTAATTGGAGTTCTTTCTTATGGTAGCAAGAAATGTGACAAATCTGCTGCAGTTTATCAATCAGTTCAACAACATCTTTCTTGGATACATGAACAAACTGAAATTGAAATTTTTGATGGAGAATAAGTAGAATCTATTTTTAAATTACCAAAAATTATTTGTGAAATTCCATCAATAATTGTAAATTGAAATTTAATTATGTTCAAACAAATAAAAAATATTAATTTCACATAAAAAATTCAAAAAAAAAAATAGTTTTTTTTTTTAACTTCAATTTTTAATATTTTTCATTTGCAAATAACAAAACATATAGGAAATTTCAGGAATTAAGTAAATATATGATATTTACAGTCCAAATTTTTTTTGTACATATAAAAGTAGATTTTTGATCAATTCATCAAAAACAATATCTTTTTATGTACTGGAAAACTGGAGACTGTAGAGCGATTTAATATGTGAGGAAGATGGTGTAAATTATATTGTTGAAGTTGTATCTTTTGGAGACAAATCCTGCAAGGATATTCGTAAGATTTATTAATCGTTTAATAAAATTTTTACTTGGATTTCGAAACAAATTAGAATAAAAATTGTTATACTCGTATCCGTATGTAGAAATAAAAATCGATATCGAAAAATAAATTATGCTTGTATCAATCATTATACCAATTGTACCCTAATGAGCTACCTTAATTATTGTGCACCAAACTAACAATTCATTAAAATTTAGTCACTATCTACATAACATTTACTGATAAAGAAAATTAAATTATGGAAAAATGTAAACGTAATTATTATTCTCGTACTCTGAATTTTTGTTGATAATGTATTGTGCACTTCATTTTACTACATTAATACACTCGTAAACTTTGTAAAATATTTGTTATGTTCCATAAAATATTACTATTTGTTTTTTTGAGTGACAGTTATAAGGAGGTAGTTTATTGAATGTTTACAACTTAAAATGTCAATCGAAAGTGGCTGAAAATCAAATCAATTGAAATAATACGAATATTGGAACTTAAATTGAAATTTAATAAGGAAACTGAAAAAAAATTTTTTTCGGTGTTCCGATACATACTCGTACATGCTTCGTTCTTTTTTTATGTTTTCAATTCAGTTTAAATCGATGTTTACAATTAAAAAATGAAATTGAAGTCTTTAGTTAATTCTGCGAAAATATTTACTCATACTTATGTACATATTGTGTATACGTTATACTAATACATATGTATGCATGTGAATTAATCTTATTGTTTTATTTTACACTTTATATTTATGCATTTATATACACGAATAGATAAAATTTATGTTATCATATTATTTTCGACATAAAAATGCTCCCGGAAATATAAATCTCGATATATGTCAAAAAAAAAAAAATTTTTTTTTATAATTTAAATAATAACTGAATACTGAAATCGATAACTTTTAAATTTAAAATCGAAAACATCGCAATAAGAAAAGCAAAACAAAACAATCTAAATCAAATATTAACAAAAAGGATAAGAAAAACAATTTTCTTCTTGCAATATATACAAATCACTTAATTGATTGTTCAAATATTATACAAAAGTTATATTATATATGATTATATAATTTCATTTCATTTTTGTTTTTCTAAATGTAACATAATGTACGAGTACATATATATGTATGTATGAATGTATAGATGAATTAATAGCTTCATATACAATGTTTGCTGAATGATTGAACGTTAATAATATCTCTATATAAACGTACCGATACCTTCTTATCTTCATTCATAGCTATACGTATATATATGAGTATATTTTCTAAATGTATCATTTACAAGAAAGAAAAAAATATCTATATATATACATATACATATATACATATTAACTTAAACAAAATTATCTACTTATAGCCTTTAGGTAATGTTTGGGCGTATTTATTACAGCTTCTGAAAAAATCATTATTTTTCATCATCATATATTTTTGTATTATGTGTGTATGCTCTTAAATAATATAATATTTATATTGTATACATTAATATACAAAACAAAATATACATACATATGGTATGTATATAAATAACTATGTATACGCATATACACTTAGCTTGAATATTAAAATTCTTGTATCTGAATCTTAAGTACGCGAGTATATGGATATTGATTTTTTATATGTACATATTGTATATATATGAATTATTGGCAAAAACAAAAGAGGAAAAATTTTGAAATACATATATAGATTATAAGCAATGGTACTATAGGTAAATATACGATATACGATATTATATGCAATAATAAAAATTAAATAAATCAAACAAAAAACCACAAGAAAAACGCCTTTTATAACAGATTGAACCAATTTGAATGAAAATTTATTATCAATATTTCTTTGTATTAGTTCTGATCTGTATTTATATAGATATACGAGTGTATAAATATACATATTCGTAAATAATATATAATAATAATTTCAAATATTATATCTTTATAGATACATGCATGTTATGTTGCATATAAAAATTGAAGATGGTCAAATGTTTAAAACGTCTTTATAACTTTTACATGGTATATTATACAAAAAATTATACGAGTATAAGAGTCACAAAACAGTAACAAAATATTCGCGAATGTAAATCATAAAAAATATACATACTCGTATCGATATGAAATTGAATCGATTTTCATTTGAAAAACAGCCCCAAAAAACTAATCATAAATTAATGAGATTTTTTGATTGGTTTTCATTTCATTTCACTTGCGTATTTATTGTTATTATTATTATTATTATTTTTACATTTTTTTTTTATTTTCTTGATTATTTGCAGTTAAAATTCTTTGGTAGTATATTTTTTTATTTTTACTTTTATTATTTTGATTTAAAAGATGTATCGTATACAAGATATACGAGTATAAAATGTATCGAGTACAATATAGATACTTCAGATATCGAAATGGATGGAAATTAAATGAAATTTCTTTTTGCCAAAAGATTTTATAAATAAATTTTTAAATAAAAATACATATAAATACTATCTACACACATTATGTAGATATACAAAGTAAATTATAGATGGTTTTTGTGTAGGGTGAATATTCTGAAACTTTAGGTTTTCAATATTTTTTCACATAAATCTGTAGTCTGTAGTACAACTCGTACTAACAAAGCGTGATGTGTAAAATACAGCTCGTAATATCGTAGGCGTAGCGTATACTACAGATGCGCTGTTGTTACAGTCAATGACCTCCACTGCTTCAGCACAGTAAGGAGAAAGAGAAAGTATAAAATGTTGTTTGTTGATTTTTCGTGTTTGTTTGTCATTTACACTATTCGTATTGTACTCAGAGAGAAAACCAGCTTTTTCTGAAGAAAGAAAATACGAGCAAACATGATGTGTATACTATAGTTGTACTATAGTACCTACATATATAGATTTTACGATATACTATTTTCAGAAATCGAAGTCAGTATTGTGCTTATGGAAAAAGTTACCCGATGAGTTTCTGATAACTTCACATATAATATTTTGTAGGAAATTCTGAATAATATATCTCTGTCTTGATTGAAATTGAGATCTGATCACCCCACACACGAGTCAGATTTATACAAACGCAATGTGAAAGAATATAGAAAAGCATGCCTATCTTGCCTGTACTGACTTCAATTTCTGAAAATAGTATAGTTATATGCTCATATATAATTTCACATTTTTATATTATTTTTTTGTTTTGTATATTTTCAAGTTTTTCACTTCTTTTCATTTTTAATTATACGTTAATTATTAATAATTATATATAAATTATATTAATTATTCTTTTCATTCTTTTATTTATTTTAATTTTTGAAGAATTTGTGTTATCTCAATAACAGTTAGAAATAAAGACCTCATTTTTACATTAAAAATTTGTATTGACCAAAGGTATTTTTTAATGGAAACACATAATTTTTATTTACCGTTATTACTAAAATTTTTAAAAAATTATAAGTGAGTTTATAAATACAGTCACATCAGCAGTGTACAAGTTATAAATAAGTAGTATATAAAAATATATTTCTATTCATTATAAAAACTAAATTTTGATTTTGTTTTTAATTTTAAAAATGATTTTTTTACATCTTGTTTATTAATTTAAAAAATTAAAAAAAAATATTGTTATTTGCATCTTATATCATATACTATATGCAAGTATAAGTATATCTATATATGCAACAATATAATAATAGATAATAAATTTAATAAAAATCAAACTAAAACATATCATAAATATTCAAATATATAATATGTAAAAAAAAATTTGTGTATCTGTATAATAATAACAAATAACATTTAAATCCATAATTCATTTAAATGTCAACTTAACACCCTCATATGTGAATTATGTTAAATTTTCGATAACATGAAATAAATAAAATTTTAAGTTAAATAATTTTTATAATGTTAACCGCTTCTTTAAACATGCACATACTATACTCTACACTTTATACTCATATCCTCGCGTATATTAGTGTATATACGAGTATACATACATATATAGTGTATGCATTTTTTTTTTTTTAAATAAAACTATAATATATACCTGCTGTGAATCTTATTAGTGCAATATTACTTTATCGTATCATATATTTTCATTTATTTCTTTCACATTTTTTATTTATTTATTTATTTTTTATTTTTTTCAAATATAATTTTTCATATTTTATTCATGTATATAGTATTTGTAGAAGTTGTATATAGCTAGTGATCGCAATATAATAATATTTTGTAATGTGCACTGTGTTATGTGTGTTATGTAGCTAATACAAAAACATCAAAAGGTGCATATTAGAGGTAAATAAAATAAAATAAAACAAAAAAAAAATGAAATACAGTCAAATTCCTCTAACTCGAATCGTCAACTGCCATCAAAATTACTTCGAGTTAAAGGGATTTTAGAAGAATTTTGAGTTAGAGGAAGTTGTTTCACAACAGATTCATTTCAAAAATAAACTGAAATTGATTCTTTATTGTAGTTTACGCATACTATACACAAGTAAAATAAAAGTAAACATGAATGATCATGTTTTGCATTACAGAATTCGCAAACAAACAGATATTGATTCTTCATTGTAATTTTTGCATATTGTATATACACAAGCCAAACAAAAGTGAACATGAATAATCATTTTTTGCATCATAGAACAAGTGTTAAGCTAACCAGAAATAAATGTATCCAAATATGTATGTATGTATAGAAATTTAAAGCACTGTTTCATGTTTAAATTCGAGTTAAGGGAATTTAAAGATCGACAAAAACTTGACAAAAATGTTGAGTTAGAGGAATATTTGACTTAGAGGAATTTCGACTTAGAGGATGATTTAACTATGAAAATTTCAAGGGAACGCAAAAAAATGTCTGTAAAATTCGAGATAGAGGAAAATTCGAGTTACAGGAATTTCGACTTAGAGGAATTTGACTGTACATAATAATAAATTAAAATAAATCTTTAAATGTGTTTATTCGTGACGACAGAATATAATATGATTTTATATGCTATATGTAGTATTTTTTTTATACAAATTTTTTATATTACATAAATCGCACAAGATCTTTTGAAAAATTTGTATATGAGCTAGTAAATTATATCGGATCCATACATATTTATTTTGACTTAAAAAAAAAAAAAATTGAAAAAAATTAATAATAAAAATGAAAATGAGTATAGTGAATATAAGAAAAAAAAAAAAATTGTTCATTCATTATATAACATAATCCTTAAAATAATCCTGTTTATACAAAATTACAGTTTTATTTGGAATATTTTCTTTTTAAAATGTTTTTAAAACGTTTTTTTTTATTTTTTATTTATTTATTTTTTTTTTTTTTTGAATTAAATGTTAAGTAAACCTTTTATCATTTTTCATGTCATTCTCATTTTCAACAGCATTTTATCACATAAATATTTGAATTATTTTAAAAATGAAGAAATATTTATGTATGTACATATATGTACTTCTGAAAACGTTATAATATGTATGTAGATTACTACAATACATAAATGTATGTGGTATTGATAGTATATGATATATGTATGTATTTGCATATCCAAAGATATGGATATTCGCAAACAATAAACCATAATTTCATTTTCACTTCAATAAAGTGGAAAATTTTCAGTATATCTTCTCGTATATGAGTGAGATATTACATATGAACACGAGATGACATATACATATGTATTGTGTTTGATATTTGTGTATGAAAATTTTATTCAAATTTTACATTCATTCATTCATATGTAATGGAAAAATTATGATTATTATACTTTATTGTGTACATACATATATATTTATATGATTCTTTATTTAATATGTATACAACATATTATATATAGATACTCGTATGCAGATGTATTATTATATATATTTTTACTATACCTATTTTAAATGTTTAATGAAAGTTTTCATTTTATTTCATTGATACTAGATCGGTTCATTGAATTTCAATAAATTTTATGATATATCATCTAGTATTATAGGTATAATAATGTATGTAGATTTTCCACACTATACACACGAGATGATTATCAGTATGTTTATTTTATTATTTTGATATGATAATCGTATATAGTAGCTAGTTGAATATTATAAATTCATATTAAATTCAGGTATATACATATACATACGTTACTTTATTAAATATATATGGCAAATTATTATTTTGAAATTATTTTGTAAATTTATTTAATGTTTTTTTGTATAAAATTTAAATTAAAATTAATAACAGATTTTAAAAATAATTTAGAATTTTTATTTTGTTGAATTGAAGTAAATAATACACGCAGTGTATTCTACGTATATGTGCAATGTTTAAATTTTCTAATCAATTACATGAATGTTTTTCTAAAAAAAAAATTGTTCAATTAAATTTTGTTTCTATATTATTAATAACATTGGGAATGATTATTCTCTCTATACTCGTATTTTGTATTTTATCGTTAATTGAAAATAAATTTACTTTAACTTAAATTTTAATAAATTGCACATGTTCTATTATTATGTATATAACGATAGGTAATTTATTTATTTTCCTTTTCTATATTTTCATGAAATATATTTTTTTTCCCATTGAGAAAAAAAAAAGAAGAGAGACGACAACACATACATACACATAGCATAATATAATGATAAAAGATAAAAGACGCTTCTTGTGAACATGACCTAATATAATTGATTACATGCCCTATTATTACAGATTTATTAGAGACACGCGTTTATTTTTGGAAAAAAAAAATCATTGAATTGTATAAAGGAAACTATGTATTTTTTTTTTTTTTTAGTAAAAACGTGAATTAAATATAGAACAAAAATATGACTATATACTGCGTGTATACCAATGATACACTCGTACGTATACGCTCATTATCCTATATGCATTAAGTTGCAGATTAGATAGAATTTTCGAATTAAAGCAAAAATCATTGAATAATTTCTGTAACAAATAAAAGAGTTCACTTTCTATTTATTTTGATGTAAAAAAAAGGACACTACGTGCTACATGTATGAAATACATTCGCAGGATAAATTGATCGACTTTCATATACTTATACTTAGCTCATTTAAAGGTGTCTTTTGGCTGTAATTCAATTTCCTGTATTTTCGAATATGCCTAAATATACATTATGTATATAGGTGTGATTTTTATATGAATTCATTTTATAAAATGAATAAAATATACCCATCAGTACATCAATATTCAAATATTTAATTGATACCTATAAGGATAATGTAAAAATTCGAATTAAATTTTCGAAAATTATTCTTCGAAATTATAATGTAGTTAACTTTTACAATTCATTCTGTTATTTTTGTTTACAAAATAAAAAACAAAACAACAAATAATTGTCCTTATAAAAGATAACTATATACATACATATTTTGAAATGAATAAATGAATTCTTATTTCAACAAAATAAAAAATGAAGCGCATGTCCTGAAAATATTATAGCGCATTTAAAACGTCATTGAAATATGAAAAATTCTATTTGATTTTATTATATTCTGTATATACATACGTAGAAGACAAGTATATTTTAAAACTTATTACAAATAAATAGAAAGAAAAAATAAATTTTCAAATAGGTAAATAAAATCGATTATTTTAAATTGTGTCTAATGTGATCTATTTAAAAGAAAAAATTTTTTATCAATTTTCCTTAAAATTTTCACACTTTTTAAAAAAAGAAAAAAAAAAGCAAAAACTTATAACACAAAATACATAAATAAATTTAAAAACAATAAAATGCAAAATCCGAGGGCAATCATAGAATGGATATGGTCAATAATTACAGCACCAATATCACCAAAAAATTTACGAATATCAGCTATATTGATTGCTATTTATCAAGTTGTAAGTAAATAAGTAATCTCGCATTATTTTTTCATATTTTCCCTAAAAAGGATATTTATTATAATTTATAATTATTTTTATTTTATTTTATTTTTGTCAAAAATGTTTACGCTAAAAATCCTACATAATATATATATATACGAATACAGTTAATAGCTCATATAGTTCTGTTCATTATGTTACTTGGGCTAGCACATGCTGAACAAATGAAAACAATGCTAGAAATTGATATTGCTGATCAAAAAGAATACGAATTCTATGAATTATCAAATTCAAATAATCAAATACGTTTAAAAACGGCATCAGATTTAGTTTGTGTTACAGAATTTATATTGTATATTTGTACTGGTATTTCATGCGTATATTTATTCAGTTGCTTGGGATTATTTGTTGGAGTTTTTAAAAATCGTTCAGAATTAATGCTTCCATGGTTAATAGTCGACATGATCGGTATTATACTTGTATTAATATTAATGATATGGACACAAAATCGTAATTTTATATATTTAATTGGAGGTCGAACACAATACTGTAAGTTTGCATAACGGATTATCAAAATTACATAAATGTACCTTAAAACATTTTTTTTCTAAAACAAAAAAAAAAAAAATAAATTCTTCAAATTATAGGGATGCTCTGTATTGGTTTCACTTTATTCGATGTAATGATTTGGTATGTAATTCATGCATATTATTTGAGTTTACGTCAAATGAAAAAATTAACAGAAATAGCAACGGTTGCAATACCATGTCCACCACCAGGAATGGTAAAAAACAAAAAAAAAAAAAAAAATTAAATTTTATAAATTTAAAAATGGTAAATAATGTATATATGCATTTTTATTTTTTCGTCATTTTTTTTTTTTAGATACCATTTCATTTTCGTAAAGAGAATATGTACCTTGGTAACGGTGGTTATAAGCATATATTAACAGACGCTGATCCGAATGAAAAAATTTAAAAAAAAAAATATTTTATATGATATAAAATAGAAAATAAATTTATATTATATGTATATACACATGCAGTATATAAATGCATGTATGTATGTATATACATATATAATGTACAATAATATAATATGTATATAAAAGAAGCGATAAATATTTAAAAAATTTAAATAATATACAAAAGAAAAAGTTAATTACATATTATTATTCAAAGTGATATACGATTTTAAAATCAAATGAACAAATTTGATAAAATAAAATAAAATTTAATTATTCTTCTAATTAATTTTAAATTAAAATTATAAAATATTATAGTTTAACAACAATAATATTATTTTCATTAAATCTGTTTCTGTTTTTTTTTTTTTTGGTCTTTGATATAATATATTATGATATATTAAAATCTCAAGATACATATATGTATGTACATTACTTACTATAGTACCTACACTTGTAAAGAGAACAATAGCGTCTCTACTCTTATTACAATAAATTATAATAATAAAGAAGAACAAAAAAAACGGAACAAAGAAAAAAAAATTAATTTTATGTATAACTAAAAATTACAAATATTATACACACATTCATTTATATACATATGTATACATACATAAATAATTATCTTGTATAACAATGTAGAAAAAATCGTTATAATATTTACATACATTACCATACCCCATCCCATTTGTGCATAGATACAATCCGTTTCATAATTATTGAAGAATGAAATTCGCATTTAATCATACAATTATAATATATATAACATAACACAGTAATCTTTAGAGAATGGCTTCTTTTCTAGCTTTAATTTTCAAAAATATATACATAATACAAAGTTACATATACAACATTATAAATATTTGAAATTAAAAAAAAAATTTATAATACAAACTGTTTTCTTCTGCGATATAATAAAAATAATGTATGAAAAGTACTTATATATGAAATGAAAATAATAAAATATTAATGTAATAATGTAATGTGATATAGAAAAACATAAAAAAATGAAAAAAAATTGTATGTATAATTGAAATTTTATTAAAAAAAATAAATAAATAAATAAATTTAATCAAAAAATAACTGTAAAGAAATGTAGTATAGCATACCGTACATTTATTTCGAATTTTAATGAAAAATTGTTCGGAATTTTTATAATTTAGCACTGCAAATAATATTTATATTCAAGAGTATTAAATTGAGTTCTATTGGTTCTATAAGAATAACGACAATCATGAACGTAGCCTTATTATTATTTTTTTCAAATAATTGTAGTCTGTAACCTTGACACCTTACCCCAATTCGTTTAATTTCAAAATAATCAAAATATTGTTTGATCGAATTTATTTATTTATTTTTTTTTTGTTTATTTCGTTTGAAAGATTCGACAATCAATTACAACCAATCTGTTTTTTAATTAACCATTTTAATTCTGCTTGTACAACGTTTCTGTACTTTTGAAGAGTAGTGGTATATTTATATATATATATTTTTTTAAAAAAATTCATTAAAAATGTTTGCAAAACAAGAATTTAAATGGCCAAGTGAAAGAATTTGTCAAGGTGGTCTGTTTCATCCAACAAAAGTTAAATACAGTAAAGAGACCAATGATTTAATAAAACGTAAGATAAAAATGTTCCGATTTCTAGTGCATCTATTCTATTATTCACGTCACAATCATTTATTAATTATTTTTACATTTTTTTCAGTTTTAATGGAAGAAGCTAAATTATCTATGCTTTTAAGAAAGAAAATCAATTATCATTTACGTAATGGTGAATCATTACCATCTACAGGATTTGTGTCGAAATGTAAAAATCAGAATCGAGATTCGAATATCGATTATGAAATGAAATTTCGTTCAAGTTTAGCACGTCGACGAAGTTATGATCAAATTAAAGATAGTGGAGCATTTGATATAATCAAGTATGTTGCAAATGTTGAACATAATTCTTTAGTTACATTTCAATCTATCAATTTATGTCTTAGATATCATCCGCTGCCAAGTTTACGAGAACCAAACGATTTAGCAAAATTGAAATTACAAGAAAAAATGAGCGGATTAAAAGTATATTCGGAAGAAAGTAAAATTAGAATTAAACCCAAGAAAAATAATGAAATTAAGTTGGATATGAATGAACAAATCGATGAATGTAAGTTAAAATTACATTTTCTTTTATGCAAATTCAATTCAGTTTCAATTTATTAATGATCTGTATCAATGTTCTATAGTGCTACAGGAAATCTTTGAAAGAACTGAATGGTTAAATGAAATGGAAGAATTGGGTGAAGGTAAAAAATATCGAGATATGATTAAATTTCAAATTCAAGAGAGGCTCAGACAAATCAAAATTTTGGAGAAGAAAAAAGAATCATCATCGGCGGAAAATTTTGAAAGGATTCATCTGTGAAAATATGATTTAAACTTTCCAAATTTGCTTATTGAACATTTTATTCCTTCTTTAGAGGTCTGTTTCTTTAGATTGTGATCTTGAATTTCTCGAGCCGAATCACATTGTATTATTAATTAAATCCTTTCCTATGTCGTCATTCTTTTAATTATTTTTAAAGTCTTGATTGAATATTTTCAAAAGCAGAAATTTATTATGTTCATAATGAAGTTTCATATCTTTTTTTTTTCAATTAAGTTTCTACATTTAATGGGATAACACAGTCAAATCTCACATACATGTACATAATAATTTATGTGTTAGCTTGTATTATAATATATTTAAAATTTAAATACATATGTATGTTTTTGTATTTTCTTTTAATCTTAAATACCGCAACCATTATGAATGATTAAGAAGAAGTAATGAAATAAATTAAATTAAAAACTAGTTGAAAAACATAATAAAGACAGAAATGAATAATTTCAATTAATTTCACTAACAAGCTGGCATATGACGTACAAAATCACCAGCAGGTTGGGCAAATTTATTTCGTAACAGATACGATCCTATTACTTCGGCGACTTCATGTGGTCGATCTTCATGGACTGCATGCCCACATCTTGCTAGAACTTGCATTTGAAATTTTCCTATTCAAAATTGAAATTATTTTTATTTTATTTTTCTTTTAAATTCAAAAATTATTTTTTATTACCCTGCATTTGCCCAACGGTCAAAGTTTTATCTAATCCATCGATACTAGCTAGTAATAACAATTTTGGAACTCTTAAATTAAGGAACATTTCACTTAATCCCTCAAACCATCCAACCCAAAATTTTTCTGATTTTGATAAATCTATTCGCCATGTATATCTAAAAAGTAAAAAATTCATAGTCATCAAAATTGCAATTTCCAATGGTGCAGTATTTAAATGATTTACTTTTTTAATTCATCTTCATTTAAAGGAACTTTGAATTTTGTTTCGTTGTTTTTGTTACTTTCTGTTGTTGATTCAGTTCCATTACTTTCTGTTTCAGCATCTTCAGATATACTAAGCGGATGTATAAATTTAGCCGGTTGTGCACCATCTTCTTCATCGGATTCAAGTGGTAATTCATTCGTTGCCAATTTTTTCGTTTTGCAACTATAATTTTAAAAATAAATACATATAAAGGATTGATAAATCAGCAACATATTTAAAGTTCAATAATATTACTTCACAATTTGTCCGGGCATTGATACTTTAGCACTTTCAATATTTCTGACTTGACCGCTACGAATACACCATTCAATCGCATGTGTAATACTTTTGAAATGAGTTGGTCTCGATCTTAAAAAGCTCTGCATGCTAGCTAACGCTTCCATAGCAGTACCTTCAACAACATCAATTACTGTTACACCAATCAAAGTTGGAATTAATTCCATGCTAGCGATATGGACTGCTATGGCACCACCCATAGAATGTCCAACTAAAAGAATTGGTGGACATTTCTCGGGATATAACGATGCAATTACATTTCCAACATCTCTGAAAGTAGATTTATTGGAAAAATTATCATCCAATACAATCTAAAATAATATATTCTTTTGTATACTTTGCAAGTGATTCTGCTGATAAATCACCCTCATTTTCGGTTATACTGTCTCCGTGACCACGTAAATCGATCGATAAACATTGACAATGTATGATTTTTGTGATTTCAGCCTTTAATTAGAAATGCATATTGTCTTTATTATTTTTTTATGATTATTATTGTAATATGTATGTTGTATGTATAATATTGATGTTATATTTACACTGAATTGAGCCCATGTTAATGCCGAATAACCTCCGCCATGAAGCATAACTAACAGTGGTCCAGGCTCTTCTGGTTCCTTTGTTCGATATACACGAAAAACATTTTTCTCATCAATAATGACATTTTCCATTTCTGCAAAATATTCATTCCACATGGTAGGCTTGTAATCTCTTGAACGGCCTCTTTTTAAAGGGTCACTTTAAATCATATAAGAAAAAATGAAGTAAAAATAAATTTTACCTTTAGGCTAATCATAGTGAATTATCAAATTTATAAAATGAAGTAACTGCAAATAACTTACGATCTAGCCAAACGACCTGTCCCACCCGATGGAGGAAGTTTTCCTTTCATCATTGATCTGTGTAAATCTGACATAGTTTGATTTGATGAGAATTTAATTTAAGAAAAATTAAAAATCTTTATTTATAATTTTATATAAAAGAAACCCGCGTCTTATTCGATTTTGATTATGATATATTATATATTTAGGATTAGGTCAATATGATTTCAATTTCAACTTTTTCAATAACAGTGACAGTGACAGCCAGACACGAGTGGTGACTCTGACTATTGAGTTCACCAATAAAATACAACACAAACTTAAATGCTTCTGGTAATACTGTTATTTATAACAGTAAATTAAATAATATATACACACATATATTATGGTTAAATAATGAGTAAAATTTAAATTATGCAATGTCCTGTAAATGTCAATTAATAAAATAATTGAATATTTGCTTCGAATTGTTTAAAATGGCAATGAATATTATATATTATTTTATTACTTGACTTGTGATGAGTTGAAATGCTGAATTGAGATGATAATTGAAAAAACAATAACATATTTTGGTACTGGCAAGTTTGTTGATTTATCACCAGTTTGAAAGCGAATTTAAATTTTCGTCCAGTTCATTTTAGTTCGAAAATTTAAAAATTTATCGGTTGAAAGATATTACAATGAATAATAGCGCTGAGTGAATGAAATAATGACAGAATGAATCAAAAATGAATTAAATAACTGAAATTGATTCATATGAAGTTAGTTCAAGTTGATAATGAACCTTTAAAACAAGAAAAATAATAAATAACTTTTAAAAATTAATGAAGAAAAATGAAGTAAAGTAGAAGAAGTAGTGTAGAGTGTAGACTGTAGAAGATAAAAAAGTTGGTTGAGTTTGATTTGAATTTAAATTGAAGTATGAAATATTATATAATGTATATTTATGATGGATGAGACGAAGACGAAGTAGCAAATTTTAGTGGTTTTTTGTTTTTTTTTTACGAATTTTATATTGGTTTGGTAGGTAAATAATCTTACCGTTTCCATTTTTGTGGTATTTTTACTTGATCTTTTATCGTGTATTGTATTCGAATTCGGCTGGTTAGCTGGTGACTAGACTATTGACTATTGTTCATGTCTCGTGTGGTTTAAAAAATAAAATTGTTTAAAATTAAAATTTTTAACAAAGTTCATAGAACAGAGTATTTTATAAGAAACAGTATCTAAACAGATAACAAAACAGAACAGAGTGCAGAAAGTAGAGTGTAATTTAGAGTAGAGTAGAGGTAGACTAAAAAAAGTGAGGTAAATTAAAAATTGGAATTGGAAATATATATTTTGTTGTTTTGTTGTATTGATATTGTGCAAGGCAACTGGCAAATGGAATGGAAGTAATAACTAATAAGTAAAGTGATATTATAAAAATTTATTGGTTTTAAAAATGTAATTTGCTCATATAAAATGGTATTATTTTAATAAAATTTGTAAATTTTTAGTGCAAATTAAAAGCAAAAAAATGTTTGAAGATGTTCATAATTAAATTAAATAAGAGAAAAGTGAAAAATAAAAAAGTTTTTTTTTTGTGAAAAATAAAGAAAACGAGTTGAAAAAAAAAAAAATAAATTAAAACTTATGTACGTGTGGAAGTGTATGTGTGTGTATAATAAAACTACCTTGGCCGGTCTTGTTTAAAATGCACCCATTTTTTTCTCATGTTTTCGATTCTGTAAAAGTTTTGTTTTTCAAAAAAAGTGATAATAAAAAAGTGAAAAATAATATTCATTTTAGAAATTTATTAAAAAAATAAATAGAATTTTGCATAAAATTATATATTTTTTGTGTCCAAATACAACATAAATTTGTGGCAGGAAAATGTGAGTGAGTTATTTAATTTTATTTTATAAAAATAACTATATTTTTTAATATTAATTTTATTATTTTTATATTTTTTACATTCAGATATATAATTTTTTGTATTCAAATAACAATAATTAAATACATAAATTCTACTTTAACTTTGATGCATAATATAATAAATATTAGATTACATATGTGCTGTGCATACATACATACTTTGCATTTATTGCATTGACCCGTGATGTAAGAAATATAATCTAGAGACAAAGCCATTTTTAGATAATATAATATTGTACATATATGCATATGAGAATTGAGAATAATGATAAGTTTTGTTCTTGTTTTTTTTTTGCAATTTCTGCAAAAATTGCAATTTTTTATTTCTAATGAAAATTTGAGAAAGAAAGAAAAGAAGATTTTCATTTACATGAACATTATGTACTTGGAAACATTTCAAAATAATTTTCAACAGTAGCTCAGAAATATAATCTTGTTTCGATGCATATAATAAAGTTAATTTTTTTTTATTCTTGTGTTGTTTACCACAGCTTGACTAATTTGTTAAGCAGTAAGTACTTTTAGTCTTTTAGATCATTTTAGATCTCATCTATATATATACTTATATATTCTATATATAGATATACAACACACATATTATGTTCGTGTAAATATTACTAGGTATATATTTTAGTTTTTAGTAGTTAAGTTAAGTGTATACCGTACTATACAATATACACACATCACACACTCTGAAAAAAAATGTCTGAAGTCTGAAGAAAACTGAAACATGGATGGATGAATGCATTTTTCCCCCCAAAAACTAATAAAGAAAGAAAACATTCATTCAGTTAAGAATATGTTCAAATTCAAATATACATATAATAATGCTGAGCTGACTGATGGAAATAACATGATTAGATAGAAAGGTCTTTTAAAACACGAAAGGTCTGTTTTGTGGATTGAAATGGAATACAGAATACTTATTATAGTAGAGCAAAATAATATTCAAAAAGAATCTAATTAGAATTGAAAAAAAAAAGTTTTATGTGAGTGTGTGTATAATATTAAATATAAATTGAATCTTGAATTTATTCATATTTTCTTATTTATTGTTGTCAAAAGTCAAAACTAATAAGAAAAAAAAATAATGAAATAATTACACATTTTGAATCATCCACCATATTCTATGTTCTATATAATATATGTATGTAAATGTACCTATCTTTTATGCAGTTTAGCTTGGTACTTACATACATAATTATTTACCTGCATATAATACACACACGGTTCTGTTCTAGTATACATATAAATATATTTATGGTACGTTTAGTAGTAGTAAAATAAATGCAATTGCATATGATATGTGGGCATTATGTGAATAAGTTGTAACAAGCGAAAAATGAATCTAAATAAATGTGTATTAGTATATTTTATATTATATGTTGTACACCGTTGTACATACTCGTTCTCGTATGTGTACATATTTCTTCTTACCTTAAAATACATTCATATCTACATAATATGACTCTGATCTGATAGTGGTATGACTGTTGCAATATAAAATATATAGGGGTTTCCATGTTTATACATAGCTATATCTTTTCTACATTACAATTTTTTTTATTTACCATTTTTTTGTACATTATGTTACTGTTAATAGTATGTTATGTATCTATGTATAAGGTCGATAAAATGAATGAAAATGAACACTGACTGAACTGAATTGAACTAACTAAACCGTATACGTTACGTTGTTTGTAATATACCTACTGCACGAAAAAAAAAATTAACATCTGGTTGATTTGTTTCTTCTCTTTTCTCCTTACTGTCTGTCTACCATGTCATGTTTTCTATATAATATGTACGGCATAATGTACATTACATATTATTATTATGCATAAAAAAATTTATAAATGCAATCATATGTATTGTATATAACATACGACATAATACATATGAGTACTTATATACAATATGATTATTTTTATGGGTTTTTATATTGAAAGTAAAGTAAATAGCTAGCTATCAATATTATTACATATTTTTAGTCAATCTATAAATATATTACAATTCAATAAAAATGAAAAATTTACCGCTACCTATTTAAATTAATAAATTATTGCTGAAATTCTAATATTTTTCAAGAAAATATGGGAAATAAAAAATTACTGTAAGAATATGTTTTCTATTAATATGATGAACATTTAATATCAGTCTGAAATTGAAATGCACGAATCAAAAAAATAAGAACATATTAACGGGAATACTTCCGAATCACTAGTTTGTGATATCGTAACGCAACTTCGGTCCGGTGACATATTTTTTACGATGTCCTCTCCTCTTTAATGTGTGATATGTCCCCCCCAGTTGCGGAATTTTGATTTTCGAGAGAAAAGTACTACTAATGCAAAAATGACAAATTATTATGAAAAAAATGCACTTTGTTTCATACACTTGTCTATAGCATTTTATTGGGGAGACACATGAGGGTAAAAGAGGTACCATTGTAAAGAGGACAAAATTACTTTTCATTTGCCACGAAAATTCACATATGTTTTTTTTTCATCTTTTGGAGATACATAGCTAGATATACTAATATCAAAATAAGCTGAAAATTCATTTTTTTTAGAAACATGAAATTTTGACTTTGAGTCGGAACAAAATATATTTCATTAGAAAGAGGAGAAAGTTCTCTTTAAAATGCAATATTCTTCGTTATTCTGTACTAATTTCAAAAATAAATATAAATAATTATAATGTTTTTGTGAAACACAGTAAATGTTTTGACAAATTTTTAATGGTAGGTATTTTTTTATTACATTAAAATTCCGCAACTGGGGACATATTGCACATTAAAGAGGACATCGTAAATAATATATCACCGATACCGAAGTTCCGTTACGATATCACGAGTTATTGATTCGGAAGTACAGCCCATATTAACTACTAAGACAAATCGTACAAAAATAAAATATTCTTGTAAATAGGTTTGTAAGATAAATTATATTACCTAAATATTACACCTAGATACAATTTACATATATATGGGCTGGAGTTCCGAAAAGGTGTTCCCTCTGATCCTCTTGAAATTTTGACCACAGACTCTACTCGACAATATCAGAAAAGTCACGGAATATTTTTTGTCGGAAAGCCCTCTATCGGTCACAATTCGCATTTAAAATTTTTTGTCAAAATTCTTATTTTAGCAACATCTCTGTAACGGTACACGATACAGGTATGTTTTACATCTCAAAAGATGCGTCTTAAAATGTTCTATATTCTGAAAAAAAGAAATTTTCAAAAACTCCTAGTAGAAGGATAATAAAGGACATTTTGTGATTTTTGGCTATTTTCACATTTTTGACAATTTCTCAGAAAGGAGTAAGGATAATTGGTTCAAATTTTTTGCAAAAAAAAAGGACATCATGAGCAAGATTTTTCATTCATTACTTTGATCCTAATGAAAAAGGAAAATGTCCTACAGAGAAATAATTTTAATAATGCTGAATTTTGCAATTTTATGTTCGTGTGCACGTGTATGTATGTGAGTATGTGTATTTGTAGAAGTCAAATATATGATATTTTTTGTATGTGCGTATATATGCGTGTGTATGTGCATTTGTAGAAGGTAAATCTAACAGTGTGTTCATTAAGTATTTTCTATACAGGCATACATATACACTACACGTATATCGGCAAATATAATAGAGTACGCTTGCGGGTTTGTGTGTGTATGCATTTGTAGAAGGCAAATCTGGTAGTGTGTATGTAAATGTATGTGTGTGTGTGTATTTGTAGAAGGCAAATCTGATAGTGTGTGTGTGCATTTGTAGAAGGAAAATGTGTATTTGTAGAAGGAAAATCTGATACTGTGTGTATGTAAGTGCATGTGTGTGTGTGCATTTGTTGAAGGCAAATCTGATAGTGTGTGTATGTAAGTGCATGTGTGTGTGTGCATTTGTAGAAGGAAAATCTGATATTGTGTGTATGTAAGTGCATGTGTGTGTGTGCATTTGTTGAAGGAAAATCTGATAGTGTGTGTTTGTAAGTGCATGTGTGTGTGTGCATTTGTTGAAGGCAAATCTGGTAGTGTGTGTATGTAAGTGCATGTGTGTGTGCATTTGTAGAAGGAAAATCTGATAGTATTATTCCAGTCATTGAAATGAATGTAATATAATATAAAATTATATCTAATAATAATAGTAATAAACAAACATGCACTTACATACACACACTATGAGATTTTCCTTCTACAAATGCACACACACACATGCACTTACATACACACAATATCAGATTTTCCTTCTACAAATGCACACACACACATGCACTTACATACACACACTATGAGATTTGCCTTCAACAAATGCACACACACACATGCACTTACATACACACAGTATCAGATTTTCCTTCTACAAATACACACACACTACCAGATTTTCCTTCTACAAATGCACACACACACTATCAGATTTGCCTTCTACAAATACACACACACACATACATTTACATACACACTACCAGATTTGCCTTCTACAAATGCATACACACACAAACCCGCAAGCGTACTCTATCATATTTGCCCATATACGTGTAGTGTATATGTATGCCTGTATAGAAAATACTTAATGTACACACTGTTAGATTTACCTTCTACAAATGCACATACACACGCATATATACGCATATACAAAAAATATCATATATTTGACTTCTACAAATACACATACTCACATACATACACGTGCACACGAACATAAAATTGCAAAATTCAGCATTAATAAAATTATTTCTCTGTAGGACATTTCCTTTTTCATTAGGATCAAAGCAATGAATGAAAAATCTTGCTCATGATGTCCTTTTTTTTTGCAAAAAATTTGAACCAATTATCCTTACTCCTTTCTGAGAAATTGTCAAAAATGTGAAAATAGCCAAAAATCACAAAATGTCCTTTATTATCCTTCTACTAGGAGTTTTTGAAAATTTCTTTTTTTCAGAATATAGAACATTTTAAGACGCATCTTTTGAGATGTAAAACATACCTGTATCGTGTACCGTTACAGAGATGTTGCTAAAATAAGAATTTTGACAAAAAATTTTAAATGCGAATTGTGACCGATAGAGGGCTTTCCGACAAAAAATATTAGAGTTCTGTGCTTTGCGTCACAAGGACTATCTGTGGTCAAAATTTCGAGAGGATCAGAGGGAACACCTTTTCGGAACTCCAGCCTATATATGTATGTACATTATATTAAATGTGCATTTTCTTGTATTATATTCTTGAATATTTAGGTACTTGTATCATATATAACGAGATAAAAAATTTCATTCAATTTATATTATAATTTTTTTCTACTTTTTATGGATTTTATTAAATAAATTTGATTTTTCTTCTTATTATCGTATATATAGTATCTATGTACCTATAATACTCGTACGACGTGTACATACATACATGTCTGTACATATTTTCTGTATTTAAAATTATTAATATGTATGTACTTTATTGTATATAATTTAGTAATTTATTTACCTGATGATGTTAGATTATATATATATGAGTATACAAGTGTACGTGCCTACTTACTCTTGTACTTTGTACGATTGCACGAAGAAAAGTGCACATAATAAAATGTAATATATTTTTTTTTCATTTCATTTTATAGTTTACATTTAAGGTTTTTAGTTTTACATTTACAATACTACAACTGTATAAACCATAGATTTATACTTTATACAATAATGCAATAACTAGAATAAAAATTTTAGAACCGGATTACATGAAATATTTTCTTTATTTTACAGCAAATAAATCATTTATTTTAAATTACATATATACTCATCTATTACATTCATTCTATTATACAAAATTATATATAAATGTATATAAGAATATATGTATGTGTATAGTCAATATTAAGTGTAATATATGTTAGTTTATAATACCACTAGCCAAACATATACTTGCGTACGAGTACAAACATTTACTTACATATGTATACAGATATCTTCTTACTATTAATATGCAGTAGTTAGTTTTAGTTCTATACCTACTTTTTTTTTTGATGTTTAAAGAGTGAATTAACTTCCGTATTCGCAATTTCAGGTTTACATTATGTATATTCAAGTTTTATTTTATTTCATTTAATTTTTTCTTCAATTATTCCATATGCGTTTATTTACATGATTTACTTTACCTTATACATATCAAATTATATACACTCGTATGTATTTTGAAAATAAAATAAACTAAAATTATAGATATATACGAAAACTTTAACCTTTCTGATAAGATAACTTCATTTCTTACAAGAAAAAAAAAAGAAAATTATTTTGATTAGTAATGCATGTATTACATGGCGAATATAAAACGAATATATACATACAAATGTATTCACGATTAAGTGTTATGCATAGGCATATGTTTGATGTTATTTTATTGCAATTTTATTAGTATTATAATCTTAGGTAAAAATGAAAGAGTAAAAAAAAACAAATAATAATAATTTATGATGTGTTGTTGTCTAGATATACCTATCTTTTTTACATATGTAATCTTTGTATGTTTTTATTTTTCTTCTCTAATTAGAATTGAGACATAATTTAATTAATATTCGCATATATGTATATACATATACATCAATTGTGTATCCAGTTCAGATATAAATATCTACATGATATTTCAATTTTTTATGTAAATTACAACTTCCATCTTATTTATTTTTTTTTTACTTAAAAAAAAAAAAAAATACATCTGTACATATGTATACAGCTACTCAATGAATTTCCTATTATTCCAGTGTATTTTATAACGTAAGTACATAAAGTATGTATACATTAACTGAACATGTAACATCAGTTGATCTCTTTTTTCTTTTTCTTTTTTTTTTTTTTAAATTTTCTGATTGTGAATTGATATGATAATACACTCATCGTATTCGTATACTCGTATTTAAGTGTATGTACTTATAGAAGTACCTATATGCATATGTACTACCATACTTAAAATGTCTCATCTCAAAGATGTGAAAATTTTTATAAAAATATATTTGTATTATATACTTAGTATATTTTATACGAATGTACAGTAGTAATTGTTTTTCATTTGTTATTCATATTCATATAATAAATTTAAATTTTTATTTTTCTTAATGAATTATGTATTTTAAGATTTTAATTTTATTCATAAGCGCAAAAAATAAATGTAATTTATGTATGTATATACATGTTACATATAAAAATGCACGCAAAGGATTCAATTTGCTCTGAAAATAAACTGTTTTTCTTCATTCATTATACATTGTATATGTATTTACAACTGTAGAAGACATACATACAAATGTCTATAGGTGGAAATATAAATATGTATGTAATGCATTTTTTTTACTTTAATTTTGCATCTTTATATATGTATGTATAGTCGTATAGGTGCATGTATATTTGAAGTGAATAATAATCCAAGTTTAAAATTTGATATGTGTCTTTAAAAAAAAAAAAAACAAACAAACAAAAAAACACAAGTCGTGAGAAAACAATTTCAAATTAATTTAAAAAAAAAAACAACGACAAAAACACACACACAAACGTACATATACACTGTTGTAAGTACGTAATTACATACTGGTGTTTATATAGGGAAACGACCTTGATCTTCTCATAATTTTAATAAAATGCATATAGCAGAGATCATGTTAATAATCAAACACAACACATCACAACACTATAAATTTAAAATTGAATAAATATGTAACTAAATAGATTAATATATAAATAATTGTATTGAAATCTATATATACAATATGTATATACGAGTATTTAGCCTACGTACGTATATGTATATACACATAAGAAAATGTTTATTTAGACTCTGTAATTTGAATTAATTAATTTTCGAAAAAAAAAAAAATGAATTCTCTCCTTCATAAATGATTACAAAAATTATTTTCTTGTCATTTTTTTTTTTAAATAAAAATTATACACTATATTTTTTCCTTTATTTATTGCTTTTTTTTTCGATTTTTCAAATTTTCGATGACTCTCAATCATTTATTTGCCTCCTCCACACAATATTTTTGTAAACCGAAGGTGATGTTTTTGCGTTAAATTGTTAAAAACGTTTGTTTAAATGAAAGTACGAGTGATATATACATACATACATATCTAGTTGTAATGGTTGATGTTGTTGTTGCAATTATAATAAGCACGTTTGATTTCACTTGCAGCTATGATACAGATTTTATTATTCATTTTTTTTTTTTTATTTCTTTCATCTTTTATCTCTATAAGACAGTGAGCATGTCTTACATATAAGTGTACATATATTTATAAATATTGAAATTTAAAATAGGTACTATTAGTTGTATGTCATATCTGGAAATTATATATATATGTATGTACCTACATATAAATATATATGGAATATGAGCAAGTAGGTACATATATATAATCAGCGCTTCGTTTCTGTATCACTTCTCGATTGGTTTTCTCGACTGGTAAACTCGATTTGACGTCATTATGACGTCATTCTCGATCGGCCTGTTTCTGTATCTGTGGTGAATCGAGAATCGAGAATGTAGCGATCGAGAAACTTCTCACCGATAATTTAGGTAGTGAGAACTGAAAAAGCCGTTGAATTTTAAATATTTTTGAATTTTAAAATTGTAATAAGGTAATAATAATTACAATTTTATTTATTAATAATTATTAATAGTGATAATAACAATGTATATTTGTTATTATAATTATAAATTTAAGAAAAAATAGTTTTTATAATATAATATTATAACTATCCTTATCTATAAAAGAAAAAAAAATAAAAGCGGTGTAAAAAAAATTAAGAATAATAAATTAACATATATATAAGTATATATATATTTTTTATTTTTATTGTAGAGGAATGTCAGGTAAAACTAATAATATATTATAATTAAATAATATAATATATTGCACGTAAAATTTATAAATTTTTTCAAAATTTTCAAGATTTTGTTTTTTTATGCTTCTAAATAAAAACAAAAAAATTATATTAAAAGACGCAAATGGTATTTATAGTTTATAAACAAGAAGGGAAATTCGAATTCTTGTTCATTTTAATTAAAACCAATCATACTGGTTTGTATTACTATATCTACATGCAAATAAAAAAACTACAAAATAGATAGATATTTTATACTACCTCTCTTTATTTACTTATTTAATTTTTTCATATGTAATAACACATGTCGATTAATATAAAAAAGCAAAATGTTTACAAAAATTTCTAAAATTTACCTGCAACAAATTACCCTTTTTTATTATCCCATATTTATCTTTTTGTTTTTTTTTTATGAAATTATCTTAAATTTAAAATTGTACTAATTATTTTTGTATTTAAATATGTACACATATGTATAACCGTATAACATAAATTCATAAAATGAAAAATATTCATTAAATCGAACTGCTATATTCATACATATAAACTTTTGTATGATAGAAATTTCAAATATTTGAAATAAACGTTTAACTATGTAATTAATATTGAAATTGTAATTAATACACTAACCATTTAAATGTCAAATTGTTTCATTCCCGATATTCCCTCTCGATTATAGATACTAACCACGAATTTCTCGATTGGTGAATTTCGAGAGATACAGAAACGCAAAAATTTTTTGGATCGAGAATTACCAGTCGAGAAGCTGTGACGTCACTTTCAGTCGAGAACTTCTCGACTGAGATACAGAAACGAGGCACAGAAAACCTACACAATTAATTGCAGATAATACAAGAAAAACATTTGAAATTAATTAGAATTTTCTTAAAAAAAATATATGTGGTTACATATCTGTATATACATAGTCATGTATTTACGTATACATACATACAAGATATACATACATATATTTGTGGAGTTTTTCTTATCTAAAATGTGATACAAATAATTATGTAGATCCACGTTTCTCATATCAAATAATTATCACTTTAAATCAGATCAGATAAAGAGTGCTTGCTTGTATGTGTTTTGAAAAAATAATTCAATATATTATGTACATCGTAAAACATTTAATTTATATAACAAAAACTTGATAAAATTTTGTAGGTACCTATATAATACGAGTATGTACAATGTACTCGCGTATCGTATTCGTACATTTATATCTATACGTTTCACAAGTATTATTATTTACCTGTAAAATGTGTATGTATTTTTAAATAGTTTTGTTTCATTTTTATTGTTGTTCCTCATTTTAAACTAAAATACTATATCGAATGATAAATGATAAGAAATAAAAATTTTAATTAAATAAAATTTTGCTAGGAAGTTGTACATATGTATAGGTACCTATACTTAATATTTTACTCGTATTTTTGTAAAAAAAAAAAAAATCTACAAAATAATCCATTTACGCTTATGTGCATATACATATGTACGTATAAATTTATGCACAAATGTGTGTATTTATTTATAAATTTATGTAAATATACATACATACGTACATATATGCACTATTCATGAGAGAGATTGAAATTAAATTTAATGTGTATTAAAGATGATAGGAGACAAATTACTTTCATGAAATTGAGCGTGAAAGTAAATAATAACTAATAAGTAAAATAAGTATGTGTACAATTATACATATAGG
This sequence comes from Villa cingulata, assembly GCA_951394055.1. Lineage (NCBI taxonomy): Eukaryota > Metazoa > Arthropoda > Insecta > Diptera > Bombyliidae > Villa > Villa cingulata. The sequence goes on along the minus strand of OX596021.1, from coordinate 35,363,258 downwards.
TAAAAATATAAAAATATTATACATATTAAATATGTATGTATATATACATTATATGTAATGTAATATGTATTCATTTAAATAATATAAAAATTATGTTTGGACTGATGTATGTATGTACATACATGATTGTATATGAATTAATGTTCATATATAAATGAGTGTACCTGAACGTATTTTAATTTTTAGATAATTTAGAAGACAATGACAGAATGATGTTATGTATTTTATTTTTTAAAATTTGCAAAAAGGTGCAATTTTATGTGTTTCATTTTTCATCTTAAACATGCGAATACCTATATAATGTGCGACTTTTATATTATGTATGTTATGTATGTTATATATGCACATGCACGTAAATAAATAAATTTTATAATGTTACTTTTTTGTTTTTAGACATGAACATATGTACATTTATGTACAAGTAAGTATGTATATATAACATTTTCACACATGTATACTTGAATTTAGGAGATGTAAAGTAGTGTAGATGTTTATAATTTTCCGTAGATTGTATATATATATGAGTAGTATTCGTATATAAATTTTGATAAATATCAAAATTACCTTTTAGTGCATCACTTTTTCTGTAAAGGTACCTATGTGAACATAAATAATTATAATAAATGTATTCATACCAATACATAGGTATATATATCAGACATAAATACATATGTACACGTATACATTATGTATAGTAATGTTTAAAATACTGTAAAAAATAAAGCATAAAATAAATATAATGATTATGTGTAAATAAATCGTCTTTGGATGTGCATATGTACCATACATACATGTAAAAATTAATTTGTTATTTTCTTTCTTAAATATGCCAGTGTACAATTAGACACACGTACGTACACGTATGTGAAAATAATTCATTTATATGATTTAAAAGTAAATAAAATTTTTATTTATTTATTTATAATTTCATTAATTATTTTATAAATAATGTACAAAGATTATGTGTACATAAGATATATAGTATGTATGTATGTATGTACACATTACACTTATCATATGGGTAGTTAATAATGATTATAGTATATTGTACACATTACTACACAGTAGTATAATCCATATATTCGTATCTATAGATATTTTATTGCCTTTTTAAAAAAATTGATTTGAAATGTATGCAACATTATATATATATGTACATATTATTTGTATGTACCTACTTTATGTTATTTAGGTGTAAATGTAACGAATTATTTGCTGACTGATATATGTATGTTCAACATTTTTTTTTTTTTTTTAATTTTTATATTTTACTAAATTCTTCAAAGAAAGAAAACAAAAATGAGGAATATTTTACAATTTACTCGAATAAATACACACATATTACATGACATAAATACATTAGTCTGTACATATACATACATATGTGTATATATGGTTTAGGTAAATGTATATAGTAAATAATACCTATATGAATAATTACAAAATTTTTTAATTACTGGTAATTATATCGATATGTATATATATTATATTCTATTATTTACTTAAAATAGGGTTAACAAAATATTATATTTAAGTATATATATAGTATATGCACATACATATACAATTTGTATAAGTAATAATGAAAAAAAAATTGATTACAAAGTTTAATTTTACAGTATTTTACTGTATACGTCTATTATAGGTTAAAAGCCATATCTGAAAACGTTTAATTAATTTGATTACATGCTTATGTAGGTATATGTACATTTTACACTATATGTATGTATATGTATATTTTGTTTATTATTTACTTATATGGGTATTTATTTTCTTTAATTTTCTATTTATTTCATCTGAATTTAACATTATGAAATATGTATTTGAAATTATTGTATTATGTAGGTATACACCTCAAATTTTGATATTACACATTGTTGCGCCACCTATTTTGATTTTGATTTATTTTATCTAAGCATTTATTCATTGTTGTATCTAACCTTACATTTATGGTGAATTTAATTCGTTTACGCATGTGTAAATAATAAAGAAAAACTTTGTATTATCATTTATTATTATTAACTGAATTTTTTGATTTTCGATATTATTATACGTATAAAATATAGAAAAAATATTAAAGAGTTTTATTTTATTTTTTCTTTCATAAACATAATCTACGTATTTACATATGTTATCTATGGTTATATGTATATATGTAATTTAAATGTATGCACAAGCAATTTGTCAATAATAATTCATATTGTTTCTTTACATGATCTACAAAAAAAAAAAAATTGTTTAATCCATAATTTTTTGTTAAAATAGTTTTTATATTAATTTCAAGGCTGTTTTTTTTTTTTTTTTTTTTTTTTTTTTTTTTTTTTTTTTTTTATGATCAGTACACAAAAATTTTTGATAAAATAAAAATATTTCCAAATATAGTACGTTTATTTTATTGACAGATATTTAAAACAGTGCAATGACATCTGTTATACTTTTTTAAATTACAAAATACTTAAATCAAAAAAATTAAGAATTTAGGTGTATAATGAATATTGCATTTTTCTCACATTTTTCACTTTATGCATTTTATTGACGATATAATACAGATATGCATTTAAATTAGTAGCTCTCATAATATGTATATTGATTATGTCACTTTTAATTACAACATTTTGTTTGATAAGTCTTTATGTTATTTGCATATTTTCTGTGTATCTTACTAGTTGTTTTTTATTTATTTTTATTTTTTTTAAATTATTAATTTCACATTAAATTTATTTTAAATAATTTTTTCTTAAATGTGCAAACATAATCATACACGTATACGTATATATAACTTCTAATTCATAATGCATACCTACCTTTGATTTAATTGAAGAATTTTAATGGATCTGAAGAGTTTTTTTTTAACCGTTATAAATTTACATCTGTATACATGTGCATACAGTATAAGAACGAAATATAAATACCTTTCGCATTAATATAAGTTTATTCTATAAATTCTTGACTATAATTTGAATATTACGAGTACATAAATGTAAATACGATAATCATATAAATATACAAGTATGTAATGTGTTGATATGGTTCTATAATACTCATTTGATTGTTTACGATCATGCATTATGTATTTTTATCCTTCTTCACATATCACTATTTAATATTTGATTTTACATTTGAGCTGTTTACGAGTATGTATGTAATACACATAAAATGCATTTGTATATTTTTATGCATGCATATAAGTGCACTTATAAAAAGCAATTTTAATAATCTAAACATTTGGATATCATTATAGTAAACATAAAATTCATGAATGTAAATTGTAAATATAAATATATATAAGTATATGTACATATGTATATATGTATACTTATATAATGCATATGTGTACGACGAGTACAAGTAAACACATTTCATAATATAATACCCATACTAAGTAGATTTCGTCGTCATCAGGACGTTTTGTTTATTTTATATTTTTCGTATTATTATCATTATTATTATTACAAGTGCTACAAGTTTCGTGAAAGTAATTCATGTACTCTATGATGTGTATATACTGTAATGTACTGAAGTATGTATAATGTATGCACAATATTTGAACGGTTTTTTATTTTATCTTCAATTCAAAATGTACATGCGAGTATATGAACTTCCTATTCCTATAGTATTACTGTGAAAAATCCTCAACACTTTTTTTTATCTTATTCTTACGAAGTAGTACGTATATGTGCTGTGTTGTTTATATTATTTTTTTTTTATGTACAAACGAATATTTATAAAAATACTCGTATAATGAAATTCTGAATTTTTGTATATTGTACTTTGGTTTCAGTACATACGATACAACGAGTAATATTACCATTATTCGATGACAGATTCCATTAACATAACTTATCAATAATGTTTATTTTATCAATTACGATAATATATTTTTTTATTGATTTCGATAATGATAAGAGATTTTAATAATGATGCAGTTATACCAGTCATAGTCATCACACGTACATATTTTCTATGCTTGAATACGACTAACGTAGCACAACAGTAAAGTACTTGGGTATGCGTTATTAAATATGTACTCTTAGAATATAAGGAAAATATTAAAATTATAGAATTTTTATTTAAAGTTTTTTTCTACAAATACAAGCTCGATCTAAATGAGAACAAATAACAGTATGTATACGTAAGTTGTATGTACATATGTATAAGAGGCAAATTTTATTTCACTTTTTTTTTTTCAAATTAAAATTCTAGGTACATAGGAACTTATTTACGTGCACTTCTTTAAAAAAAATGCCCCAACATACACCTTAAACGTACTCGTTATACAATATTACTTGAAAATGTATTGAAAAAATTCATTTTTCTTTCTTACGATTTTTCAAGTTCAAAGATAATTTTCGAAAGTAAATTTTGCAATAAATTTCCTTTTCTATTAATTTGTGTTAATTTCACATAGTGCCTAGATATATGATGATGCGAAATTCACTTACTATATTTCACTCTTTATATATATATATATACGATTATGTACATTATCATAGAAATTATGCCCCCAGATATTCATTTCTAAAACAAAAATTTAAAAAGAAACATTTAAACTATTTAATCATAAAAACAAAAATAAAAATGTTAAGCTCACCTCTTATGTATTTACCTAATTTTTCTGTATATTTAAAACATAAACGATTGTTATTACAAATTAAAAACAATTTAGAAGTAGAAGAAGTACGAGTACATACATATATATAAAACGATTAGTATAAAATCCGTTTTTTAGAAAAATAAAAAGAAAGCTTCATTTATACTTTTTAGTAAGTACCCGAAGGGGGTTAAAATTTCTATCATTTACTCGTAGATTATATATACATATATATATATTCGAGCATTGTTGGCATCATATCTCTTGATTTAATTTCATCAAATCGAAAAAATTAAACTTTTCATTTCAGCATTCTCATAATTTCTTCTTATAATATGGGCTGTAGCATTTTAGGATTCAGGTACTACTTAGTGTACATTAAATCTATCGAATCGTATGTTTTTAGACACATTAATAAGCAGTTCATTGTTTTAGTTTTTTTTTCACTACAGTAGGAAATATCCGCAAAAATATATCACAGACTTTTAATGTTTTTTCTTTTTTGATAATTGTTTCTTAAAATTTTGCTTTTTCTTCTATTTGTTTGTTTGGAAATTTTTCAAAATGTTATCAGTAGGCATTTTAGTATATACTTGACTTGTTACCAACTTTTATTGATGGTGAAATTATTTTTTTCACTTTTCTACATGTACTATATGTACATATATGTACCTGCAATAATTATGTTTAAACTTTAGAGTTTAGGTACTTACATATATTTACTTTTCACTCTGCTATGTGTATTGACATGTGTATGTGAAGTATGTACTTTTACGAGTATGCTTTAGAAAATCTTCTACTCTGTTTTGTATATTATCAAGCAAATAAAATAAAATTAAAATGAAAAAACAAATTAAAAGAATTATTGACATATAGATTGAAAATAAAACACAAAACTCTTTACTCGTACACGTACACATATTTATATACAAAAATTTTTATTTATTTTTTCATAATTGTTTGAAAGGCAATTTATTGTTCGACATTTTCATATTAATATGTTAGACACCTCTTATGTGCACTGTATACTGACATATTCGTATTGTACTTGTATGCAAGTATACGCGAACTTAAGTAAATCATATATAATTTTCATTTCAATTGTCTTTTATATATATTTTTTTTTTTTTTTTAATTTTCATTAGAAAATATTTTTCTGTCCTCATTTTTAACTGTTTCACTGTTTTACACTTTGTCGTTAGGTATATTATTAAACGTGTGTTGTAAGTATACAGTTCGAACGCGAAAAATTTATCACTTCATTTTAAACTAGTTTTCTCTTTTTTAATATTTTTCCCTGTCGTTAAAAAAATTTTTTTTTATGATGCGTTTTCATTTTCATTTTTATTTTTCATTTTTATACAATTTATCTGTATTTCACATTTTTGTTAAAATTATTTACAACATTTTAATGAAAAAAAAAAAAAAATGTAAAAGTAAAACACACTTTAAGTAAAACTCAAACAAAAAAAAAACGAAAAAAAAATGTAATGAATATACATAAATATATGTACTAAAATTTTGTAATTTAATATCCTTGAAACTTGTTCTCAAATAATAAGGTTGAGCTAATAATAATAATAACGATAATAATTTGTATTATAAAATAAACTTGTCTGCAAAAAAAAAAAATTAAAATATTTAAATTATATATGTACATATGTATATGTATATGTATATGATCTTGTACAGATACTCGTACGTACGTATACTCTTTATTATGTATCTAAATAACAATTATTTTTTATTAGATTTTAGCTAGATCGTAATATTTAAATATTATAATAGTTATGTACATATTTTAATAAATACCGTAATTTTCTTGTTATCACACATATTAATTATGAAAAAAAAAAAAATAAATAAATAAATTTTATCGAATATATTACGCACATCATATCTAAAAGATCTTGACTGGTATAAATAAGTATATGTAAGTATGTATCTGTATATAATATAAATATCGTTTTTTATATAAATTCTTCAATAGTTTATTTTTAAATTAAAATTTTAATTAAAAATTTTTCGAAATTAATTAAAATTAATAAAAAAAAACTATTAAGTACCTACCTAATAATAAAGATTTATTTAAAGATTCATTCATGTGCAAAAAAAAAAAAGAACGAAAACATAAAATTTTACGATTATAGTTCTTCAAATTAAAACGAAGATTTGATTATGTAAACCGATATATAGAAATAATATAATATAGTACACTGCATGACAACTGAATGACGGCAGATAAGAAATTGATTTTTTAAGAAGATAACTCGGGAACTTATGGCCAGTTTCACAGTGTGAGCTTAAGTTTGAGACAATGATTTGAGGAAAAAAATAACAACATTTTGACTAAAATCTTATGAGAATGCGGCTGTCAACAAGTTTATGCGAATGCTATAGAAAATATGCCACCAAAAATAAAATAATTATCAAAGATTCGAGATAATTGGTAAATTGTTATTTCTATCATTAGAAATATATTTCTACAAAAAATCCTGTAAGTTCATTTTGCTATGGTATAGAGTTTTGTAGAAATTTTTGAGAAAAACCAAAGAATGTAATTAAAATTTACAGAAAATTTAAAATGTACTTATTTTAAATTTTCAGAATAAATTGAATTGACGCACTTAATTAACCAATTACATACTTATGTATAATATTACCTGTTCGTTCAATATAATGGAATTCATAGATGAAGTCATTTAATTGCCGCAGTATGTTTGCATACGAAAGTACTTTTGGATTATGTATACATACATATATACTCGTACTTACATGTGTGAATAAAAAAAAAATTTTCTAAAAGTATTTTTAAAATTATAGATTGGAAATCAATAAAAAAAAATAAAATGTTCATAAGAATACCAAAAACTGGAAAAAATAAACAAATAATTACAAGATGTACAACTGCACAAGACATGACATAAGGAATGTAAAATGAATGAAATGAAATGAAATAAATATTTATTGATTGTAATTTTGTAATTATGCATATATAGAGAATGTGTTGACTTAAAAGATGAAAAAAAAAAATTCTACATATAATGACTTACAAAGATAAAAGTAGGACAAAATGCATTATGTCAAGGATGATTCTTTATAAAAGTGGATTAAATATAGAAAATCAAACCTATATATGTATATTTTTTTCAATATCTTTTGAGAAATCGTGTACAATCAGTAGGGGTGTCTATCATATTGGTATACCTAGTAGGGTGCTACCTACATTACACAGTTTAGGAATATTATAGTATTTAGTATAATAACTATGAAAAGTTCAAGTTGAATAGAAAAAAATTTACATGTCAGAATGATATGGACTTGAATCATGATATAATACGTCCATTTTAGTGTTAATTTAAAATTTCAATTTTGAAAAAACCTACTATTTTAATTGACAAATATATATATACATGTTCGTATACATATACTAAATTTATGTAAAGTTAAATTTAAATTAACATTTTTTTTTCTTGAATTTTAATTTTTTTAAATAACGTTGACATACTCGTACAAGAGAATTGACTTGATTGTCATATAAGTTTTTTATTTAAAATTATATCAAAGATATTTTTATTTATAGAAAAATTTATTTTTTGTTCAATAAGAAATAATAAATATACAAAACTTTACTTATACAATTGCTTGAATAAATCTGCAAATAAATGTGTATATATTTTTTTCTAAAAAATTTTATTATTTAATACAAATGATAACAATAATGACAGGTATATGTAATTGTCCATGTATAAAATATCCAAATATATATAAACATTATATATATATATATATATATATAATTATGTAAGTATGATGTATAAAATATAAAGAAAGTATGTATAAGGAAAATAATTTCTTTGTTTTCAAAAACTGACTGATAGTAATAATGCAATATATCATACACGCATGTATAGGGTGTCCCAATAAGCGGTTCAGATTTGACATATCGGTTATTTTAGCTCTGGCAACACTAATGTCATTCTTTCTTTGACAGAAATTCATTATATTATTTCTAGTTGACGAAATGAGTCGCTTAACGCTTCAACAAAAGTGGGAAATGTTGGAAATTTACTTCCACAACAAAGACAATTCGCTCAAAAACTCATTTTCTCAGACGAGGCGTATTTTCATCTCGACGGGTACGTGAGCAAACAAAATTGTCGCATTTGGGGATCGGAAAATCCACAAGAATATGTCAAGAACATCCATTGCGTGTTACTGTTTGGTGTGGAATCAACTAATGCCACATGTTAACTTCTTTTTGTGGCCATATCTTGAAGATATCAATTTGAACGACCTTTGGTTCCAGCAAGATGATGCGCCATGCCACACATCGGGCATGGCAATAGCGGAAGTGCGTCAAAAATTCGATGGCCGCATTATCAGTCGAAATGGTGAAGTGAATTGGCCGGCAAGGAGCTGTGATTTGACGCCTTTGGATTTTTATTTGTGGGGTGCCGTGAAGTACAAGTGTTATGCGGATAATCCACAAACAATTGATCATTTGAAAGCCAATATTGAAGCAGCCATTGTGGAAATAGAGTCACACATATTCCAAAATGTGCTCAGAAATCGGATCGACCGAATGGAGTACGTCAAGGCCAGCCGCGGCTCCCATTTGAACGAAATTATTTTTCATAAATAACCGGAAATAAACAAACAGACAAATAAATTTGGAAATATATTAAGCTGTTTTTGTTTTATTAAATTTTTAAATCTAAACTTCTAATTGGGACACACTGTATATGCAGTAAATCTGCATATGTATAAATTTTATTGATAATTTCCTTGTAATAATTTTTATAAAATATCTTTATATACTTGTGTATATATTATGTTTGTGCGTATTTTTATTTTATAATATTAATTACACATTTCATCTGAATATTATATTATACATTGAATTTAAATATTCAATAACATATGGAAGTATTTGATATTTTCATACTGTGTGTATGTATATGTGTACAAGATATACAACAAAAGATATTATATTCATTGATTATTTGTAACTTTACATAGATTCATCGAGTACTTGTGCGTATACTTTGTATATATGTACGGTATAGTATTAAAGTGTAATATCTCATGAACGTGTAAAATATGTATACATATATATAAAACATGAGACATAATTGATATCCATCTGTGTTCATATCAATAAACTTTTCTACTTTAGATAACACATATGATAAAAATTTTCATATTATGAATACATATACAAATGTATCCGTATACGTATGTGTATTTACTCATTAAAATTAAATAAAATTTAAATTTAGAAAAATGTAAAGAAAAAAAAATTCATCGAAGAGAAAATGAAAATAAAGCTATTAAAATTATAAATAATAATGGAAAAACTATTCACATATGCATGTATGTAATGTATGTGTATATACATATATATGTACATTATTTTGTTTTATTATGAAATTTTATCATAATTTTTCTTTGATCTTTTAGAAGCAATAAATGCAACCATTGTATATCCTCTGTGTATAGCTGCAAGGTAAATTTAAAGTAGTAGATATTTTCCTCTTAATTTTTATTGATACATGTAGCCTCTATATACATACATAATGCGTATATAAGTCCACTGAACTATTACATATACATATGTATATAATGTACTTTATGTACATTTGTTGTATACACATAGTTATAGATGTTTATGCATATACGCACTAAAAAAAATACACAATATCAAATTTATTCATATAATAGTAATTTTTATTTAAATTATTTGCATGTAATAATAATAATAATAATAATAATTTACTACTATATAAATATACATAGTAAATATATGTACAGCTATTTCATCTGTATAGTTTTCATCCTCGTCTTGGTCTTTGTCTTTGTATTTTTATTCATCTTATACAAAATATTGATAATGATGATGATGATGATGATGATACATAACAATTCACCACATAAAGTTGATCCCACTTGGATGATATTTTAATTTTTTTTCTGATAGTTATACATATAATGCACCCAAGCACATCTATTTATTTATGAAAATAATAATGTGTATAATAATAAAACAAAAATAAGATGCAAATCATAATGACATCGAGTACAAACATTTATAGAAATTGTACACAAGAAGAAGATGTAAAATATGCACACACCAAGAATGCACTTATTGTATATTCGTTAAATCTGTGTATCATAATTTCAGATTATTTATTCTAAAATGATGGTATATTAATTCCGAATAAAGTGTATGTGTGATTATGTATCTATATGCTTGCATAATATGTAGATTATGTGTGATATAAAAATAAGTGCAAATAAGACTTTGTTGTATAAATAAAATTCAGCTGGATGCATATGAAACAAAAATCACAAATATGTGCACTATGCAGTACGATACGAAATACATACTTGCATATGAGATTTTGTTTGCGATTATAGAGGTTTTGTGCACTTATGATGTTGTTTATAAATAAAATTCAGTATATGTATCAAAATTTAATTTTCAGTATCACCACTAAATATAATGAAGTCCCTAGTTATCTACAATATTCATATGTACATATATTTAAAATTTAAAAAATTTATTTGTTTACTCTATAACTGTTCAAATATTATTTCAAAAAAGTAATAACTAAACTAAAATTTATTAATTTTTCCGTTGATTCATGTTGAGTTTTAATTGAAATTGAAATTAAAATTTTTTAAAAAATTCTTTTTTTTTTTTTGTAGTATAAAGCGATCTTATATTCAGTGTGATGCAAACAAACTTTGGGTGTTAATTGTGTAACTAAATGAATCATAAATTTTATGAGATAAATATTTAATGTATATATACAAAAATTTGCTGGTATGTATACATCCTTACCATATAATGTGAAGATTTTTAATTAGTAAATACCATTCCAACATCAAGTATGTACTGTATACATAATGAATGGATAAAAATTCATGAAAATATGCACATTGTATATTGTAAGAAAGAAATATACAAAAAATATTTTTTATTTACTTTTTAATTGAAAATCATTTCTCAAAAAAAAATTTATTTATTAAAGAAATTATCCATCATTGATGCAACAAACCAGAACAAATTTTAATTGTCATTTCCGTCAATAAAAATGGAAATAATAATAATAATAATTAGTAAATAATACAAAAGTAAATTTATATACTACAAATTTGAGAATATTCGACACATATGTACACACACATGGTATACTTTCATAAAAACTCCATTGCAAAAACTGAAGAGAAAAAAAAAATAACACTAAGTCACAGTAAAATGCATTTATAAAAAATTAAATAATGAAAAAATATTTGATCTTTATTTATGCACCTCACTACATATCATTGTACATTTATCTACATGCAATTGTAAAAATATAAAAGTTGCATTTAGTAACATTTACTTACGAAGTAGGAGTAGTAGGAGTCTGTTGCAATCTTACGTACATATAGTACATTCATTAGATTTGAATGAAAATTTTTCTTTATCTTTTAATTGCAATGAAAAGAAAATATAAAAATATTTCCGGTAACTATAAATTATTTATGTGATTTTCTTTTGTAATATTTTAAACGGAAAAAAAAAATAAATAAATAAATAAAAAATGAAATCAAGATGATACACAAAAACAAAAGATATAAATAAGCACCTTTTTTGTGTTTTTCGTTCAATTAGTACTCATATTGTATATACTATATGTACTTGTAAATTATTAAATTTTTAATAATTTCTAATTTCCGTATTTTAAATTTCACATTCTTAAAAAAAAAAAATTAAAAATATGAAAGAAAAAGAAGACAAAAATTAATGAAGATTATAGAAAAAAAAATTGGCAATATATTAAATTAATTCATTTATATTGCTTTACCTGTAACCTGTAATATAACACTTCATTATAACATACTTTTTTTGAGAAAAGAAATTTTTGTTTACAGTTTAACTCAAAAAAAAAAATTAACAAAAAATACATTGCGAAAGTTTTTGAAGTTTTTTTGTCTAATTCATTTTTAATTTTGCAATAACCATAACATCTTCACTTCAATTCAAATGTATCATTAATGAATTACTCATTTCAATTTACCATGTTCAGTATTTATTATTATATTTTTAATTTTTCACACTTTACACGTCATATTTTAATATTCAAAATTTACTTTCTCTCTCAATAAATTCTTTGAAAAACATTAATGATCTTCTAAAAACACTACACACCTTACCTTAAACATTATTAAAAAGTACAAGGAAGACAAGAAAAAATCACATATGAAGTAGTAAAAATGGAGTCATTACGGCATCTAACATAATACAATACGCTAGCTGCTAGTGGTACGAGTACGAGTGTATCGTTACATAACATAACATGTTCTCGCATTTTCGTATTCTCGTATTCTTATATTTTGCTATTCGTTTTCGTTTTCCCTCTCAGTAAATTAATTGAAAAACAAGAGAGAACCTCTAAAAACACTACACTACTACACAGCAACACAACTTACGCACCATTAAAAATAAGAAAAACAAGTAGAAGGAGAAAGAATCACAGTAAATATTTACCATGTTTACGAAGATGATTATTTAACCTTTAATAAAATTGTTACATTTTGTTCTCTTCTTCGTCTTGTTTTTTTTTTTCGTGTTTTGAGTTCTGTTTTTATTCTTATTTTTATTTTATCCATACATAAGCTTAAACAGATATCTCATACTGCTTTACAAATTAGCAAAACAATTATGCACAATAGATTAGGTAATTTTCATTCATGAGATTTTATTTACTGCTTGAATATTAAGAAGAAGTTGATGATGGTGAGAAGGCAAAGAACTGTAGAAGAAGATAGAAAAGGTGAAAAAAAAAATAAATGTTTAAAAATTGCCTGTCATTATTACATAATACCAATAATACATACCAGCATACGAGTAATATCCGGACACATAGTTAACAATAAAAAAAGACTACAACAAAACTTCGGGGATATGATTAAACTTATGAAATGACATGTGAATTTTATTTATTAATTTACGAATGTTAGTTTATGTTGTTTTTTTTTTATACAAAATTAATTTCATTTTTTATTTTGTTTGATTTTTTTTTAGATTCTTCTTTTCTCAACAATTTATAATTTTTCATTTTCTTCGACTTGAAGTAAGTAAATATTTTCAAGAATTATTATAGTTAAAGTTAAGTGATTAAAACATGCGCATACATCAGCTATCCATACATACATACGGTTTGTAAATGAATAAAAAAAACATATATACATAAAAGTCACTTATTTTTGAATATTATATTACATACACATTTCAGTAGGGATTTTCATATGCAGCTACTCCACACATATTCAGTTCTACTCAAGTAGCAGAATGAATTTAAAATTAAATTTTATGCTTCTTATGTATACATAAATCCATGAATGTTGATATGCATGCATGTACACATAATCTGAAAAGGCATTTTATGGAAAATGAAAAGATTTTTCCTTTTTTTAGTACATAAGTACATAAGTACATAAATGTGTGATATATTCTAATTACATACATACATGTATATATACTAGTGCAGTTTTGAATACAACACACTAGTACATATTATAGTATTTTTAGTAAAATTTATATTTTAGAAAATTTTCAAAGATTTTTATTAGAAAATATTTTCATTAAGAATAAAGAAAAGATACATAGATATATGTATTTGTATTTAAAATACACAAAAATCTGTAAGATAAAATCTGCTGTGATATAACTGCACACATAATACGAGCACATACGAGGTTATATACAGCTGTTCGACCTTCCTATTTTTCTCAAAATTTTATAAATGTAAGATGACTATTTTTGGATTAATTTCTGGAATTTCAATACAATTTCAATGTATACATCCAGTATGATATTCTTGTAATTTTGTAAAATATATATTTTATATTAAAAATATTTTCGGTATTTTTTTATTCCGAAAAAAAAAAAATATAAAATTTATTTTATTTCAAAATTTTTATATAACATGGATCTACTTCTACACTAAAATATGCGTTGTATCAGTATATACTGTAATTTAAAATGTTGTCAGTTTTCCGAATCAAATGGGTGAGTGAGATAATAATTGTATACTCGTACATACATATACGATGAGTAATATTCAAAGTTAAAGTTATTTGATAAGAATTACGTTGAAATATATCGAAAATTTCTTTTTTATTTTGTGATAATAATGATAAATATTAATTGAAAAAGGTCAATGACATCATTATTATGTGATGTGTTACTTGGTGTTATATATAGTGAATTTGTCGTGTATGTATACAAATGTATCTATAATGATGTAGGCATCATATGGGAATAATATAATTTACAAGTTTCATGCATACTGATTATTTTTTAAATTTTTATTTTCGTTTCTTTTTTTTTTTCAAAAATCAATTAATAAAATAGAAAAGGAAGTGTAATTAATATGTATACAAGTAAGGTAAATTTCATCGAGTCTCGCGTCACATAGAGAAAGAGAGAGCGAGAGAGAGAAAATGAAAATTTCTATTTACATTACATTTTATAATTTTTTTTTGTGATAATTATTGTACACTCGCGATGAAATAATATATATACTGTAATTTTTATGGGAAAATTTTCTTTTTCTTAATTAAAATATAAAATTTACGTAAACCATTTGTACTTTAGGTATTTTAAAACGATGTTACATTACAGTTCAAATAAAATAAAATAAAATAAATAAATAAATTTTCTTTAAATGCATTTCGCATACAAATCATGATAAAAGTTTTTTAAAAGTGTTAAAAACTGAAAAATATATTTCTAACGAGTGTAGAGTTTAACTTAAAAAACTTTTGCACTAAAAAAATAAAATGAACAACAAAAAAATTTGAGTTTGTTTTTTTCATCTTGTTCAAATGTTACAAAAAAAAAAAAATATATATATCTGTACAGGTATTTGAAATTATACAATTTTATATACTACATATGAGCATTATAATAGTACTGAGAGACAGACAAAAGTATAAGCGCACATAAATAATATAAATAAAAATAGGAAGAAAAAATTATTCGCGTATAAAAAAGAAATAAATATAAATATTTTTATGAGAATAAATCATTGATAAAATTAAAAATGTTGCCCGTATTCATAATAATTTAATGGCGATATTTGTATGATACATTCATACTTAAATTCGTTAATGTGTTTTATGTATATATGTATTATTATGAAGGTGCGGTCTAGTCAGAGTTATTTCATTCATCATATATGATTTATGTGCCTTGTATAAATACATACTGACATTATATACATACATACATACAGTATATTCGTTTCGTAGATATATTTGGTATTGTTATTCGCGTTTATAAAATTTATATATATATATATATAGGTACTACATTACATATACATATTATATACAAAAATATTTTCGCATGTTTAATTCAAATTTTAACGGACATTAAATTTGTTTTAATTTTTTATTTAAAAAAAAAATGAAGAAAATAAAAAGAAAATGAAATTAAGTTTTATTAAATGAACAGCATAAACAATTTAAAATCTTTTTCATAGTACATAATTAGAGACAGTGAGAGAGAGAACCTTTAATCTTTCAACAAGATTTTGTGCTTCAATACATATTTTATAAGGCAAGGTGAAATATACATACATACATATGTATATACGTACTTACTTTGCCTTGCATGTACACATTTAATCAGTTTTATATTTTAGTTACTCATGTAATTACTGTAATAATAACTAAAAATTAAAAATTTAATTTAAAATTTCAATTTTTTTCTTTTTTTTTTTTTGCAAATATTCATAAATGTTACGTGCATACAATTTTTGTGAGTGAACATATTATCAGGTACTACTTCCAGCACATCAAAAATTTTTAATAATACTCGGATGGAACCGTATATGATTTCTTTCTGATAAATAATTTTTAGATGTTATATACATATTTATATTTCACATCCACTCGAACATTATTCATAAATGCTTATAGTGTATTTCCATGTAAACTAATAATTGTATTTCGCATTCGCCTGTACACATACACATACTACGGTGTATATATGCACAATCTGCGGTTTTGTAACAGGTATACCACAAAAACAATGATTCAGTTTTGTACTTTACCAAATGTATTTACGAGGATGTATGTTTGCATGTGTGTAAATGCAAGAATATGGAATATGCAATGTGTGTACCATCATGTACCTCTGTACCTCTATATGTAATATTATTTGATATATGAATAATTGTATGTAATATTTATCTACTGTACTGTATACTGTAAGATTAGCAGTTAGTTTAATTGTTTTGCATGCGGAACTAATCTTGATAATATTCTTTTGTATTTTATGTATGTTATATGCTTGGACACGAATTAAATAAGATACATATTAAAATGAAAAATAAAAGCATTAAATAAACTATACTCAACATATTATGAATTGTTAATACGTGCGGTATACCCTAACCTATACCTGTAATCGTATTAAAATTTGTTTCATATTTGTACAACTAGTACTTAATGCATATATATATGTATATGTATATACATATATATATATATATATGTATGTAAAGTGAGTTTACTTAATTACTTAAAGACACCATATTTATATACTTACTTATTAAATATTCAAACTTTATACACATATGCACATACGAGTATGTATAATATGTATCTGACATTTTATGTTGTTGTACACAAGTAGTACGTTGTACTTTTTTTAAGTATCTTTTCTTTTGGATAAGTAAACATACGAAAGTAGTACATAATATCTATGTAAAGTACAAAGACTTTATTGCTAATTTTGTCATACATATAGAACATAATTCGAACGAACTCTAATTAAATTCATTATTATTCATATTATGGTCGTTTTATTTTCATTTTCAAATAAAATGAAAACTAAGTAAAATAAATAAAAAAAAAAAAATAAAAATTGATATAACTGAGAGAAAAAAAAATTACAAAGTACATATACGAAAAATCTATGTCACGCTTTGTTTTAATTTTCTATAAATTTATTTACATACGTAGATGTGTATATGTACATGTAAAATGTAACTGAAATTTGTGTAGAAAAAAAAAGTAAAAAAAATTTTATAAAATGAAGGGTGTTACTCTGTTGCATTTACAGTGTTTATTTTTTAAATTTTTTTTTCTAGTTATCTTGTTGCGGTAAATGACATTCTCAATATCACCTTTAACTTTAATGTACACGAGTACAAGTATGTACCTACTTAATATCGTCCTATATGAATAGTACGTGGTAGTACGTAGTACTAGTACATACTTATTTGCAAATTTGTAATAAAAATTGAATCGAATTGAAGTCTAATAATATTGCATATTTATAATACTACGAATATGTATGTAGTATTGGTAGTATATACAGAGGTACACAGAGGTTATTATAGATGCATAGTTTGGGTGCAGAAAATGAAAACTTCCCACAAAATAATTTCTATACATAACTATACACAACATGTACATAAATGTATAACTAAAATATACTTATACATAGTATGGTTTATGTGTATGTGGAAAAATTATTATAAAATGAACCTAATTTTAAGAATTGTTGTAATATATTTTACATTACAATTACATACATATATCTATATCTATATCTGTGACCGTATATAAGAGCATATGGTATATACATACATATGTATACGTATTTATGTCTATTTCAATTTATTTTGTATATATATAAATTATAAACTAGTTGCGTTGTTGTATATATATACACATAATAGAATGTGGTTTTTTTAACCCACAAAATCTTGAAACTACTTAATATGTATGTTTTTAAATAAAATTAGAGGAGAATGTCTTATAAAATTTTGCAAAAACAAAAAAAAAAAAAACAAAAAAAAAATTGTTCACATTAATTTATTTAACTTGGATAAAATTCCATTATGTACATAGATATTGGTGTACATTTATATAAATGCTTATTATACCTGTAAGTATGTATTTTAAAACACTTTCAAGTTTTACTTTACAGAAACAGAAATGTTGTAATTCCTCTTCGTCTTCTACATTTACTTCTTTCTTGTAAATGTAAACTTACTTAGATACATAATTTTGATTTTTTTTTTTTAAACAAGTAAATATGCAATTATATCGCATTAGGGATACATAAATAAATCTAAGTATTTAGATACATAAGTACAATATATGCCTACATACTCATATTTATGTATTTATAATACATATGAATGGATACATTAATATCAAAAATCCACCTGGCTATTTAGAAAAGATTAATAATTTAAATAAATTTATTAAAGGTATCTGTGTACATATTATATACTCGCGTAGATAGTTGCTAAAATGCGTTAATTCTAGCTTCTAAATACATCTGTTGGTTTACATATAAAATTACAATGTATATACATATTCATAAATTGTACGTTGTACTTGTATGTAACTAGATACATATACATACATTTATCTATGATTTTGCCATTAATAATTTATACATTACATACTTACATATATTTTATGTACAGGTACATATCAAAGTAGTAGTTATATATACTCACATATTATGTATTCATGTGTGTTGTACGTCTATGGTTGTACAGACAAAATCTATATATGTATTTAAATAACTATCTGATATGCCTTTCAAAGTTTAAGTAAGTACCTACTAAATTTATATAAATGTATTTTTTTTTAAATCTTGTGGTGATAGGAGTGCGTGTCAATAAGTAATCCGGTTCTTGAATTTAAATTTAATAAGAAATAATAAAATAAAATAAGAAAATTTAAAAATGTTTAAGAAAAAAAAAATAAAATAAAATTTAGATAAAAATAAAAATATATAAACTAGAAGAAGAAGTTGAAAAACTAATAAAACATAATTTACTGTGATTCGGAGTAAAGTAAATTGATGTTGAATGAATGAGTACGCATTTTAATTGAATTCGATTCAAAATGTAAATGATATTCAAATGAAACGGTCAACGGTGCATTTGTTGTATACATATTTACATTTATACATGTATGTATGAGTATACACACATATATATATTATTTGCTATTTACTATTATAAGTAGTTTTATTTACGCGAGTATTTGTACTTAAACGTGTGTGTAAAGATTTAATAAAAGAAATAAACAAAATAAAATGAATTACAAAATTAGATAGAAGAAAAATGATATCAGAAATCGTATTTCATTCAAATAATAGATTTAATAGATTTGATGATAAACGCATACGTATACACATTATGTATATGTAAATACAAGTATTTACATACAAAGTGAGTTACTATAAACCATTTGGGTCTGGCAGTTTATTACAGTGCTACAGTGCTACTACTTATATTATCAATTGATTAAAGTAGATACGAGTACATTGTGCATAATGTGCTTGTCATATTACATACATACACATATATTGTGAATGGTGGTAGCACGTAGTAATGTTAATAGAATGAAGTTTTTTTTTTTTTTCTGTAATGGTAAATAAATACTACGATATAGTGAGTATATTGCACATGTATACGAACGAATATCAAATGTATTTTGGAATAAAATTGAATGTAATTATATTGCATTCAAACATTAAATTATTTAATAAATTTAATGCATTTTCATAGTGCCTATATTCATTTATTTATTTGTTTGTTTTCTTGTTGACTTGATCTAAATATAATACGAATATGTATACATTTGCGAAATGGAATACATACTATATTTATATATCGCATATACATATGTATCTAAGTATGTGCCCATATGCACGCACATGTTATAATATCGCGTTTTCATTTTCTGCAAATATAAAAATTAACTCAAAAAAAAAAATTTAAATAAATAAATTACACATAATATATGTATATGATAAACTATGAAATTATATTATTATAAATTTTTCTTTTTTTTTTATTTTTGGTGGAAAACTGTTACCTTGACTTTTGTTTTTTGATGCATTTTCATATAGAACCCATTATCATAATTTGCAAAACTTTGAACTGTTTTTTTTTTTCGTTGGGCTTCTTTGTTCTTTTTAATTTCTTCACTTCAGTTGTGAATTTGTAATTAAACAATTTTTTTCTTCGAATGAAAAGAATGATTAAAACTTTTACATTGGCTTTCTAAATGAATTTTTAAGTTATTAAAATACGAAAAAAAAAAAAAAATAAATAAATAAATTTATGCAGGTTGCAGGTACATTTTTGTATAAAATATAAATGAAAATTTTAATTGAACACATATGTATGTGTGTATTGTGTAAGTGAAACATGGGAATAAGACGATGATGAAAATAAGAAAAAAAAATGATGAAATTGAAAAATTAAAAAAAATATGTACATATATCCATCGGAAAAATAGGGTGTATATTATAAAAGTATAAATTTCTTCAAAAATATTTGGGTCAATCAACAAATAATCGTGTTTTTTTTTTATTATTTTCGTGTATATTATAGGACATGTATGTCCGCACGTATGTACATATGTACATAGATATATAACAGGTACATTTTGTACATAAATATTACGTGCGGATATTTAAATTTTTTTTTTTTTAAATTGCATTATGTTCCTACATATATTATTTTATTAATTTTTTTTTATCGATAATATCGTTTGATCTTTTTGTTTTAAGATAACCCGAAAGTAAAAAATAAAGTATGTATGTATTTTTAATTTTTTTTTTCGATTTTGTATGATATGTATACCCTAAAATTATAATAAATGTACATTTTATCATAATTACCATGGAATGTATGTAATATGAATTAACTGCATGGATCATATAATAATGTACTGTATATATATACAAAATTAATTCATATATACATACACAGTAATTTCTCTCATTTTATAGCCTGTTTTTATTTTATTTTTTTTTTACAATATTACATACATATATACATACTACCATACAGTTCGGGCGATATCATCATATATGGCTACGTACTTGCATAAAATATATGAATGATAAATTAAATACCGATTCGTGATTTGTTACATTCAAGTATATATATGTACATACATACATACATAAATAATCGCACTAAAGTATTACGTATTACATATACATTTTTACATACATTCTAGTGTATAAGTCATATAAATATTGAGAAAAAAAAAAATATTAAACATAAATAACTACAACACAACACACACATAAACTCATAATTTTTTATTAATTTATATTATACTAGAAAGTGTATAAGCATGTACGTATGTGTACACATATTACTATACATACTATACTACAATTTGTTCATATTTTTTATAATTATCAATAATTTGTTATTTAAAATAACACAAAAATTTAAATGATGATGATACATTCTTGAACAAGTGCATAAATACATATTAATGGTATTATGTACGCATGTACTATATTGCAAGATGTGTCAATTTAATAAGTATAACAACGTGTATATGTAAATCGAAGGTAAATTATATTCTTATACAAACATTATGAACGTATGTACATATGTAGCACTTTATTTAAATTTTTAAAACTGGTTTATATTGTGTGTACTTAATAATTTAAATAAACTTTAATTTTAATACAATTATTTTAATATGGATGTATGTCATTTTATGAACTTTACTGTATAGTGTATCTTTCAGAAAAAAAAAAATAAAAATAAAAAACACATATATGCACCACCACTCGTTTGTGCATATACTTATTTACCTATGTTATCATACGTAAACATTTTCTTCCTCTTCTTCTTCTTCTTATTGAAAAAAATATCATTTGTGTATAATCAGTTAATTTTTATTTATTTATTAAATGTATTTATTTTTTAATTTTATTTTTTACAGTGTGTTACATCTCAATATAATAATATCTTCACTCTACTATACTTTGTATATGCATGCGTATTTTACTTGATTGCGGTAAGTTTCATTAATTTGATATTCAGTTACTCACTTATTATATACTTTATATATTTTTGCATTATTCAATTTATAAATAAAATGTAATCACATATACAATACTTACCTAACTAACAACTAACTAACTAATCTAATACTCATTTGTATTATTTTTATTTTTTTTTTTTTTGTTATTATAATTTCGATGATTATTCAATGTGTTTTTAAGAGAGTAATTTTCTTAAGTAAGTCGCTTTATTAAAAAAATAAATAAAATAAAATAAAATGTGTAAATAAATTTAAATACTTTACATATGTAAATATATGCATTTTCATTGCATATATATATTTAATGAACATATATGTACAAAGTTAAGTTGTATATGTATAGGTAGAAATGTATAGGTAGTATGTCGTCGTACAATCATTTTACTATTAAACCACTTTGACCACCTATCTTATTTATATTTTGTGTGCTTATAAATAATATACATACAATATAAGCAAGTATATTATAGATGGTTACTTATGCAGTAAATAAAAAAATAGATAAATAAAAACTGTGTATAAAAAGAGATTATCTGACACATATAATATGTAATTTACTAGTGAATCTATACATATTATGTTCATATTATGTGTAAGTAGTTAATATTATTATTATACTTTATGTAAATGAATTGATTGTACATAATATACATACTTATATCCATATACGCATATTGGAAGTACATGCATATATACATAAATATACGCCTATAATATACGTTCAAATGTATTCAATGTCATTAATTCAAAGTTATATTCTTTTTTCTTCTTTTTTTTTTTTGTAATCTTTGATTGCGGATTTAAACGGTTTAATAGCATAGATAAATAATATATTCGTACTTATATCGTATATAATCTACATAGTACTTACGTTAGATTAAATGTATTGTGTATACAATGTACATATGTACAATAATTTGTGAATGAACAATTTTAATAATAATAATTCTTTAATTTTAATTTTTTCTTCTTTTGACTGACTATTGGTGGTATGCTATTTTAAGTATGAATAGAAAGAAGCATAGAGCATGTATAGGAAGAGGTTAAATAGTAATAAAAAACTTTTTGTATTTTTCTGTTAATTTTATAATCAAAAATTATAAATCAAATTTGTATATATGTACGAGGATGTGTACATATGTATGCAATATGCAACAAAATATTTTATGTAGCCAGTTAACCGCAGTCCGCAGTTATGTATTGGAAAAAAAACAACAATATAACTCCAATATGTAAATAAAAATATTCTAAAACTCCGTTAAATAAACAAATATGTAATACATTAAGTAAGTACTCGTTTTTCGAATATGTACAGGTACACAAACATTTAGTTGAAATATTTTACCAGGTGATGTTCGATCATAAATCGATAATAATGTTGATGATGATGATATTTAATGAAATATTGACGAGAGGAAATGAATTTATGATGGTGATTCTTTCCAATAAGAAAATATACAAAAATAAAATCGAAAAAACATAAAAAAGAAACATTTTTTTTAAAATTTGTTTTGAATAAAAAAGAAGACGAAGTGCCGAAGAAAACATATGCATGCATGTACATATTCATCTAATATGAATTTTATTTGACGTGTACTTCAATTAAACTGTCTTAAAATTGATCTGAAGCTTTTAAAGTATGTACATATGCATGTTTATAATGTATGGATGTGGATAGTTTTTATTTTATATTCATTTAAATGAGATATAAAAATGTACATACATATGTACTCATATGTATATGTTCATGATAGTAAAAAAAACTCTTCACTATTAACAAATAAATGCAACCTTTTATTCAGTATACATCATACATTTATCTCATGGTTTTTTTTTTTTTTTTGGTGTAAATTGTGGGTACCTAAAACATTTTCACACCGGCTAATAATAATAAGCGCAAGTAAATGTATTTTTCTTTGATCATTTTTTCAACATTTATATTATAGCAGTAGTAGACGTCAAAATGAAATTGTTTTTTATATGCGTCTGATCTGAACATATTTACACGTTACTCTGTGTAGGTACTAAACTAAAATACATACCGAAAAAAATAAAATCGTTAAAAGTACATACATATATGTACATACATATATTGAAAGAAGGTGGATAAATGGATAATAATTTGAAGTATATTTTATATATACGTTAAGTACATACTTGTATGCATTATTACATTAGTAATATATGTAATGTATAATGTGTGTATATGTCATGTGTAATGTAAACGTAATCGTATATAATTCTATTTAGGTCGTTTTGTTCTGTATTGTTGGTTCAAATTTTTTTTTTCTTCTTCTCATTTTCCTGTTTATTTCTTTTTGTTGTTATTTTATATTGTTATTGTTGTTGTTAAATTCTTATTATTATTTAAAAACAAAACTGGAATAACAAACATATTATGTATGTATGTGTGTGGAATATTATTGAACAGCGGTTAATGTCCCATCAGGTGCAGGAAATAAATCTTTACATAAATTATGGTGTATCAGTATGTTATAAACGTATTGCATAACATATATGTAATAGCAATAATAATAAAATAAAAAATTATCCATATAATACATATGTACATGAATATGTGAATATTGTAAATGAATATATAAAAATAATAAATAATTATATGTCTACAATAATAATAATAATAATATCGAAAGTTATATTTTGTTGTTAAAATACGAGTATATATCTATGTATGTACATAATCGCAATCATAAATTTTATACGAGTATATACTCATATTATGTACTAAAAATTTATGTGAATAAATTTATATGTGGGTAGAATATATGTATATATAAATGTTTATATGTACTCAAATCACAAATATAATTACACATATGCACATACTCCTATATGAACATATTCGAGTTCAAATTTCAAAAGAATAATGTTTGGAGACATATTTATTTATTTATTTAATTTTCCTTGAAGAAAAAAACAAATAGACAAAATAATAGGATAATAACAAAAAATAGTCAAATATTTATGTACGAGCATGCAAGCACATCAAAAGCACATGTTTGTTTGTACTTGTACATATTGTATATGAATTTTATTTGATTTTTTTTATATTTCTTGCACAATATAAAGTTTAGGAAAAGTTACACATTGTAATTGCATAGATTTTCTCTATACATACTCGTATATAACATATTCAATCATGATTATGTGTAGGTATTTATATTCTGTGTATATAATGTTTCTTATCAAATCTTAAATTTATTGTCAGTGAAAAACTGCATAAATTTTGATTTTTCCCATTTTGAGGTTTTGAGTACTAACAGTTATGATGTACATATGCACATGCTCGTAATGATATGTATTCAGACACGTTACATTATGCATATATGTACATATATATATATATTATGTATGCGTTCTATACTCATATGTAATATCTATTTAATTTTGTTTTTGATTGAGTAACTTTTGTGATAAACATTTTTGATTGATTTCCATTGTGTAATTCATGTGCAGAAAAAATATTTCAGTAGTTTCGTTAAATTCGATTTCATTTTAATTTAAAGATACTTTTCAAGGGAAAAATACAATCATACATTTTTCTTACCTGTAATGTAAAAAAATAGATAATCAAAATGTTTATTGGGACAGTCGTCATATAATGTATTCACTGCACAGATTTTGACATTTCGAAATACAGACTAGGTATATCTATAGTTTATCTTTTTTAGTACTCAACAATTTTTATAAAAAAAGACAATGAATGAGAGTCACTTTGTGGTTGTAAACAAAAAATGAAATTGCAAAAAATTATATAAAAATATATACATATGTACATATTTGACCAATCAAAATATAAGAAAGAAGAACCGATAAAGTAACATTTTTTTTCGAATTTTAATTAGGTATATCTTCATCATCAAATCGGATTGATTTCTGTAATAGAGCAGAGAGAGAGAGAGAGAGAGAGAGAGAGAGAAAATTGTTTAATCACATAAATGTACTGGTACATAATAGTAAATGTAATGTATGTATACGTGCATATTAAATACAATATTGTACACATCATTATATGAATGAATGATAAATATAAAATGTACATCATAAATATCTGATTTTTGTGATAAATATTTACGAGTATTATAAATGATGCAACACACAATACAATACACAATTTCATTTCATTTTTTAAGAGTGAAAGATATTGCGTTGCGTGTATTGTATTTTTATAGTCATTTTTATCAAAGAAACAAAGAAGTAGATGAAGGAAGGAAGAAATATTAAAAAAATATATAAAAATGTTACTTTCTATTACAATTTTTTATAAAATACTCGAATGTTATAATACACATATATATACTCGTATATGAACATAAATTACCTATTAAATACTTTCATTTCTTAATTATCTACTTTGTGTTTTAAAATATAATTTTTGCAAAAATACTTAGTAATTTTTGTTTATAATTTTCGATTCACTGTATATCATACATTACGCATATAGTGCGATAAGTGAATGAAAAAAAAAAAAACAACTATAATTTGTAAACGCAAATTTGCAAAGTAATTTAAAAAAAAAACGGAACTAATAAAAAATATGAATGTACAAAAAATTAGACAAAGAATCATTATCATCGAGCAAACAAATTTAATTGTCCATCAAATCAAATAATAGTCAGTATATTTGCTTGATGTATTTAGTGGTAAACGATCGAAAATTTCACTAATAACGTTTATTTGCTAATGTATCAAATCTATCATTAAAATTATAATTGAATGATAGTAATTAGGCATATCCTCGTCAACTAAATAAATATACTGCACGTAGAAATGTAGAAGTATAGTCTCTCTCTCTCTCAATCATAATCATACCTGATTCTTTTATACATATGTGAATTGAAATGGTTTACTATAACCGGGCGGCAAATATCAGGGGCGCGCGAGTAAGGACAGAATGAAAGTCACATATTTGGTTTTAGAAAAATAATTTAACAAATCGTAATAAGAAATATATGTTTCAGAACTTGAAAAGTGTGCCGTACATACTTTGTCTATATGACTATAAAAAATACTAAAATGATATGTACTCACATAGCCACCCATATTTTACGTACATTAATCATAATGTTTTGCTTGCAACTTCCAATATGTGTGGCTTGGTGTTGGTATGATTAATTTTAGTGTGGACAAAATAAATTACTGAATTAATGTATAACGTACAACGGTAGAACATAAAGAATATCGAATCAAGAGCTTATATTCATTATTCATATTATTTGCAAGTTGCAAGATTCTGAAATTCTTCTTCGCACTCGCCTACTAAAATGCAGTATATAAATTAAAGAAACATAATCAGTCAAACTCTTAAGTATGTGAGAACTAGAAAAAGAGAAAAAGAAGTAGAAAGATACGCGAATAGTAGTTTTTCTTCTTCTTTTATTGTGTAAACTGTAAAGTGGCATGTACGAAAAAGAATTTCAGATTGATCTGTAGGTCATTTTACTTTTTCATATTTAAAAAGTAGAAAAAGAAGTTAGTTAATTAATTATTATTTTCGATATTCCTTATTTTGTTCCGTTACTCTATTCGTCGCATGAATAAATTATATGTCTTTGCATTAGTTTTTGAAAAAGAGAATTAGAACTTCTATGAGAAAAAATCTATCTATAATTTTGCTAAAAATATAAAAATTAAAAATTTTTGCTGTTAGAATAAAAACAAAAAAAAAATCAAATTAATTTTTAAAATACTAAAGTTTCAACCTATAGGGTGAAAAGTTTAGAAGTGCACCGGGCGCCCAAGAGACTAAAACCGGTGCTGATCATAATGTTCCTTCTCGTTCAATTCACCGGAAAAAAAATGTGAATAAATATAAAGAAATAACAATTTTATTAAACGTAAAAAAATTGAATTTGTCATTTTAATTGAAAATTCATAACATGTCTTTAGCTAGATACGAACGTTAAAAATTCAATTTTTTTTTTTTTTTTTTTTTTAGTGAATATAGGAAATAAAATAAAATTTTTTTCTCGCGTGTCTTCTCGTACGATCGTATGATATTATTAGTTATTATGAATATTATTGGAAAGACCTTGAGTACTAAAAAAAAAAATAAACGTTGCAAAATAATTTGAACGAAAAAATTTAATCGAAAATCGAACACTCACACACATGAAGAGAATTTATATATGTATGTATGTATATGTATTTTTGTGATTTTCATACTTCAGAATACTTCTTAATTTGATTATTCTTCTACACACAGGTATAAGGTAGATAGATTGATTTAATAAAGATAAGGCTTCTTTTTTGTCTATGAATATGTTACGTAACATCAATTGTATGTGTACGTACATTACCATATGAATTGATATTTTTCTTAAATGATCGCGTCTTTTAAAAATAAATTCATAATTTAATTTTAAATAAAATTGTACAGATTCTATAAATTTCTTTTTTATATTTATCTCTTGTAGATTTAAACTAATCTAATAGATTAGACAAAATTACTGCGAGTTCAAATTCAAATTAAATTTGGATTTAACGAATCGAATTTGAATTTTTATAAAAAATTATTCAAGTTATGTAATTTTCGACGCTACTTTGACATTCGCTATTACTGGTATTCAATAAATCAGAGTTGAATGAATTTAAAAATATTTAAATCTTGTGTCTTGTGTGTTATGTATATATATACATCACTCGTACGTACATATATGTACGTAACACAAAGGTGTTTTATATGTACATATATTATGTCTTGTGATTAGAGAAAAGAGATAGAGAATTGATACATACATATACTTACATTACATTTATACATTTATGTTGATGATGACATGAAATTTTGGAATGTACGGACAATACAAAATTTTTGTCTTAGAAACAGAAAAACGGTTACAAGTTAAACAAATTTTTAAAGAAAACACATATCATAATTTTTAAAAGTTTTTATGCTTATTTGAATAAAAATTGAAATTATCAATACCTACATACTTACGAATATACATATGTATGTTCAGTGTCTCAGTTCTATTCGTATTTCTATGTGAAATACTTTCGTGTACCGCATGTGATATAAAGTTTTTTGTGTACTTAATATATATAGACGTACCTAAATACGTAGATGCAGATAGTAAGATAGGTACATATTTTGAAATAAACCGAAAAATTGGAAAATTTTAAATTAAAAAAATAAACGATACAGTTCATTTTTTATGTAGGTATATTAGTATGTGCGAGTGTACTATAATGTGTGCAGGTATCTTCATTGTACTTTATCTGGTAAATAATTTAAGATAAAGAAGTATATAATAATAAGAAAATACATATTTATTTATTTATTTATTTTTATTTTTATTTTTGAGCAAGATTATGTAAATTAGTATGCTTATTACTTTAAATTTTATACAATAAACTTTCATACAATTACTACTCACATTATGTATATACTGTTGTATACTCGTACATTATGTACCCATTCATGTATTGTACGAGTATGTAATGATACAATTAAGACTAAATTATATATGAATTTATGAATCTATATTTATTTAAAGATTATATACATGCATTCATATACTGAATTTACATAAAAATGTACATAATAGATAAAAAAAAAACAATTTATATAGAAATATTGTATGCGAGTATCTAGAGAAATATGAAAAAAAAAATGCTGAAAAAATAATATACATATGTAGTAAATATGTAAAAATTATATTTTATGCTTTTATTATTTACTATATGGATACATATTTATTTGCTTTATTATTACAATTTTCTGTTCGTTTCATTGTTATAGAAGGAAAAAATTTTAGAAAATAAAGAATTAAGATAAAACAAAATGTAATAAATAAATTCAAAAAATGAGAACCTGAGAATTTTTGACTCTTATTTTATATAATACATTACAAATCGTATATCATATGCGCATCCATATAGTATATATAGCAGCAGACGTGTGTATTATTTATTGGAACACAGTAATAAAAACAATAATAACACACACATTAAAAATTAGAAAAAAAAATGTTTTTTTTTTTCCTCACTTTAAAAGCAATCACAGAATCACAGGTTGTTGGATGATGATGGTGATGATGATGAACACATTCTACTGATTACTGATTAGTATATATTATTTTGAGTTCAGTTAAAATATCTGGTTATATTGTAAATAAGATGAAGTTATTATTTTATTAGTAATGATAGTATAATAATATCTGTATGTATATGAAAAGGAAGAGAAATTTAACCTGTGATCATGGGCGTATACAAACATATTCATAATAAATTTTATTACATGAATTAATGAATGAATGCATAAAGTGAGTATGAATGAACGAATAAAAAATAAATGAATGAATAAATATTTTTATATACTACTTACGAGTTATATATATGTATGTATACGAGTTTTTGTATAGATCTTAATTTAACTGCTTCAAGTAAGGTAGTATATGATTTACTTATTTTATTTTTTTTTATAGATGGATATGTACATCATATCGCGTATCTTTATGTTGTGATAATTTCAGATTAGAAATGAAATGATAGTTTGGTTACGAGTAAGTACCTATATGGTGTGTGGTATTAAGAAATAAAAATAATAAAGATAATAAAAGAGAATTAGAGTATAATTTACACAATAACAGTATATATAGGATTTTTAATATCTCTACATTCTGCATACATAATTTAAATGTATACCAGCATCATAAGTAGATCATGTCATCAATAATATTGTAATGTGTATATAGTCCTCGTGTACATTATGTATACATGTTTGATTAGTTCCAGGTTCCAAATAGAATGGAATTGAAATGGTAATTAAAATTGAAATATGTTATGTAGAATAAGAAATTTTCGTAAATTTTCAGAAATAAATTTCAAGTAACTAACTAAATATGTACTATAAATAGTATATTGAAATTCCTAATAAAATTGTTAAATTAAAATTAAAATTTTTAAATAACAAATTTAGTGTTGTGTTACGTTTTAATTAATTTTTTTAAATAAGGAATAAAAGGTTTATTGAAAAGAGTGTAACTAACTCCGTAAAAAATTTATTTAATTATCGAATTATAGGAAAAAAAAATGAAATTTGAGATTATTACATTAAAAATGTGAAGATACTTAAAAATGATCTTACCTACATAATGTGCAAGTGCATGTACTTATATTCGTATAAATGCGTTTTTGTAAAAATTTTTAATTACATATCTAATAGTATTGGTTATTAAGGGTTTGCAGTTTTACAATCAAGTTACTATAGATACTGCAAATTAGTTAACTAAATTCCTTGGTATGTATAAAATTTGTTTACAATCATATACAGCTAATAATTCGGTAAAATAATATCAATTTTAAATTAAAATTATGACATGTACCTAATTTAAAAAAAAAAAAATTAGTCCTACAAAAAAAAATAATTATTTTCTTTAATTTCTTTCATAAATCAGTATTGTCACATATCCACATATGAGTGTATGCAATAAAATTGTTGTTTGTTATTTCTTCATACAATTATCATCAATTTTGTCATTAACATATTATAAGGTATAAGGAATTTGTGTGTATGTTCTTACAAGATAAATAATAAATGCGCAGTGAATACTTACGTAAATAGTTATATGCAAAAAGTTTATTTAAATTTCGAATGTCCCTCGCGTTTATATACCCATCATGCTCATCATTTGATATATAGCTACTATACTTATCTATATAACTACGTTTATAATTTATTATTTGAAGAAGAGAAATGTGCAATTCAAGGAAATGTCATTTAAAGAAAATTGAATTCTATGAAAATTTGTAAATAGATAGTAGATTTGTTCATTCAAATGTCTAATTTTTTTTATTTTTTACAAAATTTTTTACAATTTGTATATTAAAATATATTATACTTATATATTTATTAGGTATATTTACACACTTACACACACACAAATATACACGTGTGTACATGGTTTTAATAGTTGTACAAGTACATACATATTATGTAGGCAAATTTTAGAGTTAGATACTACCTGTGTACGTGACGTGTATATATGCATGTAAATTCATTTTGCGGTACGGTACGAGCACATTTAAATGCATTTATGTTTATGCGTAAAATTAATTGATGACAATATTGTGATTGTGACTGTCAATAGCACCTGCAAATATTAAAAATTAAATAAATACACACGAGTATGTACACCGATATGAAAATATGAGAGCTCATGTATGTACATTCAAATTGAATTTATTCCAGTGTCTTTTATTCAATTAATTTTCATGTATATCATATATTATATGAACATATGAGTGTATGAGCGTGCATATATATATGAATGAATGGATATATGCTGCGATGAATCTTTTTTCGTATTAAAAACACATTTACCGACAATAACACAAATTTGTTCAAAATATATTTTCCATTTTTCCTTGTGTATATTTTTTTCCTTCATCATCTTCTTCTTTTTCAAAGAAACAAAAAAAAAATACTTTAAAAGACAAACACACACCATATACTTAATACACAAAAATTAAGTTTTTAGGTCGTCTTTGATATTTATAGTGTACCTATACGAATATATAATATGGGTAATGAGTATATGCGCACACAGTAGAAACATTATATGAAAACCATATGAGCATCAAATTCTAACTTAATGTATTATATTGTCATCATTATAATACTACACTATATGCATTATCATCACCATATAATCTGATAGTTGTAGTTGTAGTATACATATTGTGTGCGAAAAATATGTGAAAGTTTGAATGCATTCCATTTTTGTAAATTGTGTCCAAGAGTGTCTTTTTTTCTTTCTAATTTGCTGTTTTTTGATTTTTGAAATCTACCTAGATACATAGTTACTTATTTATTTATTTATGTTTATTTTTTGTTTTTTATTTAATTTGAAAAAATGTATATATACTTTTTAGAGAAGATATTAATATTCTTTACATTGTTATAAACATGTGAGAATATGTATAAGTACCCACATATGAACAGATGTAATTTTATGAAATATAAACTTTAATAATATAAAATATATAACTACAAAGTATAATCTTATATACATATATACATACATATAGTTACGTACATATGTAGTACATATACCTAGATATTCATATGTGTAAAATTTCCAATGTGCAATTTTACACCGTAGTTTTAGTCATAAAACTTTTACAGAAAATGTAGATGGGTGCAGATAGGTGCATAGATATAAAAATTCATATATGAATATGTACTTGGATGTCTATAAATATGTAATTCATCCTATCTATTTGAAAACATCGACCGCTTAACCGCACTGACCGCACAAAATCTTTATATACATATATATATAATGTATGTATAATATGTACTAAAGTGTGTACTTTTACAAATAAATATATTATAGTACATCCCATTCATACAAATATACTTGTATGAAAATAATAATGTATATACATACTTAAATAGATGCACATTTAGAAATAAAACGAAAAATCACTTCTGACCTCGATGACGTGTTGCATAAAATACATAGAAACGTATCATATGTTGTGTGCTAATCTCTGGAATAATAGTAAAAAAAAATAAATGATAATACAAGAAAGTTATTTTTTTTTTTTTTTTTGTAGAAAAAATATAAAAGAAAAGTAAAACTTCAAATATAAACAAAAAAATATGAAGAAGAAAATATAAAATAAAATATAAAAATGAAAATTCATCATCCATATAGGTACTCTGGTAATAATATTTTGAATTCGTTTTGATTTGTGAACATCGCGTTGTCTTAGATAAATAAGAACGTTACTGGAGGCTAATATAAGTATACATATGTATATCTTTTATAGTTTTATGATATGTGAGTACATATGCTCATCGTATATTAGTACATACATGGAACGGATATAATCCTTATTACTATTATTATTATTATTATTATTATTATTGCATTGTTGAATTCAAATGCATAACACTACTATCTTCGAGTACACGTACATAATCTGTAGGAAACATATTCGCATGCTTACATAAAAATGTTCATCATCATATATGTAGATGTAGGTATAGGTTATAGTACAGAGTACTCAATATTTATGAGGTGAATTAAATGTGAATGAATGCATGGTTATGCACTGTATCGGTGACTATATTAAATTTCAAAAAAATTTTTTATAATATTATTATTTAGACGTTTAGCGAATTTTTATAGTAGATACATAGTATGTATGCATATAGTAGATGCACCATCGATTAAAGTTCAAAATAATAATAAAAATAATAATAATGATAATTGCACATTAAATGTAATTCAACCATAGATCTATACATGTGCTTACTACTTTTATATATATAAGTGTATACGCAGAGCAGATATATATCTATAATACACACATACATATTTAGATTCATTTTCAGATATGGTCATGACATGAAACAGTAAATAACATGATAGTGTAGATTTTTGTGAGAAATATTTTTATAGTTGATGCATTTAATATATCGTTGACCATTCAATAAATTAGTGTATTATAATGTATACATTTTTATGCTGGTACGTGTGTATGTAGATATATGTAAAATACAATACATCTTGAAAATATTTTTCATAAAATTGCACCTTTGGCAAAGTTTTCTTCATGGATTATAATCCCATCAGACGACTTTCATTACTTAAATGATACGATATAAGAGTATATATGTATGAATTAAAAATAAAATGAAATGAAAAGAACATCAATAACAAAAAACAAAAAAAAATATCAAAATATATATTTTTTAAGAAAAAATAAATAAATAAATACAGCTAACACCGTTTTTATTTATTTATTTATTTTATTTTTTTTTTTTTTTTTGTTGGACATCCATGTAAATATGATGAACGAACGTGTAGTAATTATGCATTTAATTTAGTAATTTGTATTATACACGTAAATGTTATTTCTTGAATGTTTTTTGTTGTTCCATAATTTGAATTAATCGGAATACATATATTCGAGTACATAATGCATAATCATGCACAGGTTTACTACTTATTGTAAAATTGCATATTCATGTACACACGTTCACTAAAAATGCACATTACTTACATATTTGCTGCAAATTTTATTCAAATTTTGAAAATCCAATACCTATGATATACCAATTAAAATATTAAATGAATCGAAATGAATTTAAATTGTTTACCATATAGAGTCTGCAAAGAAATGTTTGTGATAAAATGAAAAAAAAAAAAAAAATTACAAAGAAGGAAAATAATTTTCATTTAGTGCTTGCTCTAATAAAATTATCTGATTAAAATTTTGTATTTGTATATATTTTGTCTTTTAGGCTTTTACGGGTATGTAATCGTAAATATGGAAGTAATGCCACGTACATAATTAGTTTTCTACTCAAATTTGCTATTGAGCAATTACACATATTACTAGTAATTCATTCATTTATAGAAATGAAAATGAAAGATTTTATGATTTTACTTACACTTTTCGTTTGGAGAAATTTTCTTAAAAAATATTTGTATAGAAATTAAAAGTAATTTTATTTTTATTTTTAAACATTTTTTTAGATATGTAATTTGTTAAATAATTTTGTGTGAACATTTGTTTGTAATAAACCTTTAAATGTATATTTTTTATTTTTTTTTTTATAAATATTTTCAGATTTAAAATAGTGCCAAATGGAATATTTTTAAAAGGAATTTAACTTATATCTGTATGGGTAAGTGATCAGAAATCATAATTCATATAGTCAATCATCATTCATATAAATACAAATTGTATAAAAGTCTAATTTAAATCTTGAAATTGGAGTAGTTGCTATTGTTTTGCACAACACTGTAAATAAATATTCACATTAATTATGTACACATTCATAAATGGAAATCATTAAATCAATTAACACCTACCATCTAGCATCTACATGCTTACATGTACGAGTATATGTAGAACTACTTATAATAGTTTCCATATTTTTGTAAAATATTTCATTCTCTATAAATAATTAAAAAAATATATTTATTTTAGTATGGACCTGATATGACACAATACTTACTACTCGTATATGTACATGATCGTGTACGTATAATATTATATCTATGAAGTTTTCATTCTTAATTAAATTAGGTGTTAACAAAAAAATTAATGAAGAAATCAAGAATTTAGGTTATTCGATGCGTAACCGTAATACATTCAAAGTTGTCTGTTATTAATAAGTACAAAATTTAAAATTTAGTTTAAAAGAAAAGAAAAATAGGTCAGTTTCTAGATATTCTCATAAATTACATTTTATATAGTATGATGTATGCTATAAATCTTATCATTTATCAAGTTCCTATATGGACCATTCCATAACTAACTAAATCGAATGAGTATGCGTATAAGCATGCGTATGGATATTATGAAATTTTTTAAAGTATCGAAATGATTTAATGATGCTTACGTTAATCCACTTATACTCGTATATATACACACATCCATTCATTGCAAAAAAGAAATGAAAAAGGAAATGAACTGATAATCCGATCATTATTTAATTGTATCGTTTATAAAATTATGAAATCCATGTGTACTTTATCTTCGAAAAAAAAAAAAAATAATAAAAACTTTAAAAGCCTAAAAAATGCGTCTTTATAAAGAAAGATATTAAAATATGTATTTATTTGATTGAACATCAAAAGTGCATTTGTTGACAAGTCAAAAATTAAAAGAAGAAGAAGAAGAAATATGAGGAAATAAGGAGTAAGATCGAAGAAGTAAAAATTGGAAACATAAAATCATTAATTTATAGATATTTTTATCTATAGAGATACTTACCCTACTCGTATATATGTAACTCGCTTAATGGATAAATTTAAAAACGTAAAATTTATCTGAATCTGGAAAGCTAATCCGAACTTCATTTAAAAAGATTTTATACTTTTTTTTTTTATATTTGTGTTAAATGCAAATTTTAAAATCGATTAAAATATGAGCCTTGAACAGTTAATAAAAATATTTTTCTTATGAAATTACGTGATTAAAATCTATAGCTAACAAATATTCATGATAATCATCTGTGATATTTATTAAAAGAAAGGTGCGTATGTGATAATTAAATTTTTAAAAAAATTATTTTAATTTAATTTCGTATGAGGCTAAATATGTTTATTCGTTTTTTTTTTTTTTATATTTACCTTTGCCTTTAGTGGTTCGTTATTTTCGTATTGATATCGGCGCTAAATTTATTATCATAAGTCGATAATACGGGGTATATTATGCACATAAGTAAGATAAATATTTAATTTGAAATCAACATAAAAAGCACAAAAAGAAGATACGATGTAAAAAAAAAAAAGAAAAAAATAATAATATAAAAATAAGACAAAACGAATGATAACAAAAGAAATGTAAAATTTGAAAGATTATTTGTTAAAAAAAAATTAATTTAAAATTCAATAATTAATATGCGTCTGCGTGTGATAATTAATTTATAAGACGACTATGTATATATGGTGTTCGTGTTATACTCGTATTGGTGTTCGTTTACACTCGTACAGTTTAACAGTTCAATTTATTGTATAAATTGATTACTTTTTTGTTTTCGATTTAACTACAGATTTCTGTTTGTGTGTATCCTCCTAAATCTTTTGGATATCTACGTACAAATGGTACACAAATTTATTGGTTAAACGATAATTTTTCATAAAATTAAAAACTCATATATTAATGATTTGAATTTATATATGTACTACAATTTGTATACATAAACGTACAGTAGAAATCTTTTGAACACATAAAATTTAACTTATGAGATTTGCTTCTTGTTATGTATATACAGCAATTGAATTCTTCACATTTTTTTTTCCAATTTTCATATTTCATTTCACACAGAAATGTACATACATACAAACGTATAAAAATATTTAAATGTAAACAATTAATTGGTAATCATTTTTATTTTATGAATTATGATTATTACGTCCGTTAGCAATTTACAAATATACATACATCACTTCAAAGATAACATTACAATAAAAGTATGATGAATGTATTATTATTTATAGTACTTATATGTACAAATTGGTACGTGTGAACGTGATTAAATGAAGAGAAATCAATGAAAATCTTGTTTAGATTTAATATTACAAAATTCTTTATTTAATTTTCCACAAAATGTGTCGTATATGTCATTAATAACAAATCGGCAATTAATTAAATTAAAATATAAAATTTTTTATTTTGTGCAAAAATATATATGTATCTACCTATTCATGTTCTACGATATTTTATTTATTAGGTACGTGAAAAATTAATTTTAA
This sequence comes from Villa cingulata, assembly GCA_951394055.1. Classification (NCBI taxonomy): domain Eukaryota; kingdom Metazoa; phylum Arthropoda; class Insecta; order Diptera; family Bombyliidae; genus Villa; species Villa cingulata. Next base: position 35,324,525 of record OX596021.1, on the reverse strand, counting down.
AAGATTCAAACGGTAAACGTTATAAATGTGAATCTTTATAATATATGAATCGTTTTTGTTTGAAAGTGATAATCATATATTTTATATTATATGGAAATAGGAAATTTTTATATTATCTTACGGTTTATATTTAAATGCAATGATGAAATTTACATTAAATACATTCATTTATATTGACAAAACTATATAAAAATCCTGAAGAAATTTTTTGATTAGATTAAAAGCTTTCATGCTGATTGAATTCATTGTTAACATTAATTAATTTTTTGTGAAAAATTCGGACTTAAACCATACTTTCATAATAAACTGGCTCTATTAATTTATTGTCGTACATATACATTATATGAGTATTTTGTCAGAAAAATTAAAATCTACAAATAAATTCGAAAACTGAAATTAGTTAAAATGTTAAAAAAATTTATTATGTACATAATGTTACAATGTATTTTTTTTTTTTTTTTTGTCTAAATTCATAAGTATGAGTATGTATATGTATGTAAGTTGCTGTATAATGTTATTTTGATAATATTTAAACATAATTACATTCATACCAGTTTTTATTAAACTCACTATTATTATTTGTAAGTCAAAATGTTAGATGTTATGTTTGATATTTGTTCAGTTGCTTTTAGATAGACCACATAACAAAAATAAAACTAACAAACTACAAAAACATACAAACATAAATTTATGTATAAGTGGAGGACAAAACAAAAATATAAAAGAATTTTGTCATCGAGTTTTAATGTTTTAACGCGTTAAATTGTGATGAAAATACATTTTAATATTTTTGTTTAATTTTTTGATTACAAAAATTATTGTGTTTCGGAAAAATGTTTTTTTTTTCTATTCATTTTTTTATTATCAAAAAACAAATACATATCACAACAGTTGATTATATCTGCAACATTATAGATACGAGTATATGTTACCTATCTATGCGTTCATAAACGTATATTTATATGCATATTGTATACGTTTGATTGTAAATAAACTAAAAAAGAAAAGGAGGGTGAAAAAAAAATATTTTTTTTTTCACTCTTTTAAGATTTGATTATTAGATAAGATTATTATAAAAAGAGTTTATGAAAACTAGTGTTACTTACTTACGTAACTAATTAGATATACAACACCAGAAAAAGAAAATAATAGACATAGACATTATAGGCATATTTTATAGAGTGTACACTAGTACTCTACTCTACTATATTACGTATATTGCTGTTTCGTGTAATGTTATCATGTATTTACTACTCGTATTCGTTCGTATACATATGTATGTAACTCTCGTCGAAATGAAAAATGAATGAATGAATTCTAGTGATATTCATCTAATGATCACGACTAATTTTTGAATAATTTAAATAACAAGAATATAATGTATGTATGTACTATCATATCGTATGTACATAATATGAAAACTTGTTAATAATACATTTACTTAGTTGTATAGCATTTACAAGTTACATTAAATACATATAGTGTAGTCCATAATACGTAACTCTATTACATCGACGATATGTTATACCACACGTTGTTATAATATGTAGTCGCGTTAATATGATGTGAAAATGTCCCTTTATCCGGTACCATATGTAACTAATTGAGGGTATGACATTTCTATTTAGTATTTTGCTTTGTTTGGTTTTTGGTTTGTTATCTTTATTTCGAATTTTCATGTTTTTATAGAATTAACAAAAAAAAAAAAAAATATTGAAACAAAAAAAAAATACCTTTTAATTACATATTCATTGAATTATATATGGTAGTATTAATATTAGCACCTTCTGCTATCCATCAGACCATATCAATCATAATACACATTACAAATTATGTGTGTGTGTGTGTGTTATTAAACTTGTGTATTTTAATTAATGATTCTTTCATACGAAGATATGTGGTACATAAACTCATATGTATGTACAAGTATTATTTTTTATACAACGAAATTCAAATTTATTTTCACTTTTTTTTTTTGTAGTACGAATAAATACTTGTAAAAAGCGAAAATTCGATTCGACACAAAAATGCGGAAAAGACAATAACAAAAAATAATTAAAAAATTATTAAATGCATGATGAGGAATGATGAGGATACATACGTTACTGATCTTCATAATATGTGTACATGTATGTACATACATAAATGTATCGTATAGTTTTTGACTTTGATTTATAAAAATTAAAATTAATATGCCAATATAAAATGACATCCTGAAATCATTAAATGAAAACATGGAAATCAAAAACTAATAGATATTATACAAAAAAAAATTATATAAAATCTAAAACAAATATAGATATATATATGTGTTTACATATACTGGCACGTAAATAAAATTTTCAAGTGTAAAAAATATGGAAATAAAAAATGATTAAAAATCAACGTCAAGTTTAATTTAATTAAAAAATTACGGTTAATAAACTTTAATAAGCATATCCATTAAAAAACGAAAAAAAAAGAATTAAATAAACTTTTTTTTTCTTACTGCATCAAATCTCTGATAGTAAAAATGATGATCATGATCATTACACCTAAAACATATTGTAGTGTTACAAAATTTGAATTTTTTTTCATTTGTGTTTTTGCTTCCAAATTTAAAAAAATTTTTTTTTTGTAATGAGATACGTATCCGAACATTATTTGAATTTATACTTATGTACATACCCACGTAGTAGTTGTGTAGGTAGATTGTTTATGGATATGATCTGAAACAAAAATTAAAACCAAAAATCAAAAAAATTCAAAATGAATTCAGCTACATACATACGAACATATTCGTATGCAATGTGTATTGATCATGTGGTGACCTTATAAACTTTTTCGTTTATATGAAAGCGATTATATATAAGTATGTACATATATGTACTTACGACGATGGACTCGAATATATTACCATATTGAATATTGAATTCGATTTCGAAATTCTTGAAATTATATCGAATTAGATTTTATTTATAAGTGTATATTTTTCTCATATTGTTTTAATTGATCAATAGTATGCATATTAAAATCATTGATTTATTGATATAATTATGATGATTATGGTTTTTTTGTTTTCTGAAAATTTGTATCTGAAAATTTCCAATCTACATTGACACAGTTTCATATGCTGAAAAATATTAACCAAAAAGATGAATACCTAATTATACGCCTCTTTAGCCTTTTAATATTTTCTTTTTATTTTTTTGAAAGAAGAAAATTTGTATTTTTTTTCATTCTTCTTCTTCTCCTACTTACTTAATTTTGTTCATTTTAACATAGATGTAAATTTATATAAGAATTCCATTTATACTTCTATCTGTAACAATGAATCAAAAACAATCCAAAAGGTTTTAAAACTATCATTTGTTCTGTATTTTATATTATATATATCGTATATATCTGTACAAATGTATGTACTTACCTATAATAGATTACAGTTTCCAGTGCATATTATTATTAATTATTTAAAAGGCACCTATTATTAATATAGACATAAATAATGAATAATGACTAACATTAATTTTATATGTGTAAAATTATATCTGGTAATCTGGTATCGTTAATTGGAGGTTAGAAAAAAATAAATAAATAATTTCTTTTTAAAAATATATATGTATATGTATAAATTTGTACATATGTACTTACGTATAAATATTACAAAATACATATGTACATACATAATTTGTGCATGGTATGATCTGTAGGTAGATAAGATATGTATATATGAATGAAATTTGAATTTTATTAGTTTTGTAATTAATTAATTAATTACACAGTATGTGTAACCAATTCAAAAAAAAAAAAAATAAAAAAAAAAAACAGATAAAAAAAAATACTACAAAGAGAAAATATGTACATACATATGTAGATAAGGAAATGAGATTAAGAAAAATGTATGTAGTACATATATATCATAGAAAAAAATTCCAAAAAGAAATTATAAAATTCAGTTACACGTGTGTGTTCATATGTGTGTTTTTATTTGTAAAAAATATTTTATGGTGAAATCATTTAATTGATTTGATTGTCACTTTTGATTTTTTAATTTATGATTTTGTAAAATTTTTTGTTTTTCCAATATTTTCGAGATATTCATCTCTTAAGTAAAATTTAAAGTGAATTAAATTCAAAATAAAAAAATAAATAAATAAAAAGGATCAATCAAATATCAAAAACAAAAGTATAATTTTATGTGTGTACTTTGTAACTTCGAATTAAGTAGTATGTAGTATACATCTACAAATCCTATTTAAATTAAAAAAATTGTATTAAACATTTAGGTTGGGTGGAGTTGTATCATTGGTATACTATATAACTATTACCACATTCCCAGTACATATATGAAAGAGTAAAAAAAAAAATAATATAATTTTTATTAAAACATCAAAATATGATCTTGTTATATCAGGAGTCATTTAAGTCAGTCAGTCAGTAGAGTATGTAATGTACACAACGTCACATGTAGATGTACGTGAATTGTTACCGCATATAGCTTTGCTTTTTTTTTTCTATTTTAAGTTACACGAAAAAAAAAAAAAATTATGTATTTCCAATGACATCACCTACGTAGATGTACTGTATGATTATATCTTTATGACATATGTGTTGTTATGTGAGTACTACGTGAGTATTATGTGTACTGAATGGTACTATATACCTATATTGTACAATTAAATATACCAAAAAATATACAAATGATTTAACCTGCTTGTATTAATAATAACGGTAATATGTAATATTCTCATCATCGATAAATAATATAATTATGATATTCATCATTATTCAGCATAAAAAAAAATGAAAAATAAAAAAAAAAGAATTAGGTTGTCAATCATATTCAATATAACTTAACTATTTATGTACCCGATATTCTCATGTACATACTCGTATGTAGATACATAATACATTAAGTATGTAGATAATCACGTTTGTATATGTATGTACACAATATTATTATAATAATAATAGTATTAGTATGTAGCTTCTTTTGCTTTGATTTGTCAATTAAAGTTTTGACATTTATTTATTTTTTTTTTTTTTGTGGTTTCGTTTACTATACCATCTCGTTTTCATTTTTAAACATGAACGGAACGATCTACTAAGTATTTTGCTATATACTGCCAGCCCAGCGTACCGTACCAGTATAGTATAAAAGCATTATATATACATGATACATATAAATGTTAAATGAAATATGATGTTGTAGTGAATACAGTGTTGCAATAATATTAGTGACAGTACTGTGTATAACGTACGTTCATACATACGAGTATATATAAATAGTACTTCTGTAGTACTATATTTATTTGTAATTTATGAATGAAAAATGATCTATTTATTATTAAAATATTGTTACCGTTTTGTAACTGTCAACAATAAACATTTTTTTTTATATATTTACAGTAGATACATATATGTATGTATTAAATGAAAATACATAATGTACCTGAAATGAAAAAATAATAATGTATGTAGTAATAAAAGGAAAACTATACTAAATTTAAATTTACAATATCATCATCATAATGTTTGTACATATTTATGTATAAGTTAAAATAAAATAGAGTTAAAATATACGAAAGACTATATTGCTACTTTGTGTATAGAAAGAAGGAATACAAAAAAAAAAAAAAAATAAAATAAAAAAATAGCATTTCTTCGGTTTAGTTTATAAAATAAATTAAAAAAAAGAAAGACATGAATTTAAGAAAAATAAATGAAAATAACTAAACAAAAAAAAATATTTAAAGTACACATAATACGTATGTAATGTACATGTATGATGACCTCGAATGATATACGTACTCGTACGTAAAACAACAAAAAATAATTATAAGTTTGTTTGTTTGTAGTTTATATACCTAGTTATTTGAGTTTTGTTTTTTTTTTTATATTTTTACTTTTTTCCTGTGTACATATATACATATTTTTATATAGCCCACACCTTAAAGTTTTTATTGTATTTATTTATTTATTTTTTTTTAAATCGATATGTACATACATACGTTGTATATATTCGTACTATTAGTATTATTCATTTGATTTTATTCATAAAATTGTACAAGTTTTATCCGTATAGTATCTATACTATCCGTGATATCCACTATCATCCAAGTAGTCAGTACGTAATGTTGAATGTATTTCTATCGTATGGTGTATTTTTTTTTTTTTTTTTTTTTTTTTTTTAGTAATTTTTAGTATCTGTGCTATAGCTTTGCAAATAAGGTAATTCATGTTACTAGACTGGACTCTCCTAATGTCTTTTATACTATGTACATTACATATGTATGAAACATAGAAACAAACATACAAATAAATGCATAAAAATGTTTTGATATTTATATTACTTATTATTTTTTTTATTCTTCATTATTTTTAGGTTTAGATCGAGATTTGTGCATTTTTTTTTGTATATTTTATGCAAAAATGTTGGCATTTTAATACAATATATACGAGTATGCACGGTAATGAAATCGATACACAATTACACATATATGTACATGCATGCATATAGATATAGAGCATATAATATGTACGTATGTATACATATATGTGTTTGTGTGTGTAAAAATGCAAAATGATGTATTGATATAAGATAACAAATAATTGAACAAGTATGTACATATAGCTATATTATAGGTGGTATATCTATTACTGCATTTAACTATCCACCACCTATATAACTATGCGCATTATGGATATGTAGAGGTTCATTTATCTATTATCAGTCTATAGATATTATGGTATCTGTATTGTATACTGTATTATTTACTTTTTTATTTCTTTATTTATTTATCCTCCAAACCCAAACTCCAATTCATTCAATATATGGATCCATCAAAAATTTTATAAACTATGATGACAGTGAATGGAGTCGTTATTGCCAAATATGTAATGCACAATTTTTTGATTTTATTTTATTATTTTTTTTTTTTTTGTGTAATGTTTCAATTTTTCTTTCTTTGTGTACAGGTATATAAGAGTATGTGATATGCAAAATAAGAGAAAATTTTTTAATGACTGTGTAATTGTAATAAATTGGAAAATTGTCAGATTTTAAATGATTATGCGGCTACTGAAAAATGAAGAAAAAATGAAAAAAAAAAAAAAAACAATAATCAAGAAATATAAAAAATAAATAAAAAATTAAAAACAAATAATAAACTAAATCTTGTAATGTTTTTGAATTTCATTCATTTTTTTTTTTGGCATTGATAGTAAACCAGATATTGTTGTTTAAAATGTTTTTATTTATGGATTTGTTCAAGTATTAATTCAGGAAGTTATTTATATACATATGTATATAAGTATATGTAATATTTTGTTGTTATACATATGCACATATACGATTATATTTATATATGTACATATATATAACTTTCTTTCTTTAATTCGATTCAATCGTCTCTCAATCATTTTAGGAAATTGCAAATTTTATAACCAATAATCGCAATTTATATACAAAATGTAGTCAATTGCGCAGTTAGATATACAAATAATTATTGGAAAAAATGGTCACCATTTCACATTTGTCTCAAAAACATATACATATGTATATATACATATATAAAAAAAAATAAAATGATTTGTTGTACCTTATGGAGATATCAAGTGAAATTTCGTTTTAACATGTACTCTCCAAACGCAGTATGTATATAATACCAATAATACAAAGCAAAAATCTTCCTGGTATAACCATATGCGTACATATACGAGTACATTATGTAGTTTAATTAAATTTGTTATACATTTTAAAATGAGACATACATGAGACATATGTGCTTGTGAATTTGTATTTTGCAATGTATTTAATGTACCACACATTTCTTAAAAATTATAACATATTTCTGTCAAATGATTCCATAAAAAAAATAATTTATTTTATACTAAATTGCAAAAAATTTACGTAATATTTAAGATTTAAATATTTGTGTCCATTACATTTGTGTGATTGTGCAAAAGTAAATTATGCCTGTATCGTAATGATAAATTTTTGATATCTGCCCGATAATCTGGCATGCAAAAAGTTTTTATGCGCGTATGTATGTATAGTACATGAATATATGTATGTGCATAAAAACTGTTGTAACTCGCATGTGTATGTAAATGACATGAAATTAATCGAAAACTAGTGAATTTATAAAATCAGAAAAACAATAATTATCTTTGATCTGTTTACTTGCTTATAAGTAAACACATACATATATAGATCTGATATATGAAGGAATATTCATTACGAAATACAAAAAAAAAAGGGAAACTGAAAGTTAAATGTGTATTTTGGAAAATTTTAATTATTCAATTAATTAATGAAATCTGATAAAAATAAGAAAAGATTGTATAATTTGATCTGGAACAATGACAGTTTTATAATTACACTCTCGTATTCCCATATGTACAAAAACAAAAAAGGAAAAAGGATCGTAAAAATACATTTTAAAATGTAAATAAAAGATATAATGTCAATCTACTATTGGTATAGTATTGGTGCATATATAAAGGTCCGTTTCCGTTGCTAATAAACCCAAACGCCCACAATTTCATTTTCAATTTCTCATTTTAATTATTTTTCAATAATTTGAGAAAATAAATAAATAAATAAATAAATATAAATAATCAAAAAACAAAACGAAATGATAAAAATGTGAAATTATTTTGAATTATTTGAGTTTTATTATTTTTTTTTTTTTTGTCGAAAAAAGGGCTCAAAACACGCCCCATTGATACACAGAAACTCCATAATTGTATATACAGTATAAATGTATATTGCCTTGTTAGATTTATCTTTTCTTTTATGGGCTAATTTATGATGACATTTTGAAGTTGAGTATTTGATAATCACATAATTTGAGATAAGTTGTTGTGTTGTTTTATGATTCAATTTTTAGATTTTTAATTTAATGTCATATTTCTGAAAGAAAACTAATTTTTAAATTTCTAAAAAAAAAAAAATTTGTTTTCTTTGTATTATTTATATATTTTATTAACGGATGAATCTCGTAAAAATATTTATCGTAAGCTATATAGCTGTTTGTGCATGTTTGTGATAAATTTTGAATAAAAAAAATGTTCAGTTATGAATGTTAAAAATTCATGCATGTTTGTACATACATAAATATAAAATGTAGATTTTATATAGGTACTTGTAAATGTTTAGAAACTTTAGAAGTTTTAGAAAACTTTCTCTAAATATAAAATATAAGAGTATCCTATAGCTACGTATTTATTTGAAAAAGATTAGATACGATATAAAAAAATGTTCCAAGAATTTCTTAGGATAGGTCAAACGTTAATTTATACGAACGTTATCCGTGACAATGAAATAATAAGTTTTTCAACTCCCAAGAAGAATGTTAACTAACATTGATCATATGATATAAGTAGACTATTCATAGATATACACATAGATATCGGCGTTACCGTTTCGAGAATAATTTTTTTCAATCAAGATTAATAAATTTTTAGAAAAATCACTTTGTGTAACAGCTTATTACATTGTTGCTCCGCTCCGTACTACTGATAATTCTAGACTGTTAAGGCCTAACCATAATCAACATATCTGACACAGACATATGTAGTGCTACGAATACAGCTATATAAATCAATGAGTTGAACTATAATTGACATTGTCGTCTTCATTAAAAATTCGATATACATAAGCTCGACATAAGCAGTACGATCGAAAGCGTATACATAACATACGTAACATAACCATATAACCTCATTTTTAGGAAATTTTTATTGTTTATTTCATGTTATTATGGTCATTATGTCATTATATCATTATGTATATGTCGATTATAGTTAGGCCTTTACTCGTTCATAAAAATACTTGGAATATATACAGAGCAGAACAAGTAGTGTAAAGTGCAAAAAGGAAAATAAATTACGAAATACGAGGATACGAGAACATAGAATACCAAATACGAGAATACGAAAATACCAGAAAATTAAATGTGACGGTGAACTGAAATGAAAATGAAATACAAGAATACAAAAAAATGGGAAAATGGTGTGTGGTGAAAACTCGTACTCCCACTACTAACAGAAAGCTGGCGTAATGTACTAAGTAAGAAGACCATTACCCCATTTTTACTACTATGTGATTTTTTCTTTCATTTTGTACTTCTTAATGGTGTGTACGTTTTGTTGTTGTGTTATTGTGTATAGTGTTTCTAGAAGATCTCTTGTGTTTTTCAAATAATGCAGTGAGAGAGAAAACGAAAATGAAATACAAAAATACGAGAATAAGGAAAAATTGTGTGCAAGGATACACTCGTACTTGTATTACGTTAGGTGCCAGTGACCTCATTTTTACTACTTACTGTGTGATTTTTTTTTCGTTCTTGAACTTTTTAATTGTCGGTGTGCAAGGTGTATAGTGTTTCTAGGAAAATGAATTGATGAAATGAATTTTTTGTAAGAATCAAAATTAGTGATAATGAATGGACTGTTATTACAGCTAGCACAGTACTAGTCAGCTATGATTGAAGAAATCATTGCATTTTTATGTTGAAATTCTTGTATATAAAATAAAGTTGCTTGACTGGTAACACTTATGATAGGTACGGCGTCTACCTTTAAAAATGTGATTCTTATGATTGTGTTTGAGGTATACCTGTGCTTATACGCTTATACATTATATATTTTATCATATGTATTCTTATTGGTCTTTCATTAATAAATATGATGTGGCCTTATAGTGATAATAATTTTACAGTTACCTATGAGGCGACATGAAAACAACATAGCCATTGCCATACTTTATATAATATTGATTAAGAAAAACTAATAGAAGAAATAAAAAAGAATAACATTAAGAAAACGCATTAATTTCCAACAGAGATCAGAATGAAAAAAAAATTTATAATTCATCTAATATCTATTATACTATGTATATCTTTAGGCTTGTAGTATTTTTATACTTTTATCTAAACTAAAAGCGATATATATTCATTTTTATTTATATAGGTATAGGTGCATTTATTCGTATATGGTCGTTGTTAATGGTAATTTAGCGCATCCATATAGAAGTAGTATCATGCATGTATCACATTACCTTCATTATGTTATCACCATTTTGATGATGATGAAACCACGCGACAGTATTTATTTTACTAATACTTAGTTAAAATATCTCCTGTTTAATTAATACGTAAAAAAAGTTAAATGAATTTAAATTGAGGGCATTACCATACTGGCTGATTGCTGCATTTAAAGTCGCACATCTTTTTTGATATCATAATTATTATATTAAAAAAAAAATCAATAATAAAGAAATTTTTATTTTAAATTTCACATCTTTTTCTTAACTAAATTGATAATAAATTTTTATTTTTTCATTTATTTTACGTATGCTCGTATTATGTAGTACACAATATGCTATATGTACAAATAAATTTTGTTTATTTTAATATGCATTTCGCATCTCCTCTCTACATACATACGTATATATGTAAATATACAAATGAAAAAATTAATGAAAACTCCAAAAAAAATAAATAGGAAAAATAAGTGAACAAGAATTTTCCTTCAAAATAATCTTAAATGGTGATCAATCATTTTGTATAGTGGTAAAATGTAAAAATAGGAACAAAAATATCTACACGCATAATGTACGAGGGGACTAACAAAAATCTCCGAAAATTATTTTAAAAATAATAAAATATAAATTATGAAAGTTCATCTTATTATTACTTTTCTACATAATTTCCATTTATGTCGATACATTTTTTTAGTCTGTAGATCCATCTTTCAAAACAGTGCTCAAAATCGTCCTTTTTTAACACTTGAAGCTGTTCATTCACTGCATTTATCACACCTTCTCTGCTTTGGTACACTCTCCCGCGAAGTGGTTTTTTGATTTTTGGAAATAGCCAAAAATCGCACGACGCCAAGTCAGGAGAATAAGGTGCTGCAACGATTTCGTTTATCCCCGACTGTGCTATAAAATTTGATGTTAATTCTGCCTTATGAGCAGGTGCATTATCATGGTGGAGAAAGTATCTTCTTAATTCACTTTTATTTCGGCCATTTAATATATTGTCAATTACTTTTGGTAGCCATATGTTCGTGTACCAGTCTGCTGTTACTGTTGATCATTCTTCAAGTGGCACTGAAGCTATAATTTTGCTTCTGCTGAAGAAAATCGCAAACATGATTTTTCTTAATGACTTTTGACGATATGCTTTCACGGGTGAAGGTTCTCCTTTATGGCTCCATATTGAGGATTGTTCTTTTGTTTTAGGATCGTTATTATAAATCCATGTTTCGTCACCTGTAATTAAGTTATTAAAGGTATTTGAACAACCGTTCGAGAATTTATCTAAAAAAAACTTAGCGAGCCTCCTTTTCTTTATCGCTCAAAAGTCTTGGAACCCATCTGACACATTTTTTGCTGTACCCAAGACTGTCATTCAAGATTCTTGAAACAGCCATGGCATTTATTCCTAGCCTCTCCGCTACCATTTCTTCGGTCATTCTGGAATCCTCGTCCAATAGTTTTTTTACAGCCGCAACATTGGTGTCATCGGTTGATGTCTTTGGGCGCCCTTCACGAGGTTCGTCTTCTACATTAAAATGGCCAGTCTGGAATTTTCTGTACCACTTGTAAATAGTGTCCAGACATGGAGCATTACTACCAAAAGCAGTTTTACACTCTTCGAATATTTGCTGTTTGCTGATACCTCGACGATAACCAAACAATATCGCGAATCGTACTTCAATTTTGCTAGGAGCTGGGAATATACTAGAACTGGCTTTCCGTTTTCTCGTTTCCATCTTCACACACCTGTCTCAAATTACGTATTAACACTAATTAAGAGATCGTCTTTCTTTATATACTGCAATTTTGCAGATAAGTCTGCAGGTAATCCGTTTTTCGGAGAATTTTTGTTAGTCCCCTCGTATACAAAGGGAAATGTTATATTTTGACTGATGTTATGTATGAGTTGATGCTCATAAATTATAAAATTTGACCTATAAAAATGTTCATCTTTAGATTTATGTTTGGAATATGAATATACCATCATACCAAATATAGGTATACTCATCTCATGGTTATCTCTAAACTTTTAATTCAATTTTATCTTTATATTTTAATTTTTTTTATGTCTTTTTTTTTTTTTTTTGATTAATTTAAAGGGCGTCTAATAGTCCAGATTTCGTAATGTGCTGCATTTGAGATGAATGACTACTATAATGCATGAACAAAAAATAAAAATGAGTTTATACATGTACATGATACAAAGAATGAATATATGTACATACATAGAAATGAAAAGGTGTGTATACAAGTAAGCACTACGAACATGTATGAAATTAATTTGAATTTTTTAAAAACTAAATTATGAAGAAAAAAAATCAAGAATGAGGAAATAACAGCTTGAGAATATTTTTTTTTTCATTCTTTTAAAAGAAAATCTTGTATAAATATGTATGTATGAATATATTGTAATACATATTCCCTCGTTTTATTGTACATATACGCATCAGATTTATTTCGAAATATTTACTTTCTATTTAATTTTTTATTTATTTAGTTTTTTTTTTGTACAGTTTTTGTTCTAAATTAGAGATGACGTGTAAAATACCTACATGAATGAGTATTATTGAACATGAAAGGATTTTTAGATTTTTTTTTTTTTTAATCTTCTTTGCACTCATATTTCAATTTTTCGATGTCTAAAAAAGAAAAGAAAAAATGAATTTTTTAATTTCTTTCTTTTATTTTAGAGAAAAATTATTTAAAATTTTGATGACATTTTTGACTATTATAGTATAGAATTGTGTAGTATAATCTATAGTAGTGTAAAAATAGAAAAAAAAAATACAGAAAAGCTGAAAATTCTGACTTTAAAACTAAAATTCAATAAGAAAAATTAAAGACGATCTACAATAAATGATCTGATGATCTGATGATCATATCGTTCTTACTACGTACTCTTGTATCTTGGATTTGTCTTAGAATATTTGCCATGTTTTTTTTTTTCACTACACAGGACAGGAATTAACATTTTTATTTATTTATTTATTTTTTTGAAACTATAATAAATATTGATAGTTTTTCCTTTTTCGTATAGATACGTAATATAGATGTCTAAAAATAATATCCATTATAAAATGGAATTTGATATTTAATTTTCATTAGAGACAAACAATAAATTCGCCAGTTAAATTATGTGTAGTTTAGATATTACATTATTTCTTTGTATCTTTCATGTATTTTTTTCTACATTTTCATTATAATTAATTCTTTCATTTTATTTATTTTATTTGTTTGAAATATAATTTTTTAGTACCTATATATTATTATGTAGGTAGATATATACATATATGTTGTACATATACCTACAATAGATACTTATTTTTAACCAATTATAGTAGTGATTTTCATAGCAAAATTTATTTGAAAATCAACGAACCATTAAAAAAAATAATGTTTACACACACAAATACACGTACATATTCTCGTACTGTGTATGTATTTGAAACAAAAATAAAGTTGTAAAAATTTATGATATTATAACACTACAACAATTTTCATTTTTTTTTTTTAAAGAAAAATATGTATAGGCACTTTGTGTATGAGTACGAGTATTATATCTAATGTAATGTATAACAAGATTTGTTTTAAAATATTTTTTGATAATTTATTTTTATTTAATATTATAACTGACAATGTTTAATGATGTTATTCCATTAAATAAGATAAAATTAAATTATAAAATATTTTTCGATTCTATATATTAATGTTACATATAAATTATTATTATATTAAAAATACATGCACTATACAAGTATACAAAGTGGCAAGAAAAAATACCTACATACATATGTATAGTAATATAAAAATATTTCAATTTATTTACGAATAGTTTCAGTTATGGACAATGTTACATACCTCCTATATATGTACATATACCTATATAAATACGAGATGAGTACATTTGTGTATGTACATATTTATATATATATTTAAAGAAAAAAAATATTTGAATCATTTATAAAATTTAAAAAGGAGGAAGAAATTCTAATTTAAAAAATGTCCATACTGCAATAAATATTATCGTATAATAATGTTCAAGTATAGTTTGTATAAGAAAAAAAATTATCTATTATATAAAAAAAAAAAAATAAGAAGAAACATAGAAGAAAATCAGAAAATAATTTTCCATTTTAAATTATTATCAGTACCTATTCGTATATACTATATATGCATTACTTGAATTCATATTGAAATAATTTCCGTTGTATAATTCTTTCTGTGAACGGTCTGTAAATATGTAATCGCGTAAAGTTTAAGTACATAATGTGCTATATAAGTGTACATACATACATACATATAAAGAATATATAATGTATACATATGTATGTAAGTATATCAAATGATATAATAAAATAATATGACTATTATATTGCCATCTTTATGTTGTATCCATTGGTTACTAACTTTTTCTATGATTGAAAAATAATGAAAATAAAAAATGAATCAAATTGTTTAGAAATTTATTACGTAAAGATTTGAAATGTTTAATCCTTTTTGAACTGATAGCTATGAAAGTCAATTAAATAAAATGTAGAAAAAATATATAAATAAATAAATAAATTACTAAATGAAAAACTACTAATCATATACATTATGTACTAATAATATTGTATTATACTCGCATCTATAATGTATACACATATGAGTCTGTGTACTGGAACTGAGTTTTTTATTTTGTTGTAAATGCATGGATTGTACACTATCGTGTGTACATTATGTGCATTTTGAATTCATTAAACGGCTTATATATAGTACATTTTTCTATGGTATTGCATTTGTTTGTTTATTGCTTCTCGTATGGTAACATATATGTTTTGTCATTGTATATATGTAGTATGCAATCTAAAATGGTTAGGTGATTCATGTCTAAAGTAATTTGCGAAAATTCTTATTTGAATTTGTTACTTATGCATTTATAGTAAGTATAAGTTGACGTCAGACAAATAATACTCATACATACGAGATGTAAATATATAAAGATCATATATTATACAGTTCACAAGTACATACAGTTTACAGTATAATTTTTGTTGGCTAAATAAAGTTCCATAAGTTTCTATGTTAAATATTAAAATAAATTAAATATTCATGTACATAATGTACACTGTGGTTCATAATATAAAGGCGTAATTTTATATGAAAATGAATTGAATTTAAATTGAATTGAATTTAAAAAAAAAAAAACGCCTTAAATCGTTACGTTTTATATGATTTTCTTCTTTAATATGTAATTTACACATATGCACACATGTGCTCATGTTTTCTATATGTATATGCATTTAATAGATAAATAAATATGTACTTTTCTTTTCATCCAACAAAATCTATGCATATATCCATTTTGTATAATATTTCGCTTATTGCCTTTCATTTAATTTTATTTATTGAATGAAGTTTGTCAAGCCAAGTCAAGCTATAAGTAAAAATGAATTAATTGATTGTCCGGAAATAGTGATATCCGTCAAAATTGAAATTTATGCAAATTTTTTTTTTTTTTTCTAAAATGAAGTTTTAAATGCGAGTGTTAATCTGAAACATCCATAAATGTTTAAATGTACATACATACATAAATATCTAATACATGCCTGTGTGTAATGATGTTTGGCTTCATAACAAACAAACAAAAATTTTTTTTTTAGTGGATTATGTGAAGGAATAAACTGTTGATATAATAAATGGCGCGATTATGCCTAGTTTTGTATAAAATGTAAAATGTTTAACACGCAATTTATATACATATGTATATATACATAATACCTATATGTAGATATTTTTTAAGAAAATGGACTTTGATGAATGATTTTTTTACACACAATAGTTTACTATAAAATTAAATATTAAATATGAACGATGAGGTGAGAAATTATTATTGATTTTTGTGTAAAATTTATGTTATTTGATATTGGTTTTGTTATAATTTAACAGATTAAAAATTTCAAAAAATTTATATAAAAGTGTAGGCTTCTTTTTATAAATTATTAAGAGCTAATAATTTATACAAATTTGAATTCATTTTTTTTTTATTCATTTCATTTTTATTTTACATATTTATTTTGTCAAAGTTAAAATGATTATAAACACAAATTTGAATGTCACGATGTTTTTTATGTTATGATTTAATGCAATACAAATGCGCATATCTAATTTTATCATCATTATATCTTTCATTTTTTGATATATTAGAGCTTCTTGAATAGAAAATAGCCTATATGAATGCCTATGTGTATACCTATAATATTTTATGTAGTAGGTGCGGTGCATAAGTTGTTAAATAAAAAAAAGAATTTTTGTGTGTGTGTAAAAATGCAGTTAATCAATTGATTTGAAAATTTTTATTATCATTTAAATTTAAATGTACATTATTCTATCTTTTTATAAAAATAAATATTTTTTTCACATCATCACATCATTATCTATATCAATTTAAAAGGCTTTAAATTTTACTTTAGAAAATTTTTTTTCATAATTTATTTATTTATGTGAGTACATATTTGTACGTATATTTTATTTAATATGTACACACTTTTCCATAATTGATAATAGATAGATATAATATTTATACTATTGACAGCAAAAATGAATAAAGGGCGAAAGTAAAAGACATAACGTAGACATATAATATAGATTCTATAATACGTACCAATATAATATGTATTATATGTATGTATTATATGTAATGTTTTGCATGTTAAAAATAAGTTTCACTTTTTCTATTTAGAATTAACTTAACTATTAAGAGTAGATTTCAAATAAATAAATAAATAAAGTGAAGAAAATAAAAATACATTTACAGATACGATTTTGTATAGGGATACCATATTATTTCTGGTTGATTGTATTGTATTCTATATTTATGCAGTTGATTGTAACTTTTAATATGTTTTTTAGTAACTGATTTATTAATTTATTTTGTTATTGTGTAACAGCACAAAAATAAAAAAAAAAAATTAAAAATAAAAACGAAATGAATGAGTAGTTGTTATGAGCTTACTTACCATTAGTGAATTTACAGTGCATTATACATTATAATGTTCATTCGTATATGCTTACAGACAGATACATATAGACAGATATTATGTAGACTTTTGTAGCACAGGCATAGGTAATCGGATGTTTTGCGTGCATTTATTTAATTTAATTCGTATTATAGGATAGCCGCGTATCGTATCCATATATCCGTATATTTATGTATATATGTAGGTATATAATATGACGGGTATCTATAATATGAAAGATCGTATCATATATTATGCTATTTACACTACACGTACAACATAAATATAACATAGAGATATCAAAAAAAAAAAAATATACTAAAGAGGGTTGATATATTAAAATTATGTTTAGTGTAGTGTAATTTATTCAAAACATGAAACTGCAGTTAAAATTTTATACAATAATACTATACAAGTACCTACACATGTATGTACATATACAAACGTACATGAATATGCATATTTTATTGTATATGTATAGACATTACGTGTATATATGAGTATCTAAGTATGTACATATACACAATAGTTTATCGATAAAAAGAATTAAGGTGCGATTCATTTGCACATTAAGAAAAAATAAAAAAAAAAGTTACAAAAAAAAAAACTGAAATAAAATAAAAACAAAAACTAAAACTTATTCATGTATGTAGTATATGTAAGTATATATTGAATGATTCATTATAAATATTATCGGTTCAAAGTATAAAAAAAAAAAAAAAATTATAAATTCTATTTAACATGACAAACGAATAGAATTTAATAAAAATTACTTACATATGTGAATATGAATATGGAATGAATAAACAATTTTTATGTGATATTTATATACAGAGTACAGACAATAAATATGTATGTATGTAAGTATCTATAATTGTACAAACATAAATATGTAATACATTTTTGTATTTGTTGTTAAATATATTTTTATATTTAAAATCAAAATCATATAGCATGATACTACATATATATTTTATTATATTATTAACGAATGATAATAGAAAATTAATATTTATTTTTAGAAACAAAAAAAAAAGAAGCTAAAAAAAACTTTTAATTTTTATTTTTTATTTAAAAATTAATATTTATTTGCTGGAAGGAAGTAAAATGTCAATTTATTTTTTAATGTTTTGTTTTTCTATATACATACATATAAAATAACTTGACCGTGTAATATATTGAAAAAAATATAGTTGTACATTAAATAATGAAACAATAAAATTATTTAGAAATCTATTAGAATATAATTCATAAAGAAAAAATTATTATTATGTTTTTTTTTATTAATTAATAATTTTAATAGACATTCAAAGTTCAAATAAGTATACATGCCGTCATACAGTGGTAAACAAAATACATATGTAGATGCCAATGCGAATGAAATACTACCAAGAAAATTTATAAAATTTTTTAAAAATATCAAAAATTTCAAAAAAAAAAAAAAAAAAAAAACAATAAATTCTTGTCTAATTCTAAAAATCAATTTAACAATAATTTATTTCGATGAAGATTTCAAATTGGAGGAAATAAATCTGTGTTAATTTATGAAATGTGTTAATCTAAATGGATAATAATTTTCAATATTTTTAGCTTAGAATTATCGTATTCTTTCATTGTTTAAAATAATTAAATCTAATTATAAGTTGTCATAATATTTTTTAAACATTGGCAAATTCATTCAAATATAAACAACAATTCAATTCTATCTTGTTACTTGTTACCTTTGTTACAAATTTTTTGTTAATCACTGTATATACAAAAGACATGAAAATTATTTTTTATTCAACTTCAAATATTATTAAAAGCCTGAAGTCATATAATTACAATAATAAATATCGTGATATGATTTGAAATATGTATTTGTAGAAATAATAAATATTTCCGAATTTAATATTCACATTCAGGAAGTCTGCACTCTATAAAATCACTTACAATCGTATTCTATATCAATGGATATAAAATTGAATATTTTTTTGTTAAATTATTAATGCTCATAACTTCTAAAATACTGAATGAAAATTAATTTGAACTGATGGGTCGAGCTAGGAACATACGAAAAGAGTATATACGTATATCGATTAAACGAAACGAAATGTGAATGAATTACAAAAAAAAAAAAAAAAATTTGACTTTCAATTTTTAAGCCGTTTCGGGACGAAAACTTTTTCTATGTGTTCTGTTCTTTCTTTTTGTATGTGTTCATGTTATGAATTAATTGCTTTGACCAAATTTAAACAGAAAATTCAATTTTCTTTTACTTTTTACTCAAAGGATACGCGAAGGAAATGACACAAAAATGCCCCAGCGCTATATTTAAGTGGGATTAAAATATCCCAAACATCATGAAATAGTGAAGTGCAATTTCATTTTTTTCGTTCTTTTTTACTAACTTTCCACGAATTTATTATTTTTTTTTCTCTTCTATGATTCAATAATGCAATTAGAAATTCAATACTGCACTGAATTAAATGTGTAAATCTTGAATAGCAAGTGTTTTAAATCTAGCTGGGATTAAAACATCCCCATCGCCCTGAAACGTTTAAAATCTATGAGAAAATTGAAGCCTTAAACTTTGAAATCTTCGAATTATCATATCAGCGTTGTCAGTTTCATTATTTATTTTGTTATAAAAAATTTATAAATTGAAAATGAATGAAATATTTGACATTTTCGTTATCGTTAGTTATACACCAAATATATGGACTGTTATACAATAGTTTGTTATTGAAAAAAAAAAAAAAAACTCAATATTAATATAGACCCCTACAGTATCAGTATATCTATTCAAAATTTTAAAATGAAAAGGAAATTATCAAATTGATGGAATGCCAGAAATTTTTTCTTTCGAACATGGTTAGTTCAATTAAAAATCGGATGAAACCATTGGCAACTATACATATCTATAGTTTTATTGACATTATACAAAGATAATCATATTTGTGCCTTTCTTTACTTTTTGTTACTATTTTTCTTTTTTTTTTTTTTGGACAAGAAGGAGGAGGAGGTTACGTTTAATTTCGTGTATGGATATTATTAAAGTTTATCTAAAAGGTTATGGGAAAATTTACAAATCTTCATATATTATAGCAAAATCAAATATCGAATATTTATCATCAGCATCACAAATACTGCTACCATTTATCATTGCATATTGAAAAGAAATTCAAATAACTTGCATGTACATATATAATATGTTCCAAATACTATATACTCGTATATAATTTAACAATTTTTATATAAAAATAAATTTTTTTCAACAATAGCACAAAGTAATTTTGCATATTGTCAAAGGGTTTCTTTTATCATTCAATAATAAGTAACGAAAATTATTACTCAAAAGAAAATTTGTATTTTATATTGTACACATAAATAAATTTTGAGAGAAAAATAAAAGAAAGAAATAACTGAAAAAAATCAACGAAAATATGTCAATTCATTTTTTTTTCTTTCTTTCAAAAAATGAAATTTAAAATGTCACATTGTTATATGTATATAAAATAAGATGAAAAATAATTTAAATTAGTTATTTGATATAATAGATGTTAATCAAACAAATTTAGAAAAAAATATTATACAAAAGAAACATATAATTTATGTATTTGAAAATGACACACTATCTACTAATTGATGTTACACATTATATAGTATGTAACTCGTATAAATTCAGGTGATAATTTTTTAAATATACATACATCCATATCTATAGTTAGTTATACATTTGCTTGTTTATTATAAAAATTTACGTTATGATTGTTACTAGAAAAAAAAAAAAGTAATTTAATCGCTAAGTTGAGAAATGAAATTCAGAAGTGTATTTAAATATCTAAATTGTGCTATGCATTTATATCATAAATATGAATAAATATACTATACATAAATATATTTAGGCATTAGATATTCGATCGTATACATATATAGTAGCGTAATAAAATAATATATAATATTAAAACTGTATGTATACTGTAATTTGATACAATCTAAATGTGAAAAAAAAAAAAATTTTTTTTTATGAATTTCTAAAAAATGAAAATAAAATTTTGTATGCAAAATAAAATGCAATATAGATTAGTACAAGTATGGGTAGATAAAAAGTGTAATAAATGCATTCAAAACATTTTAAATCGAAATATAATGTGTGTATATGTATATCCAGATAAATATTTTTGAGGAGATGAAAAATATATTGTTGTATAAAATACAAATTTGACCTAGTAGTAAGTTTTCAAAAATTTATTATATTTATACGAGTATATGTATCTTTAAATATTACATATTTTCATATAAACACAGCACTTTGATTTTTTTTTTTTTTTTTTTTTTAAAGAGAAAAAGTGTTAAATGATGGTTGTAATCTTTTTGATTTTGATATTAGGTACATACCTACCTAAATATCATCCGCAATATTAAATCTAAAATATGTATAATCTACTAAATTGAAAGTCAAAAAAATGTACAAAAAGAAAGAATATAAAAAAAAAAAATGAAAAATAAATCATCATGTGGAAAATATATGAAAATTGGTTACCTTACCTATTGATCTATTGATCGTATAATATGTGATGTGTACGTACAGATTAATGTACATGTACATATAAATAATAAATAATACAGTTTAAAATATCACACACATTTAGTAGTTTTTCATTTATTCATTTATTTATCTTATATTATTATTATTATCATTTTATTTATTTATTTTTTTTAAATATCAATTTTATTTTCTATACGTACAGATTTATGATGATCGTAAACATATTTATTTTTTTTTATTTTAATTTTGAATAACATCTATACCTTTACCTGTATTGAATATGTATACATATATAATTTTGACTTTGTTCTACATTTAAGTGTTAAATGTTTATAAAAATATTACATTACACACATAACATTATATACTTATTGGATATTTGGTTCAAAAATATAATATCATTTAGTATATAAGAATGATACAAAAGTTAACCACAATAATAATAATAATAATAATAATAGTAATAATACATATGATCTTTCGTCATTGATCGTATAAAATCTATTGTTGTAAAAATTATGAGTAGCTACATACAAGGAGAAGATAATAATATTATATCGTATATCATATATAAATGCACCCATGATATGAGTAATGTAGAAATAAACACTTTAGAGCTTAGAGTATATGATATGCTACCGATATAATGTGTAGTTACTAGTAGGTGTAGTAGTGTGGTATATAAGTTCGATTTAATTTTGTAAATTATTGTATTTTTCGTTGAGTTATAAGTATGTACTTGTATCTGTACTTATAAGTATCTATACGTATACGTATTATTTTATTAAATTGATTTTATGGTGTATATAAAAGCAATATAAATTCAATTATTGTAAAAATTAAATTTTATTTTTTTCATTTTCTTTAATCAAAAAATTAATATTAAATACCGATATATAAGTACATATGTATACATATATTTATTGGTAAATGTTTAATGATTTATTAATAATTTATATTGCAATTAATAATATTCTGCATTTTATTTTTGCTTCTGCATATAAAAAAGCTAACATTTCTATTAATTGAAAATTAATAATTAATACTAGAAGTGCTCATATATAAGAGATAATATAACATTCACAAACATACATTTATATATAAGTACACTTGTAATACATTTATCTTGCATATTATATAGAGTGCAATTAAATATATAGACAAAATTTATTAGCTACTTGTATCATTAAGTATTATTCATTTAAATTTCATTTAATATTTGTCATGAAAAAAAAAATAATTTTTTAATTTTTTTCTCTTTAATATGGCTATGGGACATAGTACATAGCCTAATAAAAGATACATATGTAGATACAGGTTATTTAAGTAGTTGTAGTGCATCTAGGTATTTTTTTTTTTAAAATTGCCTTTAAATATAAACCTACTTCTACTTACTGTTTTGTGGTTTACTGTATATACGTGTATCATCTAAAATTATGTATGTGAGTACATATTCGATTTAACACAAAATATCTAAATGTTTATTTGTTTTTGTTGGCAAAAAAAAAAGTTACATACACATACAGCTAAACGAATTTAAAATTTATTCTTCGTATACAGTGTACGTAATTGTTTTTTTCAACTACACATGAGAATAATTGTGGTTTTGACCTGCATATAATTGACTGTATATTTGCTGGCCGCCACTATAATTATTACTAATCAGTACAAATATTAACAACTTACATAAATAATATATTATTATTATTTAAAAATGTTTAAAATGTTGAATAACTGGAAATTTAATGATTATGTAAACATATGCATTTTTGTACAATTTTTTTATTTATGCATTTACGTACACATATATTCTACGTGAAGTATGTATGTATGTTCACAAGTATGTACGTGAATAACTATTATTTTCGAGACATGTCTGTTAGACAAAAAAAAAAAAAAATTATTCACCATGTCCATGTCATCGTTAAAGAATGCAGACATTTTAAAGCCTTTTTCTATTAATAGTACGTATATATTCTATGGCACAGATTTAAAATTTTAAAAATCATTTACTTATGCACTTGATTGAATAAAAAAGTACAGAATTTTCTGCTAAAATTAAATTAAATTAATTTTTCTTCTTTAATTACTGGAATACGTAATTTCTTTAGCGGTAAAAAGTCTTCCTTATTCCAAAAAGAATTCCATTGACATCGATCACCATTGACCCTTCCCAGTTATTGTTTTCAACATTTCTCGGACAGAATTTCCAATCTCGATCTTGGTCATCCTCTCAATCGAACATCACCTATTGATTTAAAGTACATATCATTTTAGTGAAAAATATATTTCATCGTAGGTATCAATTAGAAAATTAAATTTACACTGTCTGATTTAATAAGTTTTGATATTTTGTGAGTGATATTCTTTTTATATTTACATTAAACATTTTTACTTTTACAGTCAAAATATAGCGATCAATATGTCTTTATGAATTATAACTGTGTAATTGACAATTACAAATTTATATTCAGTTTTAAAATTAAAATTTTAAATAAAATACAATAATATCATTAGCTTCACATACAAGTATACTGTATCTGCAAAATATAGGATAACAATTAAAATGTACATATTTCTGTCTTACATAAATTTTATGTCAACATTAAAATATTTTCAATAATTTTCAGTTTTAAATTAAAGGAAATATGTACAAGTTTGTGTACACTGTACATAAGATAAAGAAAATTGATGTAATTTACATTACTTACACACACATTTTATTTATTTCTTTTTTAATATTTAGTTCAGTATTTTTGAAATTATTTCGTTTTACTATACAACTTGTATGTACTTAATTGTAATATGTATGGATGGATGTAATTGCATTAAAAGATAAACGAAATAAAATCAAAAAACAAAAAGAAATATTTTTTAAATAATGAACAAGATTTCTAAAATGTTGTTTGTCACCAATAATAGACGCAACCAAACCAACTCTATATAACAAAACTATCGAAGATCATCCCGACCGACCGATCGACCTCACAGCAAGCAAGCCTTTATTGATATTGATATACGTTGGATCTTGGATGTGGTTGGATATATAATGTACATACATGATTTTTGCTCCATCGTATGTATGAAAATATAGTCAAATATAAGTACATTAAATTATAGTGCGATACATTATTTATTGTATATTCTTATTGTAGTATTTTCTAGTAGTGTAATTGAAGAAATTAGTTTTTATCTTAATTTTTCACTTTGAATATGTAATATATATGCGAACATAGATACAAGGCGACACCTATCTGTTTGTATGTAATAGTAGCTGCTAGAGATTATCAGAAAATGAAATTATATAAAAAAAAAAAAAGTAAAAAGAATTGAGAAAATGAAAAGAAAAATGTACAACATTTTTTATCCTCGATATTATCAGTAATGTGTTTGTTTGTCTGTATATCTGTCGAAATTTAAATGTTGCTCTGCAATGATAATAGAGTAAGCGCACTTACTTGCATTTATGTATTTTAAATACAAATATCTACTCTAATTAACAGTATAAAAAACACTTTCGCTGTTTTGAAAAATAAAATAAAATGAGAAAAATAAATTAACAACGAATGTCCGTAATTTGCGACGATACAACGATGCATTTTATATCCATATAATATGGACGTGTGTTGTCGTCTGTCAGCTAATATGAATATGGTCTATATTTTCTGCATTTTGCCATATGCGTTACATTAAATTTTTGTTTTAAATTCTTTTTTTACTTTTATTTTTCGTTTATATGTTATCCTAATGTGTCAAATATTAGAATGTTAATTTATTGTATACGATAAATTTTTGCTATTTGAAAATTAATTTTTTTTGTATTATTAGATAGATACTATTATTATTTTATTAATTTTGTGAATTTTTGTATTTTCAATTTACAGATCTCTATACTACAAGTTTTAGAGGTTTCATGAGAAATGATAGAAAAATGAAAGAAAAAAAAAATATGCAAGTGTAATAACGGCATGATAAAATGTGAAAAAAAAAAATAATTTTTTTTTATTAGTATGAGAAATTTTATTTATTAATATCTATATAATACTAGTAATCGTATGGTACAAATCTAGTCGAAAATTATAACTGGATTATATATACATATATGTATGTATGTCTGTATTTATAAAACAAAATATAGATATGTACTCTGCTACATGCAATAAAGTTAAAAGCGAAAAATAAAATATACACAACAAGTACAATAACTGCGCTGCGATAATCAAACAGAAAACAACAACTTTTGCTCAATTGACATAGAAAATTGATAATAATTGAGAAAAAAATTGAAAAAAAAAAATCGAAAAAAATATTTTTTCTCATTCACTAACTGCTTTATATTAAAAACATGGAATGTGGTGAACAATGATATCGACAATAAACAATCTTCAAAATAAACAACGACAACAACAACAATTTTACTATGTATTATAATGTTTGTGTAGTTGAATATTGAAAAATATGTTACGTTTATACGTACATATTATGTAGTAAAACATATAACAACAAGGAAACTTGTGAAGGAAAGGAAGACGAAAAAAATAATTGAAAAAAAAAAGAATGAAGAATAGCGGATTATTGGAAAGCACTAAAATACAAAAAGAAGTAAAAAAACAAGAAACAAAAATGAAAGCACCGATTGAGGAAAAACAGGAAAAGTGTTCGACAAATGCAATAACAACAACAGCAACTACAACTGCAACAACAACAGCAGCAGCAATGACACCACCACGAATATCATTAGTATCAGTTAAACCAATAAATTCTAATAGTAATGCTACTGGAGCTGGAGGAACATCATCGTCGAACTGTTCTTTTATCAAACCATCACTATCGATGACTTCCTTGCCTCCAAAAGAACAGCATGACGGTAAAGAAATAATTAAGGCTAAGCTTAGAATGGAGAGACCTTATAATAGTCTGAAGGTAAGTTTTCTGTATGATATAAATACAAACAATATGCACACATAGACATTATGTGGTAAATTTAAAGGTGGCACATTACTTCCATTTCTTAATAAGAAACCTTAAGGAAGAAGAAAATAATTTTTCACAAATGAAATTATGTAGGCATGTAGAGGTATAAATAGAGGGAATATTACATATATTGAATTGTATCTGTTTCTGATGTGCTTGTCATTTAAGCGTGAAAGTAACTAAACAAAATTATAAACAAAGAAAAATTATCGTTACACTAATTTTCTAGATTATTACATTGCTGCATTGTGATTTTCAAAAGCTACTAATAATGCATTACATGCATGTACATATTTCTACTCGTACATATACTTGTATGTGCATTCAATTCTCATTCAGAATGGAATTTAAATTCAAATCCAGAAGTCTTCATAAAGAAAAATTACATAAATATTTTCTGTTAAATGCAAATGCACATGCACATGACCACCAAAGAGCCATGAGCTTATAAAAAGTTTTAAATCGATGTTCTGTGCATGCAACTACAGGTAATTTGTTACACTGTTCATAGATAATTTTTAGATAATGCAAAATAAATATTATACAAGTACTTTCGTATATTGTTCACTGTGTGAATGTGAAAACTATAGTAAATTTTTTATAAGTTGAATAAACTTTTGCTTCCCCATATTTGCCTGTATATGGGTGAATTTCAGTAATAAGAATTTAAATTTAATTCTTAAATATATTCGTATTAAGAATTACATATGGCATACACATATCACCAACAATCACGATGTTAACATAACATGTCACATCACATCATACTATAATAATTCGGCACATAATTTTTTTTTTTTTTGTTCTGTACGAATACGAAGCTAATTGTCCGTAGAAATTGATAAAAATATTGACGACGACATTAATTGTATGATCTTTTCAAATGTTCATTTGAACATTTTATTCAAATTTTACTTTCATTGATAAAAACTTTCAATTTTTCTTATTTTTTTTTCATTTATTTTTTTCAATTTACCTTTTCTGTTTAGTTTGTAGAGCTATTGAAATTTATTATTTCAAATTCTCACCTTCACCTGTTCAGATATAATAATAAAAGCATTTTTTAAAATGAATTTAAAATGCCCCTTAAGTAGCTCAAAAAATAGATTTTATATATACATATGTATGTATATATATTTTTTTTTATCAAAAATAAATCACTAGAAACGAAAAACTAGAAAGAAAAAAAAATTGGATGATAATGACCAAAACCCTACGGAAATACTTTTCTCTAATTATCACAAAAATCCAATTTACTTTGTTATTCAGACAGAGAGAATGCATACATTTGTTACACTTTGACAATAAATTTTCTTCGTAAATATCAATGTTAAGTGATTCACGTGCTTGTTTTTAGTTTTTTAGTTTTTTTTTATTTTTAAATTTGGTTAGCAGAGTCATTTAAAATCGATAAATAAACATCAAAATTATGCATATTTATTGAAATTAAAAATTTACATACGTTATATTTATATGACCAGTAGGAGTGAAATTGAAATTGATTGGAATCATTTGGACAAAATATTATTTGGCCTATATTTTTCAAATTTTTGTTATAATTTTTTATTGTTTTTATTAGATTTTTATTTATTTATTTAATATTTTAAATGTTTTCTAATTTTTTTTTCTTTTCTTTACATATTTTAAATTATTTAATTATTCGTTACGGAAATAGTGACTAGCTACAATATTATGCATTAAATTTGAAATTCATATTTGTATACATTTTTCAGAAAATTCATTTTAAATTATTATTATACTTACGAAACGAATACATACTAATTTTATGACTTCATTTTATTAATAACAGTATATTATATAATTTTTTCTATTTTTCTTTTTTAAAAAAGAAAAAACGAAATAATGATATTGATACGTGGCGCCACTCTTGGGGCAGTGCACATAGTCATAGTTCATGTAGTCTCCACAGCAATGCAACTGGTGGCGGTTTCAATATTGGAAAAGATGATTTTTGGGCAGCTCTTCAAACCAATTATAATTATATTATGGATACACACCTTTTAGATACTTGCAAAGAAGCCCGTCGTGAAATTGAAGGCGCTGCAAGCATTACAGGTATTAATTCAGATTGTTGTCAGAAGGTATGTTGTGAATTTTGTTCAAAATAAATGAAATATTGCCGGTGCAGTAATTTTAAAATTATTTAAATGTTTATATAATTGGTGATTGTTTTAGCGTTGTCTTCAATCTTCTCAACCAGAAGGTTTATGTGAAGATCCAAAAGAGCTTCGTAAATGGTTAAGGGAAATGGAAAATAAATTATCGAAAGCGCCATCTTTATCTGAAGCAACACAAATGAGTATTTTTGAATTACAAAAACGTTTAGCTGAACATTCGGTAAGTCAAATTTTTGAAAATTTTAGAGTAAATTTTATTGTCGTTGAATGTTGTTAGAAAATGGAAAATAAATGTTGTTTCCTTCCAAAAAGAAAAATAATATTTTAAACTCAGCATAACTTTAGGGATGGAATTATTTTATCTAAATTCGGATTGTGAATATTTTATTTAATATGCAACAAAAATAATTTTAAGGTTTAGCATAACTTGAGGCAGAACAAAAAAAATTAATTCATGATTTCGTATTATTGTGAATTTTATGATTCTGAATGTGAATTATTTAAATATTCCAATAATTTTCTTGGGAATGAAAATGATTGTGATTTTTTATTTAAATTTAAAATTATATTATGCAAGCAACTGAAAAAATGAAAAAAAACTGACATAAGATTTTGATAACTCAATACTCATAATTTGCATTTGGGCATTTTTGTAGTAGAATTCTTTAACCGGATTTCAAAATTTATCTACATTATATATTTCTATCTATAAACTAGAAATTCCACCATAACATTGATTCTGATGGACATTTCAATATAAAATCATAATTACTGTAATTTAATAATTTGATACTACAAAAATATTTATTTGTTCAGATTTTTGTATAAGAGTCATCGTACTTTAAATGACTCAAAGAAGTACCTTACGTTAATGTACAAACAGCTCATTACCTGCTATTGATATAGGAAAATATTTGAAATTTTCATAGAGAAATTAAAATTTTTACTCTTGAAAAATTCATACTGGCTCTAATGTCTAATACATAAATATCATTAGATTGGCCTTGAACAAGTTTTCAGTTCTTGACAGATCATCCACAAATATGAATCTAAATGAATTATATACTTGCAGCATGTTATGTACATATGTTATGTATCATTTGTCGTCGAGTACAGAAAATTATTTTCCATAGAATGCGAGCAATCAAAAAATTTTTTAATAAATAAATTTTTTTATATGTCAGTAGCAAAAATTTTATTTTTGTTATCCATCCCGTACAATGAATAATCTTGATACTTGTACAATTACATTGCAAAAATTTAAACGAGAAAAATATAAATACATTTATATAAAAAATTAGCTTGAAAACATACGATCCGGACAGGTACATAATACACTACAAGTACATATATTATATAGAGCCACGTACATGTATTTGAAGTCAGAGTATAAAATGACAGTAATTTGCAATTTACAATATTTGCAAGTCATTATTTATTCATGTTTATTGAAAACAGTAAATCAGTACAACGATGGAAGTGATTTATTACAGATTTTTTTTTTTTTTTTTAAATGAAAATTCGATGATATAATACACGACACGATATTCTATACTGGTTCGTTAGTTAATTTGAAAATTATTTCTTCGATGATAATAATCAAAATAATAATTTTTTTTAATATACAGAAATGTAAACTTATTTCATATTTCAATTCAAAAGTTTGTGATCAGTTTATGATCATATGTATGTACATACGAGTATGTTGTTCGATGTGTCTATAAATTCTGCATTTGTGTTAAATAAATATTATAGTTTGAATAAATGACGACGACGATGATGATGATGATGATGATGAAGTTGATGATAATTATGATGTTGATTGAAAATTACTGATGTCAATGATTATTAAAATGATAATTATGATCATTTCAAAATGTAAACATATGTGTATACATATGTGTAATTAATGTTAATTTTTTACGATTGATTTGATCAAAATTAGATCAATATTTGTTCCAATACATATTGTATTAGAGATTAAATGATGTGAATTGTGATAGAAAATATAAACTATTCTCCAATCGTTCATTACACATTACACTATACGTATATGTGATTTCTGGAAGGGATAAAATATTAATTGTTTTTCTAATGAAATATTTTATGAATGCACATTTCATTTTTGATTTTAATTTTACAATTCGATAACTCCTTTTTTTTTTAATTCTTTTTTCTTTAACTTTCAAAAATATCAATAAAATTACTAGAGTAAAAGTGTTTTATGTGTAAAAATTAAAATCGTAAAAATTTCCTACATCATATTACCATATTACTCTTTACATGATGCATAATAATTTTTCAGTTAAATTATCCTGTAACTCTAGTTTTACATTACACAAAACATAATAGTACGATTACATACATATATATACATATTCGTACATATTTATTGAATCAATAAACATTCAAATGACATATTATGTTTAGTAAAAATTATAATTAAAAAAATACATATATTATCATACGTATTTGAATACATACCAGTACATGACATTTCCAGTCTAAATAATTAATTTGAAAATTTCATATTAGTCATATGGTATATGTATTCATTAAATCAAGTTAAGTGATGATCTTGTTATCCATTTTGTCGTCTACATTAGATACTATGTAGTAGAGTAGATAGTAGATATATCTACATACATAGGTATATGCATAAATATCTAAATCTAAATCGTTTACAAACTTTCTATAAGTATATAACACTTGAAACAAATTCACTAATTCATTGATGATGACTTCAAAAAAATAAAAAAAATTACCATTAAAAATTTATTATAGAGTTTTATAAATATTTTTTTCTTTTTTCGTTTTCATTTATACGAGTATGTACATAATATATTTAACTTGCAAAACTAATGAAATTACCATTTATAAAAATTAATAAAAAAATTAAAAAAAAAATAAATAAATAAAATCTATCAACATTACAATAAATAAATTAACATTCAAATCATTTATTATCATTTATTTAATGTATGTATACATTTAAATATGTATACAGTCCATACTCTTATACTGATTTGTATATGTACATTCTGTAAATATCATAAATCTTTAAATGTTTTTTGCTTATTATATTTTTTAATTTTTTTTTTTTTTTTAAATACATATTATGTTTATATAAATCAAGACAAAAAAAAAAACAAAAATAAATGAAAAATTAAAAGTAAAAACATCACATAGTATACGAAAGAAAAATAATAATAATTTCGCTTTCATATAAAAAAAAAAAAATTATAAAATTTAATTTAATTAACAAGCATGGAAATCCATATATGAAAAACAATATAAACGATATTACTAAATGAATTTATTCATTTTTCATAAATTCATGTACGAGGTATTTAAATAACAATTTTTCATATCATAAATCTGTTATAGAAAATTGATAAAAAATTTTTAGAAAATAAAAATATGAATTTAATAAATAAACATATAAAATTTAATAATAACTATCAAAACTTAAAAAAAGATGATGATGATCATGATGATCATGATTATGATGATGATGGTGATGATAAAGAAGATGATTATAAAAATATTAAATGAACGTATTACTTACTACTTGCACGATAGTCGATAATTAATTACCGGACGCGGACA
Source organism: Villa cingulata (assembly GCA_951394055.1). Classification (NCBI taxonomy): domain Eukaryota; kingdom Metazoa; phylum Arthropoda; class Insecta; order Diptera; family Bombyliidae; genus Villa; species Villa cingulata. The sequence goes on along the minus strand of OX596021.1, from coordinate 35,291,246 downwards.
TCCTATAAATATTTTAGCGAGCAAAACATAGTAAATATATTGCATGTACTTTTATACAAAACGAAAAAGAGAATTATGAAAAATAATTCATAAATAAAAAAATGATAAAAATTTAATAAATAAGAGATGAAAATTGTTTATGATTAGTATAAAAAAAAAAAAAAATAAGTAATTACGAAAATTATATGGTACCATATATCACATCAGAAGATAAGTGTGTGCAGGCAGTTATAGGTACCATAATTTTAGTATTATTATTATTATTATTGAAAAATTCATTCATCGTATTTGGAATAATATTATGAATTATATATATAATTTGGTATTATAAAATTGATTCAAATGAATAATAAATGGAATATGTACATTTTAAAATTATTATTTAATGCAATAATAAATGATTATTATATATAGGTAAGCTATTATGTTTTTATGCAGTATGAATAGTTTATTGATATATTTATCATATTTTATTTAATAATGTAACTTGCATACGTATATGCATCACTCATTATATACCTATTTTAAAAGTCACATGTAAATATATTTTTTATACATACTCAAGCGTATTTGCATATATTTTTTTTTAATAAAATTTTTAAAAATAATTATTGTCATTTATCTTGTATATACAAATTACATCCAAATATCATCATATTATCGCCATTATCTTTAAGTATATGCACAGTTTATTTCTTATTAATTTTCTTTCAAAATTTTTATACATACATATTCATATGATTGCATGTATGTAATTTTTATTTTTTTTATTTTTACAAATTTTATAAAATTATTTTCAATTTGAATTTTTCTACTCTATTTCTATGGTTCAGTTTGAAAATTTTTCATTCATTTTCAATTTTTTATACACAGAAATTAGATATAATAACTTACAAATAAAAAAATGTTACAATTTCCTTCTAAATTGTATCATTAAATTGTAAATTATTATTATAAATCATTGATTATATATACATATATAATATTTATTTCGTCTAGTAATCATATATGTATGTATATATGTATATTTTATGTAGAGCAAAAAAAAAAAGTTAAAAAAAAAAGCAAAATTAAAATGAATAACAAATCACATTCGCGATCCATGTATGTACAAGAGATGCCAACAACATAAGAATTACAGATTACAGATTGAACTAATCAAAAACGAAATCATAATCACAAATCAAAAAATTGTATCGTTTGCATAATGAGAGCAATAAAATACATATACATTACTAGAGCACATGTATGTACATGTATGTATATGTACGTTATAAATTTGATTTGTTTTTGTTTTTGCCTTTTATTGGATCGATGATTGGTATTTATTTGAATTCGGAATCGGAATCTTTGGAATATAAATCCGGCCAGCCAAAGTTATGTATACAACAAAATACTCGTGCCCGTACTTAGAAATGTATAAAAATGATGCATAACATTTATAGTGAAAAAAGAAAAGAGAATGGGGAGAAGAATTATAAACATTATACATATTATAGTACATATATAGTATTATAGTGTTGTGTAGGAATGATTGGAGCTTTGATTTTATTACAAATTTTCTACAATTCGATTAAAATCATAGTATTTCAATAATATAATTTACGATTTGATATACTATTATCTTTCGGTGTATGATGATATATGGTATGAAGGTATATCTAATAAAATATGTATGTGATCGGAATATCTTGTATTGTATGTATCTTCCTGATACGTAAATTTTACTATTTTGCAATTTTAATTCTTTATGTATACTATGAAATATATTATGCATTTATAATGTAGGTACATATATGTATTTCGTTTATGACTTTACAAATATACATATGCTTGTATGTTATTTTCATTTAAATATTCATGTATCTACACACATAATCTCGTATCTCGTATACATATGTATTTTTGAATTTATTTTGATTTAAAATCATCAATTATGTTTATCATATTGTTGAACACAAGCATTTATTTATAATTTTTGTTTTCATCTTTTTCATTTTATTTTCTTTTATTTTTTATATTGTTTGTGTGTGTGTGTTGTATTATTATTATTATTATTTATGTTTTACAAAGTGATAAAGTAGTAGAAACATGAATAAAAACACACAAAAAAAAATTGAAAAAATATTGAATGGATCGATAGATCGATCGATGTTCATCGTACATTTTATGTTAAATGAAAAATTTGATCATGTAATAATAGATATAGAAGTTAAGGTACTTGTCCACGATGCAAGTTTTCTTGCGCGAAATTTGTCTTGCGTGCAAGAAAACTTGCAGTACTTCGTACACACGACGCAATATTTCATGAAAAATATGCAATTTTTCTATCATGCAAGAAAAAAATATCTTTGCAAGAAATTTTTATTGCACGAGCACTTACACGAAATTCTCATTTTCTTGCCTATGCATTATATGTCAAATATTAAATATTTTTTTATTTTTTCAATATTTTAAGAAATGAAAGGCCTACCTTTCTAATAATAATAATAATAATAGAAAATACATACCAAATTCACAAGAAGTCACAGCACAACACAACATAAACAAACGAATGATAGATAACACAGCAACCCATTACATTTTACTCAACTGATTTTATTGCATATGCAAGAGAAATATTTATTGAAATAAATTTTTCTTGCGCGAAATATTGCATATCTTTCTGCGTACACTATGTAATAAAAAAAATTGCTTGCAATAAGAAATATTGCATGAAATACGTTTTCTGTGCAATATTTCATCTTTCTAGGCAGCGTACACTTCGAAATAAATATTTCGTGCAATTTTATATGTCAAAATCGTATTGCATGCAAGAAAAATTGCATCGTGGACGAGTACCTTTATAGTTGGTATAGAAAAATGTTTACATAAATATGTACAAATCAAATGTACGCAGTCATTTGTACTTACATATTATGTATGTAATAATAATAATAATAATAATATTATGCATTAAGGATACTGCTATGAATGACAGGGTGTGTAATGATGAATAAGATTATTATAGGAATTTTATGTATAATACGTTTTTTTATCGAATGGAGATTTTAATTGAAAATTTTTCAATAATGATAGTGATTTTTTTTTTAAATTAGTCACACAATCGATCTGAAATACATTGAATATTAGTAATGAATATCGATCGAGTAGTGTGTGTTATTTGAGTGTTTCAATTTTTTTTTTTTAAAGAAATTTAAGTATTGTCTCGTGCACATAACTTACATACGTACACATACATGTATTTGTACAAATTTATACCCTATTACATGAGTATATGCTTTTTCTTTAAAATATTTATGAACTATAATTTTGTTAAAAATACAATTAAAATACTTTTACATACAAACACACTTGTACAAATAATAAACACTATGATGGAGAGTAGAAATATTTTTGAATAAATAGAAAAATTATAATTAAAATTCATTATTTATATGTAGTCACATAGTGTTGTAAAAGTTGTTTAAATGTATGAAAAATAAGTAAGTATCCCATATATGAGTCGATTAGTTGCAAAAGTGTGTCTACTCCATTTTATATTATTTTAAGAAAATCAAAAGAAGGTTTTTTGTTCATAATGATACAAATTGCCTTATGTTTTTAACTGAAAATAATATACAGAATGTCCCACCTCGGATGGTACACCCGCAAACAGTAGATAGATCTCATCGAGACAAACAAAAAATCGTACTACAGTGAGGGGTTGATAGTCTCAATCGTTTAGCCTCCAGATGACGATGAATATTTTTCGCACTTACTCTACGAAACACGGCCCTATAACAAATACGGTAAAAAAAATAGAAGAAAGTAGTCTAAAAGAAATCTGTAGAAAACTTCCTCCTATCTCTACTGACTACTTACATGCTCCTCTACGTCCTTTCTTTCAAGAGTTATTGTGTTTCAAATTCAGAAATTAGTGGTTTTTTGCCATTTTGTTCAAAGAAAATAAAGACCGTGGAGATAAAGCGCCCTTTAAAATAATTTCTAATTACATAAGCAAGAAGCTCAAGATACCCGCCACATGTTTGCCTTTTACAGAAAATTTCCTCCTCTTGTAGTACGATTTTTTGTTTGTTTCGATGAGACCTATCTACTATTTGCGGGTATAGTACCTGTACTACTTCAATTTTAAAGGGCCTAAAAGTGAAAATGGAAATAACTATATTCACGTACTTATAAAAAACGAGAAAAACTTTAGAAATTGACATTAAAAAATTTTTTTTTGAAAAATGGAATAGACTCATTTTTGTAAATAGACGACTCAATATATGTGTGATGTGTGATTATTTGAACGAAATTCATTTTTATTTTATTTTCCTTCATATTTTTTTTTGTTTTGTTTTCAAATTAATAAATCTTATCTATAATACTCAATTTTCATTTAATTTTCACATATGACCATCCATCCAGTATACACATACATATATGTATGTAAAATGTCTACACACTTAATTGTATTTTATGTTTATGTAACAAAATTATTGAATTGAAAATACGACAAGTACTTTAATTACGAGTTATGGTATACCTACATTTAATAAAGAAATGAAATTTTGTTTTTATTTTTTGAATAAAAAATTAATAAGAAATATTTTAATTTAATGCGAAATACATATGTACATTACATATACATGTAACGTACTTTTAGAAATTAAATAAAATTAAAAACGAAAGTAGAAAATGTATAGATTTACGAACGTTACATATAGTATGTAATGTTTGTGAAAATTTATATGAAAATTAAATTAATCTTCTTTTATATGAAAAAAAGATGCAAAAATAAATAAATAAATGAATAAATAATAAAATTTTGTATTTAAGAAGGAATGAATGTATTAAAAAAAAAATTAATAACTAATTTCATAGTTAAATATTTAATTTAACTGTGATAAAAACTTTCTATATATGCCTACAGTATGGTAATGATGATGATGAATATTGTTGTTTTTTTTTTCTTTTCTAGTTTTAAAGTTTTCATTTGTGATTTCCTTAAAATACATACAAAGAATATACGTACACAACGTATTGTGCGACATTATGTAGTAACGTAAAAAATATTTAATTTTTCTTTTTTAAATTAAAGGAAGAGATGGAGCAAGAAAAAAATATTAAATAAACAATGTTCATTTAAAGAATTTATCGATTAAAATCTCTTGTAAGCATATTATATGATTAATGCCTTTAAAATGACCCTCCCTACCATAAAAAATGGTGGATGAAAAAAATAATAATAAAATATTCATATATAGAAAAATACAAACAAAAAAAAAAAATGAAAAGGAAAAAAAAAATTACTTTTACTCTTATTTGTATGTTATGTACATCTTGTAAATCTTTGTATATAATATGATCGAAAAAAAAAAAAATTATAAAATTTTCTCTCCATCTACATTCACAAATTGATGTACATTGTTAGATAAGAAAAATTGCATTTAATCAATTCTAATTGCCAGAAAAACGAATCTGATTAGCATGTAATGATAATTTTACAATTACATAGACGTACATATGTACTTGTGTTCGTACGTACATACAAATTCACGTACATATACATATATAATTTTTTGATTTTTTTTTTTGTCCATTTTTAGTTGTTGATTTGTTTTTTTAATGTATGGTAAAATGTAAAAATTTTACAACAATGAAAAATCAAAAGATCAAAAGTAAAAGTGATCGATTATAATGTATACCTATATATGAATGTTATTCACAAATCCAAATTAGAGAAATGTTTGAAAAACATAAATTTCATCCTAAATTAGATTTGAAATAGATACGTAATACACAATTGTAAGATAATTTGAAAAAGAAAAGATTTAACAAAAAAACAAAAAAAAAAAAAAAAAAAACAAAAAAGTAGGAAGAGGGAAGAGCATTTTACCACCGAATTATTTTTACCGATTTCAAATTATAAAGTTCAAAAGTTCCAGAACTAAATGGTTGAGTTCTTTTTTTTTTCTATGGATCGAAATTATTTATTATTAACTGGTATGCAGTTAATTTGCAAAATAATTTATTTTTGATTTGTATTTTTCATTCATTTAAATGTAATATGTAGTAGTTTAGTATGAATATTATACATACTTTTAAACTTCCTTACAAGTATATAAAAAGAATAATATCCATCACTTTTAATTTTAATTTTTCCTTATTAAATGAATGGACACAACAGTGTACACTCGTATTTTTATAGGTAAATAACATATAGCTACTAGATATTATGGTAGACTTTTAAATTAGATAGGGAAGTAATGATATATATACGTAACTGCGAATGTTAGAAAAAAAATATAAATAAATAAATGCGATGCAGAAAATACATATGAGTACTATATATACTATCTTGCACATATGCATATTATATGAATTAATTTATGTACGTACATAATAACCATTTTATTTGAAAATATTAGTATTTTATTAGTTTTTTGTATCATTTAATCAAATTTAATAGTTTAAATTTACATATAAAATATATAAATACACCGATAGATATACGAGTATATGTCTTCATTCATTTTAGATTTTATTTCATTTTTTTTTTTTATTTATAATTTCTTATTTTTTATTTATTTTTTTTAATGAAATTAATATGTAATTTTAAAAAAAAAATGATTTTCATTTTATTTCAAATTAGTTTATCGACGATAAAGATATATGTATGTGTATGTACGCAATTTATCATAGGTTATCGGCGGTATTTATAATTCAAATTTTTTATTTTTTTTAATGTGATCATAACAAAAGTTATATAGCCGCGCACAAATAAAAGTAAAATTTTCAAAGGTAGGTATTTTATTTTATTTTCTTTTTCTTTTTAATTTAATTTCACATTAAAATTTAAATTGTCCAGTTGATGATTTTATTATATACAATCATCAAGGAATTATAACGGATTCGATATTATAAATCGTAATCGTTTTTATATATACAGCATACATACATATATAAGCATATAGTATTTGTACTCGTAAATTTTCAAAATTGGATAAACATTTCGATTTGAATGTTTAATAAAATTAGTTTTTTATATAATTTGAAATCTTTATGTTATCTTAAGCGAGTATATATACGTATGTATTGTACATAAATGTATATGTTAGTATGCGTGTAATATCTAATAAATCTTATAAAATGATTTCTGTTTTTTTTTTTTGTCTTCAATCTCTACGGATATAGATTCAAATCTGTATGACAATGTTATGTACGTAACACAGATTTTAAATTCAATTTAGTTCTTTTATTTTCCTTTATTTTTCTCTCTCTTTTATTTGGGAAAAAAAATAATGAAAATTTTGCCGTAATTTGCGTGTAATTTGGACATCAAATTCATATACTCGGTATTTTTCTTAATACACATATTTCATTTATTCATTTATTCATTCATTCATTTAATGCAATTTGAATTCTTTTCTTATTTACTAATTTTTCATTTAAATAAATGTATAGTTGTAGTTACAAATTATCAGTGTATGAAAAAAAACAAACTTTTTTTTGTTTTTTTGTTTTTGAGATGACATGACGTTTTGTTTTTAAGCAGATAAATAGTTTTGTTGCTGTTATGTTTCACTTTAAATTATAACAAAAATATAAACGTGTCAAGAAAACTGTAGTTTCACTTTAATATGGTAATTTTAGTTTGATTTTTATTCTTTTATTTCTTTCGAAAATTGTTTTATTATTGTAACAATTTTTCTTTTCTCAAATTACTTTCACTAAATAAACTTTATGACCGATACAAATTTGAAAAACAATTTTTTTTTCCTGTCGAATTTTTACTCTTGAGTGCTTGTAGTGTAGTGCTTAAAGTGTTTAAATTCGTACAAAAATAATATGAAATAATGAAATAAATTCGAATTTAAATTTACAGAACAGCAAAGAAAGAAGAAATTACTGGAAAAGTACGTACAGATTATTGAAGTTTCAAAGAAAAAAAAAATGACAGTAAAATTTCTTGAATTTAAATTTAAACTCAAAGAACTGATCCTGTATTGTCAATCAGAAAAAAACGTTTTATTAAAATTTCACATGCGAATACCGTAATGTACATACAAGCATATACCCGATTCTTTTATAGGTTGAAATGGTTCACTAAAACCGGGCGCCAATCTCGGGAAACGCGAATAAGGAAGGACAGAATGAAGGTCACATATCCGTTTTTACAAAAATAATTTTACAAATCGCATGTTAAAAGGATATTCTCTGCGAAAATTTTCTCTTTGCAATTTGCAAGAATCTGAAATTCTTCTCCGTATTCGCCTACTACAGTGCCAGTGCAGTACATAATTTACACAAAAAAAGGAGAAGAAAAAATACTATTCGCTTATATTTCTACTTCTCTTTCTACATCCCAAATACTCAAAGAGTACAATACAGAAATAGAAAAAGAAGTAGAAAGATACCGGAATATTAGTTTATCTTCCTCTTGTCATGCGTGTAAAACATATACTACACGCTAAAAAACATAGAAATTGAAATTTTGTGTTGCTGGAATGAAAAAAAAAAATTAGATTAACGTTTAAATAGTAAAATTTCAACTCAGAGGGCGAAAAGTTTAGAAGTGCACTGGACTAAAGAGGCTAAAACCGACACTGTGTACAAGCATGCATTGCGATTGGTTTCGTTTTTATAATTTTGTAAAGTCAAAAAAATACATAATGATCTAAATGTTCGAAAATTTTACGATAATTTTTCATTTGACATGATCATTTACTTTGATCTACTTAACTTGCAAAGGAATGTACGAGCATATACGAGTATATATGAAGGTTCGGTAGTTCTTACTTAAAAAAAATAATTGTAGAGTTTCAACATTTTTCCATTTGATGTCACTGTAATCTCATTTACAACATAATTTCAGTCAGTATTTTCCTTAAAAAAGTCAGCTTGCTAAAAAAAAGTCAATTTTCAAGGTAATAAAATAAAATTATTAAAAACCAACCGAGATTTTATTTGGTTTTTTCTTTTTTCTTCAACATTTCTTCTACATTTCTCCACTCTAATTCTTGTAATTTTCTGAAAATTGTAAGTAGCAAATACGAGTACACTATCTACGTGATATTTTTCGGTGTGAATGTATGTACATATGTATATACCCGTATTTGTGTTTTTATAGCATTTTACAAATTAAAAATTATTTGAATAGTTAAAAGGATATCATAAAAATTATTTAAAATTAATTACTCCCTTAGGCGATTCATTATATGTATTTATACCAGTAATTGGGTTATAAATGATAAATCGCCACAGATACATATGTATGTAAGTATATTCAGATGTTAGATGATTGTAGCTCAGGCTTATTATATCATGATAATGATTTCTTTCCAATTACAAATTTTCTAATTTAATTTCTATAATTTCAGCACTTCCTTGTTGTGTGTACTAAATAGAGTTTTGATTATGATACCGCACATACAATAATAATAAATAAATAAATTACCTCATGGCTATATCAAACGATGTGTATTGATATGTATGTATGTATGTATAAAAAATTCAAAAAGCCATACCTATAGATAAAACGTTAAAAATTTTTTATTAACCTTTGAAAATTATTTTCAATTTGTGCAATTTTCTGTCAGTTAATTATTATTTATTATTAATGAACAATTGAACACTGATGCACACACAATTGAATTTTGAATAAAATGTTTTTTGAAATTTTATTAAATTTTTTTTTTCCTGAACAAATACGAGTATATACGTAATGTATATGATTTTTTAATAAGTATGAACAATACATGTATATAGGGGCAAATAAAATGTAAAAATTTGTAGAAGTATGTAAGGTATATGTACATATCTATGAAATGATTATCTCATTGATTAATTATTTATATTTGCTGTTAAGAATTTTATTTTATTCAATTAAAAAATTCAGCCGTTAACGTTTATAATCGTGTGTACCTGTGTATATATACATAATACATATATGTAAGTAATGTACAAGTATAGTTCATGTACACTACATAATATCGATTTTATCATCATTCACATCATCATCATCGTCATAGTTGTAAGTTCATCAATTAGAGATATTTAAAAAAAAAATATTTCGAAATTATATGTATACATCTGTTGGAAGATTATTTTTCTTAAAAATTTTATATGAATCTGTATGAGTAATTTTCAATAAAAATTCTTCTAAAATAAAATTGATGTACAAATATTTGAATATTTATCATTCTAAAATTAATTCTACATGCAATCGTATCGTATGTTCTAAATTTGACAACATATATAGACATGTACGTAACGTGTAGGTTTCACTCGAATTTTCATAATGAAAATTCAAAAATGAGCACTTGATGTGTAAAATACTACTCGTACTAGCAAAACGTATATACTATAGATAGGTACTGTAAGTATAGAGTAGGGGAGCAAGTGTTGAATGTTGATTTTTCGTATTTGTCATATACAACGTTCTTATTATACCAAAAGAGAAAATCAACTTTTTCTGAAGAAAATAATACGATTAATCATGGCGTGTAATATACTACTCGTACTAGTAAATCGTATGCTTATTGCTCAGAGTACGTATGGAGAAGAGGGCGGAGCTATTATTAAATGTTGTTTGCTGATTTTTCGTGTTTATCATTTACACTATTCGCATTCTACTGGAAGAGAAAATCAACTTTATCGTTATATTTTATGATTCTTGATATGGCTTTACTATATGATATACCTACATATATGCGTATATTGCCTATGCTATAAATACATTTATAATAATTATATATTGTATCTAATGTCTGAACATTAATATAACATCTAGTATCTTGGTCAAGTTATAAATTTTCTCTATATATGTCATACGAATACTCGTAGTATTTTTAATTTATATGTTCCACATATGTAATAATTCATTTTTCTCTAGTACACGTACATTTATGTGTTTTATAAAAATCAATTCATCTACAGCAAATAAATTTTTTAAAGTAATAATAAGAAGAAAATCTACATAACGTACGTAGAGGATGCGTGCGTAGGTAAATATACTCGTGTATATCTAATTTTTATTTTAAATTTAAATATTTAAAGACAAATATAGACATTTTTACATATGTAACGCAATGTATACACAATTTTATATTAGCATATAAATGTATCAACAATCAACAGAATGTACATATGTAAGTACAAACTCTTAAGATGCGAGTGACATAATTCACTTCTTTTATTTTTTTTTTAAATGATGTCAATTAGCTGTCATCACTTGATATAGATGAATTTCGGATGAAGTCCCCATCACCATCCATAATATAATTCTGTTGTTGTTGCTGATGCTGATGATGATGATGATGAGAGGACGATATACATATACTGACTATATAACAACACTAATGACGATGATGATTGGATTGGTCAGTTAATTTAAATCGATTTTTGAATAATTCATATTTTCATTGATCTCTTACCATTGCAATGAAGAATAAAAAGAAATATTCAATACAATTCATTTATGTGCTCGTACTTTGGTACACATATATATATTTTTTTTTTAATATTTTTAAAGGGCAATTGACCTTCATAATCATCGTATTGTATGTAGATTTATTTACGAAAAAAAAAAAAAGATTTCAATAAGAAAATACAAAGAAAGAAAAAAAAACTAAAATGAGTTCATTTAAAATGATTTTATATGAGTACGAGGAGTACGGGTACATATTCGTATGTATTCGTTTATAGCCAAAGGCAAAATTTTATTATAATTTATGAATATCGAAAATAATTGTAATTTTTCTTAATTTTTTATCAATCTATTTGTATTCATTCATGACCATATACGAGTACGTACTATGTACATCGTATACGTAATGTTTGTGCATGTTATATGCTATCTAGAATACCTTGTTTATACATATGTATATTGATCGTTATTGTAGTAATAATGTTAATGATTGCGTGAATTGGATCGTGATCAATATTTTCGTTTTGCAATTTAATATTTTTTCATTACTCTACACGCTCTGCAATATGCATTTATACGTACACTCTCTATACTCGTACACAAATATTCACAATGAAAATCAATGATTTTCGAACGTTTCTGCTATTCTCTAGATGATGTCTAATCGAAATTATAAAAAAAAAAAATGATAATAACAAGTCATTAACGATATAATATAAGCTTGACTTATGATGATTAATGATGCATTAATGATTTTTATATTTTATTGTAGGTTTAGGTAATCTCGGAAAAAAACAAGAAAAGAAATATTTTTATTCAAATTTGAATTAGTTTTAATAAAATAGGACAAAAATATTTTTCAGTAAAAAAATAAATCAAACAATTCAAATCGCTAAGCTACTTCTATATTCACACATTTTTTTTTTCAAATGAAATTAGTTTATGATAATTAAAGATCGCGTACTTTATGTGTACTATACTTTAGTATAGAGTACAGAGTTTTACATTTGAGTACGAGTATGCCTATTGCTTAATTACATGTCTTACTTTTCATATAATGTATACTGATCTGCGTTAGTTATATTTTATTTTTATAAAAAGATTTTACTAAACTAGGTTTTGATAGATGATGCCTTTATTTATTTCCCTTTTATTCTTTTTGTTTGCGTTTTTTAAAGAAACAAAACAAATTCTTTTTTTTGTTAAGATGATATCTGATAATACACATTATGTACTCTTATGTATGCATGTATTTTTGTATTTGTGTATAAATTAGTTCCATATAAGGGCTCTTTTGAAATAAATTTTCCATATAACATACTTGTATAAATTAAAATGGGTCATTATAATAGATATCTTAAGATATGTTCTCTTGAGAATAATAGAACTCTTGAGATCACATTGAAAATAATGTATAAGAAGAAAAAACAAAAATGAAATTTATTTACTTTTTCAAAATTTTTCTTTTAAAAAGACAAATTTTTGTTTGTTTTATTCATCTTTTTAACTATATTCAACTCATATAACATACAATAGATAATGGAATACATGCAGATGAATCTGTAGGCGAGATTAATCTAAACAAAGCAACAGAGGAAAAAATCATTGAAAAATGTTTGTGTTATGCGTTTTAAATTTCCATATTTTTTGTCATATTTTTTTCTTTTAGAATCCTATTTAAAGAACACATGTGTGTGTACGAAATGAATATATGATGTAGATATAAATGCGGGATCAATGAGCATATTTCATTTCAATTTCTGATTTGAACCAAACAACTAAACTAACCATCAATGGTGGTGTAGTATGGCATTAAGAAAACGATTATGAACAGGTATCAATTTTATTTTTTTTTTCATTTCGGTAATTCAAAGTAAGGTCCAAAAAAAAAAATAGTTAAAAAGAGATAAAATATGCATGTACATTATGAAAATTAGGAAAAAATATAACAACACTCCATATAATCATTAATGATTTAACAAAATATTTTTATTTTTGTGATCATAAATTAAATAAATTAAAAATCCATCGATTTTGTAATGAGTGCGCATATACACAGGAAAGTTTCTTAACAGAGTATAGACTTTCTTTGTACAGTTTATCGTTTTAGTTTTTCATAAAATAAACATTTGCATTCAAGATAAGTTCGAAATGAAAAGATGTAGTATTTTTAAAAACAATATGCATGCATACCTAATGCTCATTAATAAATTATCAAACGCTGATAATATTGAAGAGGTGAAAAATATAACTGCGCTTTACTTGTCATATTCAAATAAAAAATGAAATTAAATACATATATGAGCCATTTCATTTGAAGATGGTAAAATTGTTATAAGTTCATTTTTGATAAAAATTTTGTCAATGAATGCATTCTACAATCAGATTCTTATCTATAAACAGTTCCCAAAAAGCATCCTCCAGAATGTTCATCTTTATGTCAAGATAAATTTACTCAGTTAACAAAATTATCTTACCATTCAAATATAATCCTTGAAACTTCATACAATAAAAAATGGACTTACACCAATTTCAAAAAAAAAAAAGCACTTGAAGAAAAAATTTCAATAAATTTTAAACGAAATTTATGAACAAAATAAAAATCATTAAAATATTTTGAATTTGAATAATGCAAACATTAAAATCGAATTCATATAGGATATAAGCACTACTTGTAATAAGTTTCTCTCTTTATCAAGTCATAAATATAATCGTAAATGATTTGGGAAATTATGGGATTTTCCGATATATACATATATTTTTTTCTTTAATTTTTACAAATTTCATACGTACTTACAAACAAAAGATGCAGTAGGTATTCAAAGAAAATAATTTCAAAAATGAGAGATATATGTATATAACCATTGATTTAAAAATGAACCAAGACTATTTCAATGATATTCTCACCTTCAAAAAATTTCCTATTTCCGTACGTATTGCTTGCACATATGTTTTTCCTATATACTGACCTAAATTTTCTAGACGACACAACACATTCATTCTAAAAGAAAAAAATGTTAAGAAAAAATAATAAATTTCTAACGCCCTTAAAATATATACGGAAAAGTATAGTTCAAAACAAATGTACCTACTGTATGTCTTTATGTTCAATATTTTTCGTCTACTTTATGCATCTCAAAGTGAAATTAATGACATATTAAAAGATTGTAAATAATGGGAATAAGAGTGAAATATAACCACCCACAAATATTATATCGTTCATTCACAATCTATAATTTTTCGTATTTTATTTATAAAGTTAATTTATTTGTGTTCTATATAATAATACACGCAGATATTAACCCAAAGGTAAATATTTTTATATATAGATACGATAGTATTACCAGTTGTAGTAGAGTAGGTAGTCAAGAAAACTGAAAAACTTATGAGTGAAAATTTACAATTTTCCGTTATGCAATAATTCACCTAATAAATATACGTATATAAAACGATAATTCAAATTTAAAAGGACTAGCCATATATTTTGTTGTGTACTTTTAAAATATATGTAGATATATAATTTTTTCAAACATATCTACAAATATGTACGTATATTGGTACATAAATTATTGAAACAAATAATGATCAATATTTGTATACATATGTTATGTATTCTCGTATACACTATGACTATAATATGTAGTATTGTAATTGGATATGAAAAAGAAAGAAAGCTGAGGTCAATTGTAGTGGCAGTACTATTAGTATATTGATTACATTTTTAAGATTAACATAAAATGATTACCTTGCCAATAACTATTTTGTCAGTTAACTAGTTATTATGAGCACATATATAAATATGAATATAAGTATTACGATTATGTATATGAATTGATCTGTACAACTGGTACAACACAATATATGCATGTAATGTATAGATACATATGTACAATTATAAAAACTCTTACAAATAGATGCTAAAAAGCCGGTTGACCCGAAAATAATCACAATTTCATATACTTTTGCTCCAGCTTCAAATACCTGCATACATTCATTAGTATATATGTATATGTATATATTACCTACAAACATACATTCATATTATATAGATAGGTGTGTATATGTATACATATGTATATACAGAAAAATAATAAGAATTATAAAAAGATCACTTGAATCGAACCGAATACTTAACTTAACTCAATTAAACTATTAGAAGGTTAATTAGAGTTAGAAATTGTTACATTTACGAATGAGATGTGATGCGATGAGGTGCATTTATTGTCGATTGGAAATTATTGGAATTTTTTTTTTCTCATTTTTTTTAGTTTTTATCTAGTCATAGTATGTATTGTGTATCTAAATAATATAAAAACTCCAACTAAATGGGTGCATGTGAATGTAGTTTACCTCTTGACTACATATGAAATGTTTATTATCTATAGAGGTGTGCAATGTTATGATATAGTAAATCTTATTTAATACTAGACTAACGATATTCATGTACTACATATACACATTACATAGAACATCACATACTCGTACATATTTATTAGTTTATTTACAGGTACACTACACACTTCACCTCACAGGTAGTTTTAGTTACTTTACTATTATATTTTGATCATTTTAGATAGTTAATAGTTATAGAATTTTTTCTATTTCTATTTGTAATTGTTGTACATTTTGTTTTGCTGGTTGTTGTTGGATTATCATATATGATGCTGTATGCATACATATACATATATTATATGGAGGAGACAAAAAAAAAACATGCCTTCTTTTATTTCGTTTTGTTTCATAGCATAATAATAATTGTAGTTTAATATTATACCGTCATGAATATTATCATCTCGTAGTCGTAGCCAGCATGGACTAGATACCTATTGGTATAGAGTCTATCTATAGTTTTTTAAATTCGAAGAAATATAATCGAAACGGAAGAAAGTAGTCTACTATATCGAAATACAAAATATGTACTAATGTATATAAACGTACAATGCAGATACTCATTCATATACATATATAGATAAACATACATGAATACTTATTATTGTGCGATGACGTGCCTTTTACTACAATTACAATTTGAACTGCATAAAAAAATGTATACAAAGAATACAGATTGCTTCTTATATATTTCAAAAATAAGGTTAATAAACAGTTAGAATCTGATTCAGAAAAAATAAAAAAAAAAAATCGTTTTGTATCTATTTTTTTTTTCAATTTTTTTTTTAATTTTTCATTTCTGTTTTTCATCTAAAACAATTTCTTGGGATATTATACAATATAGCATTGCACAAATCTATAACATACTCGTACTCGTACATATGTATGTATGTGAATGTGAATACAGAAAATTACCAGAAAATAGATACATAATACTCTTATCTGTTCAATACTTAACTTACATATACGACAAAATGTGTACGTATACGTATATTCACATGAATGTAAAAAATATTTAAATATACATAAATTTATTTAACAGTCTGTAGTTTGAATAGTTCTGTACTTATGTACGTATATACGCAGGTATCTATATGTGTTCACATTTGAAAGAAAATGCAATAATAATGATGCATATAATAGTCTAGTAGTCTAATGGATATGCAAAAAAAGATAATTTTTTCGTTTATTGTTTACGAGTATGTTTGTATATGTAAAATATTCACGTATGTATGTATATGAATATTTATGTACATAATTCACGTATAAGTTTCACATTACGATTATGAGATCATACGTTAAGATATTATGTGCAACATACAAACAATACTCAATAAGTATAATATATGCTGAGTAGTACATATGTATCTTGGGAATTATATATTTTATTTTATTTTAGATTTTATTTAGTCCATCGAGAATTTCATGTAAAAAGTAATAACATTGTCGTAACTTTTTTTTTTTTAATAAAATTGAATTTTGTCCTGAGAAACTAACCTTCTAAATAAAACCAAAGACTAATAGTTTTTGCTATAACATAACCTAATCAGAATGAGAATTATTTATCTTCTAATAAGAGTGTTCTTCTAGATAGCAGATAATAGAACAGATTAAAATTGCATTTATTAATTAATTTTATAATTACATTTACACATGCATGTTGAAATCAATATTTTGAAAGGAATTATAAGGATACCAATAAATTACCGTACAAAGAGAAAGTTATAAAAATTTCATTTTCAAAACAAACAAACAAAATAAATGTTGGGTAGTCATTTTAGAATGTAAAAGTGATTATAAAATTATTTAATTGTGATTGAATAAAAACAGAAATTAAATAAATAATAAATAATTAAAGAAAAAAATATACAAAAAATAAAATTGTACGGTTGGGAAGGTTTCCTCAAACGACTAGATTCATCCATTCACATCAACATCTACACTATATAATATACTCGTATTGGGTAGTAAAAATCAATGTAATAGACTTGTAAAAACTAGGAAATTTATACTTAAAACGGGCGTATTTTCTTACTACCATTTGAGTATGAGTATATACTTTCTAATAAAACTTTTTTTTTTCATAATTTCAACTTTGGAAAATATTTATAAAACAAAAAGAAAATCATCTGCTTTTTATTTCTTATCTCCTTTCTTTCAATTCATTAATTTATTATTATTATTATTATTATTAAATTAAGTGCCTAACTAATGCCAATGGATGTAAAAACCCCAAACATTTAATACCGATATACGATACCGACACTGCATTACAAATTTTTCCCAAACACATACGACTTAAAATATTCGTATATAATAAATATATGGGGGGACGGAATATATGTATGGTTATTCGTGTACATACAATATATCATACTCGTATATGCGCCTAGGTATCTATGCAGATTGTATAAATCAAGATGAATACATATTTGTTTTAAATATTTGCACATATGTACATATGTATATGTAATGTATACCTTTACGTCTTTATACAATACGTATGTTCATATGTCTAAAAGGAAGATAAATTTGTTGGCTAGTCTTCTATAAGATTAGTATTTATGTGAAATAGAAAAAAAAATGTACAAAAAGAAAAAAAACAAAATATGATTACAGACTTTTATAAAACTCTATAATTATCATTTTAGTTAGAGGTGGAGTAAAAGAATTTTCTTTTTATTTTTGTGAATTTCCTATCTTTTTTTTTTCATAAAATAAATTTTACACATCAACTGCAATTAGAAATTATTCATGAAACATTTTATTATGATTGTCGTACATATTACTATTATTATTGTTGAGTTTGAGGAGTATTAAAGTTTTGTGTGTAAAATAAAATCTGTAAAGTTTTTGTTCTGTTTTATTTTGTTGCTTTATTCTTGTATTTTTTTTTTTTTTAAATATGTACTAAAAGAAAAAGTATGAAATAAATTGTTGTAGTACTGCAAGATAAATTAGAAAATAGTTTAAAAAGAAGTCGTTAAAAGAGATAGAGAAAGCGTACAAAAACCAAATCATCTTACAAAAAATAAAAGAAAATTGAAAAAAGAAAGACAGAGAGAGAGAGAGAGAGAGAGAGAGAGAGAAAAGAAGGAAAATTAACAATATTCATTCATTTTATATATTTTTATTCTATTTCTATATGATATTTTGTGGCTAGAAAATATATAAGATTTAATTATATACACATTTATGGTTTGTTACAAGCGCATCTTATCATTTTTCTATATAGATACATAGGGATATGAATAAGTATTTTAAAATGAAACTTAATATACATATATATATTATTGAATTTGTTTAAATTAAATTGCAAACTACACACACGTATCTTAAATTCGAGACACGAGTATATATAAATTCTTAAAATTTGATTGAATTCATCATAAAATGTGGTTAAGATTTTTCTGTGTTTTAACAGACAGACATTCGATTAAAGAACCACAAAACAATCAATATTTAGTTGGAAAGGTAAAATAAGAAAGAAAAAAAAAATGAAAATAATAAAAATGTGAAGAAAAAAAAAATAAAAGAAAATATGATGATTGTCATTAGGATACAATAATTTTCTCATAACAATGAAGTACCTACAGAAATTTATAAGAAGAATAAGAATAAGAAAATATATGAAGAAAAAGAAACTGAGTACGGAAAACAAAAAGAAAAAGAATCAATTGTATATTATTGATTCATATAAAAGTATATATGTATGTATATACATATGTGCATATTCATTTTCAAGCCATCATCACTTAAACACGTCAAAAGCCACAAAAGTGTAAATTAATAATTCCATGTAGGGCAAATAAGAAAAAAAGCATCAAAGATATAGACATAGATTTTAGCATCTTTATAGTTTTTTATATACATATATTTAAAAATATATGTGCTAGGTGTAAATAACGAAAAAATCTGTATGCGTATAATATATGTATGTTAGATACGGGCCTCTGTTTTTTTTTTATTATTTCATAACATAATTTAAGAGTTTAGAATTATGTACGTTGTAGCTTTACAATACGTGTATGTATTCTGCACCGATAAAAGTATTTTTATTTATCTTGAATAAGAAAATGTTCTCTTTAGTTTTATCTTTAAGGAGACTTTGATAGTATTACAGCATCTGAACTATTTTTGTATATAGGCACTTTTAATGCTTATAAACTTGCGTATATAGTTTTGAAATTAATAAGAAAATGCATGATAGAATGAAAAAAATATACTCGTATGTTAACAATAAAATGTGTGTATACGAAAAGAAATAATTTTCTTCTAACATACGAGTGCACGTACATATATGTACATATATACGTATTATGTAGTAGAATCGTAGAACATAAATTGCATTAAGAAATAATGCAAAGCAAAAAGAAAATTAAAAATTAAACAAAATGCTTGCTGTACGTATACATAACAAATAGCAAATAAAATAATGTTTGCCTACAATAGAGATAAACTATTGTGTGTATATGTACTTAAAAAAGTGTTTTATAGACGAGGATCCTATATACATATATAAATAAAATAATTCATAAAAATAATATATGTATGTACATACAGCAAATCGATATCGATAATATAAAATGATTAAATATTTTTATTATAGAAATAATACATACTGGATACTAGAATCATAAACGATCATTGACCTTGACTACAATATATCATGAAACATGTCTTTGGAGGCCGAACAACTTATGTATAAATATCAACTGCATGCATATAACAACCATACGTATAAGATACTCGGGACTCTATAAGAGTATAGTATTTGGAATATTAGAAAAATTAAAAAAATAAGTAAAAAAATCTAAAACATCACATATGTATTTGAATGAAAATACATTATGATGGATACACATATGTACAAACATCCTAAGGTATTGAATAAAAATATGTACCCAAATAACATAGATATTTCTCAGGAACTATTCCTCCATTTCTCCATCCATATATAGTATAGCTCATTTCTATCTATCATTTTGTGTAAAATATGTCAACGGTAGCTCAAATAGATTCATCTTTGATTTTATAATTTTTTCATTTCCCGCTAGCGGTTTTATATATTAAATTATTGTCTGCTACAAACAACAAATAAATATAGAATTGAGTGCATCATCAACTATACCTACGTATATATGTTTGTATGGATATTTTGTATCGTATACATATATGAATTCAGTGTTTAATGTGTACAAACTACTAATACTAAATATCTACCGACTAAAGCATTTTTAAAAAGAAAAAACAATTCATAAAACTAAAAAAACTAAAACTAAATAAACCAGAAAAATGAAGAAAACTAGTTCTTATCTTTGTGTCGCACAAATAATATAATATGTATGTGATATTTCATGTACATACATAGGTATGCGTAATACATATACCTATATAGTTTGCATTACATATACTATATGTTGCATTTATCTTATTTTTATGTATATAAATATAAATGTGCATCTATTTTACTGTACGACCCTATTGGAGGTTTTGCAAAGTAGCTTACATAAGTTCCAAACTATGCACATAATCTAAACATTATAATACATGATATATATAATATCTAAATGTATATTATTAAAGTCATGTCATACATATATTCATTATTTGTAGTTGTGAATGTATAGTTTTTATATTATACTCATTTATTTTTTTTATTTGGCCTACAATCTGCACAATATGTAGTGTAATACACTATCATATATGCAATTTTCAAAGTTATGTTTATTGTAAACTTTTGTAAATTATATATTTAACTCTCTAACTGGCAAGAAGTTAACATTTCTAACCATAAATACATACATATATGTATATATGTACAAGTATTGAAGTATTATTTGATATGAAGTATTATATGATATACATAATTCATCTAATGGAGGTTTGGATGACAAGAATATTTTTGTAGTAAAATACTCGTATTAACTTAGAAACAATAGGTATATATTTCGTAGAAAATGTACCATTGTATAGCTCGTATTAGACGTTACGTTACGTTTATTGCACCAGTATTAAGATACTGTCTTAAAAAAAAAAATTAAATGAAATAAAATAAATTGAAATAATGTCAAAGATAATAATTTTCTATATTTGGTAAAATGTGTGTAATACTGAAAAAAGGATTTTTATTATTTGATATAAAATTAATTTATAAGTTATTCATATAATACGAGCGTATTATACATATATAGTAAGAATATGTATTGTATATAAAATGTAAAAATCATATAATAAAATATATAGTACGATTACATATGAGAAGGAGTTACAAATTTATATTTTATACTTACATAAGTATATGTATACGAACATATCTGATTAGGAGGCTATAAAAACTTATAATAATGCGCCTAATCGAAAAACTTTCAAAAACGATTTATAAAATAATTGTTTTGGTGAAATAATCTTATACGTCCACCACATAAATGAATTTTTTACGCGCAAACGTACTTAACTTAAATCTAAACTTACCTTCGATAATACATACATACATATGTATTTATCTATTTATGATGTTTTATATGGTGCTCTTAAATACTTATATGATCTTACATAAATATAAATTGAGATCAACATATTGCCTTAAAGAATTTATACTTATGATATCATAATGAGTTATCATGTTAGCGTTTATTAGGTGTTATTAGTAAATCAAGTGAAAACTGCATTATTTTATTCTATGTATATATGTAACAATATACATAATATGTATATGTATACGTATATGAATCACGCATAGTTTTGGTTATATACATTCGTACGTATGCTATTATATATATGTATGTGCATTATATACTTATGTGAGCATAATAATGTACTGAACATTATCGTTTACTAAATACTTTTATGCCAAGATTTTATATAAAAAAAAAAAAAATAATTGAATTCGAAATCTTTATGAGTACAAACCGAATAAAGTTTTGATAATAACTCCCGGCGACTAACTGATATTTAATGAATTTTATCGCGATTCGTCAATTTTCCTTAAGCACTTTTATTAGAGCTGTGTATACATGAATACGCGAGCATGTAATTTAATGACTTTAATCAAAAATATTTATTATTATAAAATATTATACATTTCTACATAAATATGCTTATAAACATTATAATATGCTTATATACGAGTACATGAATAATGTTATGATAACCTCTCGCATATATGATTTTTATCATTAATATAAAATTACAAATTTAACGCATTATTTATTTCTTCGATTAGAAGAAATTGCCTTTTCAAAATTAATCAAAATAGTAAATGTGTTGTTATTCAATTTTTAATTTAATTTTATTTTATATTAATTTTGTAAACTTTTTCCTGGATAAATTTTCTGTCTGAAAAGTGAATTCGAAATCTATCGGTGAGATGATCATTCATTCTTGCGTGAAAATGCCGAGATGAAAGCGTGCAGTTACGTGTATAATATCGTTAAACAATTAACAATTACTGTGTACATAAACAATCATAAAATAATGCGTAAAGATTATTTCGAAATATATACGAGTACATACTTCTCCTTTATATAATAGGTACTATACGATTAGTATACGATAACATTTGAACAATAATAAACAAAACGAAATAAGGTTTTATTTAATTTGTAAAATAAAAATGTACATGCACACTTATGTAACATAAATTCAGCAATTTTTTTTTTTTTTGTATAATTGTAAAAGGAAAAAAATTAATTTTTTTTTACAATTATTGTCGTTAATATTGTCAAACAGGAAATGTGAAACAAACTGAATGATCCCTTCATATGTACAAAAAAAAAAAAAAATGTGATGTTAATATGTATTGTCTACGCGTATATATGAAGAATCATATACATGAGTTATGAATCGTAATCATCATAACAATAGCATACTATCACCATAATCAAAATATTCTACAACTTTAACTAAATTTGTTATAAATCAGCATTTTCTTATAATTTTATTAAATTTATTTTCTCATCATTTTAAGTTGTTTTTCAAATATCAGATTACACATATTTTTTTATTCTCATAGAATTGTCATTTCCGTTAAGCATACTTTAAATTTTTCTCAAATCTTAAATTTCTTTTTTTGATTTAGTTGCATTTTTTTTGATATGTATTAATTTTTTATAAAGCTTGAAAACATGATTGTAAAGAAAAATTGTAAAATGTAGATTGAGTTAGTTCTTCTCTGAAATCCGAACAATAAAGTCAAAATTAAAAAATATAAAAGTTATTTTTTTTTTAGTTAGAATTAAGTAATTTTATAACTGGCGCAGTCGGTAGGATAGGTAAAAATCACCTATCCACGGGATTAGTGAATTAATTATTGTATTGTACAAAATTTTAACGACGGTTTATCGTTATTAATTTTGTAATATCGACGGTTTATCGATAGTGGTGGTGCAATAATTAATAAAAGGACGCAAAAAGAAAACTGTAATTATCTACGACGGTTCATCGCAGGAATTACAAGGAATCTTATTTGCTGAGTTTCTACTCTTCAGTCCGAGAACCTACCCGAGAGAAAAATGAAATTAATTATCGTATTAGGATTCATGTAAGTTGAGTTCAATTTATTTTCCTTACTTTCCTTTTATACTATATACATATATTTGTAAAAATCCTTATGTCAAATTTTTTTTAAAATAAAGAAAAGTAAATCAAGAAACGAACCATATAGTATAGATAAAACTTACTTTAAAATTTTTGAAAATATTGGTGAAGGTAGTAATTCTGGTGAAAGTGGTAATATTTCTATAGAATTATCGAGTAATCAAGCCAATCAGAGTGATATACAACCTGTAAATTTGTTAAGTGATCAACCAATTGAAGTAGATAATATTGATTTTGACAACCAATCTTTATCAAGTGATTTAGAATTTGCAGATCAATTAAATAAATATAATACAGAACAAAGTAGATATTTATCATTTGAAAGTGAATCGGGTACATTATTAAATCAATCAATTCAATCATTTTATGTAAATTCGTCACAAGACTCACAAAATTCAAATCTATTGTATAGTGTAAAAATGAAGGAACAAAACGGAAATATAAATGGTCTACAAGTACAATCTGAACAACAAATACAGCAACCTCAATCAGTGTCTGTTAATGATGCGTTTAATTCTCTTAGAATACCCGACGCAATCAAAGATTTACCAAAATTTACGGGAAATCCAAGATTGTTGTACGATTTTATTAATAATGTAGAAGAAATAATTTCGTTGATAATAAACGTCGTTGATAAATCATATGCAAAAATTTTATTAAGAGCAATTCGAAATAAAATAGAAGGTCCTGCTAATGAGGTGTTGAATATGTATGGAACGCCATTAATATGGTCCGAAATAAAAAATAATCTTATCTTACATTACTCAGATAAGCGTAGTGAAACGTCACTTATTAAAGATTTACATAACCTAAGACAAAATAATAAAACGATTGAACAATTCTATAGTGAAATTACAGAAATTTTATCAACAATAAATAATCACCTCCAAATTCATGAAACTGATGTGAATGTTATTACAGCTAAACGAAATTTATATTCAGAAATGTGTTTAAACGTTTTCCTAACTGGGCTAAAAGAACCTTTAGGTTCGACAATAAGATCTATGCAACCTTCGTCATTGGCACAAGCATTTGCTTATTGCATTAAAGAGCAGAATATCTTCTATTTAAAGTCAAATAACCAACAAAATAATAGAAATCTCCGTTCTATGAACTCTATGCCCTCTCACCGTCAACCAATGCAACAAAACGTGGTGCCAAATAATTTCGCTAGGTTTGGTAGACCTAACTACAACCATCCTTCTAATCATCCATTCGGACAACGACAACAACCCTTCTACAGGCCCTTCCAACAAATACCCTTTAATCGACCCCCTCAACAACAATTCTCACATCCACAGCAACAATTTCATCAACCCTCGAAATTACCCCCTCCAGAGCCTATGGATATAAGCTCAGGAAACACTAGACAAACAGTACATCATCTTCAACAAACAAGGCCTGTACCAAATAACTTTTTCCGTTCAACACTTTCTCCAAATTTTGCAAACAGAGAGATCCACAATGTTTCAGAACAATTTGAACCCGATAATCCTCTAAATTCTAATTATTCGAACCAAAATTTTAACAGTTATTATGACGAAACAATTCCAGAATTTAATTATCAACCGGAATTAGATTCTTATTATGACTATGGTCATGGCACCATTCAAAATCAATCAAATGAAATAGATGATTCAAATTTTTGTACCAAAGCCTCGAAGAATCAATCGGATACCTAGATGTCAATAAACACGGATTTGTTTTACCATACATAGAAATATCATCCCCTTTTGGTCGTCCATTAAAATTTTTAATAGATACAGGTGCTTCGTCTTCCTTTATTAACCCTGAATTCATTCACCCTGATGATTTAATTACTATACAACCCACTTCGATAACTACAATATTACATACACATAAGATAGATAAACAAGTAATACTACCGATTTTTGCAGAATTTAATCAATCAGGAGACATTAGGTTCTTAATCTTTCGTTTTCATGGATACTTCGATGGATTATTAGGTCTGGATGCTTTAACTACCCTTGGTGCTAAAGTCGACCTAGAAAACAAAACTCTAATAACAAAAAATTCGAATTTGTCACTTCAATTTAAACCAAATTTTATGTCAAATAAATATATGATTCCAGCGAATTCAAAACAAATCGTTAAATTACCAGTTGATGTACAGAATGGAGATATTTATATTAAGGCTACCAAATTAAGACCAAACTTATACCTTGCAGAAGGCTTATATCGTGCTAAGGATTGGTACACTACAATAGAAGTCTTAAATGAATCAAAACTTGATCAAAAATTATTCTTAGAACAACCTCTTAAAGTTGAAATTTTCGATAAAACAAAATTCTGCGAGTTAAACAATTTTAATATTCAATATGACAATAATCCTGATTCAATTTCATCAGACGACATAGTTGAGCTTATAAGGGTATCTCATCTTAACTCTGAAGAAAAGAGAGTTCTAACAAAAATCTGTAGACAATACGAAGATATTTTTTTCAAAGAGGGTCAAAACCTCACATTCACCAACCAAATTAAACATTCAATCAAAACCACCGATGATATACCAATTCATACAAAATCTTATCGATATCCACATATACATAGACAAGAGATAAGGAATCAAATAAAGAAAATGTTAGACCAAAACATTATTCGTCCTAGTTATTCTCCCTGGAGCTCTCCAGTATGGATTGTTCCAAAGAAAAAAGACTCTAGCGGTAAACAAAAGTGGAGGCTGGTTATCGATTACAGGAAGCTCAACGAAAAAACTGTTAGTGATCGTTACCCATTACCCAACATTAATGATATATTAGATAAACTTGGTAAATGCATGTACTTCAGTACCCTTGATTTAGCGAGTGGTTTCCATCAAATTGAAATGGACCCTCAAGATATTCCCAAAACTGCATTTACAGTAGAAGGAGGTCACTACGAATATGTTAGAATGCCCTTTGGCTTAAAAAACGCCCCTTCTACATTTCAACGAGTTATGGATAACATTCTTGAAGATCTTCAAGGCAAAATCTGTCTAGTTTATTTAGACGACATCATTGTTTTCTCTACTTCTCTGCAGGAACATGCAGAAAATCTCAAAAAAGTATTCGATAAACTGCGACAAGCAAATCTCAAGTTACAATTGGATAAATCAGAATTTTTACATAAAGAAATTGCATTCTTAGGTCATGTCGTAACTTCTCAAGGGGTTAAACCTAATCCAGACAAAGTAAAGGCAATAAAAGAGTTTCCAATTCCCCGTACACAAAAAGAAATTAAATCCTTTCTCGGATTGTTAGGCTACTACAGAAAATTTATAAAAGATTTTGCGAAATTAACAAAACCACTCACTGAATGCTTAAAAAAGGACAAAAAAATCGAATTAAATGAAAATTATATTAAAACCTTCGAAATGTGCAAACAAATACTTATGAACGATCCGATTCTCCAGTACCCGGATTTTGACAAGCCTTTCGTCCTTACTACTGATGCTAGTAATTTTGCCATAGGTGCCATACTGTCCCAAGGCCCAATTGGTAGTGACAAACCAATCTGTTATGCCAGTAGAACCTTAACTAGTTCAGAAATAAATTATTCCACAATAGAAAAAGAATTACTTGCCATAGTTTGGGCAACTAAGTATTTCCGCCCCTATTTATTTGGCCATAAATTCAAAATTGTAACTGATCACAAGCCACTTCTTTGGTTAATGAATCTAAAAGACCCGAATTCGAAATTAGTCAGATGGAGACTGAAATTGGAAGAATTCGACTATGAAGTAGTATATAAAAAAGGCACCCAAAATTCAAATGCAGACGCTTTAAGCCGTATGAAATTGGATAATCCTGTAAACACCGAGCTAAACGTAAGTGAAAATTTCTCCCACGAACCTGCCAACGTGAACTCTGACGTTGCCACTATTCATTCAGCTCAAGAGAACCTTGATGATCATATTGCTATTTCGGAAAGACCCCTGAATGAATTCAACATACAATTAATATTTGAGAAATCAAGTCTACTGCCAGAAACCTTGGTTCAAGTTGTATTCAAAAACAAACAAAGACGCATTATTCGATCTCAAAATTTTACAGAAGAAATCATAACTGACAAACTCAAAAAATTTGTTCCGCCAAACAAACTAGCAGCTATTTTTACTGACAACGAAACCTTCAAAATAATTCAAAATGTGTATTCAAAATTTTTCTCTCGCAATAAAACTTTTAGAATCATACGTTGTACCGAAATACTGGAAGATATAATCGAAAATGACGAACAAGATAAAATAATTCATGAATATCATATTAAAAGTAATCATAGAGGAACCAACGAAACACTTCTCCATTTAAAAAGACAATACTATTTTCCTTATATGAAGCAAAAGATAACCCAAACTATTAATAATTGTGAAATTTGTCACCTATTAAAATATGATAGAAATCCTCCCAAAATTCAGTTTCAAAAAACAGAAATTCCCTTAAGGCCTCTAGATATTGTACATATTGACGTTTACTCCATCAATAATAACCAAATTTTAACCATAATTGACAAATTTTCAAAATTCGCTGTCGCTTATACCTTACTTACAAGGAGCAGTTTGAATGTTGTAAAATCATTCAAAAATTTTATAAGCCAACATGGTATCCCTAGAAAAGTAATTGCTGACCAAGGTACCGAATTCACGGCAAACATTTTCAAGGACTTCTGCAAACAATACAACATACATTTACATATTACATCTTTCCAACAAAGTAGTAGCAATTCGCCCGTAGAACGTTTGCATTCAACATTGACAGAAATATATAGAATCATATATAAGAAACGGAAAGAAAAGGATCATGAAGAAATACTGAACGAAACATTAATTACGTATAATAATGCCATTCACTCTGTAACTAAATTAACACCTTATGAACTTTTTTACGGTAGAACAAACAAGTTTCTTGACAAAATAGATTTTAACAATGAACATGAATATTTGCGAAAACTCAATGAATTTCAAAATGAATTATATCCATCAATAAAAAGTAAAATTGAAGAAATAACGCATAAAAATATAGATAAGTTAAACAAAGTTAGGGAACCTCCTGTAGAACTACAAGAAAAAGAAATTATATTTAGGAAAGAATGTAGGAGAAATAAACTAACCCCTAGGTTTAAGAAAAATATAGTAAAAAAAAAATAAAGATGTAGTAGTAATTACAACAAATAATCAAAAATTGCATAAAAGTAGAATTAAAAAAAGACGTAAATTTCAGGACATTACTGACGAACGGACAGATAATGGAGATACTCGACCTGACGAATAACCATGGACTATTACCGATGAAATTGGGACTAGCTAAAGAAGTAATAGGACACAAAAAACTAATACATATTGTTAATTTGGAAAATTATGAAGAAAATATAAATAAAATAGCTAATTCAATAGATATAATAAACAATGGTAGTAGCGGATACGAGTTTCTAAGCATAAAAATTAAAGAATTAAGTCAAAAATTACACACCCTCCTACCTAGAAAAAGAAGAAATAAAAGAGGTTTAATTAACGGTTTAGGAACTATTGTAAAAGCAATCTCTGGTAACATGGATGCCGAAGACGCTGAAAAACTCAATAAAGAAATAGAATCAATTAAAATAAATCAAAATACCTTTAAAACCGAAATTAATAAACAAATAACAATAAATGATAAAATGATTGAAAGATTTAATAATATATCCGATCATATTAATAAACAACAGGATGTTATAGAAAAATATCTGAATCACTTCCAAAAGAACTTAAAAAATAAAGTCAAAACTGAAGAAGAAATATTTAAACACTTTCAGTATATCAGTAAAATCAACTTCAATATAGATTTATTGAACGATCATTTAACGAATATCGCTGAAGCAGTTATACTTGCTAAATTAAACATAATTTCCAAACATATTCTCAGTCCAACTGAATTAAATGAAATATACCATTTTCTCCGGGATCAGAAAATCGATGTTAATTCAAATGAAGTAATTTACGAGTTTCTTGGTTTACAAGCATACTACAACGATACAAATATTATATTCAACATCCAAATTCCTGTAACTTTAAAAGAATCTTTTCCATTCTTCCATTTAATTCCATTACCTATTAATAAAACCCGAACAATTCATACTTTACCTTATGTTATCCTTAATGAACTCAACTCACGTTATTTCAATAAGCCATGCCCCAATATAGAAGGAATTTATTACTGTGAAAGAAGCTCCAGTAAAATCCAAGAAAATGAACCAACATGTATACCCAACTTGATCAACAATAAACCAGCTAGTTGTAAACTATCGGAAAGAACGGAATTCACCACCATTTACCAACCAGAACCAAATCACATCTTGTTAGTAAACGTACATAATGTGACCGTCAAATCAACTTGTGAAATACCGACACATAGAATCGACGGAACCACATTAATAAGATTTCAAAGTTGTATCGTCAAAATCAATCAAATCACATATGAAAGTAAAACCAATGTATATTGGGACAGCATCATATTGTACCCAGTTAGCTTCAGTCATATCAACATTTCTTCGACAATAGAAAATTTAAGTTTAGAAAAACTAAAAGATTATCATTTCGAAAATCGACAAGCCATTGAACTTCTGGAAACTTCATCAATGCAAAAAACCAATGTTACATTTGGAATCCTCATATTATTCGGATCAATAATCATGGTTATCGCCATTAAGATCATCAGATGTAGAAATAAGGGCCAAGTTACAATCAATACCATACATCAAAATGAAGCTCCTGAGACACAGCGTCACCGACCGTCGCTTCATTCTAAGGGTGGAGGAGTTATGAATCGTAATCATCATAACAATAGCATACTATCACCATAATCAAAATATTCTACAACTTTAACTAAATTTGTTATAAATCAGCATTTTCTTATAATTTTATTAAATTTATTTTCTCATCATTTTAAGTTGTTTTTCAAATATCAGATTACACATATTTTTTTATTCTCATAGAATTGTCATTTCCGTTAAGCATACTTTAAATTTTTCTCAAATCTTAAATTTCTTTTTTTGATTTAGTTGCATTTTTTTTGATATGTATTAATTTTTTATAAAGCTTGAAAACATGATTGTAAAGAAAAATTGTAAAATGTAGATTGAGTTAGTTCTTCTCTGAAATCCGAACAATAAAGTCAAAATTAAAAAATATAAAAGTTATTTTTTTTTTAGTTAGAATTAAGTAATTTTATAACTCATGCATATATCATATAAGTATATCTGGTCTGATGTCTGTGGGGAGGAAAAATAATACAAATACAAATGAATACAGACCAGCATATACCCTTTTGTATAATATTTGTTGCACTGAACACATACAACACCGTCTGTAGATTATGGATGTACATCTGCCGGTGGCTATTATCACCATAACCGCACTCACAGTATACAAGTTCATATATGTATTTATACTTTACACATGGCTAAATTTTATGATAACGTATTAAAAAATTTTCTAAATATTCCGTGGTACAAAGAGAAAATGTATTTTGCTTATGAATCAAAATACGACTTTACGAGCGTATGATATGTGAGCGTGAGGTACTACTAGCGTACTCGTATAAATATCGTACTATAGACTATAACTATAGCTGCCAATAACCTCATTGCTACTGTCTCTTCTTTTTCCCGAATACTTTCTGTGATGTGTAGTGAAGAACAAGTATAAAAAGAAAATGGATTATTCTTTTGAATGAATTTTATTTATCTATATACAATGAGGTATACCATGTATGTAGATTCTGGAATTTATATTATTTTTTTTTTTTTGAATTTTCTTATTTGAGGAAAAATAATTTGAATTTCATTTGATTCCGTTATCAAATATTCTCTTGTAAACAAAATTTTTCACCTTATTTCATTTGTAAAATGTGGTAAAAGTAAGTAGATTTTCTAAAAGTTCCAATTTTTTGTTTTAAAAAAAAAAAACACTTCGTTCTATTAAAAAGTATAAGGTGTTATTCATGCTATTCAAGAAGGATATACACATTTATAAAATTGTGGTTCTCGCAGGCAGAATTTGGTTAAAATTGGCGTCATTCTACAGACATCCATCCAGAGATTAGAGTGCTATGAAGGCTGCTCTTTTTTTTTTATTTATTTTTAGTTAAAGAGTAATAATGATCATTATGATTATGTCTGGTTGAATTTGATTTCGATCAACAGATGCAATAATGTCCATCCGTAATAGCATAAACACATAACCATAATTTTGTACACAATATTCAGTTTGTTTTTTATAAAGTGCATTGCCAGATTGATTTTAATTGAAAAAAAAAGTTAGAATTTATGTACATATTCGATTTATCAATAAACTAAACATAATATACTCGTACATTACGTGCATGCATAAACATATGTATGTACATATCCGAGTATATCAAACGTAGACGCGTTATGTAAATGGCAAATTGTTAAGTATCTTGTAAATTAACATTAAATCTTGTTCATATATGAAATTAACGAATAAGCATATGTATACAACAGTCATAACATTCATGTATAGAAGACCGCATTTCTGATGCTTTTTTTCCGTTTTTTTATTTTTATGGTTTCAAAGTGGATAGATGTGAATAGCATATTCGCACATACTGCTTGCATATGTGCACAGAATAACCATTGTTTTGTTATTATACTCTGATATTGTACATACTTGTATATGCACATCCGGAACATCATAATGCTCAAAATGGTAAAAAAAAATATAAATAAATATATACAAGAAATTCACAAAATTTGTTTTAAAAAGAAAATTTGTTGTAAAAAATGAGATCATAAAATTTATACACATATAATACAGAATTGTGTAAATAACAAATAAATACGCACACGATACTTACAGTAAATTTTCAGTAATTTATCATATTCAGATTTTATGTAAAATAATATAAATCACTTTTCTCTGTTTCTTATGAATACTCGCTCGATATCGGTGTATTTTATGCGATATAATGTACTCGTACCTCATTATGAGTATTTTTTATTTTCTGGAAAAATTTTCCTTAAAAGAAATCACATTATTTGCGTAAAATTTACGGGAATTGCAACGAACCGTATAGGTATATGTATTCATATTCACGTATGTGGGTCATATAAATGCCAAAATTTTAATAAAAGTAAATAAATAAATAAAATTCATTGAAGTAAACTTTATTTACACATTGTGCAAAAGAAATTTCGATTTTAGTATTTTTTTGTTTTTTGCTAAATTACCGATTACTCTTCATTCTTCTTCCGGACGAAATGCATTTTATCTACCACCGCGTATGGTATTATCAAAAATGAAACTAAAAAATGAAAATCACGTAAGATTAGATGAAAATTACAGATAAATAAATTTAAAATTATATTTCGAAATAAAATAATTTCTTTTAAAAATAAAACAAACAATATAAGCACCTACCAAATTGACCACAAATCATATTCTGGTATGGGTGGTGTAATGAGTGTAATCCATTTGAAAATTTCAGTGGAGTCATTTATCTGTAAAATGTGTATCAATAAATCTTGGACTTGGTTTTTGGCTTTATTATGTATGGAGTGTGCGCATGTGTGTAGGGAAAAAAATGATATATAAACAGACAAATCGTATTTAATTTAATAATCAATTGACATTTATAATTTCGAAAAGATCATGCACGATACAATTAATGGAGTTGGACACATTAATTTTTATTTTTATGTATCTCTTTTTTGGAAATTTATAATGCATCAATTCACGTCTGATTAAATTGTCGTTGTGTGTAGGAATTGATTTAAATTTAAATTGAAAAGAAAAATTTATTTAAAAGGCAAAAAAAAAAAAAAATATTTTTAAAAACTTTATAGTGAAAGTGAAAAAATTGAGAAAAAAATTAAAAAATTTTTACTATTGTGTTCAATATTCTATGGTTGATTGATCATTATTTTGATAATTAACATTGGATTAGGTCTTAACTTGATTTTTAATTTTTAAATAATTCGTAAATGCTGTGGATAAAAACATATGGGTGTTAATTACTTCGATCTACATGTTTTTTAGATTACACAAGTTTTTGATTCATAAATTTTAGTTTAAAAAAAAATTCATTTTTAAACTTATGCAAACACAAAAATTAATCTTAATGTCCAATATTTTTATCTCAGACTTTTAAAAAACAATTTAGTTAACTATTTTTGTTGGGTCGTGTTTGAATGAATATGAATGGAGTGGAAATGAAATTCGAAAATTTCCACCGAATCAACAACATCAATTGAAACAAAAAAACAACTTTGTACAAGAAAAGGATCTTTTGTGTTTTGTGTTGTTTTTATGTGGCTGTGTATCTTTCAAAATGGATAATATATCTATACAAATATAAAAATGGCGTATATGTTGCGTTATTGGAAGTATTGTGTATTGTTTGGTATGATTGGTATGATGTATGAGTTTTGTCTTTTGTATAATGAATGATACAGAACAGACATCTTACAGCAACAGCACAGCACGCACACACACCGACAACGAAGAATGAAGAATGAACGAAAACGAAACAAAATAATTGAACACGAACAAGTTGTGTTGTATTTTTCTATTTCTATTAATATCGAATCGACTTCGACAATTTGTATATTGTATTTTGTATTGCATTGCATTTTGCATTGAGTTTGTTTGGTGTGCAGTGTTGTAGTGGTGTTGGTGTATTACTATTAATATTAAAATATATTTTTGGTTTTATTTGGATTTTATATTTTATTTTAGATATAGCCAAGCCACACAAGTTTTAGTTGAATACGAGCTCCTTTAACGAACGAATGTAAATATAAAATTATTTTGAATTTTACGTTTTCCATTTTTCCGGTTTCCCCCATTTTAAAATTTTACTTGTATAACATAAAATTGAAACGGTTGATGTGAAGTGGATTGAGATGTACTTTAAAACTTTTAAAATAAATACATGTAGATAGATAGATGTGCATATATCTGTCTCAGTATACAAATACAATGTAAAAATAAGATTTTTTGGATCTTGGAATAAGCTCCAAAACGCTCCAAACAAATAAATAAATTAAATCCGTCAGTAAAAATTTTGTTTTAAAAACAGTCGTATAAAAGATTTTTGTACAAATACACATTAACTCTGAATAAGAAAATACTAAAAACGTTGAAAAACGGTGTGTAAAAGAAAACAAAAAATTATATTATACATATATATAAAATTTTGTATACAAATATCTTTACCTATAACAAAGTGCTAAAAAAAATTTTTTTTTAAGGAATCACAACAAAAGGATATAAAAATATATTAAATAAATAATCAAATAAATGAATAAATTTAAAAGAAATTTATAGAATACATTTATATAAATGCTATATCACTGCCGGTATTAGATTTGATTCCGTCTATTATAATAATAACAAAATATATAAATAGTTCTGCGATAAATATACATATATACAAGTATATACATACATAGAGATATTTTACATATTTAAATACCTAGAAAAAATATCCTTTTTGGTGACTAGTGTGTAATAATATAGTGAGTGATATTTTAGAATTATTTTTATCTTTTTTGTCGTATTTTATAAGAATTTTTATATACATTATAAAGTACACATATACATATTTATGTACTATACATATATGAAAATCGTTTTTGAAAAATTTTTAGATATCAATTACATATTTGTTGATGATAAATTTTTTTTTAAATAAAATAAAATCTACAATTACTTCATTATTGCATATACGTGAATATATCGACAACACATACCTACACATATTTTAATAAATGAGATTTATACCCATGGGATATATGTACCTATAACATTTATTAAAAGAGTGCTATTCTAAACATATTATATACTTTGTTGTACAATAAATATACATACATCCTGTTTATAAATTTCGTATATAAGTGTGAGAAAAATCCATAAATTTTGTTATACATATGTAGAGTCGTGATCTTTTATACTTTACATATATACTATATTACACTACCTTTTTATATACATAAATATTCCATAGAAATATTTATGAGAAGAGAATGTTTTACTATTTCTAAAACTAGTGATATTCTAATAATAAAAAGAGGAAAGAAAATAAAAATGAAATAAGCATCAAAAAAATAAATAAATAAAGTGCAGATCGCCGCAGTCGCAGTGTGTTGCTTATATGTATTTATTTATTTTATTTTTTTCATATTCATAGTTGTTGTTATTTAAATATGAATGCGTTTCCTATTAGAATTCTTTTGTTTAGTCAGATCTAATATCATAGAAATATGAGATAAATTACACATATACATACATAAACGTGATTGTATATAGATGATGATGCTATATATGTTTTTATTTATAAATTTTCATAAATATATTTGTATTAGAATTTCATTAGATAAAAAAATAACCTTATTCATGTAAACAAAAATTCATGTAAATGGTTTTTAGAAGAGAGCTGAAATCAAAATAAATCTGGTGCTAAATACAAAAAGTAAATTAGTGAAATTTTGTTTTTTAAATAATTGTACAGTTCAATTTTAGTGTGTGCAAAAATACATTTTTTTTTTAGAAAAACATCAAAAAATTTTCAAATATTTGCCGTCATCATAACATTCGAGTACAGAGAATAAAATACATATAAATACAATTTATGACCAATTGGATATAACCTATAGCTAAAGGTAAACATACTTACATATATCTTAATATACATAATATGTATGTATTTTCATTTAATTATTGATCAAAATTGATTATAGATAATTAAGTTTTTCGAACTACCGAATAATCAGAAGTTCTTTTACGTCATAATATGTGTCTAAATTTGAATTCAATATCATCAATTTATCATTTATTATATTAAATTTTCTTGTTTTTTCTCAGTTTTTATTTCATAATCACATTTTACATACACCCGAGTATGAATGCATACAATTTTCTTGTCTGATTAATGCGATAAATTTTAAAAAATTTTAAAATTAGTCACCGGCGACGGCATATCTTAACTAACCAGCCATACTACAGTCGTATATACACACAGCTAGCTACAACAGTCAACATTATCAGATGAAATTTTTTATAACGAGTATAAAAAAAACTTTAGTACAGAAATATATGTACATATATATTCCATCCATACATTGCATTTAATAAAATAAAATTATTAATTTCTTGCCTTTAAAAAAAAATATATGTAAAATAAAATGAAGAAAAATGAAAAACTCAATTGGCGCAAAAAAGCAAATCTAAAAAAGAAAAATATAAAATCGAAAGCTTGTTCGAAGTGAGATCATTGTGCTTAAATACTTACTTTAATACTTACAACAAAAATATAAATTTAAAAAATAAAAATAAATGAAAAAATTAACAACAGAAAAATATAAGCTAAAAAAACATCTTCAGTTTGTATATATAGAAATTTTATGCATGCGCAGATCTTAAATATATGTATATAAGTATATAAGAATCGTTTTTCTTATAACGATGATGTTGATGATAAAGAAGATGCTGATGATGACGATGTTGATGTAGGGTACAAATTGCATTATTGTCACTTAGCAGGGGATAAATCTATCAGATCTCTAGCTATTAGAAAATTTCCATTAAAATATAAATATTTTATGATTATGAATTTATTAATAAAAAAAAATATATATACATATATAAGAAATATTTCATGTACATATTTATGTAAAAGTATGTACGATGAAGTTATGCGAAAAATAAAAACACGCACCGCATATAACATTTTTATGGCTTCAATTTTTTTGCATTCACATATATATACATATATGAATATTTTAGATATACACATTACCTACGTCCTCCTATATACATATATCCATATAACATCATATATGTAAATAGTATATGTGAATGATACATATGTTATTAAAATATGTTTCTGTATCTGTATAGTGCTGACTGATTATGATGATAATGATGTGCTGTTTTTAATATTCACATGTTGAGAAGAAAATTTGCATGATATGTAGAGCTGGTGGTATATAAAATGAATAATG
Organism: Villa cingulata; assembly: GCA_951394055.1. Classification (NCBI taxonomy): domain Eukaryota; kingdom Metazoa; phylum Arthropoda; class Insecta; order Diptera; family Bombyliidae; genus Villa; species Villa cingulata. The sequence goes on along the minus strand of OX596021.1, from coordinate 35,252,848 downwards.
TGAATGTCAGAAATCGAATATGATGATGGAATTTATATGTACGATACTCATAGCCACCTATATACATATACATTATGATTGTATTCTATTATTTGTACATGAGTACTATAAAATAAAATGAATAAAACTGAAAAATGGATTAAAAAATTTATTGATTAGAGATAATATACTTGCTTATGTATATACATATATATGTAATGTGTGAAATGAAACTAAAAATTAAATTGATTGCATACAATAAAAATATAATGAAAAAAAAATATGGTTGAATCTTTATTTTTACATGACAATAATCATATAAAATAGAAGAGCACCCAAATGTATACAAGTATGCAATATAAATAATTATGGGCATAACTTTATTGGGAAAATTAATATGTTAGTTTTCTATGATGTTAAAACTAGCCATAATTTTCTATCTAAAAAATTATGAGCTAAGAGGGATAAATGTATGTATAATATGTAAATATTTATTTTATATTTTTAAAGTATGAAAATTTTTCGAATTTCTTAAAAAAAACCTCAAAAAAAAATATTTAAATAAATAAGCACGCATGCAAATATAAATTCAAATAAAAATACAAAATATTAAATAAATACATTACATTTCAGTAAAGAGTCTGATTAATAGGAATTTAAATTGAACAAATTTTCCATTTATTTATCATTTTGATTTTGTTATCATGTGTATATGTAAGTATATTACACTCGCACATACTATATGTATTTGATTTATGTATATGCACAACAAATTTTTATCAGAGTAGTATTATCTTGATAAATTATATTCATTTGTTACTTTGCACCATTGAAAAAATAAATAATAATATTTAAAATTAAAATTAAAATTAAAATAAGAATATTGCAAAATAGTCCAGATAATAAATATACACATCATATTATTATTACTGTATGAAAATAGTATAGTATAGGTATATAATATTATGTATACATATTGTAAATAAATATAGGTAAAAATATGAATGAGTATAAAAAATATTATTGAGGTACAAATCATCTTGCTGTTGTTATTATACTGCTGTTTCAAAATTAAATACTTATATGTATATGTATTTTTGTAAAGTTTAAAGTTTGTTTTTACTTATTACAAGCATTTTATTATTTGAAACTAGTTAGAAAGTTAATTAATTAATTATTATTATAATATTATTATTTTGTACTAAAAACACCTCACACTAAATATTTATGTTTTTAATACAAAAAAAAAAAAAAAAATTGATTAATTTCCAAGAGATTTACGATGAGTATATTACGTTATGAGTTATAAGTTAAGACAAAAAGGCCAAAAAATGAATAAATATACTCAGGAAATAATGAGCTCAAAGAAAATTAAACATCTGCGTAAATATTTTGGCCAAGTTTTAAAATTTCTTTGAAAATTTTCTGTTTTATATTTTCAAGTTTTTATAGTCAATACAATAATTTCAGTATATACCCTAAGTTATTGTCGTGTAGCATCAAAAGATAATAATCTTAAGAAAATATCAGGCAGTTTAGTTTAGTTGGTTTTAAGTTTAGAGCAGCTATAGCTACACAAAGCTACATACTACTACACACATATAAAATAAAGTATAACATCAACATGATGCAGGCAGAATATTATAATATGTAAGCGTATAACAAACAACAGAATCCAGAGTCAGAATAAAATGAGGTCCATTTAACACAAGTACACAATGAATCACTTTTTGAGAAGAGATGAGGATGAGAATTCATTTTTGATATATAAATACAAACATAAACATACATAAGTACATAAGTGTATGATAATATTGCATGTGTACATACTTATATGAATATATATAGAGAATGAGTGTTTTATTTTTGTGTTGTACATTACATATATGTACATACATATATTTTATTTTCTTTCGCTTTTATTTCACATTACATATTTTTCTTATTTTATTTATTATATATTTTGCCCTGAAGAAAATATATACTTAATTCTGTAAGATCACAATGTGCAAGATCATGTCATTGACTTTTTCTTATTATTTTTTTTCTCCATTTAATTCACTATACTATACATTGATATACGAGTATATGATGATAGGCGTATAAGTATATATTTTGTATTTTATACCAGAACATATTATAAGGAATATAGAGGTATACTTGTATTAAAATATACCTAAATGGCTACATGTGTTCATATATGTTTAGATGCATATGCCTTTTCTTTTGTATAACAACCAATAAGCTAGAGAATAAATACAAAGATGCATACTCGTGTACAAGAACGAAAACAATAATAAAATTCTGCTTGCTATTTTATTTTAAATATTAATCTAACAAAGTATACAATACATTCAAATGCACTAGAGTATACAATCCATACATATATTTTTTAAAGAATGAATTTTCGAAAATACGAATCCAAAAGTTATACATACGTTATTCTCGTACAGGATACTAATCGTATTTTTTGGTGAATTTAATTTTATTCAAGTTAAAATTATTTTTTTTTTCTTTTTCTTCTTTAAATAATGTCTGGATTTTATTTTATAGTCTTTTTTAGTTTTAGTTTTTCGCTTTTTCTTTGATATACACATAACAACATATTTTACCTGCCCTTTTTTTGAGTGTATTTACTTATATAAAAATTATATAAAATACAAGCGATTATTTGTGTGTTTGAAAAAAAAAATTTTTTTTTTGAAAACCTGATTGTTTAGTTAAAATGTTGATATACATATACGTGTGTACATATACATTATATACCAATGTATGTTTGTTTTAAACTAAGAACAAAAAGTAGGAAATTTTCTTAAGAACTGACTAACTAACCAAAAATAAAAATGTAAAAAAAAATTATTCTGATTCTGATATATTTCTGTCGAAATATATCAGAACTGGATACATACTGACAATATATGTATATTTTTTTTCTCTTTTTATTTTAAATACTACATGCATAAGTATGCACACATCACACATAGGTGTACACAATATTTATATATTTTACTGAATAAAATATAAAATTTTGAAATGAAAATATATATATATATATATATATGTATGTAATATGCACAAATATTCTTGCCTTCAAGGTCTTTTAAAGTAAAAAGATTTAATTTTTTTTTTGTTTTTTTTTTTGGGTTGGTTGGTTGGTAGTAATTACATAAATAATTTTTATCCAAAAATATTCAAATAAAACAACAGGAATAAATTACATATAAATTGAATAGTACGAGCGTACGAGCAGATTATATAAACTGAATTAAATATGTAATAACATTTATGTACTTCCATAATTTGGTTGTGTTACAAATTTATATGTATGTTTATTAAATTATATTATATATATGCCTACACGAACGTACATTTACGAGTTTTAAGGGGAATTTCCTTGTAATATGCCTATATAGGTATATATATACATTTGTCATTGAAGGAAATATAAAATAAGTAGAAAAATTTTCAAATACAAGAGGGTAAAAAATAAATTTTCATGTTCATATAGTTTATGTAATATGCAATAATAGAAGTGACTATGCATAATATCATAAATGTTCATTGTCCCATTCTATATGCACTATTAACAAAATATAAAAAAAAAAAATAAAAAAAATGATAAAAAAATTGTTCATACTTTAATTTTCTCCCCTTTTTCAAAATGAAAATTATTTATTCTTTCTAGACGTTTAGACTTGATTGAGTGGTTTATATGTGAAATTTGTTAGTGGAAAAACAATAAAATTCATAAATATTAGAATGTTATGTACTTACATTGTTGTATAGTACATATATGTATTTTCCATGATATTTTCATGATGTATACGAACGTACGAGGGTACGAGTATTATAAATGTACGTTGATATTTCCTTATCATTTATGATAATATAATTTTTGTGATATTCTAAAAAATGATAACGATAAGCATAAAGAGACTGATTCATTTTCCACGATTTCATTTTTTTGCTACAAAAACTTTTTATAAGCAAGTACCTACCTACTTATAGATAAATTATGTGAATGCACGTTATAAAGATTATGATTTATCTATATAAAATGATAAAATAAATAAATATAAATTTATATTATGTACATAAATAAATGTAAAAAAAAAAAATTAAATTTAGAAAATAAAAAAAAAGTATATAAGTAAATAATGAAAAATTAAAATAGATTTTTTTTTGCAAAAAATAAAAATATTTATTTTATAAATGTTGTAGTATAATTTTTAAGTACCTATGTACATATTAACTTTGTATACATATAGTCATGTACACCATATAGTTTCGATGATTTATTTTTTAAATAAAAAATATATATATAAAGTAATGCAGAAAAACCGACAGCACAAAGATACTTATTAAAAAACATACGCAGATAGTTTTATACTCATTATATTTCGTGTTTTTTTTTTTTTTTATATCTAATTTGTACATTAATTAAATTCATAAATTTGTTTCTATTAAAAATGATTTTCCAACTAGATTTTATATATACCTATGTAGATGTATTTGTCTCTGATAGTGAAAATTTATTTAAAAAAAAATAAATAAATAATAATGAAAACTAAAAACTAAAACTAAACCTTAAATAGAAAGAAATATTTGTATATGTAATTACATGTACATCATACAGATACATATATCATATGTAAATACATATATATACCCATTTGGATGTATAAATTAAATACTGATTTCTGTTATTTTTTTTATCTTTAAATTAATTTTTTTTTTGTATGTTTTTGAGTTAATTTTTATATGAATTTATGACCAAACTCTTTTCAAGTATGTATTTTCATACTCAATATTAAAATACAAGATACAAGTATAAGCATAATATAAAATGTGTATATGAATATATCACGGCCGTGAATTCAAAAAATTATTAAAATAAAAAGTTGAATAAAAATGTATGCAATATAAATGTAAATGCATATTAATATATGAAAGTATAAATTTATACACTTATACGAGTATGTATATGGTATTTATACGTATACATTCGCATATCTGTATTATATATATCGAAAACAAAGAAAAAGAAAAAAAAATTGAACAATGAAGAGTGTAGTTTGCTTGAGTAGTTTTTGTAGTTTATATAAATTATATGTACATATTTTTTATGTTTTTCGTTTTGATATTTCACAAAAAGGTTTCGCATTAAAAATGCTGTAATTTTTTTAATTTTATTTCATTTGTATTTGGTTTTTATTTATTAACATTTTTAATTTTTTATATTTTCCCTTAACAAAAACAAGAAAATACATTTCAGAGGTTTAGTATAATGAACTTATTTTTTTTTGTTTTTTTCTTCACAATTTTTACTTTATACCAAATACAGATGCAGATATGAATGTACCTACATTTTACATGTGCATGTATGTTACTTATAACAAAAGCAAAAAGCAAAAAAAAAAAAAAAAAAAAAAAAAAACTTAATTATAATTCATTTAATTTATAATATGCACATATTTAAATTAATAAACATTTTAAAAATCTTGTATGTATATCTATATCTTTTTAGTAGTCTTTAGGCCAGTAGGCTAACTAAAATGAAAGATCAAAATATTATTTATAAACAGGTTACTCTTACAGGAGTGTAATTTTTTGTACATTATTATCATTATTATTATAATTATTTTATGCATATATTAAATTCACATTTAATTTTTTTGAAACAGTTTTAAAAAAAAGATGATATTGAGCACATAATAAATAATAATGATAATAGAAAAATAAATGCATTAAGATTTACTATATGCGCATAAAGATTATCTCGTATTGTTTTCAAATTGCATATTTGCTCATATACATATACATATGTATGATCGTAAATAATATAAATTTAGATAAATTTTTTATATTTTCGAAAAAAAAAAAAAAAAGAAACGATAAAACACAACAAGAAGATAATGGTGAAATAATATTTTAATTTGTATTATTAACAAAATCTCATCACACCATGTCTCACTTTTATTTGTGTTTATTATTATTATTATTATTTTTTAATTTGAAACTTTATTTCAGATATTTAAATTTTGTAAAACATTAAAAAACATTTTTATTTTTGGAACTACTACATTTTAATAATGCTCGCGTATGAGAATAATAAAATAATTTTAAATTTCATATTTCATTTACAAAGAGACATTTTATGTTTGTGTAATGAATTGTATTAATTTTTGTAATAACAACGATAAAATTAATATGATCTGTACATTTTTCATTTTATTTTATAACACATTCTAATTTCTAATCAAAAATATATATTTTTTTTGATTGTTTGTTTATTAATTTATTACACAATTTTATTTTTATTTAAAAAAAAATATCTGAAATGACATACGTACTACTTATATGCATATGTTATGTCTATTTGAATAAATTAAAATTGGATAGTTTTTTTCTTTGAATGCAAATGAATTTTCACACTTCATTTACGAAACAATAATAATAATTGACTTCGATTTCATTGTTGTAGGTATGTTGTATCATAAGAATTACAAATAATGTAACAATAAAATTGGTATTTAATCGTATATGGTATATATATATCTAATTATGTATTGGATTGGTCGACATCGACACAGTTGATCAAATTGTGTATATGTTGCAATACAAATTTTAAAAATATCATAATAAATTGTTATATACTCTTTTTAGGACATTTTTTTTGGTTTAGTAAATTATTTTTCTGTCTATTTCTTAGTTTCTTTTCTTCATAAATTACAAATATCGATCAAAATTTCACATTGAAGTTGGTGATTTTTTAAGATTTTTAATGTTTAAGTTTCATTTCTTGTCTTGTTATGTATAATACGTGATAATACATACTTCAAAAATTTCAAAAATTCTCTTTTTTTTTCTGAAGTGTCGTAACTAATTTGAGATGTTCGAAGGCTCGATTTGTATAGTATAGAGAGTCGATTCTACTAATCACGATTCAAGAAGTGACGGGTTCGATTCCCATTACAAACTTCCATTTTTTCACTCAGCTTTGAATGAATACCAATCAACCAGTTCACTTGACTGTAAGTATTATTGCATACTTGATTTGGTAATAAATCTAAAAATCACTTCAGTGAAGACCTTGGATCAGTTTGGCGGGTTGTGCTTCAATGCAGCCCATCAAAGAATTTTTAAAATTATTTTTTCTTTGTCGTAAATGAAATATGTACGAGTATTATTATTCCACAAAGTATGTGCTTAATTCTATTATTGATTTCAATTTAAAATCTTTACACAAAAGTGATATTTTTTATTAATTTTTAATTTGTTTGGTCGACCGATTGTCTGTTTGGACAACAACTAAAAAATTAGCACACGTTGTACGTGCATTAAATGCACCTCATATGGCTACTAATACCTAATTTTTGTATTTTTACATTGAAAAAAAAAAATAAAAATAAAATAAAACTCGATTCCCCTCGATTGTGCAACTGCACTAGCATACTCGTGCATACTCATACAAACTCGTACTTACTTGTAATAAATTTTCAATATTTTTTTTTATATTGAAGGTTAAATATAAAAGTATGTATGTATCATGAATACACCCTTTTCAAAATTGATTTATACCAAATAATAATAAAAAGTACTAAAAAGTCAGCCATTCATAACGACTTTGGACGACTGCATTTGTTTACATGCATGCATATGTCTACATTATTGCATATACACATTGCATTCAAAATCAATGTAGAATTATTGTAGATTGAATATTTTTTGCTAGACTTTTTCATTATTGTTTTTTTCAAATTTCAAGATTTACTCAAACCACATAAGTGCATTCATTTATTTATTTTATATTTTTTCACATTTTGTTTTGTATTGAAAATGAAAATTATATACTACGACACGACGTACGTATGCATAATAGGGAGACACGAACATCTGCTTTTCATATTTTAAGGGATTGGCTGGCTGACACAGAAAATTACATTACAACAAAGTATCATTTTTTTTTTCGTTAAAATGAAAAAAAAAATTTTTTTTTGAATCAGAACAGGTGTGTTAGTCTGTTTACTTAAACACAAAAAAAGAAAAGAAACAAAACAGTTTAAAAGAATCGTTTCATTTTCGTTGTTTTATTATTATTCAAATGTACTTTACACATATTTTTTTTTTTACTTGATTCAGTTGTTTATTCTTCGGAAAAAGAAGAAAGTTAGTATAAAAAAAAAAAATATGTATCCACATGCCATTCAGAAGAAACGGATGATAATGCGTATATAGATGGACGACGACAACACATCGTACGCTTACGTATACGAACAGATAATAACGTAATGTGAATAAAAAAATAAGTATTCACCTGTCATGACATAATTTTATTCTTAACTTATTTTTTCTCAGTTCTTTATTTTTAAATTTTCTTTCATTTATTTTCCAATCTATGATTATTTTTTTTTTTCATTCACCTTTTGTAAGAGTTCACTAGAAAAAATAGAATTTTTTTTTTTCTTTCATTTTCGTTTAAAATTTATTTTCAAAATCTGATAATAATATTTAATGTGTGCTATACTCTCGACACCGTAATGTGATGCGATGTGTGATCATCATTGTTCCGCAGGAAAAAAAGATACAGCTACATCTGTTTGTAAATACAAGATTTTGTGTTGAATTTTTGAATAAAAATTAAATTTATAGAATGAATTTAATTAACATAAAAGAAAGTGATTTCTTTTGTAAATATTATGACTTTGTTTATATATGTATTTTTTAGGTTCATTTTTATTTCAATTGTTTTGTAATTTTAAACTTCTTTAAATAAAAATCATTCAAATTTTTAATTACCTAAATTCATAATGATAATTTTTTTCTTTATATTTTAAGTGAAAATAAACTAAAGTTCGAATTGACTGTATGTATTAGAGAATTAAATTACCTAAATCTGCAGTCATACGAATAGTACATTCAAATCATTTTAAATTTCGAAGAAAAATTTAAACAAAATGAAAGAACTTGTCAGCAATATTCAAAAAATAAAAAAAAATAAAAATAAAAAAATATCTGAAAGTATAATATCATGTGTACATACCCACCATGAATTCTTATTATTATTTTTCTTATAAGTTATTTTATTAATTATAAGCCGCGTATAACGTCATGCTCTAATTTACTTTAAGAAAAAAGAAATAATAATTTAAGAAGGAAAATGAAAAAAAAAACTTTCGAAATTCAAAAAAATTACACATATACCAGCATTTCTATATTAAATGTACAAATATAGAAATATGTATTTTAATAATGTATGTAAATGTGTAATAATTATTGTATATGCTGACTTTATAATTTTAACTGTGATATGAAATATTTGTGCACACATGTATATAGTATTTATTTGTATGAAAAATCACATCTGTGTTACAAAGAATTTGTTTATTTTTTTTTTTTTTTACTTTTAATTAAAGAATCTAAAATTATTGTTAGTTATATATTTTTCGTATTATATTGTGCCGTTTCATATACAAATTCATGCAATATTTTAAGGTGTATAGCTAGCCAGAGATCAATTTGGCACGCCTCGCTTCTAACTAACTAAATAACTCTATTATGATATGTATATAAATGATGATTTGTTTTTTCTATTTTATTTTGATTTAATTATAAATGTGTGCAAACTAACTGAACCCAGCCAGACCATATGCTCTTAATCCATTAACATACATACATGTACTACATGTCTAAAGAACATACATATATACTTCTATTATAAAGAACAGATACTAACATAGATAAATATTTTTCTAAATAAATTATCTTTCTATACACAAAAGATGCATTTAGATACAACATAATAATGTATGTGGATATGTAGGTACATATATGTTTGTATTTATATTTTTTGAAGCCATATACAGAACATATGTTACTATATATGCATACATACTCGTACATATATTTTACATTTCACAAAAATATGTTATAAAAGAAATTAATTTTATTAATGAAAAATATCACGCAAATGTTTTTCATTCTTTCTTGATTCATACACATATATATCTATAATCCTTGTGTAGATATATGTACAAATACAAATGTATGCAATATATGTATCTATAATAAAAATGAAATAGTTTTATGCAATAGATATATGAAGGTATGCATACATTCATACATAGTTGTGTAAATCTGTCTTCTTTGTATCTTTGAATGTATTTTTAAATGTACATATATCTAATGAATGTACATATATTGTGAAAATCATTATATTAAACTAGGATAGGCACAGGATATATGGACAGACAGACAAATAGATATGAAATAATAATAATAATAATAATCTTTTTAAATGAAATATTTTGTTACCAACTCTATATGAAATTTTTATCTTACATATTTTATATTTAAATTTTATTTTATATGTTATACTGTTTTTGTTGAAACATAAAAATTGTGTATGTCTACATAATACACAGAGTAGGTAAGTACATAAAATATTCAAATCAAGATAAGAAATTATTCATTTATGTATGTTTAAAAATTTAAAAAGAATTCACGCGTATATAATACGAGTACATATTATGTATCTACTCGTATATGTTAAAATCATAGATAATGAAAACAACTTAATAATGAAATAATGTTTTTATTTTTATCTTTTTTTCATATATGTATAGGTATTCATTTATATTTTTAAATATTATTGTTTAATTTATTTCCAATATCAGAATGGTTTTTTTTTTTCATATAAAAAAATAGTTAGAAAAAAAAAACAAACTTAAAACGATTATCAACCAAAAATATTCATCATTCATCTATACACACATACGATGTACTAATGTACATACTATATGTACTTTCTTCCTTTAATAAATGTTTGATTTTCTTTATTTTATTTACATTTTTTTTTTATTTTTTTTTAATTTTTTTTTTTTTTTTTTGAAAAATTATTTTGTATATTGATTGCATGCCTAGTTATATTTAGACACGAAATCTTATAGTAATGCCTATTAACGCACGAATATAATATATTTATAATTAAAACGGACATACAGAAGGAGGAAGGCACACATGTATATGTATGATAAAATAAAATAAAATATTCATTCATGACATGCTTGTTTGTGCTATGCATGTATACAATTGTATATGGATGGATTTCTACGAATATATAGTATACAGTACACATTTGTATCCATGCATCCATTATGTGTGTACAGGTATGTATGTTTTTATATATGAAATGTTGTGTAGTACGGATAGTACGTAGTATAGTATGGTATTAGCATAATGGTAAATATATATTATGGTGCCTATTATAATGTAACGTGCATACATATTACCATAAGATTTAATCTCAGATAATGTGTTTAAATTTTAATTTGAATGCGATTCTTAATAAACTTTTATAAAACGGGCAGTATACGAATGTATATACGGAGGTGAGAAAATCTTGATTTGTTTTGGTAATTTTTTGTGTGTTTTTTTAATTTAAATTAAATATTTTCTTTATTTATTTATTTTTTTTTTTTCAAATTTTTGATTTATGATTGAGTAGCAAGAAAAGAAATTATAAAAAGTATGCAGAAGTTTATAAATGAGAAATTTTATATATAAAATGATATGTATGTTTGTACTAAAATAAATGCGTGTATACCTATGTATATCTATACAGGGTGTCCGGTTTCGGGTGGTCATCCGGCACACAGTAGATAGGTCTCGCCGGGACAAACAAAAAATCGTTCTAGACCTTTACTGTAAAGGACAAAAATGAAGCAGGTGTCTTAGGCTTTCTGTTTTTGTAATTTGAAATTAATATAGAGGGCGCTTTACTCCCACAGCTGTATTATCTCTGAAAAAAATGGCAAAAAATCACTAAATTATGTCTTTGAAACACAATAACTCTTGAAACAAAGAACGTAGAGAAGCATATAAGGTATCATTGAAGAGAGGGGGGAGTTTCCTTCAGATTTTTCTTAGACCAGATTCTTCTAGCTAGTACACCGTAGATATTAAAGGGTGTTTCGTAGATTGAGTGCGAAAAATCTTCATCGCCCTCTAGCGGCTAAACGGTTGAGATTACCTCCCTCCTCTAGAACGATTTTTTGTTTGTCTCGGCGAGACCTGTCTACTGTGTGCCGGATGACCACCCGAAACCGGACACCCTGTATATAATAGATACTCGTAGTTAGGAGGCGCCATAAATTTTAAAATTTTTGTTTTTTTTTTTTTCAAATGTACATATTATTGTTGATTTATAGAAAATTTTCTTTTGAAAAATTTTTATTTTTTAGTTAGGTATAATAGTTTTTCATTTTGATAATCATATTATTTCCTGTTATTGTTTCGAGTAATTTCCAAATAAACGTTTAAATTGTGAAATGATAAAATATTAATAGAAAAATTAAAAGAAAGAAAATTTTTAGATACAACTAAAAATAGATATATGTACTACACAAAAATTTAGTACATATACATATACATATATATTTATTTGAAAAGGCGGAAGAAACTTAAGTTGAAAATTATAACAACTAAATTGTCGCCTTCATAGCGTTTAGTATACAATACATTCATTATTATTATGTTCAACAATTTTTTTTTTAATGTTTACTTTATTTTTTCGTTAATGATTCACCTGTATTATTTTATATTATTATTATGTATATGCTAAACTCTAACTAGCACTATAGATTGTATTCTCTTAGCACATGTGGCACCACATGATTATTTTTATATTTAATTGTACAGTTGGTGTAAAATAAAGTAAATAAAGTATGGTTATATTAATATAGTCTCATATTTAAATATATGGGTGTTGTGTTAAGGAAAGTTTATATACTTTCTATATAGTATGTATGATATAAATTTCAATTTTCAATTCTTTTTAATATTAAATGTATAAAACAATAATCTATATTTTTTACTCCGCATAAAATGTTGATTTTTTGTTTTTCGATTTTCTTATTTAATGAGCATAGCGTGCAAGACGAGATAAATTGCATAAGATTTTTCATTGTATTTGTGTATATGCATATATAGGAATAATAAAAAAAAAATACAAAAAAAGAAATTTCGATGACGAGGAATACAATTAAATAAATTTTGAGTTAACTATATACATATGTGTATACATAATATGTGCTAGCAACTTATAATTATTAATATAATGCTATGATATGTACACATAGTAAAATGTATACAATAAAATATTATAAATGTAATTTACAAAATGTTGTAACAACAAAGTTAGCCAATAGATCAGGTTGATTACATTTAAATTTAAGTAGCAACAACATATGTACTTGTGTATAAGGAACAAAAACGGCATGAAAATGTCCATTGAAATTTTCACGACAACAAAATACGTATTCGTATAGTCAATTATGTAAATGTAAACATACACAAGGTAAACTGCCACAATAATTAAGAGATTACATATTGAAGGTGAAACAGAATATTATCGCATAGTATCTAAATATATTCGTATAGAATTATTTAAAAATTTTGAAGAAAAAACTAAAAAATAAACTGAAACGATTTGAAAGAATATGACTGAGACAAAAATAAAATTACAAAAATCCAAATACTATGTGATATGAAAGAATGGAAAACTGAAACGAATTTGCTGCTACGCTAAGTAAACACTAAATATTTTCTAATTATACTTTCGTATTTCCTTAAATTTGATTTTAATTACAATTACAATTCAGTGAAAGGAGAATACAGTAAAAATGTGTTTTATGCACGAATCTATAGCGCTACATTTATTAGTAAATTTTTGACTATCAAAAATGTTCAATTTTTTAATTGTATACTTTTTTGTTTCATTTTGTATAAGAAATTTATTTTCTGTACACAAACTATGATAATTAATTTCCAATCGAATCGAAACATTCATCCAAAAAAAACAAAAAAAATTCTAAAAAATTTCCAGGTTATCGAATATTGTTTTGATAAAAATTTGTTAAAATTAACTTAAAAAATAAAAACTAAAATAAATTGTCGTGTTTTTAAAATTAAAATTAATACACAAAAAAAAAAACAAAATTATTTTTGTAAAAGACAAAACTTTTCAAAATACCAAAAAATAAAGAAAAATAATCAAACTTGAAGAAAAAAAAAACAGAAACAAACTTCTTGTTGTAAATAATATTTCTCACAGCTGAAAGTTGAAAATTAAATAAAAAACTAAAAGAAAAAATTTAATTGCATTTCATATACATATATGTATAGGTAGCATAATAGGATATGTATCTGTATCTGATCTGTGATGTGATCTGTGTTGTGATCTGATGAAGTACAATTATTTCAGAAGCTAAAATTTCAAAGAGCAAAAAACAACATAAAGTTTTTATTAATTAAGTAAAACATTGAAACAAAAACAAAACAGAGATAGAAAGAGAAAGATAATGAAAAACTAAAATAACTTCAAAAAAAAAAAAACAAAGAAGCACAGTAAATCGTAAATCTCTTTGGCTATAAAAAATATAAAAGTATGTATAACGTACCATCATTTTTATAAATTCATTCATTGCGGTTAAAATTTCTTTGGTTTTATTTTTCTTAATATATACTAAATACGAGTAATATGAAAAGTATGTTTATATAGTTTTTATGCCTTCTTCTTATACGATTCTATTTCATATACGTATGTAGGTATTCGTATGTACTTAGTTTGTTATGGTTAAAAAAAATCATCGAATGCATGTATTTAACTTATTAAAGTTTATTTGCGGTTTTATTCTTAATGTTATTAAATATGTATGTACGAGAATATAATATATAAAAAAAATGTTTGTTTGGCTCCTATATAATATACAAATAAGCATTTGTTAATTTGGTATATACATATATACATACACAACACATTTTATATATACTATCATACAGACAGATATACGATATATCATATATATACCAATTTAACATTTGATTGTCTTCGGTTATGTTTTTCATGCATATCTTTCGAAGTATATTTACGTATATGTATAACCAACATTTTTTTTTTTTTTTGTTGTTATCACATTTGATTGTGGTATTGATACTTCATGTTCAGTGAAGGTGAAATTTTACATTTACCTCTCATCTTGTAATTATATTATTTTGTATGAAATACAGAAAGAAATTAATAACAAATTAATGTAAAAAAATAAAATTAAAAATAAAATAAAAAAAGTATGAAAACGGCATAACATACATACGATTGGATCGGAATCGAATACATGTAGGATGAATAAATTTAAAATAAAATATGATGAAAAAATTAAAGAAAAAAATAACAAATTTGATGTAAATTTATAAAAAAAAGTAAATGTGCAACAAGAAGTCCTATGTATCTTTTTGTAAATGTGATATTAAACTTTTGCTCCTGTGGTTTCATTTTTTTTTTAAAAATGTATATACATATATATGATGCTTGTAGGAGATGTATGTATCCAGTAAATAAATATATACTTTTTACATGTACATTAGTAAACACATGACAGATACGTAAAGATGTATTCGTACAAATATTTCAGACATTTTGTAAATAAAACCTATCAACTTCAACTGGCAATGTTCAGTCAAGTGTAATCGGTCACAGATTCATATTTCATTCGCACTCTTTCATTATACGACTCCATGATTTTGTTTATTATTTATGATAAAAAAAAAAACACAATTTTTTTTTTTTTTAATTTTTACACAAAGTAGAATGTAATTTAAATTTTGTACTCTTTTTTCTATATCAAACATATAAAAAGAAGTTTAAAAATATGTGCAAAGAATTGAATTCAATTTAAAAAAAAAAAATCAATTGAATTGAATCTGTGACAAAAAAAAAAATAAAAAAAAAATGGAAGATGAAGATACTATGATAGTATGTAATATATTCATGAAAATAATTTCGACTTCATTTACATAAATTGTACGTACTTAAGTACATTATGTATACCTATCTGACTAACTGTATATATCTGTATTCTTTATTAATTCCATTTGTGTGTACGCGATTACATGCATTTAAACATTTAAATCTAAATGTATACGTATCTACAATAATTGAAGATGCGATATCCAAAAAGATCAGTTATCACAAATTTTTTCTAACAAAAAAAAACACAAAGATTGTAATAGTAAAATAAATGCAATATTGCAAGTGTATTCTTCTTTTTTTCTTTTCCTTCTTTTCTTGAATATATGTAATTTCTATGATGTGTCTTTTATTTTGTTTGTTATTATTTTTCTTACAATTTTTCTTTCATTTTCTTACGTATATATACAAAATGATTACCAGTACATATATTATAATATTCTTTCATTCATTGTATGGTACGTATAGTGTGTAAATTTTCATTGAAATTTTAAAATATTAATGTCTAGTGTATACAAAACATATACGAATAATACAGCCTTATTACTCACGAGGAGTTTATAAATAAAATTATTGACCGATATGCATATAAATATTATATTAAAATACAATACACTATTCGCGTATAATAACATTAGAAAGATACAACATACGGATACAATAATATATGAATATGTAAAATTATTATATTATTATAATAATGCAAATATTAGATTATGTACGGTAGTTTTGTATGTATAATTTTGTATATGTATATGTAAATAGTTCGAGCAATGAAAAATTATCTACACAATTCAGTAATTTTATGCATACTATTATATTTCATTAGATCGTGTTTTGAATTTTATGTATGTACATTTTAAAAGAAAAAAAAAAAACTTATTGCTTGTTTGTTTGTCGTCGTACGTAATATATTTGGTATTTTTGTATTTATTTACTTATTTTTTTTTTTTATTATTTAACAATTTTATGTTTTTATTTTCTTTCTAAGCTATATAAGTACTATAACTACAGTCACTACTATTATCAAGCGTATACATACATATATTATGCCAGTACATATATGTATTTATAAATTATTTAAATAATAATGGTACATTTGTATTTATAAACAATCCTGTGTATATGAAAAGATAAAATTAATGATGAAATTTAAACTCGATGAAATATTATGATTAAGAAAATATACATATAATTTAATTATTTATTTTACAATATTATGATAAAAACATTTTCATTTTTATTTTAAATTATAATAAATTTAAAAAAAATAAATACTGTATAGGTAATTGTATTCGATAACGATACCAAATGCTAAACCAAACAAAAGTTATACTGAATTCAAATGAATTTTAAAAATTATTAAGACACGTATACGTATATGTATATCCCAGGATCTGGTATTTCTAATTGAGGTTTTGTTTTACGTAAATAAAATTTTCTAAAACATACTCGTATTCATGCATATTATTTGTACATATTATGCATTTGCACACAGTATGTAAATGTTGATGAATATTAATACGAGGGGTGTAGTATACCCATTCAAAAAATATAGTAACTGATCGATCGCATAAAAGTACACACGTTTAACTCTCTATATTATGTGAGTGGAAAAAATAAATACATAGATATATACTCATTCTACATATCTTTGTGCAAATAATATATTCATGTGTACATATAGAGTGTTAGATGAAAAAGAAACAAAAAAAAATATTATTAAAATCTTTTGTGTAATAAATATTCAAATACACGATTAACACTTGTTTCAATTTAAAATTCAATAAAGTGAAAATGAATTTATTTAAAAAAAACATTTTTTTTTTTTTTAAATTTATTTATCTTTTGTTGTATATTCTTTTTTATTTTTATATTTTCTTTATTTTTGCTTTACTTTTATTTATGTATTATTGTTTGTTTTCAATTCGGTATATTAAGTATAACTATACATGTTAAATTACTACACGTTTTTTATAGTACGTAAAGTAAACATTTTCTGTTTTATTTTGTAATCTAGAAAAATGCTAATTTTTTGAAAATGAACGAACATTTTGAAAAATTAAAGAAAAAACATATAAAAAAGAATGAAAGATAATACTAATAAACAATGACGGAATACATTCGATTTTATTTGATTTTTCCATTCACCCTTTTTTTATTCCATTTGTACACGTTGTTTTCCGTTGTTGTTGGTTGTAATTTGTCTCCTAAAAAAACATTTCATTCTACTATTACATAAAATAGTGTATACTTGGTAGTAAAGCGTAACATATGTATATTTGAGTGTGAGTATTGTACAGCAGTGAAAGATATAAAAATTCATGTAAAAAATCTATACTTAATTATTAATACCTATATATGTACTTAAGTATAGAAAATTTTTCCACACCTTATGCTACCACCAGATATTATTACGACGAGTTATACTTATTATGTAGAGTAAAATTTATGAATAATTTACTTGAGAATAACTCGTGCCATTTAATCATAAGATCGAACCGAACTAACAAATAAACAAATACTATATGTAAATATACATATATAGGTACAAAAAATATGTACATTATGTACATATAAATGTGTGTACATGAAAAATAGATTCTTTTATAAAAATGAATCAAAGTTTGTTTGGTGAATTATTAGTTTCACAGTTTCTATAAAATAATGTATCTAATTTACTTGTGTAGATAAATAATCTTATATACATATTTATTTATGTACATTTATTCTACATACTGTATTCTTAAATAAAGTATAAAATTTTTATATATTTTTCCATATAAAATGAAAAGTTATCAAGGTAGATCGTGATTTCTGTCAGAGCACGTATACATGACAACAAAAAATAACCAAATAAAAAAAAGACACAACATTACAGCTACATTCGACAACATACGAGTAGATTTGTTTTTTTTCTTCTTCTTCTAATAATGTTATAAAATATACATGTAAAATAATTGAATGTGTTAAGGAATATTACACATATTTTTACATACAAATATACAATCGTGTATACTTATTATTGTGAATTAAGTAAGATACTTACTAACAGAATTTCATAAAAATTTGTAATATTTTTTTTCGTCTATCGATAGCTAAGTATTTTATTGTTCTGTTTATATTGCCTGAAAAAATTACCATAAAAAAGAAAAATTAAAAAAAAAATAAAAATAAAAATACGTAAAAATACATTTACTACATGAAAATTTGCATTCGATTTTCATTAATAATCACCATAATAATAATAAATAGTAGCTTTAGCGAAATAAAAGATACATACGAAGCCACATACAACACAATATTGTAAAAAAAAAAAATGTAAAATAATAATCAGTGAATGAATGAATGAATAATGACTGGTGATTTGTTGATAGTATTGTATGCTGTAATACGCGAGTTTATTAACAAAATTATACATAACTTTGGTAATTATTTATTTTATCCAGTAATGTACTATATCTACACTGTATGTTATATAATGTAATACATATAGTACATGATTGTGTATGTTTTTGTTATTCATATTTTTTTTTTTTGTTTTATTTAAATCTGAGTACATAAATAATTGAATTCATTGTTGAATTTTATATGAAAAATATAATATACGAACAGTATAATCATTATTATAGCAGGTGAACGGAACAAAAATACATAACACAAAATTTTTTTGATGAATTACATAACTAAGATACTTATAGCAGAATCATTAATGTATCCACACCTAAATTCTAGAAAGAAAAAAAAAAATAATGTTTTTTCAAAAATACAATTTGAAAAGAATGTTAAAAAAACGTTCATTTTAGTGTCATTCTTTTCTACAGTTCCTGATTGAAGTTTAATTGACTTTTAAATTGGTTATTATCTAAATTTTTTTCTAACACTTTATACAGTCTAATATGTAATTCTAGAAAAATCAAAAACAAAATTGTATGTACATACGATATTTTCCCAAAATTACATTGTAAATGAAACAGAAAAAATTGAATATAGAATTGAATGTAAAAAATCAAGTGCACCTGTTACATACCATATTTACATATATAAATACTCGTAGGTAATAATGTACGATTCAATTAAATTTAAATAAAGTGAATGTAAGTACATTAAATATTTGAAAATTAAATGGAATAAAATACAAAAAAAAATATGAATATATAAGAGAACTAATTTAAATAGCTTCTAATTTTAAATACAAGTTACTCGTAGTAAAAAGTTTCGGTTAAAATCTAAGTCAGATATTCATTAGATTTACAAGTTGGTATACGAGTGTGTATTTGAACATACATATGTACATATACTCGTATATGTATACCAAAAAATGTTTATGAAAGAAAAATAAAAATTTGTAACATTATCTTTTCTATTTAATCTTTCGTAAATGTTGATCTTGATTAAAATTTGTTCTACGTATGTACGTACAAACTACACATACTCATATGAATATTACTATATCGCGTTAGCGTACAACACGCATTCATTAGAATTGACCAAAGTATTAATAAAAAAAATTGAATTGAAATTGTAAAGCCTTATAGTAGATTTATACATCACAACATCACATATACATACATATGTGCATGTGTATGTGTAATCTACTTACAAAATAATTTGAATGAGATAACGGTTAAAAAAAGAATTATTAAATTTTTTTTTTTTCTGTAAGTTTCACTGTTACATATATGGTTTATAGCTAATAGAAAACAAATTTTTCATTTTGTAATCTATGAACATACGAGCACATACTCGAGTACATTACATATTACCATTACTGTATGTTGTGTATAGATAGCTGACATTTCCGGTCAAAAAAAAAAAAAATTATAAAAAAATGACTAATGATCTCAAAATTTTCAGTGTACACTGTAGTTGTAGTACAATCAGTATCTAGCCTACTACATAATACAAAATAAATATTATGTACTCGTAAACTCGATTCTGTATATAAATAAATTGTGATATCAGATCAGATTCAGATAGTATATTTTTATATATGTGCAGATTTATCAAAGGTTATTTCTAAGGGGATTATCATATACTCATATACATATATGTACATATGTATTATGTAATTACATTTGAGTAAAAGTTTTGAAACAAAAAGCTAAAAAAAAATATATACGAGTATTAGAATATACATATACATATATACACAATCATGTACATAGAAACTGAACAACAAAAAAATACTTCCAACAAAGTATAATTATTAAAATTCATTGAAATTACAAATTAGATACGGTTTGGTGGTGTGATTTTTAGTGTGATTTATATAACTAACATTACATACTCAAATTGTATATAACCATATAACACTAGAATATGCAATATAATTGTATACCCAATATTACTACAGTCATTTAATTGTAAAATTATATTTTTTTCAACCATGAAAATTATATATAAAAATAAAAATAAAATTACCAATTCCAATATGTAATGTAAAGAACGTCATATGTAGTATGTACACATGTACATATGTACCTAACTTAAATGTAATTTTTACTCGTATGCGATGTTGTGTGCTGGTATATTAAATTGGTTATTATAATTGTAAAATGACTTTTAGAAAATATCGTGAAAAGAAAATTTCTTATTGCCTGGAAATAATTGATTTATTTTATATTTTATTTTTTTATATTAAATTAACATTCATCTATATATATATATACATATACATACATGTATATTTCTATACATAAGAATACTTTAAAATGTCAATATTTTGGATTTCTGTTTTATTACTTAACAACAATAATGTTGTTATATGATGTTATACAATGAAAATTTTAGTGGGAGGCAAATTACCCAAGGTATAGGTACATACCATGTTCATTACTATATGTACTCGTATAAAAAATCAGAAGAAGAGAACGTATCATTTTGATTGATATGTATGTGCTATGTATTTTGAAATTTTTACAAATAAGGAAATAATTTTGTGAAAAAAAATTTCGTTAAAAATCCAATACCGCAAATATTCGGTTAATAATTTCATATGCCGAAAGTGTTTTATAAATTTCTTCTGTTGCCCAAACAAAATGAAAGTATAATTTAATCGTATACGCATGGCTATTATGTATACATACAAACATACATATATTGGTCTGTCTTATCACATAGATGTTCATTGACACACAACACATGAAAACAAATTATGTTTTCAAATTTGTAACATTAACTTTGAAATTAAAACAGAAAATACTCGTAAATATCATAAAGAGCTGTTACATTAAGATTTAAGTAAAAAAAAATAAAAAAAGTAAAGTGTTGCGTTGAGTATTCTTTTTATCTTGCATCCCATCGGATTTTATTTTGAGAGTTTATGAAACATTTTGTTGCATTTTGTATATTGTTGTTTGCGTTTTATCTGGTATAATCATATATTCGTATATGTGTAAATATACTGTATAGGTACGTGATAATTTTCTTATCCTTCTTGTAACACATAAAAATGTGCAGTTAATTTTAAGAGGATTTTATTATAAGTTATGCCAATATTTACATCGTATATAGAATCATTATTTTTGAGAAAGATGAAAGTGATGCCGATTACAAATATTTTTTACTTTTTTTACTTCATTTTTTTTTTTTTTTGGGATGTAGTATCCATTATTATCTCATCAAAGAAACACATATGTAGATATACATTTCATTTTTATGATATTATCAAATTTTTTGACCTCGATTATATATTCAAAAATAAAAATTTTACACTACTATCCGTACATACCACCTACCTAGTATGTGTGTATAAAATTTTTGTAAAGAAGTTGATATAATGTAAAAACGTCAACAAAATCAAATTAAATATAAAATTTCATTTTGATACCATATAATTTTATACTAAAAACAAACAATATTTATTTCTCTCATTTTTATTTAAAATTTTAATAAAATAAATAAATAAATTTGTTATTTTAGTATATCATAGTACTCCATTTGTATTCATATTAAACATATTCCCGTGTACATATCATGAATGTTAATTAACGTGTGTCAATTGTGATCTGTAGTTATTAATTTCAATTGAGAAATCGTGCAATTTGTGTAAATATATTGTATACACATTGCATTTGTAACATTTTTGTATATGAATGTATCGACCGACGATAGTTACATGAAAGATTCCGTTTTTGAATTCAGTCATATCATGTATGTAGTCATCAACACCGGCCGCATATCGTCATCATCATCATATCGTGATTATCTTGATTATCAACACCACCATTATGATTGTATGTATGTACTATATATATGATTCACGTATTCGTCATTGTTGGTTGGTTGCATGTTTTATTTTGTTTATGTAAAAGTTTTAAATATATTTTTAGTTTTCTGTTTTGAAAATTCTTTGTAAAAATTTATTCATACATTTTACACTACATAATCTACAGATGTGCAATTGTGAAGTACATATAAAATTTAACAAAAATTTTTACATTTTCGTTACGCTTTTACATGATGTACATATGTATGTATGTACAACACTCGTCGTTATGTGCAATACATATCTGATTCGAATATAAAATAACATGATCCGTTTACGCATGTATACATACATACATTATATACAATCTGTACGAGTACGAGTACATAATATTTACGATATGGAATTAATTTGATTTTTTTAAACTGAATTTTATATTTTTGGTTATGTCTCATTGAAAATTATTCACGTATTTGATTGATATGCTTTTCAAAATTTAACGGAATTTTTCTTTTCATTGCAATTTTCAATTAATTTTAAGTTCTAAAATTTTCATTTAAAAACAAAATTCATTATTTTTCGTTATCGTTCGTTATCCTCAGCAACAATAACATCGTCTGTCGAAGAAAAGTTTTCGATTATTTACATTTTTTTCTCAGACATGTTAACTATAAATACAATATGGACATATTGCATGGCGACATTTGCACGTGACTAAAAAAAAATCTCTACAAAATCGACACGCTACGGGATAGCATTTATAAATATTCATTTATATGTGAAGTTAATTAAATTTAAATGACGAAAACTTAGTGTATGACGACTAGCTACATATAGTATCGTGGTATTTACAGATCTGACTGACAAATCAATTTTTTTTTTATTTTGAAAATATTTCAATTTTAATTCAAAATTATAAAGTATAGATAACGTACTATCCTACGAGTACAAGTATGTAACTATTTATTTCTCATCATTATTATTATCGTCCATCATTACTTTTACATATTTTTTCGAAAATAGACAAGAGAGTATGTAAGTATAATGCTATTACATTTGGATCACGTTACGCACGTTGTAGACATATACATATGTATAATGTATACATGCGCATGTTATTATTAATCCAAATAACATAGTGGAGAAATTACTAAGTTGCTGTATGCACGATAAAATTTACAAATATTCATTTTTTATTTTAATATATTTATTTTTATTATTTTTTAATAACAGATAACGTGAATAGATGAATAACTAACAATCTATTTGATTGTAATTTAAAATATGCGCTATAGCATACTACATACATATACACACCTATTCCATTCATTAATTTCAATATAAATGCATTTGTTTGTATGAATATAAATAAAATTTCAGAGAATTTAAATAAAAATACGAATCAAAATAGAAATGAACAAAATAAATAACAAATAATAAATAAGAAAAACATATTAAGAGATGAAGAAAAAATCAAAAAAAAAAAATCGAAAGTGCAAGACTAATGAATATTTTACGTGTTTAATATTTTGATTTTTTACATTTTAATTTCAATTTCATTTTGAATTCTTTTCGTTTATTTTTATATATGTACATATGTACATACACCGATATTTTTACTATTTTACAACTACACTATATTACTACTATTATTAAATTATTTTTTTATTCGAGATTTTCTCGTATTTCTCTTCAAACTATATTCATAGCGTAGCATGTTTTTTATTTGATTTTTCATTTTTTTTTTTTTTTTAAATTAAATTGCATATTAAATTGTTTTTTTCTCAATCAAGAAATTACAAAAAAATATTTATATTTATTTACTTATGTATGTATTTTTAAAAAAACAGACCTGAAAAAAATAATATAAAAAGGTCTAAAACTTGACATAAAATCTATGAATATATGATGATGATGATATGTACATTATGTGTATGCATGTAATTAAGAGAAATTTTAATTTTTAACTTGTTCATATATCTATATACATAAATTTAAATTATACAGTGAACATCATGTACATACGTATATTTAAAAACTAAAATCTGTATTTATATACACGTGAATATATAATATTTTTCAATTACTCTTACATACATACTTATTTTGATGATTTTTAAAAATTTTGCTTTGTTTTTCTATCAATTTATCGATATAATTACATACATACATAATGTATAGTATATCCTACTGATGAATATTGTTATTCCAAATAATAAATTTATCCATACTTGTGAAATTGTATGCCTGAATTGCTTTCCAAATAAATAAATGTACATACATAAGTACACATACTCGTAAAATAATGTAAAATACTCGGTATTATAAATGTATTATTGACGTCAGAATTTTATAATAGAAAAATTGTTCAATAATTTCTGACTTGACTTAAAACATTTCATAAAAAAACAATGAAACGTATTTCTATGGATAAATCTACTCCTATAGCCTAGTAGTACTCATTAAATAATAAAAAAGTAATTTGTCGAAAAAAAAAATAAAATATATAATAAAAGAATAGAAAGAAAAATTAACTATAGATCAATGTTAATTTTAAGTGTCAGATTTAAAGATTTCCTTTTCAGTACTATATAAAAAATGACATACAAGATACAAGTACATATTTCTAAGATTTTATTATCTATAAATTTTTTTTTTAGTATAAATCTTTTCTTTACATAAATAAATTTATCTATATAGTCACTGGTAATCACCTATCAATATCCATAATATGATTCTCATAAATTACGATATTCATATGACACTCGAACACATTTTTATCTTTTATTTTATTTTAGTTTTTTTTTTTTTTTTTTTTCTAAATCTATGTGTCAGACTGACTACATTTTTTTCTGTCTTATATTATATATTTTTTCAAATGTTTATAACACTATCAAATGATAGTCTGCATTATATTTTTATTTCATTTTATTTTTTATTTTAATTTATTAATGAATATGAGATGAGAAATTGACACCTGTCTAGTTTGAAAGCATAGCAAATATTACCTATATATTAGAGATTTTTACATATAAATACATAGTATCTCTGTAGACATAATTATACATTTATATGTACCTATACTAATACAGTATATATTGTATATAATGTACGTTAGATGAATGACAGTGTGTCACAAAATTTTTATTTTTATATACATATCATGTTTTTCCTGATAGTGTTAAAAAGTATAAGTGGTGTAATAAAATTGCATAATGAATTGATATATTTGTATATATCTTGTTTGTGGTTAAACTTGTTAAGAAATATCTAAAATGTATATTATACCAAAATATACTTGTGAAGTTTATGTATGTATATTCGATATTTATGGAATATATAGAGGTATAAAATTAGATATTTGGTATGTTCGTATATATACATAATGTATAGCTAAAGATCTAATGAAAATTAATATGAAATTTCCAAATGAACCTTACTTTTTATGCGTGTATAATATGTTTCTTTTTTTAAATTTAAATTTAATGTGAAATAGAGTAAATAAATTGGGAAAATACCATATGGTGTGGTATGTACATATGTAATATGCCTTTGAAAATTGATTATTATCAAACTAATTTTGATGATGGGTTTGAAGTCAGTTCGAAAAAATAAAACAAAATGAAATAAGGAAAAATACAAAATGGAGGATAGTAACCATTTTATGAGTGATATGAATGTGAAAAGGTATAATTAAGTGTTAAAATTATAAAATTTCAAAATATATACATATGTAATATGAATATGTGTAATGTACCTTAAATTAATCTATATATGATCACATTATGGACTACAAACATAATATCAGTTGATTTACGCACGCCTTTCTTGTCTTGTCAGTTTTTACTTTGTTACTTTGTCTTGGCTTGTTGTACATTTTTATGAATTAAGTTAGTTACATTTCAAAATATTGGGAGTTTTTTTACCTTTTTGTTTGTGCATACAATAAAAAACGATTGTGCATTTACATATACAATGTATACCTCCTTTGGTGTAGTATCTAAAATGAAATCATCCTGCTAAATAAATGAATTGTAAAAGTTTTGTCACTTAATCGATAATGAATAGCTGGTACATATACATATGTATATATAAGTACGGGCATATTAAATACACATTATTTATGATGACCAAAATGATGTATACATAATTGAAAAGCTAGAAAAATTTAATTCTAAAATAATGGTTCTATTCGTTTATTGAAAGGTGGATAATTACGTTGATTGTAATTGGTTTAAGTGAAAAATAATAATAATAAAAAAAACATATACAAAAGGGTTTCATGTCTAATTGAAAAATAATTACATACAAGCACATAACAAATTATTTGTGAATAACACAAAATAGTAGAAAATTGTAAAGAGTACATAGTCCCATTATTTAGGGAAAATAATATAAGGTACCTAGATAATATTCTGAAATGAAAAATAGTTATTTTTTACAAAAAAAAAAATTTAAAACAAAATGTTCTGATAATAATAACTTTGTACAATATGTGTGTAAAATGTACATAAAAATGTTTTTAATCTTTTGTTTATATATTTTTCTTTTAGTAAAGAATATTGATTGATGACAACTTTTTTACGATTCACTATTATTTGTAATTTGATAAGTATAATCGGATTTTTCCCCTTTAATACATCCCATATGTGTAAAGTATTATAAATTTTGTCTTATATATTAAAGCAATCGGCATGTAGTACATTGAATGAGTATGTATTTATTATTATTTTTTACTGCAGATAAAGTTTCTAAAGAAAATAAAATGAAAGAGTATTGACTTGTTCTTGAACTTACTATTCCATATGGATTTCAATTTGAACCTTCATAAAAGTCTATGTAAGGTATAAAATTTTCAACATAATCCCAACTCAACTATCTGAACTTTAAAAACTATAACCTGGATAATAATAATAAAAAATGTTTGCAGGCAGTCTTATCATTATTCTCTTGTTAATTGCATAGTAATTAAAATACAAAATTATATAAGGTTGTCCACATTTAAAAAATTTTTAATTGCAAATTAAAAATTGAATTCTAAATGACACATATACTCATATGTAATTCTTTACGAGTATGGATATACGTGTTCAGAAAATGAAAATATTTGAAAATGATTAAAAATTTAATGAAGAAGAAAATTATCTTTTACGAGTAGTACATATATCGATTTTGTTACAAAAAAAAAAAAAAAAAAAAAAAATACATTCGATCAATAATGAAAAGAAAATTAAAAAAACACAAATCGATGATACTCATGCCGCACTTCATGCGGTACACCGCCTCATTTATGAATATGTTAGTAATAGTGGTAATAGTGCTGCCCTCAAATAATAATAATAAAAAAAAAAAAATTTCCCTCGAGATTTCAGAGAAAATGATGTTTACTTTAAAAGAACAAAAAATTCAATCAGAAACGAGAGATAAATATAAGGGTGATAAGAGTATATAATATTCCATATAGTATGTGGTAGTATACATAGTACATATAAGTAGTGGTAGTAATTTATGTGTAGGCAGGCAGTATTAATTTAGTGTGAAACAGAGTACAAAGTGAAATGAATGAAATGAAATGTTTTGATCATTTGTGGGTTTCTTCATTATTTTCCATTAAGTGATTCAAATCAGAAATGTAATGTACATGAATGAATATACAAAAATAATAATATTTACAGAGTCAATATACATACATAAAATAACAATAATTTAGAGTTCATTGCACTTTGCTTGTATACATATTTTTTAACTGTTGGATGATGATAAAATGATGATGATGACGATGATGATTTTTTAGTTAAATTTTAAACAATTTTCTTCTTAATTTCATTCGAATAAAAATATTTTAATCATCATTTTCAGTCGAATTAAGTATTTTATTATCATTTTAAATTAATATCAAATGCAAGGCACACATTTCTATACTTACGGAAATAATAATATGTACATATATATTTTTTGTATAAATTGCATCTCTATGTTGTCAAGATCATTTACTCAGATGTATATTATGTACACTTGTATACGTACAAGTATACATATAATGTGTGTCATTGTTAATAATAAACTGAAAGACCCATTGACATTTTTTTTTCTGTGTAATTTATCTGTGTAATAATAATAAAAAAAATCTGTGTAATTTTCACTCATTAAATTTTTCGATATCGATTAAGAAATTGTCATTGATCCAAAGTGCTTTTCAGGAATTAAAATTACAAAAGAAATTGAATATACTACTTATTTTTAACACTTTGTTTGTTTTTCTCCTTCTTGAATATTAATTATTGAAATTTATAATTAAAAAGTGTCCACATAAATGTGCATAATTTATAAATGATTTTTATCTTTTTTTTTTTATCATTATGAAGTTGCTTTTTATTTTCGAGTGTAATTTTTTACACGGTAAATGAGCAATAATTAAAACTCACAAAACAACAACGACAATAAATTTATACTTAGATTATACCTATACTTTACAATAATATATAATTTTCACTTTTTTGATAAAAATTAAATTAAATAATTTTAATTTTTTTTTCTTTTAATTTCAGGTGAGTGTCAAAATATTTAAATAAAATTTCATTAAAAATTTTAACGTAAACATATTTGGTAATTTGGTGGTTGATAAGTAAGTAAGTAAAATGAAAATAATAATGATTATTTATTTATTAAAAAATATTTTAATTGGTAAGTATTAAGGAGAAAATTTTATTTCGAAAGTATATAATCCTGATGTAAAATGAAAATATGTATGTAATTGAAAAAAACAAACAAAAAAATTACAAATAATCTTTGAAAGTATCTTTTAAATTATTTCGTATTTATGTGTATGTACATACTTTTGAATAGTATTGTACCTTACTCTTGATTCCTGCTCAATTAATAGCGAATATGTACATATATGCAATACTGAATTGTACTGATATACAGCATATGAGTACATTTCTCTTATGAGACTATTAAAATTTCCAAAGACAAAAATCTTCTTCCCAAATTTAGACTATCATCTACATAATTGATACATCTATTGTTTGCTTAATAATCTACACATATACACATGTGTACATACATGCATATGTACATATTTGGCAGAAGATGTTACATGATCGCATTTAATTAGTGTCTATTTTGTTTAGTTTTTATATCTATTATTATACAGATTGCATATTTTGCATCGTTTCAAACTAAACTACAAGTATGTACATATACATATATTAAATTTATTTCGAAAATTCATTATTGTGTAGAGTAAATTTGTATACGAGTATGTAACCAGTTTCAGTTCCCATAGAAGATAAGTATAATACGTGATAATACGATAATCTGATGCAATATGCATATAAAATATTTGTACAAATCTACAAAATATTTCTGGTTGACGAAATCTAAGATTAAAAGTAACAAAAACAGCACATCATATTACTATTTATATTAGGTATATGTATGTACAACATTGTATTAAATTTCTCAAGATGTAACATTATGTACTACAAGACACAAGAGTATTATGTGATACATAAATTTTTTTGGTTTTCATTTTAAATTACGATATCAACTCAGATCTCACACATGTATGTATGTATGTATGTACATGTCTACGTATCTCTATTTCCACATACTCATGTATAATATATGTAAATTAAATAAAATTATAATTTAAATTTTTATAGTTACATCTATAAAATTCTTAAATTTTTTTTTTTTAGAAAAAAAAAATTTTAAAAACGTTCACAAGTCAAACAACATACAGACAGTGTATAAAACAGTGTCAAGATGTGTTCTTCATCATTTTTGTTTTTTAAATTATTTTCTTTGAATGATCTGTGCATGCTAGATGAAAAAATTTGAACTGACAACGCATTTGAATTAAATTTTTTTTTTATACTTTTTACTCTTGTGTCACTACTAAACTCCAAATGATAATGAATGACGGACAGATCTTTACATTTTGTAAAATGAATGAATGATAGAATGTAAATTTTTGAAAAGAATTTTTAAATTCTCTTCTCTATGTAAAGTTATTTTATTCTATATTACTATTCTTATTTATCTATTTAATTTATTTACATACATATTTATTATTTTTTTAATGGTAATTCTATTTTTTATTTTAAAAAATCGTATATAAATGATATATTATTATCTGATATTTCGATCAATTAAAGTACAAGAAAAGGGTTTTTAGATACAAGAAAATTGTAAAAAAAAAGAAAAAAAAATTTGTAATTTTATCATAAAAATAAAACATATACTCGCATCTACGTATACATTAATGTGTTTAATTGATTATCATGTTGTTATTATGCAAGAAATTGTATATATGTACATATCTGTCAAAAGTGAACTTGTAATAAAGATTAACAAATAATTTTAAATGGAAAAAGAAAATGAAGAAAAAACAAAATAATAAAAAACAAAATAAGTAAATTTAAACTTATGTCATATCTTTGATATATATATGTAATTACTTTTTACATATCTGAACAAAAATTATATATCTGAATGGTTACATATTAATGCATAAAATACAAGTGTACTATTTATACGTAATGTACATTATGTATATTATGCACAACTTATATATGAATGTCTACGAGTGTACGAATATATATAATGTGTGTATAGTATGTCGAATTCATGACAAATATAAATTTGATCTCGAAACAAAGTTTTAAATATACATATGTATGTCTACGTTGCATATATCTATTACGTATATGCACGTAAATTTGTCTATATACATATATATACGTATGTAAGTGGAATAGAAATTTGCATAAATGTCCCACTTTCATAAATTACACAAAAATAAATATGCATTAGGTACCTACATTTGTATATGCATGCATTTGTATTAACGATTGTATGAAATAGAGTTTAGAGTTATACTTAGGTTTTTATACTTATTATACATATATTAATGCATGTAAATGCACAGTTAAATGCATACTCATACTATACTCGTCTCGTATACGTTTAAATCCGACTATATCGCGTAATATTGAACACATATAATTCGCCGGTAAAACTCTATATCATTTTATAAATTTTTTACTCATTCGTTATTAAACATTATATACAACTAAATGTACTCGAATATTATATGTATGTACATAGAAGTTACCTACACTGTCATTTTTTTTTTACAATGATTCTTTTTATTTTTTCAATTTTAAAGTTGATTTGCTATTATATTTTATCTAAATTTTTTTCCTTCTTTGTGTATATATTTCATTTTATTTGTAATATATGTATATTGGCTATTATTATACAGGATATTCATATAAATGCCCATGCAAAATATATATATATATGAAATGCACATTCATATACAATAACGACAAAATATAAATAACCACCATTATTTGTACTTACTGTTATTACTAAACATTTTTATAATTTTTTTTTTTTTTACTAATAACTAGGAAAAAATGGTCAAGTCTTTTGATTAGGTCATTGATTTACTTACTTATAAAATATCTGTATATATCTGTTTATTGCAATATGAAACTGAAATAAGTATATATACGAAAATCTAACGTGTATTCTGTATACGTATATAAAAATTGTTCTTTTATTTTTACAGATAATTTCTGTCATTTATGTATAGTTACGTATATATCATAATACTCGCGTAAATATAGTTTCGATTATGCATACATAACTATTCAGTTTTTTTTTTGTTAGTGCAGTAAAATTTATTTTATAATCCATAACAGAAATTACGTACGTTTTCATTCTGATACAACATATGTACATATTTGTCGTACATGGTACATAGGTACACATTCGTATGCATAGAGAGTTTTTGAATTCACAAGCATATACGTTTACCAAGTACAAACAAGACATTACATATTTAGAAGCAAAATTGAAAAGAAATAGGTACTCGAGTATTAATTTGAAATACTTATACGTATACATTCTATCCCATAAGTAATTCGATATGAATTGTTAGAATTATATTAGAAAGTTATAAAAAATAAATTAACCAGTGAAAAAATAAAAGAAAAAAAATATAAATATGTACTTATACAGTTGAAAGAAATCGAATGAGAAGATTTTTTGCATAAATTTTATATACATATCTCATAGACATTAAATTTTGTATTTAATGCAAAAATTAAATCAGAGATACACTCTTGCATATGGTGTGCTGTATATTTCTTCTTTATTTTTCAATAAATATACTTATACACATCATACATTATAAATGGAATATTATAGAAGAAGAAAAAAAAAACCGTTATTTTCAATTGAATCGTTGTAACTTGTTTGTGTAGAGGATATAAAAATGTGATCAGAATTCGTTAAAATAGTATGCACAAGATTTAATGTAATACATTTATTATGATATTGAAGAATACTGTCTACAGTCTACTTCCTTACATTAACATTAGAGTAAAAAGTTTCATCATTGATCCTTTATGCAAATAAATATTATATAATACTCGTGATTGTAGTATAATAAATTATTATTAGCGATTTATTTACATTTCAGAGATTTAGAGTACTCGTATATTTATATATGAATAATATAAATGATAACAATTTTTTATGCAATATTCTAATTGAAATTCAATAAAAATTATAACTTGGTTAATCTTCTTCCATTAATTTATTAATGCGGAATAAATTTGAAATGAAACTTATCCGATATACGAGTACGATTGGTACGTTTATTTATCTTTTTAATTACCTTGATTTATATTCGGTAAGATATTTTGAATTCTACATTTTAGTAATTGAAAATAGAAATTTTTTAATATCGTTAAAATGTAAAATGAAAGTAATGTTCTAAATTAAAAAAATTACTTTTTAATTGGAAAATAGGAAAAAAAAAATTAAATTTTAATTCTTTATGTACGAGTATGTAGACATTTGATAATGCTTTTCATATGCGAAAATATTCGAAAAAGTTATTCGTAAATCAAAATTTGAAAGGTAAAAAATGTTTAATGGAACTTTTTTCTAATCCATGTATACTCATAGTATCAATTTGCTGGAGTTGATCTCATTTTATTGCATCAGAATTTTAATGTATAAAATAAAATGGTAGTGGGAGAAATACATATGTATACATATGCACATATAATCATATTTGTATACAGAGTATACAGGTAAAGGTAAAATAAAATTAAAAATAATAAATTGAAATTCATAAATTCTTTGATATAATTTTATGATTTCTTAATAATAAATCTGTTAAAAAAATAAATGTTCGGGGGTGGTTTTAAATAATATACATAAATAATAATTTACAGATCGAGCATGTTTTATGTTGATTGAATTTGTTGAATTTACAAAACGAGCAACAACATATAAGTATGTATATACTCGTACTCGTATACTGGTACAAACAGTGTTCAAAATTTAGGCAATAATTTGTACGTATGCTGTGTACAGAAAATTATTATTTGATTCATTGAAAAATTGAAAAATTTTGAAAATATATATGTATGTTCCAACAGTATACGTTAGTATACAGATACAGCATATTTATAGTTTTAGCTCCCACAGTACAAATATTGTATATTGTATGTTATTTCATGATGATGAAAGACATCATGTAGAAAACTATGAAGAGTTTCATATAAAAACAAAAATTATTATGAATTGAAAGAAAAAGATGAAGAAAAAATAAATTATTTTACCATAATTTTGATACATTGTATAATATTATATATTCGCGTTGGATGATGTTAAGATAATGCTGAAAAATGAAGAATGATGATTATTAAAGAATCGTGGAATAAAAAATACAAAATAAAAAAATAAAAACTGAAAATATATTATAGAAAAATCAAAACAAATTTTTTATTTTAATTTATTTTAATTTGATTTTTATATGAACGAAATACGATCATTCAAATGAAAAAAAACCTTCATTTCTACAAGTATATACCACTGCTAACTAAAGTTGAAGTTGAGAAATTGAAAGTATGTAAAATGCACCACACAAAATCTTACAAATTCGACATATTTATAATTTTGGTGTAAGCAATTCCATTAATACACGCTTATGTAAAAATTATAAAAATCTTTAATACATATATGTATGTAATATTTTTGAAATTTATTTGTTTGGCGTCTCTTTAAAAAAAAAATTTTTTTTTTATTAAATATGCTGCCTACTTTTATAAATAAAATTTAGAATAAATAAATGTAAAAAATAAAATATTCCCATAGGTTATACATGCTATAGATACTATGTATATACTAGTTACATTTAAAAAAAAAAAATTTATTTTTTTTTACCACAATACTTCACTGTCGATATTTTCAGTTTCATTTTTTCTTACATACACATAACTCTTCTTAAGTATGGATGGTTCTCAAGTTAAGTGTACGTCTGTTTTATATCATAATACTTAATACAGAAAAAAAAAGTCTCATACTCTTGAATGATCTTGAAGAATTCGAAATTCATATATCTACATGTATGTATTACTTGTACTCTTGTACATGCGATGCATACGATCATGCTTGTACATATATGATTTAGTAATTTAAAAAAAAAACCAACCAATCCAGAAGCTCAATTATCTATAGAGAAAAAAAGAGTAGAATTTTACGCTTATTATGTTTATCTACACATTAATTAGGTTACATCTTATAATATTAAGATCTTAATGACGTTGCTTTAAAAAATGAAAAGCGATACAAAAAAAACCAAACTCTAATTAACATGTACATGCATTCATATGTTCGTATGTGCACTAAAATTTAATCAATTCAATCCGTTATAATGTTAGATGCTTTTTTGTCTCGATAAAAAAAATTACAAAAAAATCTATATGATTAGGTACGCATACAATTTACTGTTACTGAGCTATATTATTAAGATTTTTTTTTTTTTTTTTGTATTCTGAAAGAAAGGCAAATTCTTGGAGTGGAAGATATTAATGAAATTTTTTTAAAAATTTGACATTGGATATATCAGGAAGAAATTTCATTTTGAATGTTTTTTATGTTCCTTACATGAATACTCTGCATGTGAATTTGTATGATGAATTAATTAAAAACCAAAGCAGTACAGTCCAGTCAGTACTTAGGTTTTGATCTAATTAAATATTTCTTCTTTTTTTTTGTTGTTAGAAAACCGTAAAATAAAAATAATATGAAAATGTGAAACTAAGGAAAGGTAAATATAATTATTAACCTTTATAGCAGATTTTTTAAGGCAATAATATATGAGCATATTTGCTGCTATCGTATACACTATACTAGTACGAGTAGTATTTCACACATCTTGTGTATACATGTATTTTCCTTCCTTAGAAAAAGTTGATTTTCTCCTTCAGTAAAATGCGAATAATGTGCATGACAAACACAGAAAATCAACAAACAACATTAGAGGAGCAAGTATTAAATGTTGTATGTCGATTTTCTGTGTTTGTCATGTACACTATTCGTATTCTACCAAATTCTACCGAAGGATAAAATCAAGTTTATCTATATAATGGTATTATGACACTGGCTTGTTTTCAAGCTGCTATACGAGCTGAAAATCGAAAAAAGGAGAAAGCTTTATTTCAAATGCACATATGAGTGAAAGACACACAGTATGTTCAAATTAAAAATTTTTCTTGCTGTAGCCAGCACTTCCAATATTTCTGGCTTTTCAGCTCTTCCAGCCATCTCAAGAGCACGAAAAACGACTACGATTTTA
The DNA here is from genome assembly GCA_951394055.1 of Villa cingulata. Classification (NCBI taxonomy): domain Eukaryota; kingdom Metazoa; phylum Arthropoda; class Insecta; order Diptera; family Bombyliidae; genus Villa; species Villa cingulata. Next base: position 35,216,185 of record OX596021.1, on the reverse strand, counting down.
CTTTTTCAGCTGCTAACTCATATTTTTTGACAGTTTCTGACATTTGAAAAATATTTTCGAGCAGCGACTTGGTTTGTTGTTACAGTTGGTATGTATATAAAATAAAATTATTTTTTGAAAATTTTTATTAATTTTAAAAATATTTTGTGTGCCTATATTGTGACACTCTTCAACTTCAATTAACAATTAAATGACATATTTAAAAATGCACGAAATTATGTTCAAAAAGCAGTATGTATATCCCTTTCTTTCATTACTTCCTTTTTTTTTCCTGCTGTCTATTTTCAGCTCGTAGCAGCTTGAAAACAAGCCAGTGTCATAATACCATAAGTGTGAATATATCATTTTACACATGGTGTGTGGTGTGTAGAATACTACTCGTATAATAGCAAAGCGTAAACGCGGTGTAAACTATCTTGGTCAAATGACTTTACTGCTCACAGTAAGTATAGAGAAGAGGGAGGAGCAAGTGTTAAATTTTGTTAGTTATGATTTTTCGTGTTTTTCATGTACAACCTTATGAGTCTCATTTTTGAATTTTCATTTTAAAACATCGAGTAATTCGCCACTGGGCATATTAATATCCTCTGTATTTATTTTTATGTGAAAAATTTAATTCTTATATAAAATAATTTTTGTCAATGATGAAAATTTTTTTATATTACAATTTACTGTATAATTTCCATATAAGAAATTAAAACTTACTTTTTCATGTTAAATTTTTTAAAACTAATTTACAACAGGCATTTACAATTTATTTACCCGTACAGCTATTACTAAATATTGTACTATTGTAAATCACTAAATAAAGCAAAACCTATATGCATTCATTATGATTTTCATTACATCAGTGAAAGTTTATAAATAATACAGAATTGAAATAGTTGTGTGGTTGTTCTTTTTCGTATTTGTTTTTATTTTTGTGTTATAATTTTCAAAATCAGATATTCCTCATGAACATGAACGATTTTACCTGACAAACTATTTAACACCTAATAAGTTACACTCAATTTTCAAAATTTATTATTACACACTTTCACGTAAACATTAGGTTTTAAAAATAACAGTGTAGTGTACACTGTCCAGTTATATACGACCATCCATATATACTTGTGGTGTGTATGTGTATGTGAATACATTAATTCAGGACAATATACTACATAAATTATATTTATGTATACATAAACAATCAAATGTGAAGTTCAAACTTCATAAACAAACATACAATAGGAAATAAATTTATTTATTTATTTATTTTATTTTTTTTTTTAATAAAAGTGTAATAATAATAATTCATTAATAATATGTTAAGTTAAGATCTCATTATTATTTTCGAATACAATCGTATAAGTAAACGGTAAACGTGTATAAATGCAATTTATAATATTTATAATATGTTCGCCTACATATTATATGTATTTCTTATCAAATTTTATAATCATGCAATTTTATGTAAATTTTTCTATACAAGAAGTATAATTATACGACAACGATACAAACGCTATCATGTATAAAAATTTGACTTCCTTCAAAAATTATTTCATTTCATAGGTCAAATTAAAATTTAAATTTATATAGAATACCACATACCTTACAGAGTATATCATAGCATTTTCTAGTGTACATATACGTGTGAATGTATATATTATGCTCGTAAAAGTGTTAAATTTAGTAAACTTTTATATAGTTATGAATTATTTTTGTCGTTTGTACGTAAATTATTAGGTCAGATCATGAAAAATGAAATTCACGGAAGAATGTACATATACGGTTGGTAAAGTAGTAGTTTTAGAGTTGTAGTATTTTAAAATATAACAGTATGTTTCACGTAAGTTTTTTCTTTATACAATTAATATATGTATATATTTTTTTAAATGTTTTATGATAACGAGCATGATACGTGAACGTGTGAATGAGTATGAGTGGTAGTTTTATCACTACTACAATAATTATTAATGTACATATGTGTAGTATATACATGCTCCTTCCTCTGTGTGTATCGTTCTGTAACATATTTTGTAGAAAGTTTTAAATTAAAATTATAATAACACACACACACATCATAACTCTATACAATATTTTTTAACAATATATATATTTGTTTTTTGTGGAAAATATAGAAAAAAGAACAAAGAAATTGTATAAAAATATAAATGTATCAAAAATATGTACCAAAAAAAAAAACGCCAACAACAGCATTTTATTTTTAAATTTATTTCATTTTTTTTTTTATGGTTTTTCCTCAAAGTTAGTAATAAGCTCTCGGAAAATATGTACATATATAACAGAACTCTAACTGTTCACAGTTTAATATTATCAGGTGTATCAATCAATATATATGTGTATAGTTAAACATCATCGTCTTAAATACATGCATATGAATTGTAAATATTTTATATAATATGTACATCTACATACATACATACATATGTACACAGGAAAAACTGTAAAATGTTGTGTCAGAGAGTAAAATACATTCATTTAAATATATAGATGTACATTTTATATTATTAAAAGTTCATTAAAAAAATACAAAAATGAATATCTCTATGTATACATGGTGAATTGGTGCATATATGCATGTATGCATACTGTGTAATCATTGTTACATACATTAATATACAAAATTTACTATAACTTTAACCTGTAACGTACTGTTGTAAAATGATTAAATTCTGTACAATGTATGTACATGTACATGTAAGTACTAGTACATAAGTGCATATACGTGAATAAGGTTTTTGCTGTTGTTTTTAACCATGTGCCCAGGAGCAAATAACTACATAATATATTTACAATTATGTATGTATTGTATATATAAATACATACATATAATATTATGTGTATCTTTATTTTCACATATACAAAAATACTCGTATACATATTTCATTTACCTATACATGTTTAACACGATATGTATGTTATGTTTTAAATTCTACACTATTTTCTGATACAATTCGTTGATTAAAAAAGCGAATTTTAACACGTTCATACATATAGAGTGTACGAAAAAAAAAAAAAAATTCTTCTTAGGGGTCGTCAATGATTAAAAATTTATACTACAATTCTGTATGCATTATACTATATGTGAATGTATTAAATTAGCAAAGTAAAAGAATTTATAAAAAATAAATAAAAATAAGAAATTAATTAAAATGTATTAGAGGATAAAGACGAAACATTTAGAGTTGAATGTTAAATGAGTGAAACATTATAACAAAAAATAATAATCATAATAAACATCAACAAGGTGTAGTTAGTACATAACATGTACATAGTATGTACGTTCATACATCGGAAAAAAATGTTTTTTCTTGTTGTTTTTAACAAACAGTTTTTCAATAATATATAAACAACCAACCTGTTGCTAGATGTCTTCTGTTATTATATGTTACATATAGTTTTGTGTTGTACACATATTATTACTAGTCGGATTTTTTTATATTTATTACACCTGGTGATATGATAACATTTCCTGTACGTAACAACGTACGTACAATTTCTTTTTGCACACCTTCAATAATTTAAAAATCATACGTATACACATATGTATGTGCATATATGTATGTATGTACATATTTATGTACTACCATCAATGTAGCTATTTGAAATTATTGTAAATTCTTTTATTATAACTGTATAACCGTAAAATTGTTAACTTCATTTCTACAAGTAAAAACAAATAAATTGGCGCCAATTTGAATTGAAAATTATTTTTCTTGTTGTGCAATTTCGCTACAAGTGAACGAACGACAGAAATTATTCATATTTAATTCAACGCCATTTCTTTTTGTTTTTTCTTATGTGTATACTTGATCCTGCATGAATGTGAATAATTCGTGAATAAATATTTTCTTTTTTTAATAAATTTTTCTCATATGTACTGTAGTGAAAAATTGATGGTGTATGTTTCTAATTTGAAAATTTAACAAAAATAAATGTAAATATTGATATGGATCCGTATAAAAACATGCAAAAATACATAATTAATTAATGAAAAACTATATTCAGTATTGGCACCACATATGGATAGGTAAATATGAAGTCGTATAGTGTAGCGAATATTTGAAAATACATACATAAATGTACATCCATTATATTTCTGAATGTTGCCCATGTTTTAAATTAAATTTTTATCTAATAAATTGCATCCCATTATAACGTAATCGTAACCTTCATGATGCGTTACTTAAATTACTTACTTGTAGTCGAACTGTAAGAGTTGTGTATAAGACATCACATACGAGTTCATACATATATCTACCTTTTACTTTTTTTTATGTATAAATTGCACGAATATTATCATCATCTTTATCATTTCAGCGCTTTGCTCATTCTGCACCTTCTTCGGTAGGTAGATATTTGAATTACAAGTTTTTCAATAGGGAATGTGCAAAATTAAAGATTAATTACATTTCAAAAATTTATTGAATGTGATGAGGAGAAACTACTATGTAATGTATGAGTGTGGCTATAAAATAGGAGTATTTCGTAATAAATTTAATAATAATAACTTCTGCAAAAAACAGTACAAAATAAAAGTACTGTAATTCTTTTTGGTATTTTATGTACCAATTGCATATAAGTACATATGTTTCTGTTACACGAAATACATGTCAAAAGGTTAAGAAAAAATGATTTTCCTTCCTCTCAAATAAAAATCTCTACAAATATCACTACATATGACGATTATAATAAAAACTTTGATGTTATTGGTTAATTCATTTGTAAAAAACATTTTTTTTTTTGGTTTTTTTTTTTTTTTTTACAAATAAATGTTCGAAGTGTAACTGCTGTTTAAATAAATGCGTTTAATACCATGTTTTTATTATGTACTATTTGCCAATTTTACAACTCCTTTTAACTTCAATACGATCGCTTATTGTAATGATTTTTTTGTTCGATATGAATTGAAAAAAAAATAAAATTAAAGCTTGTAACTTTTCGACACTAAAAGATTTGCTCTTTTGTTTTTCTTATTTTATATTTTTTTTTTAATTTTTTTAGTTTCATTTATCTGAAATGAGATCATATAATAGATTTTAATGTCAGTTCAAGGATTTTATTATTATTTTACAATTAATCAAATTCATTTTTATATTTCTTTTTTGTTTTGAATGGTAATAAAAATGAATTGTTTTCTTATTATTATTAACACTATAATAGCTAGTACCTATGTAACGTCTACATATTATGCGGAGATTTGAAAATGTATTTCATGAAAACTAGTTTTTGTGGCTTTGTTTACATATTATTACGAGTGGATTAGATAGTTATATGTACATATGATTTAATGACTTTTGAGGGCCAAATAGAAAAGAAAATATGTACTCTCTTGTATTAAATTGTATTATTTTTGTATTTTTTTTTTTGTATCTTTGCCTTTTATAGATATCTTAAATTGAAATTAAAATTAAAAATAAGCCCTTCAATTAATTAACCACACTTCTAGTGTTTTCATTATAGCTGATGTTAATTTTTTTCTTATAGTAACCTTCTTTGAATTTGTTTTTTTTTTCATATTCTGTGCAAACATACAATTAAAAGTAGTATCTATAGTACATACATTCCAACATTCCATTCTCAATTGTATGATAATACATTAAAACTATAAGATTCATGATAAATATTCATGTCTTTGTAATCTTTTACAAAATCTTTAATACGTATATGCGTGTAGGACTTATAAAGTGTGGTGGTTTAACGCATGATAAACGATAAAATTATAAAATTTCGTCACATACTCGTACATAATATACTCTGTACACTACTCGTACATACGTATATATATGTATGTAATTCTACGATAATTTATCTCCTAAAGTCAGCTTAATATTGCAAACAACTTTTTGTCTCGACAAAAATATTAAAAATCTAAATTAGTAAAAAAAAAGTTTCAAATTTATTTTTTTTTCTTACTTAAAAAAATTTTCGACATAACACAAAAATCTATTATTTTTGCTTGTAACAAACGAACATGAATTATTGCTCATATACACGTAAAATGATTTTCAAGATAAAAATTAATAAAAAAAAAAAAAGAGGTAAAAATGTAAAATCTGAAATCTATGATTTCATCAGCTCTATGCGAAGCTGATGGAGTACCAAAAAGTTATAAGTTAATTATTTTTTATTGTGAATTTTGTGTAGAATTTTTATGAAAAAAAAAAAAAAAAATGAAAAGGTTTTTTCGTTTCATTATAAAATACCGTCCAGTGGTCCGGGTGGTACTAGTACTATGCCGGGATATTAAATGCTAAATGAAAAAGACATAAATTACGGAACGTAAAATCCGAAATGAATAAAAATACAAGGTCGATGTTTTGTAAGATTTTTGTTTTTTTTTTTTATTTTTGCTGTTTAGTCTTTGTTTTGTTTCTCGTTTAGAGGGAAATTATTATTAATATTATCCTCAATAACTAGACACGTTTTTCTGTTCACTTTTAAAATTATTTACTTTTTGTTTTTTTTTTGTGCTTAATTTTCAAATTTTTATTTTTATTTTTTTTTTTAGCAATTTTTGTCAAAAAATTGGTCAAGCGAAAATTTTTAATTTTTACCTAATTCTGTGTTCCGTATTTTATAAACAAAATACATAAATTGCTAATTGAATAAAAAATTTTCAAAAATATACATACAAAGATATTTGATAGAGATAATATGGAAAGGCAGGCATATAACATTATTAAAAAGGGATTGGTATACTGAGATTTATAAATATTGGTATCTGGTATGAATACATATGGCTAATAGATACATGAGTACACAAAAATAAAAGCGAATGTACATACGAGTATGTAGGTGCATATCAAATTATTCACTGTGTAGTAATAGAATTGTTATATAGACATTCAATTCAGATACAAACACACTCACATACATAATTTGTTTGATATGTGTTTTTATGGGAAATATTTTTTTTTTTTTATTTTTACTGCCGATATTATTATAATGTACTTTAAGATGAAATTTGAAATTATTGAAAGAGAAATTTTTCAGAACCATACAAATATAATATCTAATTTGGCTATGCTGATTATGGAAAAAATAAAAAATAAAAAGTAAAATCTAAACACAATATGAATAGAGAAAAAAAAAAATGTAAAGTACTTTTGAAATTAATTAATGATCTATCCCATTGATATCATCGAAAACTTTCTATATGAAAAATGTCAATTTTCATTCTTCATTCGCAACAACTATAATACACATTCGGTACAGTTTACGGTGCGGTACAATAATTTCAACTGAGTGACTGACAGTGAGTCTTTTTTTTTCTCATTTTTTGATATTTTCTTTTTTAAGGTACGGCTTTTATCTCGAAATATTGTATATTGATATGATTGACAAGAGTAGATTTTTTTAATCTTGTCAAAAAATCTTAACACACATATTTTAGAAATAAGTATGTGTGCATAATTGTACGAGTATGTATTGTATATGTCTCTATATAGAAATAGTATACAGAGCAGGCAAAATTTAAAGTTTATTATACATAGTTTCTTTTTTGCTTTTAATTCAAAGAAAAAAAATGTTTTTTTTTTCATTTTCGAAAAAAAAAGATAGAGAAAAAATATGAAAATATGTACCTAAATTTCATTTTATTGTTCTGTACATTTACGTAAGTACGCATACATTTGTAGAAATGTGTGTAAGAGTTATGTGCATGTGTATATACTTAAATTGGGTGGAGAAAATATTCGTACATACTTAAATGTGCTTTATAAAATCAAATCCGTTTCTAATTTCTATAAGTGAATGCCAGAAAGTACTTATACATACTTAGATATAAAATGCAAGTAATACTACTCAGTTTTTGAGCTTTAAATTTAATCGTAAAGTATCATCATTTTTTAATGTTGCTGTAGTTTTTTTTTTTATTTTTTTATTTTTCATCATATTTTCTTATTTTTATTATTATTTATCATTGTTTTGTGACTCGAATGCTAGATTATTATTTTATTTTTTATTTTGTAAAAATGCGGTGGCGGTAAAAGAGTTCATATGTATACGAGTGTGTATGTAATTTTTTGTATTATTGTTTGTATAATAGATACATGCATTATTATAATGTATAATGATAAAGTTAAAAAGAAATTTTTTTTTGACTTAATTTTTGTTTTTTCCATTATTTTTTGTATTTTCTTAATTTATTTATAATGTACATAATATATACTCGTAAATGTATGTACATATATATTACATAAAAATCTTAGTTGTATAGTATCTTTTGACAAATTGTATCTTGATGAACTTTTGACACGGGTAGAAAGTATTTTATTGTTATTTCAATTCATTCAATTTAAACAACCTGAGGCCGTTTATTTTATAAAGCATTCATGTATATGTAATGTATGTATACAAGAAGCAATAGCAGCACAACGTAAAGAAAAACAACAACAAGAAGATGAATTCATTTACATTTTTCATCCAAAATATATTCATATATACGTTACATGCATATATGTATGTAAGTAGGTATGATGGTAATGAAAAATCACTTAAAATTGTGAAAATTTTTGCATTTCCTTACAGAATTGCAATTCCTATTGCTGGTGTTCCTGCTATTTTTGTCGTTGTTGTTGTTGTTGTTGTTGTTGCTTTTATACTCTTACTACTACACTATAAAATATAAATTAACTTGTGTTTTTATACTTATTTAGTACACAGATAATGAATGAATTAAAATTTGAAAAAAATGAAAACAGATGTGAGCTCTAATACTCGTTTCTATATAATGCTGTCTGCCGCATTCTCTACGAAATATATCAAAAACTCTATGGTTAATTACATTTTTTTTTTAAATATAAAATATAAATATACATATACATACATATATAATAACAACATAAAATAACATAAATTTGATGTATTCATTTCTTCATTCAATATTATTATAATATGTTTACTTGTACCTGTACTTATATTCATATATACTCGTACAATTATATTACTTACATAGATGATATATCCACGTATATATATACAAATGTATGAGAACATGTAGTAAAATATGTACATATATACATCTTAGACGATGATGATAAATAACGACAAACCGCAAATAATAATAATAATTGTGGAAAAGGTTTATTCATTGTTTATGGATATTAATTTCCGTGAATGTCATTTAAATTAGGCGTTTTTAATAATTCATTTTTCAAATTCAAATTTTAGTTTACTTTACAAGTTATTACATACATATATTTAATTTTTTGTTTATAATTTAGTGTAGTTGTAGATTACCTACACGCTATATATGCTACACGCTCATTCAATTTTTACCATTCAAAAGTACTCGTATGTACGGTGCCGCATACTCATCACCGTAGTCGTTCGTATGATGATGCATGTACAAGTTACGTATAATATGTTCTGTTTTTCTCTTATTTCCACTTTTCAGGGAAAGTTCATTACTAATAATAATATATTTTTAATGATACAGTAAGTACTTACTTATGTACATTTTTTTTTTTTCATATTTTTCATTATTTTTGAACCATTCTTTGCTAATGCATTACATATTAGTACGTATACACAGTAATACGTGTATACATTTTTATGGATTTTATTTCAAAATCATCATAAATGTAATTCATAATTTAAAATTTTCTATTTTGAAATGAGGAAAAAAAATTCATCACACTATCGTATGTATACTTATACATATATGTATGTAGATTATTTGATTCCTTATGAATTTAGAAATAGAGAAAGTGATATGAGGAGCACACATCAGTAGCAGCAGCAGCAGAATAATTGATTTAAATTTTTAAATTCATAATCAGATATAATCCTGTCTCCTTTCTATATTATTATCTGTGTGCTTATTGAAATTGGAAAATTTTCGTGGTGGACAAAATTATTACGAAAAATTGAAGAATGAAAAATTTATTTCTCTTCGAGTAACATATGCATGCAATTTGATCTTGATTTAATGATGACGGCATCCTGCCATTAAATTCAAATTTAAAATATAAAATTGTATATTTTTCAATCCAGAATTAATAAAAAAATACAAGATAAATCCGTTCAATTGATTGTTACAGCATTTAATGATCATGTGGTGCATTGCTCTCCGTTTATATTTTTTCTTATTCAAATTTTACGAGCATTACAATACGATTACGATACGATACGATACATAGTCACAGTCAAATGTCAACTTTATGATATTGCATTAAATTGCAATAATCATTCACTGTGTGGCTTTATAAAATTACACTGCTTTTCTACACTCTATCGTTTTATTGGTTTTTTTAACATTATTTCAATACCGTTTTTCTTGTAAAATTTATTGAACAGATGAAGATCAATATCGAAATGATTACCATATATACATACACACTATGAGCTACAAGTATAATCATAGTAGTACCTGACCGGAATGATCATAAAAATTTTTCACGTTTTCATTTTGATTTTGATTTTATTTTAATATTTATTATTGTTTTGTTTTAAATTTAATTTTTCTTTTTCTTTTGATTAAAATTATGAAAATAAAATGTAAAATGTGTAAACTATGAATAATAATAACAACCAACAAATGAAAAACAGATTTATTTTCATTTAATTTTCTCAGAAAATTGATTATATTCAAGAAGACAATTGAGAAAATGAAATGAAAATGTAGGAAAAAAAGATAATAACCGAACAAAAAAAAAAAATCTAAAATGGAAAATACCTACATTTGATATTTAATTATGGAATTTGATTAAAACATGCGATTACCACCAATAAATTTGTATGTAATGTCTATTCAAAATTTACGAGTATCTTATTTGAATGATTTTGAATTCTACATACGTTTACTTACCAAAACACTCAAAAAAAAAGTAGCCATTTTGGATAGAAATAAATTCCATTTTGAATTTTTTGAATATTACGTATATTACGTATAATAAATTTGCCCAGATCTTTCTATTCAGTCGAATATTTACAGTGTGTAATACTCGTATATCCAACCGATGGAATAATTTCAATTACAATTTAAATTTTAATTCTATGAAAATTCATTTTTATTTTTTGTGCTTATATTTTCTCTATGAAACTACAAAAATAAAGAGCATTATGTAATTTCGATTACTATATACATATTTCGTAATTAAATAATTTAAATTAAAATCGAAGTAAAACCTGTATCTGATGTATATTGTGATGTGTATATGAAATGAATACTTTGTTTTTTTGCATGATCATTTCGAATTCAATTTAAAATTGTTAATTATATTTTGCGCAATATATATAGGTATAGTTATAGATAGATACAAAGAAATGAAAATATGTACTTCTCTATTTGTTGTAAAATGTTGTATGCATGTGATGGTTGAATTTGTTCTTATAGTATTGCGTGTACTGTCGTTAAAATGATGATGATGATGATGATGATAATGACGATGATCTTGTTTTGAGATGATGGAAATGGTACAAGGTAGATACACTAGAAGATATAAAAGTATATGTAATTCAGTAATTCATGTTTTATTCTCATCAAATTTAACGCATGAATGATTCATTTCATTTCACCTTCCATTTTTGAAGGCCATTTTAATATATAAGAGTTCCTTCTCCTTGTAATTTACGTAGAGTACTGGAGTATATATAATTTTTGCTAATTATTTCAAAATAAATGTAGTATGTATACATACATTTATATATGATGTACTTGTATGCATGAAAGTCTGTGTAAATTTTAACAGATAAAATGATGAAGAATGTTCATTCTCTTTCTATAAAAGATAAAAGTGTAAAATGATTTTGTATTTTCATTTTTTAGTGTTTTTTTTTTATAACTTTTTGGTTTTGCTTTAATTTAATCCCGATACTGTTTTTATTAATGTTATATTAGTAGTAGTGTTTTTAGTATGAGTACTCTCGTAATTATTTTGTCGTCCTGGCTGACTGAACATAAATTTCACCGTCCATCATTTCAAGTCTCATGTATTGAAATTTAAAATATTTTTTTTTTCTGTGTATTTTTTGTATAATTTTGAGTTATTTGGTGTGGTGATTGTTGTGTATTTTAATAACGGGCTCTTGTTACGGTTTTGATTTTCATTCTGTACGTTTGTGTGTGTGTGTGTGTTTTTTTTTCATTTTTTTTTCTTACAAATTTTTATTTTTCTGTTTCTAAATTATATTTAAGTAAAAAACAAAATACGATCTTAAGTTTAATGGTCTCATATCAATGGTTGCAATTTTCATTTTCATGTTTTTTTTTTTGCTGTTTTTATTTAATTTTTTATCATATGATTTTTGATACTTACAAGAATGTACCAAGTATGAGTGGTGTACCTATACCTTTACTTTGCAAAAATTGCAAAAAAAATTTTAATAAAAAAATTTTTTACCTCTCATTATTGTATTCATTGCACCACCGTTCAATGAAGCGAATTGTTTTTTTTTTTTTTTTTTTTTTTTTGTTGCTTCCAATAAAAGTTTTATAAACATGCTCCGATGTGCATATGTGTGAATGGTATGCATTTATATACGAACGAATAGTGTTGAATGAAAAATATAATATATTACATGCAGGTATACAATATATTTCATGTACTCGTTCGTCGCGTAATGCATATTTCGTATATGATGTGCTGTTATTAACACGTTGGCTCCCAGTGTTCACCGGTGATCACTGATTTTGACCGTCCCCAGGTACCAATGTATCACCAGTGAACATTTCCCTAATTTGCCCCCACAGCCCAGACATATTTCTTATACTTAGAATAATCCCAGTGATATAATATTTTTATGATATCATATTGCAGTGTATACGAGATGTTTAGTCTATATATTGTTGCATGTTCACCGGTGTACATTTGGGCTATAAACAGCAATTTTAATATGTTTTTTCAGTGTGTATCACCTGTGAACACTTCTATTTATAATATGTAACCTTATTTCAATACTGGATAACTGTTTTTATTTGAACATATGTATAATAGATAGCAATAATATTGTACATTTATCAATAAGTTTATTCTAATTAAATTATTTGTGAAGTGAACATCGAAAATAAATTGAGTTATAAATAAATTTGATCATACAAATAAAAATCGTAAGTCTTATTGGAATAAATAATATTTTTTGTTATCTGTTATCGACTTTTAATTTGTATTTTGAACAAATTCAATAGTTGGAATGGACGAGAAAGAAATTTTGAATATGTTAGAGAAGTCAGATGATGATATTGAAGATGAAGATGAAGGTGATTTTGATGGAACATCTAATGATGGCGAATATTGTCCAATCGACAGCAGTTACAGTGAAGACAGCAGTTCTACTGAAGAAGAGTCTCAGACTGAAATTGAAGAAGAATTACTTGCATCTATACAAAATCACACTAATCATGATGAATGGCAAGAGCCAGCCGATGGCAGTAGTCTTAAAAAATTGCGAGATCCTCCATCCACAGGACGATATTTTCAACTTAATGAATCTTCTCCGTATGAATATTTTTCTTTATTTCTTGATGATGTTGTTCTGGAAATGATTGTTCGTGAAACAAATCGTCAAGCAGAACGTGTAATAAACTCACGTCGAAATACTAGAAATCGTAATTTGGAATGGAAAAGCGTGGATGTGCATGAAGTTAAAAAATTTCTGGCGATAGTAATGTATATGGGTTTAGTTAAATATCCAACCATTCAGAGCTACTGGAGCAGAGAAGCATTTTATAAAAATTGTTTTGTTCCTCGTTTGATGCCAAGAAATCGATTTCAAAGTATTCTACGTTTTATCCACTTTGCAGACAATGAACAAGCTTCTGTTACTTCATCTAAATTATTTAAAATAGATGCTTTAGTAGATCAAATGAACAGCAACTTCCAAAAACAACGGTCACCGGGTAGTGATGTCGTAATAGATGAGACTATGGTTCCTTTTCGAGGAAGGTTATCTTTCCGACAATATATTCCAGGTAAATCCAATAAATATGGTGTGAAGCTCTTTAAATTAACGGACACCGTTGGATATGTATACAAAATAAAAGTTTATAGTGGGAAGGCAAATAATTTAACTGGATACAGTATGACGACAAACGTCTGTGTCGATTTAATGGCAGATTATTTTAATGCTGGAAGAACTTTAACTGTTGACAACTTCTATACATCGCTAGAATTGGCAAATTATTGTTTGATACGAGAAACATATCTTCAGGGAACTCTACGTCAACGAAAAAAAGGAGTACCTCACTTGGGAAAGCCAAAAAGAAATGAATGCCTAACAAAGGAGAAATCTGGAATAGTCGTAGGTATTTGGCGTGATAAAAGAGAAGTTCGTTTTCTATCAACCAAACAAAATGGCCAGTTGGAAGAAAATGATAAACTAAAATTGAAACCGAATGTTATACTAAATTACAATAAATGTAAGCAGGGAATTGATATTTCTGACCAATTAGCCAGTTACTTCAGTCCTCTGCGAAAAACAATTCGTTGGTTTCACAAAGTAGCTTTCGAAGTTATGTTAAATACTGCAGTTGTAAATGCTTATGTATTATATAATGAAGACTCGACAAAAAAAATTCAGATTTCAGAATTCAGGAAATCTATAATATCATCTTTAACAACATCTATTCCAGATCCGTCAACCCCATCTACCGCAAAGCATGTCCTACAAACATGTCAGGAAAAAACCCGAGATGGGAGAAAAAAACGATCTCGATGTGTTGAATGTTATAAAGAAACATCAAGCCAGGCTGGATCATCATCAGCACGTAAAAAAGCTAAACAAGTCAATACTTTTTGTGAACAATGCGTACCAAAAACATTTCTTTGTTTGCATCATTTTCAACAAGTTCATTGAAATATGTAATGTTTAAATGAAAAAATAAAGTGTCTTTTATAAGATTTCATAAAAATTGTGTTTAATTATATTAATTTTTTAAAATTTTTCCCTCCTGGAATATAGATCAGAAAATGTTCACCGGTGATACATTGGTACCTGGAGGCGGTCAAAATCAGTGATCACCGGTGAACAGCGGTACATAACGACGGAATTCAAAAATGATCACGGGTGATACATTGGGAGCCAACGTGTTAATGCATGCATTTACATACATACATTAATAAATGATTTTTGAAATGAATATGAGTACAGCAAGGTCGAATACTTATATGTGGACATACCTTGAGGGGTCATTGAAACTGTTATAAATGTTAGGTATATGCATGCACTGAAGTGGACATGAGAATGAGGTGATTTTAATTTATTTATTTTTTTTTTTTTAATATATTTTTGCATCACATACTACACATTACACATGAGTATTCATACATACTACTAATACATTATAATATTTGTAAATTATTTGCAAATGAAATTTAATCACATATTATAATATATTTTCAACATCATGTGTGTTCGTTATTTATTATTTCATATTTTTTATTCAAAATTTTTTCATTAGAATTTATTATTACTTACAAATATCTGTATTTATGTGCAACGAAACTACATTCTTCATCTACAACAACATCAGAAAAAATAAAAAAATTTCTATACTTTTACTACATTTATTTAAAGTTTGTATTTCATTTTTACACAAAAACAATTACTCTTATAAGTTTTGTTATATATATATAGTATTTTCATATTTTCATATATTTTTTTCATTCATTATCGTACATCCTTTTGGCATACTTACAATATATTCCATAAGGAGTCGAAGGGTTAATGTCCTATTACCATAGAGTTTTTTCAAAAAAGTAATTTAGCTAGCTAAATATTAAGCTGATATTTATTAGGTAATACACGTAATACATATAATAAATGAAATGTTCCATCATAATGATGAGTTGTAATTTGTATTCATTTTCGAGAAAAATGAAATACAGTCACGCAAGCCAATTTAGTAGTCCAAATTTTTCATATATTTTTCGTATGTATATGTAAATATGTATTAGTAATTATTGATATACAATATTTGGTGTAGTAACAATATAATACATAAAAAGTAAACATCACATTATAATTCTGTCAACTAAAATATAGAATTTTTGATATAGTGATTGTGATATTATAGAAATAAGTTATAATGGTGATAGCGTGATGAATTAGGCGTTTATTTCATTTTCATTCGTTTCTCCTCAGACTACATTTTATATTTTATACAAGGAACTGAACAAAAAATAAAATGTTAGCTTTTTGATTAAAATAAAGAAAAAAAAGGTTATTAACCTTTTGAAATTTCATTCTTTCTACTTTAAATACATTGTATCATTGTATGCATACAGGAAAAAAAAATTGAATAGAAAATCTTATACATACATATATTAAATTTGTCAGGTTATATATAAACTCGTTTACACATTTGAATGCACGTACTTATATGTTTCTATGCACAAAAAATTCAAAAATTTATTGTAGGATTTTATATATTATTACACTATGAAAAAAATTTTATTATGAATTTATTTATCGAACAGTATAAAAGTGCATTTTCTGTATATAGAATGAAATGAAAATTTCACTGTTTTCTATTTTATTTTAGATACATACCATACAAGTATGTAGATATGTTTTAATTTTCATTTTTTCTTTTTTTTTGATTTTTTAAAATTTTAATTTTTATTTGAATTCAATCTAGATACTCAGTGATCTATAAATAGGTTTCAGTCTCACCTACTTTTGATGAATAAATAAAATGATGACGATGATGATGATGTTGGTACACAAATAAATGTTGTATATCATTAAAAAATATGCTAAACTAAAATACATACCATATACCATATAGTATGCTAATGCACACTCATATTTACTATAAAGTTATTAGTAGGTACTATGTAAAATGTTCATAATAAATAAATTACATATACATACATACTTATATTTTCATGATTTTATATATTGCATATTTGCATAGCTACATTTATCACATTCTATTAATATTAAATTTATGTTATGTATATATGTATTTTCTAAAAATTTTATTTGAATATTTTTCATCTAGTATACACACTAGTTTTTTTTTTTTTCGATTATAATTTTTTGTGTTGTAATAAATTTTTATCACACTCAATAAATTTATATCTCAATATAAACCTGAACAATAAATAATAAAATTTTGAATATTATGTGCATTTAAATTGAATAGAATTATAAATATTTATAGTATCTAGAAAAGGAAACGTTAGAAAAAATGCATTTTTATTACATTTTATTTATTTAAATTTAATTTATACGAATAATCGAATATCATATAAAATAAAATTTTATTGATATGTTCACATTATCTAAATCTATACACCATCACCATACCATGCCTAATGTGCCTATATAAATTGAGTACCTATTATACTCATCATATTTATATGTACTCATTTATATATATACTCATCATCATATGTAGTAAAAGTACAAAAATAAATAGAATGTGTGAATTTGATATTTTTTTTTTATCTGCCTATAAATTTATTTTATTTTTTGTTGTTCATATTTTCGATTTTCAAATTTTGTGGGTGGGCAAATTGAAAAATTTTTCAATAGAAATTGAAAATCATTTGATCTTAATAGTCCATTTCTCTAATGTATAATTATTAATTTAATAGTACGTTATATGCATACGTATTGATGTCAAAAAAAAGAAAAGAAAATGAATAAAAAAAAGAAGAATAAAATTGAAGAGAAAGATGAAAGAAAAAGTCGAGTGTTGTAATGTAACATTGATGTAGGTTCGTTACAAAAATTTTCTAGTTTAGTTGGTTTTTCTTTTTTTTTTTTTACTATTTTTTACAGTAAGCTAGTATATTAGAACGATTAAAAATACAAAAAAATTACATATGCCTGATCTTTCTTTTGAAATTTATAGTACCTAAAAGAGAAAAAGAATGAGGTTAACTTAGATGTTGAACAAATAGGCGTTTACTGATTATTATCGATGTAATAAATAAAACGAAAAATTAAAGTAAAGAGTTCAAGTAAAGAAAAAAAAAATCCCTAAAAAATGTTGACCTAGTTTAGGTGGGTGAGCAAAATTAAAAGTTTTTTCTAAAAAAAGAAAAGAAGAAAAATGAATTTTTCAAATATGTACATATTTTGATTACATATGGTCAATTCGCACACATTATTAATACGCATCATAAGTTGTCTGTTGCTGCGCATTGGTACATACATAAATATGTGTATATACAGACAGATAAGAAAATTCATTTAATTTTAATAAGCTAGCGGTTCCCTGTTTACTGTCCCTGAATTTATTTTTAGGATAAGGAAATTTTCCATTTTATAAGTGAGTACTTTGATATAGGTGCGTATGTATAGAAGAGTGCAAAATATTTTTGTTGCGTTCATTTTCATTTAAATATTTTCGTATAGCTACTTAACGTTCGATAAGATGCGTATTATACTTATATCTATGCGTACTAATACAGATACATATGTATATATTTTTATCTAAGAGTATGTGAAATGAAATTCTATTTTCGTATTAAATATGCTAGCCATTATATTCTTATAAAAATAGACACGCATAAAAAATTTTTTTCAAAATGATTTTTATCTTCTTGAGATCATACTGAAATTTTTAGAGAAAATGTATTTTGAAGTGAAAAAAAAAAGTTTTGTTTTTTTATTTTTATTTCATTTATTTTAAAAAAAAAACCAAAAAAAAACAAACAAAAAAGAAAATTAAATTTGAAAATGAAAACGAAAAAAAGTACAAAAAAAAAATGAATAATTTGAAGAAAATAGAAAAATTAAAAGGAAAATTTTTTGTGTGGATATGATACTTTATGCGGATTTTTTAATGGAGAAAATATACGAGAAAGTAAATAATGATGGAAAATATGTACGAATATTTGCATGGAAATAGACCACTTTGTACCTTGGCCTAAACGTATACAGTACTGTAGTTAGTATACTTGGATGTATATATTCCATGCCAATGAAAACAGCTTAACATATTGAGATATGTTTGTATATAGTATGTGATCAATAATGCTAGAGCTAAGTTAGCTAGATACAATAGAATCGAATGTGATTTACGCCTTGATGTGTATACTTACTTAGAAAAAAATAAAAATAAAAAAGATTAAAAATAAAAATATAAATTAAAATGAAACACACGTTTCTGTTATTTTTCGTGATTCTTGTATTGTTTTAATGGTCTAAAATCTTATGTGTATGATGTAGATGATGATGATGATGATGATGCTGATGCTGATGATGTTGATAAAGTCAATGACCTATTCCATCCGGTATAAAAATAGTTCAATCCGTTCGTTCGACGAATTCAAACGCTAGTTCATTTATTCATTCGTAAACGTACATGTATATGAAATGAAATATACTTGAGGAAAAAAATAAAAATGAATAAATGATCCAACAAAACATATATACATACAGTTCATCTGCACACATGTACATCATTATAGATATTTTCAATTTTATTAGTACTCATACAAGTACTAATATATAAATACACAAACATATATACAATCGCACATATTTTATGTATTAGAAAAATTTCCTGTACAAATAACTTGTGTTTAGTTAATATGTATTATAATATCTAAAAGATGGATATGTATGTATGTGGATATTAGCTAAATTAGTTAGCAAGAAATTCTTTGGTTGTACATATTGTGCAGTGTACATATTTGTATATGGTTAAATTCGAATAAATTCAAATAATTGAATGAATGCCTTTTATGTTATTTTTGATATGAAGCCAAGAAGAATTTTTTCTTCGACAATAAAAATATAATATACGGAACTATATGGTACAGTATGTATTTTTAAAAAAGAGCAAAATTTATCAATAAATCCTTCAGTCTGCTGCAAGAAAAGTAATGAAACAAATAGACGATATCTAAGAAAAAATCCATCACTTATTGAATGTATAATTTTCTTATTTTGTTTTGTTTCTTTCAGTTCAATTTCCACAGAAAAATCCAATTCAAATTATACATATACATATATGTATATGTACGTATATCCTCATAATATCCAAAATTAAATATTGAAACGAACACGTGCATATTACGAATTACGAGTACTCGTACAGTCATATAAACTCGTATAAAATGAACATTTTCATTACCTTGAATTATTGTTAGTTTTCAAAATTATCATTATCTATTGGCATAAATCGAAATATCGAAGGTGTGTATATTAATTTTTCATATGAAAAACCTGTATTATTATTATCATAATGAGCCACCTTTGTATTGTATTTATACATCTGCAGTCTGCACACACATAAACATAGGTACGTAATATCCACGTTAAATTGGTTAAATAGATTTTTTTTTAGATATTACCGTATAAATGCATCTACTTACATGTATATTTATCTAGATAAGTATACGTATATGTATATATGTATATAACTTTCAAAATCTGTCGATTCCTTGAACAATTGCTTACGCTCACTTATGCACCTTTTTATTTTATTTTATTTTGTTCAATGTTCAATTACATATTATATTAAGAACATAAAACATATGCGGTTTTTTCTTATCGTATATTTTTATATTATGTATTTTGTGCTCATACATTACATATTACATTTTATATTTTATACATAATTGTGTACTCGATAGTTTTATAAATTGAATGATACCTAGTTTATTTACAATCAAACAAAAAATCAATATTAGTATGTATGTACAACAATGCAATGCTATACCGAGAATATTTATTGATTTTACATAGATGAATTTTATGTACCATACAGTCATTATTCGCCCACAGTATCATCATCATCATCATCATCATCCACATCATCAACATCTTCTAATTCACAACAATTGTTTAGATGATCAAGTCAAACATAACAAGCGTGTGCACGATACTGTTTTTATTTTTTGTATTTAATTTTTTTTGTTTAATTCTGTGTGTTTTTTTTACCTATACATACAGTACATTTATTTTTCTTAATTTTATTGTTGTATTTTTACTATTTTGCAATGGCTTTAAGGTATAAAATGCCAAACAACTGGTATAAACATTAAACCGCAAAATGTACTCCTCTTATATGAATTACGTACATACATACATAAATGCTACTTATACGCGCTTGTGTACATACATAATCTTGTAGATTAATCCACTATCTTGCACATTATATACATTTGATAAGGAAGGTTTTAGATGGTTTGAGTTATAGTGGTTATAGTTTGTTTGGAGGATTAACGTTTTATTATTAACTTGAAAAAATGCCCACGCGTCTGACAAGCCTAAATTTAACAACGTTATAAGAGCTGTGATGTACTATTTTAAGCCGTAGGTTATTATTAACCAATTACCGTATTGTTAAATGCATTTAAGGTAAAAAAAAAACAGATTTTATTAAAAAAAAAAAAAAAAAAAACAACGAGCACATCAAATGATGCACTTTTACATTTTAGAAAAAACATTGAAAACAGCAACACAAAAAAGCGAAAATAAAATCGAAATGAATTTATTTAAATAGTAGGAAAAAAATGTGACATAAAAAAAACTTTTAAACTAAAATTGATTTAATAATTGTTAATATTCAAATTTTTTGGTTTTTAAAATTAATATCTTAATTATTTTTTTTTTATTATTAATAATATTTTATCAATTTATTTTCAGGTGTTATACTGTGAAATAGTATCTCATGCTCGAGTGGTTGGTGCATGTGTAAGAGCTTCTGAAAAAGAAAATAGTAGTAATTATAATAGTCTATCATCTGAAGATAAATCATCATTATCACCAAATAGTAAACGTAATTTTGATGGTGTTAATTTAAAAGGATTAGAACGTAGATATCATTTATTGTATTTGAAAGCAATTGAAGTTCAATGTCTATTTGAAGGTTTATTGGGAAAAAAGAATTCATCGGTAAGTCAATAATTTACATAATTTTATTTTATTTTATTCATTAATTATCGAACAATTTTCTGTGTTAATATCGGAAATTTTCTAATAATTGGAAATTAGTATTTTTAGCACTAGTACTATATAGGGATATTGATCATAATGGACAAATATATCTTAGCGTATACACGATTGTGTGCCTAACCCAACACAAATCCTAAAGCTAACTTAACTTCCATTCATTTTTTTTTATAAATATTTATTTTGGAGAAATTAATGATAATAATTATGATTTATTAGACCATTTATCAAAAACGGAACATGAAACGATAAAAATGTTAGTTAGTGGTTTTGCCAGTCAGTAAATAAGGATTTAAATGAAAATAAATAGATAATTGTTGATATTTCACTTTAGAATTATCTAATACTCGTTTCGAACGTGATTACAATAAAAGATAAATGTCTTTCTTCTTTTTATGAATGTGCAAGTTTATTTAGATACTTTGAAAAAAAAAAAAAAAAATACAATTCTTCAATGCTTGTATTTTATTCAGATGTACATATTCATATATTTACTTCCAATTAATTAATTATTCATTGGCGTCAAAGATCGACTATTATTCACATAAATTTAAACTTTAACTTGACTTTATTATCTTGCTTGTATTCGATTTTGTGTGTTTGTATGTACGTATATGTACTATCTAAATTTGCATAAGTTTTGTATTATTTTTCTATGCATAAATATGCATGCATATTATATACATACACACATATATACAAATGTACTTTTTTTTTTCATTAATTTTTTATTTTTTGTTTTTGTCTTCTTTAACATACTTTATACTATGTTTATATCTATCTACTTACATATTACATATATGCATTTATGTATGAATCCCGGAAAGAATAATTTAACATTTCGCTGTACGCGTCATCAACTAATTTATGTATGTACGTAATATACCGTATACATAATACTCTCATATATAAATGTATATCTGTTATACACCGTAGACACATATATATACGTATGTTTTGCATACAAAAAAGATTGTACACACTCAATTAACTAAATACAACTGCAACTGTACTAAATGTTACGAATTATATTATGCACTTACTAAAATATACTCATCGTATGTACATACTTACATACTCGTATAGCGATTAGCAGCATTAGAAAAACTTAGCAACTTTGAAGTTAAAAAAAAAAGAAGAAAATATACCAGTACCAGTACCAGTAGTTTGTTTAGTTTTTAGTATGTATATGTAATATCATTAGAAGTTAGGAAGAGGAATAAAAGAAATTTTATTCACGTGCTAATTTTCATGAACAATATGCTGATGATGATGGCGACGACGACCTCATAAATATCTATTCATTCTAGTATACCATATTTAATAATAATATTTTGACTTTATATTGGAATATTACACAAAACACATACGTATATGTGGATGTACATACATTTTGTATAGCTATGCTATATTCATTTTTTTGCTGCCAAACACATTCCATTCTAATTTTTATGTAAATGTAAATTGCACAAACAGCAAATTTTTGCAATCTCCTCTACAAAAAAAAAAAAATGTTGTTATTCTGTTTTTTGCTTGCATCCCTTTTCCATATGGAAAATTCTTTAAACATTTACCATAAATTTACGATAATGTACACAACGATTATGTATACTAGCTCATCTAACTTGTATTGCTACTGAATAATATTCACGATATTTTTAATTATTACAATATATTTTTACAATGTTATGTTTTTGTTAGTTTCCAAATACATACTCGTACAAAAGAAATATGTACTTTGAAAAAAAAAAAAAAAATCAAAACATTTTATTTTCTTGTTTTTTGATTTTCTATATACTTTTCTATTTCATTACATATTAACTACTTAGTAAGCGTTTTAATTAGAAATTTTGTTCTCGAATTTCACTTCTAAATGCACGTAGTTAATTTATAAAATGTTTTCATTCGAACATGTACATAACTTTGATTATTATTTTTTTTTTCTATTTCGTTTTGTTGAATAGTTAAATAATAAACTCACTCGTATACATACTCGTCTCATACACAAATGCACGATAATATTTTAGATACAACCATGATACGACTATATGAGATGTGTTGTATTTGTATCTGAATATTAAAAAAATAAAATAAAGAAAGAAAATTTTTAGATCATATTTCATGGAAACGAAACGATATAAAATGAAATGAAAAGAAAAAAAAAATATTAAACCAAAGCAAAACAAGACTTTTTTAGATGATGATGATGTGGGTTCATAATCATCATGGGGCCATGGGGGCTTCACTGTTACGCTGCGTCTTTCGAATTGCTTTTATTTTTTTCTTCATTTTTTTTTTCGAATTTTCCATGGCTTTTTATATAAGTATTATTGTTTGTTGGAGCCTGTTATGTAGTTCAATTTTGTTTAGAGTGTAGCACAGCAGCAAATATCATTTCTATGCTTCATTATTTTTTTATTTTTATTTTTTAATATCGTACGTTACATGTGTATGTATTTACATGGTATTATATATAAAGAAATACAAATATCATACACATACTTGTGCAAACATTTAACGCAGAGAGTATTGGAAAAAAAGTAAATGAATAAATGAACATTTTATAAAATTATATTTTAAAGAAATTCCAAGTTCTCAAGTGTCAAGTAAGTAATCTGATTCCGAATTATAATTTGTTTGAATGTTTTTTTTTTTATTTTTTATTTTATTTATTCATATCGTTTTACATATTTTTTATGTATACAAATACATTCGAATAAATTATTTAATAAAATAAAATAAAATGAAAAATTGTCCATTTATTATAGAAAGAGAATAAACTAAATGATTGGGGAAATGAAGATGAAGTGAGGGAAATCACAGTAGAATTAGAAAATTTATTATAGGCAAACATAATCTTGTACATACATATGTAATTGTACCGTAAATAAGTATATATACGTATGTACGTACTCGTATATATACACTATATATGTATGCATTAATAAAAGTTAGGTACACATAATGTGAAGCAAAATGCATTTAATGTAAATTTTAATTTTATTACATTCGTGATAAAATAATAATTTGCATAATACCTATTTTCGAATTAACAAATAAAATAAAATAAAATTCATGTGAAAGTAGGTACATATATAGTACAAAGTGTTTTCTTCGTTGTTAAATTTAATTTGTTACATGGTTATCTACTTTGTTTTGTTGTTGTTGTTGTGTTTTTGCTTTATAATTTTAATAATTTACTACTTAACATGAATTTCATTTAATATTTCTTAAAATTATTATGATAATCAAAAAAAAAAAAAAATATATATATTTTATATGAGTATAATATGTAATCATTTATAAGATTCTATAAGAAATAATACTACAAATGTAACAAATTACATTAATAAACTCTTACTTACTGTATAGATATGAATATATGTATGGATGTAGTACATTGTTTACGTTTGTAACATAACTGGTTACTGACTGTTTTATTTTTTAAATAATATTATAAATTATTAAATGTTCATAATAAATTTAAAATGAAATAATTATGATAATATACATATTTGTGGCGGTATTTACATATACTCATAACTTGTAATAAGATTGATACTCGTAACCTAAACAGATATGAGAAAGAAAAATCTCAAAAATAATAAATCTTATTTTATATATTGGCTTTTATTTGTAAATTTTTCATTAAGTAGATTTTAGAATTTTTTCCAGTTGAAGTAAACTATAAACTATAACAAAGAGATATAAAAAATCTTGTTCAATTTCAATAGAAATTATAAGACTAGTAATGTGATATGTATATGCGATAGATATGAAACTGCGGTATAAAATTCTGAATTTTAATTAAAATAATTACATATTTTGTTTGTGAGAAAAGCCACTTTAAGATATAAAATTAAATTTGATCACTAATAAAATTTCGTTATCTAATTTTCTATTTAAAAAATCTCGAAATTTTATACTATGAGTTTTTCTCAAAATTCGTACCTTATATAAATTTCTTCGAAAACCAGAAAAATTAAATGTAAGAGTGTATCTCTATATGTATCATCTATGTATGTAAAATTATTCATAGTTTGGTTTATGTAAATTTTATGTGGAACGTTCATTTCATTTTATTTCATTTTTATGTAATCATTTCGATTCGGATAACGATTAATTGATTTATTGGATTTATAGATTTTTACGAGTTAGTGATTTTTATAGATTTATAAAAAAAAAAAACAAAAAGATTTTATTTTGTTTAAAAAAAAAAAAAAATTTACATATCATATATGTACAAGTTAAATTTGAATTTTCAATTTTAGGCTATTAATCAATGTATAAAGTTTCTTGGTTTTTTGTTTTTCAAGAAAAACAATTTTTTCATGGTTTTTAATTTTCAGAGAAATGTTGAAAAATATTCAAAGTTGTTATATTCCTATGAAAACAAAAAAAAAACTTAAAGAAATTTACAATTATCTTCATTTAATTTGTTGTGATTTAATGTTTTCGAATAATTATTTTCTTCAAATTGAAATTATATACAAGTAACGGCAATATAGCTAATTTGAAATCGATATTCAACTATGTAATGTGTAATAGATTATTTATATTTATGCATATTTATACGTTTGTATATATAAACATGTAAAAGTAAAGTTAAACCGCATATAAATTCATTTGTTGTGTTAAAAGTTAA
Source organism: Villa cingulata (assembly GCA_951394055.1). Lineage (NCBI taxonomy): Eukaryota > Metazoa > Arthropoda > Insecta > Diptera > Bombyliidae > Villa > Villa cingulata. The sequence goes on along the minus strand of OX596021.1, from coordinate 35,189,676 downwards.
AAGTCAAAATCTAATTAAATGTGAATAAAGAAAGAATCAAATTTTCAATGCCATAATAATCATTAAAAGAAAGTCACGTTCAAATTACAAAAATTCAAGTTTCATACATATATATGTATGTATATACTGAAACTTCAATATAATACGGGCTGTAATAATTATGTATATACATATGTACACATATGAATTTTTTGTATATTCCATTCTCAAATTTTATGTATATCCATACTATATACCCATATCATCCAATAATTTATTTTATACATTTCAGTAGAAAATAATTAAGATATGAATGTGTCAGTTGATAAATTTAAAAACTACATACATATATAAATGAATACATTTTGAAAGATTTTTTTTTTTCGATTAAGTATGGAAATGTGTATATTTTTTATAAAATTTAATGAGAAAATGTTGTTATGTATTTTTATTTTCATGGCTATTTGGTATACCTATACACATACATCACATACGAATATCTATACATACATATTTGTTGTGTTTAACGAACTATGATTTATACTCAATAAAAATGAATGATTTATAAAAAAAAAAAAATATTAAAAATTGACATTATAAAGACAGATAAAGACGTATATAGGGTACACCAACATTCACATACGAATATGTATAAAGATACTATATAGTACATATGTGCCTGTAACCTGTAACTTGAAAATTTTCAATCAAGGAAATATAATTTTTCATTATATGTATTTTCTTTTTAATCATTTTTCATTTTTATTTTACAAAAAATTTTTCACAAGGTGGTTTTTAGTTATTTTAATATACATATGCTCTCTCATTATAAATAAATTTCTTTATTACGACGTGTATATATAAAAAATAATAATAAAAATGTTGATAATTTGCTTGCTTTGGTACACATATAATTGAGACCACATAAAAAAAAAATAATAATAATATAATAATGTATTTTTATGACTACCGTCATTACCGCATATAATGAAGTTTTTTACCATATACTATATCGCTGAGTTTATACAGGGTGTCCCGTTTCGGGTGGTCATCCGGCACACAGTAGATAGGTCTCGCCGAGACAAACAAAAAATCGTTCTAGAGGGAGGGGGGTAATCTCAACCGTTTAGCCGCTAGAGGGCGATGAAGATTTTTCGCACTCAATCTACGAAACACCCTTTAATAACTACGGTGTACTAGCTAGAAGAATCTGGTCTAAGAAAAATCTGAAGGAAACTCCCCCCTCTCTTCAATGATACCTAATATGCTTCTCTACGTTCTTTGTTTCAAGAGTTATTGTGTTTCAAAGACAGAATTTAGTGATTTTTTGCCATTTTTTTCAGAGATAATACAGACTGTGGAATTACAGCGCCCTCTATATTAATTTTTATTTAAGTTAGCAGATAGCCCAGAATGTCCGCTTCATTTTAGTATTGTACAGTAAAGGTCTATCTCTTACCAATTCAATACCAGCGCATAATAAACAATATTTGAAAAGCCATTTTTTAATAAAATACGGTTCTTTGATATGAGTTTTACATGATTTTACATGATTTTACACAATTCAAACACTAAAAAGATAGAACGTGGAAAAAACTGTGAGAGATAGACCTTTACTGTAAAGGGCAAAAATGAAGCAGGTGTCTTGGGCTTTCTGTTTTTGTAATTTGAAATTAAGATAGAGGGCGCTTTACTTCCACAGTCTGTATTATCTCTGAAAAAAATGGCAAAAAATCACTAAATTCTGACTTTGAAGCACAATAACTCTTGAAACAAAGAACGTAGAGAAGCATATTAGGTATCATTGAAGAGAGGAGAGAGTTTCCTTCAGATTTTTCTTAGACCAGATTTTTCTAGCTAGTACACCGTAGTTATTAAAGGGTGTTTCGTAGATTCAGTGCGAAAAATCTTCATCGCCCTCTAGCGGCTAAACGGTTGAGATTACCCCCCTCCCTCTAGAACGATTTTTTGTTTGTCTCGGCGAGACCTATCTACTGTGTGCCGGATGACCACCCGAAACGGGACACCCTGTATATAGCTTTTTGTTGTATGTGTGTGTGTGTGTGTGTGTGTTTATTTATATGTAATAATATACTTTATGTATATATAATAATACTGAGTATATATATGCAAGCAAATGTACCAATACCATACAAGGTTTAAAACCTATTTAACCACAAAACAGTTTCTTGAAAAATCATATTTTTATATGGTTGATTTTCTTCTTCTTTTTTTCTTACAAAGGTGACTTCATTTAACCCGTATTTATTTTATAAAATAAAATAAGCCACCATAATAATATACGTATTTACGCCATTTAACACTATACTCATACAGAAATACATATTACATTATTTTACATACTATATACTATGTATATATGCACTAGTGTGTACGAATGTGTTCGAATCTGCAAATATTAAAACATAAAACTTTCGTCAAACTGTAAAAATTGATGAAAATATTTTTAGCCACTGGATATTATGAAGATGTGAATGTTAATATTGATGATCGCTTTGATGATGTGATATTTTCAATAACAGAGACCAATTTACAAATAAAATCAAATGTTGAGAACATTATTTATAATTTTATTTGTATATTTCTTTTAAATAGTGGAAGTAATAAAAATGAGAAATAAAATTAAATTATAAAAAATAATAATTTCATTAAATGTGAAAAAACTTTCAGTATTCATTTTTGTTTATTTATTTTGTTTTTGTTTTTTTTTATTTTTATAAAAATCAAATTATGAGGATAACGAACGAAAACAGATCAAGGTGAAATTCATAATATGTAAAATATACTATAGTATGTACTTCGTATACTAAAAACAACACACACACACACAAAAAAAAAGAATGACTAAATCAGTAACATTATGTGCCGAGCACGTAGTAGCACTTTTTAGTTTAGTATAGTTCTATGGCCTGTGCTGGCCTTTAGGAATTTAATAAATTTTCATTTTATATTCTCTACAAAAATTTATTTGAATAATTTCAATTATGTTTTGTTTTTTATTTTTCTAAACGTTTTATATATTTTTAACAATAAATTTTAAGGATTTCTTAATCAGTTTTAAATTTAAAAAATATATTATAATAAATAAATGAAAATAATGTTTGTAAAAACGTTTAAAATAAAATAAAATAAAATAAAATTTCCTCATTTCGTCATAAATAACAAAAATGACGACATACATTACTATATATACGAGCAAATGTGTGCATGATTTCTAAAATTATTTTCAAATTCAATTAAATTTTAAAATAAGCAAATATATGACAAGCACTAAGTAAGTTATATAGTATTGGTAGTCGCAGTAGTAAAAGTAGTAAGTGTGCCTATAATGTTTTTCTTCATTCCACTCAATTAAATTTTTGATGTCTGAGTCAGGAAATGATTTGTGATCAAAACCTTCATCATTTTGTATTTATTATTGATATTTTAAGACAGGCAGAAATTTTCATAATGAAAAATGCAAAATTAACTTATCATCAGTATACAGATTTATGCATATGGCTATACATTTTATTAAATATTATATTGATCTTTATCACAAATTAGTCGTCATTTTCTTAGTTTATTAGTTAATTAATGAATTTTTGAATTTGATAAATGTACACACGAAGTTGAAATTGCATCACTTCACTATTGGTCATCTTTTGAAGTGAAATTGATTAAATTATTATCAGTGTTTGGAACGTTGTCGTTGTCTGTATTAAATAAGTTAATTGAATAACTTATTAAAATAAAATCATTTTTTGTTCTTATGATATTAATTTCCTTTCATTTTGACCTATTCTTTGCTGCATATTATATGACAATAACTTCTTTTTTATTTTCAATTTTATCATTTCGATGATACACACATCCTTAAATCTTCATTTTTAAGAAACATTAATAATAATAATGATAAATACTCGTGAATAAATGAATGAATGAATGTTTGAAGTATCATTTAATCGGTTATTATCTGCCTTTCATCTCTTAATTAGTTAAATTTAAATTATTCGTTCTAAAATATTTTTCATTTTCTTATTTTTATTTCATTTTCATTATTTTTATATTTTGATAGTTTAAAAAAAATGAAAGGCATAGATATACTTAGATACTAGATATACGAATTACGGTACGATCATAATACCTAGTCAAATAATTTATCTTTATTTTGAGCGGTTTTACTTTTGAGAAGAACTTTTCATATAGATATGAAAATGTTTGAATGAGTTTGTGTTTAACAATAAATTCAAAATGTTTCTGTTATTATAAGTTGGTTTGTATACGAATGAGTAATGAAGTTTTAAAAAAGTTAAAAAAAGCAAAACAAAAAAAAATGTACGATCATAAAACATTTGAATTAAGAAAAAATAAAATTAAAAATTAAATATGAAAATGTAGATATACGAGTACATACCCATACCGTACTCATAAGTCGTATATACATTCATTCTGTTGAATATGAAACTGTAGAAAAGAAGATTGAAAAAAATGATATATTATCTAGATAGAAAAGAATAAAAGAATATTTTTTCCTAGATAAAATTTGAACAAAAATAAATTGAAAAAAAAAACAAAATACAAAGCATATCTTTGTGACCTAATTTAGTTAGTTAAGCATCATTATATTCATCATCATCATTACCAACAAATATCACATCATCGTCGTCATTGTATCGTAGCTATTATGATGATCACATATTATAACAAAAGATGATGATGATCATATCGTCATCATTATTTTCATCAGCGTCATATGTCAGTGGTACGAGAATGTATGGAAAATAAAAAGTTGGTTTAATAATTTTCATTGTTTAGTAATGCAAATTAAAAATGTATTTTTTTTTTTAATTTTTCCATGAAATGGTATTTAATGATTTGTAATGATGTACTATACATTCTCATTTATATGAGTATATGAAGGGCTTTAACCTTGATTATATTACACAAATATCACAATCAAAATTTATTAATTTTAAAAATGTGAAGGGAAAATATAAATCGAATAAAAATTTAATAGAAAAAAATAAAATAAAGTAATAACATTCATTACTAAGACAATTTGCATGAAAATAATAGTAATATTTTAGATACGGATAAATAAAAAATTACAAAAATTACATAATACATAAATATATGTATGTGCATGATATTCGAATAAATAATGAAAATTTATATAGAAAGGTATTTTGAACAGTCTATGTATGCAGTCCTAACAATATTTTTTCATATTATCGCAATAAACATTAAAAGAAATATTAAAAATGTAATAATAATAATTATTGTAAAATATGATTCACAATAATAATACTTAATAAACTTTTAATAATTACATAAAGTTTTATACGTTTTAATATTAGAAAAAAATTTAAGTTTTTTACTTGTTAACTTTGATGTAGGCTACTCATATTGTAACACACTATATGAGCAAAGCTAATAACCTGACTGCCGGGTGTTCGTCATCATCATTATTATTTTGTTGTATGTTGTATGTTACATGATTCACTAATAAAAATAATAATAATAATGACTTTAGGTGTAACAACCGTATATACACTACACATCCACATATCTATCACATATACATATTGTATGTGCACTCTTATATATTCACGATGTACATATTATTCGTACATTTTTATGCTGGTGCTTGTAATGATAATTTTAACATCGAACACATTAACATCATTTCAAGGCAGACATAGAGGTGTAAAAATTAAAATATACGAGCACCTATATGTATGTAATTTTTTTACGTGGCTATAGACATAAATATAATTTTTTAATTTATCATAAATTATTATATGAAATATTAAATTTACATTTAAATATAAATTACTTTATTTAATTTAATTATTACACACTCACATATTATTTTTTTTTTTAGTATTTCGTAATATTTTATTAGAATTAAATTAAATTTAAAATGAAAATCTTTTTTTTTGTACTAATATGGCATCATTTTGAAAAATAAAATCACATCATTACCTATATTTACATTGTCATCATAATCATCATCTCGTAATTATAATGTAATTTCCTCCACAAACATATAAATAAAATGTAAACTGAGAAAAAATATTTTTTTTACTAAGTTCTTTAGCCTTAAAATTTTTTTTTGTTTTTTTATTTTTTAAAAATCATGTCTCAGACGAACGGATGTCATTACATATGTACATACTCGTACCGTACACCGTACACGTATATTATCACATTTAAATTAAAGAAGAATGCGTCTTTAATTACACATACTATAGATAGATGAATATGTATACTCGTATATAAATGTAGGTCAATTACTTTATATTATATTTTGGGCTATGTACTCGTAAATAATATCAATTTATCTCAATTTACTTCCCACTATAAGTATTCAGAAGAATAATTATAAAAATAAATAAAAGAAAAAATATATTGAAGTATATGTATACTCAATTACATAAAAAATAAAAATGAGTTTTAGAGTTAGCATCATATACAATTTAAGCGTGTCATTAGTGAATATAAATTGTATACATAGGTACATTTAATCTTTTGTGTGTACATATAGATGTATATCTTTATTCTTTCAATGATTTTGCGAATTTTATAAATGACGGTAATTTATTCTACAATTGTAGACTTTTAAAGTTTAATCAGATCTTCAATAAATCATCATTTTTTTACTGTTGTTAGATTTTTTTTTTGTGGAATTGTTAATTTCCTTTAATCAAAATATCTTTTTAATAACATCAAAAATATAAGCAATAATAAGATTTTAACCTTTTGATATTTAAATGTCACAATCAAGGTGCTAACATGTCACCGGTAATATTACATAGTCACAGTATGTTACACACAGAGAGATGTAGAGAGAGAGAGAGAGAGAGAGAGAGAGAGAGAGAGATCAACATCATTTGTTGTTTGTTTGACAAGCCTTTAAGGTCAAATCGATTGGTATTGAGTATTGAGAATAATGCAGATTAAAGAGCTAAAGAGGAGGGAATATAGGTATCGTTGAATGGGTACATATAAAAATAAAAGAAAATTTGTTAAAAAATTATTTACTTGTATTGTACATAAATATCTTCATGTTCGTATATGATGTATGTAAGTAATAGATATACTTATGCACAACGTTGATTTTGTTAGCTATGGTTAAATGCAACAACGAACAACATAAATATAAAATTTCTTACATAAAAATAATGTCAATAAATCTTACATAAAATGTATATAGATGTCGGATTTTGTACATGAGTATATAACATACATACTATATATGTATATAAATGTGAAATGTAACTTATTCTTTGAAATGGTAATAAATGCATGTATTCGTATGTACATACGTAATTTATTTGAATTACATATATAAAACTGAACAAATATTGAACTTTTCTGGATGATATTGGTGATGATACTATAAGGATGATGACGATCACAATGTACACACGAGTATGTATAACATAGATGATGATGATGATGATGATGATGTTGAAGATGATAGTTTTTAAGTTGTACATTTATACCGCACCGCATTGGCGCATTACTAAATAAAGTACAAATGTACATAAATGTAATCAATATTATAGACAAGAATGAATTATTATTGCAATTGAAAAGACACTGAAAACACTTAAAATGTCAAACACTTGAGGCAATCGAATAAATAATTTTTCTTACAGTACCTAACTAGTCTAGTACATAATTTTTATGTAAGAATAAAAATTCATGGGATTTTCTGTCATCATTTTATACTTTTACATTACACATTAAGTATACTTACATCATATAGCATTTAAAAAAATTCCTTAGAATTATAACATAATGATAATGCGCTAACTGGAATTATATGTCATTTTTTTCTGCAAAATATAGATTTTGTATAACTTAAAGATATTTGCTGTTTTAGACGTGAATATTGAACGAGGGAAAAAAAGAACGAAAAAGAAAACGAAAAAAAAAAGAAATAACGAGTTAATAAATAATAACGGCAGCCAATTATGAAACATTAATTGCTATTTTGATGCAATTAAAAAAAAAAACTTAAAATAAAATAAAATAAAGAAAACAATGAAAGTATATCAAATTCCCTTCAAGCTTTTTATAAGGAAAAGTCAAAAAGTAAATTTTGATACAATTTTCGAAAATTTGTTTCTTGCACACAACGAATAGATAAATTTATGATATATGTACGTCAAGATGTTATGTACAACCTACCGTGCATATGTTAATGTTATGAACTCAACTCTCATATATGAAAATTTTTTAGCCTAAGGGCTGTGTAAGCTGTAAGTAAAAAGTAAAAGTATCAAAAAATGTTTTTATTATAATCTCACACCTTTTAACCATTTTAACTATCTATAACAACAACGTTGGGTAAATGTTGAATTTGTTTACAAAACTTGTAGGCATTTTTCCATTAAATTTTCTTCATTTATTTATTTTTTGTTTACAAAAAGTGCAAGACATAACATTGATTGAAGGAAAATAACATTTTTTTTTTTTATTGTGTATGTCAGAATTTGTGTGTTAATGTAAATGCATGCATGTACATTAAATATGAAAGGGCTAATCAAATGTTACATACAAAAAAATGTGTACAATATGTATGTGTTTTCGAGAAAATACAATTCGTTCAATTTATTTTCCAATAATTGAACAAACATTACAGCAAAGATTTGTTTTGCAATCGACCATATTGTGTATTATAAAATTGTAAGGGTATGTATATATGTATCTATTAATAGTGTTTGACTGGCAATTTATATGTACATTTGCATTTTGTACATACATATCTACATGCATGCATACATAAAAGTAAAAAAGATGAATTTACATTTTTGAACAAGAAAAAATTCACTTCCGTGTTTTAAAGTAGAAGTAGAGAAAAATAACAAGGAGCAAAAAAGGTATATAAAAAAATTAAAAAAAAAAAATAAATTAAAGCAAAAAAAGGAGAATGAACTGAACTGAATTGAACAAAAAGATACATATATGCGTTTTAAAAATACACATACATGTAATGTGTATGTAATTTGTACAAGTACGTATATACATATTTATGAAAGTTATGTATAGAAAATAATAAGAGGAATTGAAATTAATTGTTCACTCCCTCAATCGATCATTATGGTCAGATGGAGAAATTCCCGTAATATGTAGACTAAAAACTAACTAACTAACTAAATATGTTAACTAATAAAACAGTTGTTTTAAGTTACATACGAGCATATATGACATTACTGTTATGTGGTACCTTAATGTGCTTCAGATATCCCCTTTCTTATTTTATTTCACTTGTGTATACGATTTAATTTTTGTTATGTAACGACATATACGAGTAGGTAAGTATGTACATAAATATGAACTCATGGGTACATGTAGCATTTTCAGTGCGTATACAATAAATGTTTACGTTAAGAATTACATATCAATTTTTTATAAATAATTTTTATGAAAAAAAAAAAAAAAAATAATTGTGAACGCATGTTTTATGAAATTATGAATGGAATAGGTGCAACAACATTCTGTTCAACAAAATTAATCGTTAGTTCGATAGGTCGATAACACCAAACATTTAAAAAAAATGCCTGACGCTTATGCACACGCAGAAAGAAAAATAAGTTTAAAAAAATATAAATTCAAATGAACTCATAAAAACGTATTTAATAGTTTTATATAGTAATGAGTTAACGAAAAAAGACCGTACTTTAGTTTATTCCCTTTTAATTTCTCTGAGTCTGAGTATATTTTTATATTTGGAATTTAATTTTTTTTATGAATATTACCTGCAATGCAAGATATATATAATATATTTGTTACGTTGATTATATTGTCTTGACTGTAATAATAACAATAATAAAGGGAAAGGTTCTTTCTTATATAAATGTACTCGAATTCATATGATGCGGTTAGTGTTTTGTGGTTAAAAGTGATGAATGTAAACGATATAAAAAATAATAATAATAATAAGAAAACCGAAACAATCAATCATTTCACAGAGTGAAATTTTGTTATAAGCATAGAATGAATGCGTAAGTATACGTACGTAACATAATGCAGATAGATACGCGAACGCTAGTAATTTATGATGATATAGAAATTTGATAACAATAGTCAAATATGTATCTATCTACATAAGTATATGGGTACCTATTTGTAGCCTTCTATAGATATAGATATAGGAAAATTATTGTTTAGATTCAAATTGAAATATGCACGTAAATGTACGAAAGTATCATTACAAATATTATAATACGCATTGCATAAGGGACAAATAAGTTAGTATCTAGTATGTAATAATATCGTGTATGGGTAAAACTTTTGTTAATAAGAAAGTTTTTTTGATATTTTTGATTAAGATATTTTCATTTATTATTATTTTTTTTTTAATAAATTGATACCTACGCGTACTCAAATATTAGGTAGATAAATAAGAAATAATTGTATAAAATAAATTCATTTCACTTTCTAAAATTCAAAAATTTAAAAAAAAGATAAAAAAGGATTTACCAATAAAATCGTAATCTGTACTCATAAAATCTTAATGTTAAATACTTGCATAGATATTTTATTTCTTGAATATAAATAGACAAAAAAAAAATTTTTAATTTCTCCTTAATTAGCAGTTCAATTTACTATATAACTACTACATACTTAACTAACTCTAACTAACTTTTGATGAACCCACTTATTGAATGAAGACTTAAATTACAACGACCTTTTCCTATTATGGAAATGCACATTATACGATAAAAATTTTATATTTTCCATATTTAATGAATCGCGTGCTCGTCTCCTCGCATGTGTTCATTCAATGTACTCGAGTACGAGCGCATACATTATAAAATCAACCAACCTACAATAGAAAATAACATTTTTTGTTTTTTTAATTCTTCTTAAAGACTATAAAAGATTTACATATATTTATGTATATGCAATTAAAATTAATCAAAAATGTTTCTAAGAAGAAAAATTTTAAAATCAACAGAAAAAAAAGTTTAATATATAAAACTTTTACATAAATAAATATTTCACTAAAATAAAACCGAAATTTTTACATAAATATTTTATTCATATTTATTTATTTATTTATTTTTTTTTTCATACAATAAATTAGAATAATTATTTTTATTTTGATTATAGAAAAAACACTCACCCACCCACACATAGTATTGCATATATGCATGTGAATAGAACTCTTTAATAATTTTTAATATATGGTTTATGAGGCGTGTGCAATGGTTCTGGTATATATACATACATATCTTTTGTTTGATCAAAGAAATAAAAGCAACACATGTATGTAGTATACTCATACATGTAGGGTACATATTCATGATTGCACACCTCTATGCGTATACATATAGTAGATAGGTGATATTTATATGGTTATAGATTTCTCCTTTAGACATTTTAAATGTAATTTCTTTCTATTCTTTAATTTTATTTATTTATGTTTTATTTTGGAGAACCTGCTAATATTCAAATTAAAAATATTCTGGATGATTGTAATATACTCACATATGTATCTACATATGTGTAGGTGTATTTTTTTTTTTTTTTATGTAAATAATTATATATGGATATTTATCATAAATGTATACCATCATACCATAGACACCCACACCGACACAAATTATAATCCTTTGTGGCTCGTGTCAGAATGAAAAATGCATCTGTACAACACATATATACTCACATCTTTTATAAACATGCATAATGTAACCATAGCGTTTTAAGTTTGTATGCGAATTTTTTTTACATCGTCATCGTAATCGTCTAATTTTATATTCTCCTCCCAAGTTTCAATCTTAATATCTGAACGCATGTAAATGATTCAGAATCAGAATAATAATGTTCACGTATAGTATAACAATTCCATATTGATGTGTGGACTTATATGTATGTGTATTTAATTACAGAATGTACTATATCTAACACAACATGAATATAGGATTATTTGATACATATGTTCTATATTTTTCTCTTTAATCATAAGAAATTAGATGTTCAACATAATTTTTAGACAGTTTTTTAAACATTAAAAATATTTCCGTAATTTTATAAAATAAGTATATTTTAGTGCTGTAAAATTATTGATTATATAACAACCAAAACTGAAATGAAAATTTATGTGTTGAATCTTTACATGTGTTAACGAGTACATATATAAAATAATATAATAATGATCTGGAAAATTATTGTAAATTTTATTTGCGGTTTTGTTTATTTTTTTATTTTGTCTATACATTTTGCAAGATATTTTTATTTATAAGTTACAAACATTTAAAACATTTCAAAGAAAGTTTTCTAAGAAAAATTACATATTAGATTAGGTAAAAATAAAAAAAAAATGGAAAAATTCATTACTAATAACAAGAGATCACTAAAAAAATATTAAATAAACACTTCAATATACTGTTTAATATTAATATGAGTATGTATACATATTTTTAATTTCCGGCTATAATTTCATACAATTTATTTTTACGGGCAGTTACTTGTAAATTGTGAGTGATATTCATCACACATCACTGCTAATTTATTCTTAAATATGTATATTATTTATTTTTCCTTTACTTTTCTTTTAAAATTTTCAAACATTTGTCAATCATGGAATGTACGCATTAATTAATTTAATTTATTTTTTTAATTTTCTCGATATGTGCGGTTAACTACAAATTTATCGATTTATTGTATGTATTCACAATATACTAATTAAACTCTGTGTCTCTGTCTGTTTGCATTCATTTCTGCATTCATTCAAATCTGCACAGTAAAATAAATACAAGCACATTATGTATATGTGCACTTGTATTTATAGTTGAATATACATATGTATGTATGTTTGATGCATTTATATAAAATTTATTTTTTAACACTATGTATGATTGAATTTATACCACCATGCCTTTTTGAACAGGTGTCAGATAATATATGTAATAAGTACGACATATGAACATACATGTATGTATGTATCATACTTTACATTTTCTATTTATATATTTCGATGTGTATTTGTGTACTCCTATGTACATATGTATATAGGAGTATTTTATAAGATTTTACATACTTTTGAAATATCGTATCAATAAAATATTGTTTCCAATTAAAAGAAAAGTAAAATATTTGAAATTTTATTTTATACAGCCCCACATTATGTTGTTATACAGAGTGTACATACATATAGTTGCATTGCATATACTCGTACATACATTGTGAACTAATAATCGAATGAAATGAATTATTAAATATACATATATAAATGAATAAAAGAAAGAATATGTATGTATGTAATTCATATAAAATATAAATGAATAGGTAAAAAAGTGAATAATAAATTAAAAATATAAAATAAATGAAATGAAAGTCTTAAATATGTATATCATCAATACGAACAAGTACCTTATTATTATTATTATTATTATTATTACTTTTAATATTGTTGTTATTATTATTATTATTATTATTTTTATTATACGAGTACATACATTTATACGATTATGTGTATATGGGTAGTTCTACGGAAATCATTGAATTCACTGTTGCTGCATCAGAAAATGGTTAATTTTTAGTTTTTTACTGAAAAAATTTGTTCCTATATATTGTGATCTCATTTATTGTTTTATTTAATGTCCAAAAACAAATTTTTTCAAACATATTTCTTCAAAATTTTCCAAAATTATATGAAAATGTCATTACCATGGCTGTTGCTGCCATACAAAACAGACATATACACTTCTATAAATTTTTAAACTCTTAGCGTTCAACTCTAAACGATTATTAAAAGAGAAGCATTTTAGTAATATTTTGAAATCAAAGAGAAATTATCTCTATAAACTCACTCTTACATGTCTTTTTTAACGAAATTTACATGTTGCTGAATTTTGCTTTGTCTCAGCTTTGTTTCAAAATTCTCTTAAAATTACAAGAGATTATTATGTTATACATACAAATCAATGCACAGAGGCATTAGGAAGATTTTGCTTTATCGAAAACAGTTGGTATATGTTTGTTTACGAGTGAAAAAGTGTACAAATTTTTAAAGATAGAATAAATTTTAAGTGTGTCACATGTGTTACAGTCATTTCCATGGTAAGTTTTTTCTGCATTAGGTTTTACAAAATGTTTAAAATGAATTTGAGAAGTGGTTCACATAGCCTTGGTAAAATCATGTACGGTTCATATTTACAGTAAGAAGTTTATTTTTAACGGTTTATTGTGAAAATACATTAAAATTGTCATTACCGTGTTGTCATTCCCATGTTCGACTTCGTTACACGGTAATGACAATCGAAACACGGTAATGATGATTTTTATAATTTATGAAATTAAACGCTTTAAATTGTGCATTATGTCTTAGCAAAAAGGGAAAATATTGAACCGTGATGATCTGTTAAAATATAAGTACTTATTATAAGATATTATACTATCGAATTTTCAGATGCCAAGGTCAAAATTTACTAAAGAAGAAAGACTCCAAAAGAAGAGAGAAGCAGAAAAGTTACGTAGACTGAAAATTAAAGAAAATCCTGAGTTGTACGCACAATATAAGCAAAAAGAACACGAGAGATACTTAAAGAAAAAGCAGATGAAACAAATTGTGCCTATTGAAGAAATGACTGAAAGATCTAAAAGAATTCAAAGAAAAAAATGGCGGCAAAATCAAAAAAAATCTAGAGCAGCTAAAAAAAACAGACTTGAACTAGAGAAAATAATTATGAATAACACTCCTCCAGAAAGCGACGAAGAAGCTGTTCCTGATCAGGATTTAAATGAGAGGCACCACAATCGTTATGAACAAATCCGCGCGGCAAATAGAAAAAGAAGACAACGGGAAAGGACAAAACAGTTGCAATTAATTAAAAAGTTAAAAACAAAAGTTGCACGCTATCAGAGAAGATGTGAAAGATTGAAGAAAAAAAATGAAGAAAGTGAACATACAGTAGAAAACACAGTTCAAAAAATAATGAAATCTGGCAATGCGGAAATTTCACAAAATTTAAGATTCGGAGAAATTATGAGAAGACAGTTAAAACACAACTATTCAAATCTAAAAACACATAAAGAAAAACAATTATTCACAACTTTTATAGGAGGCAAAATATTAAAAAAATATAAAGCAATAATGAAATGTTCTAAATTTTGTATTCAAAAAAAGATGTCTATTTCAGAAATAAATACAAGTTTTTTAAGAAAGAGTAAACTAAATGAACAGCTTAGAGAAAAAATTCGAATTTTTATGGAAAACGATGAAAATAGTCGTATGTGTGCTGGGAAAAAGGAGTACATTAAAAAGGGTATGATAATCAAACAAAAAAGATTTTTAAACGATTCATTGAAAAATCTCCACGTTAAATTTATTTCTAAATATCCCGATGATGAAATATGTTATTCATTATTTTGTCGCAATTGTCCTTTTTGGATAAAACCAATGAAAATATCCGATAGAGAAACTTGTAAATGTGTTTTACATTCAAACATGGAATATATGATTAAATCACTTGTCAGCAATAATATTATAACTGAGAAAAGTATAGATGACGTAATTTCTTCTGTTTGTTGTTCCAAATCGTCTTCATGTTTGTTAAGATTGTGTACAGTCTGCAAAGATAGAACTATCAATTTTTGTCACATTTCGGATAGTGACATTATATACTTCAAATGGACTAATCATAGAGGAACAATATTTTGCCAAAAAACTAAGAAAGAAAAAGTTGTAAATAAAATCATTAAAAAAAGTATCACAACAAAAATAAGTGTTCTTATTGAAGAATTTTGTCAAGCTTTGCCTTTGTTTCTACATCATGAAGGACGTATTCATCATCAACATATGCAAATCTATAACCTGAAATGTAATATGAAAGAAAATGAGGTCTTATTACATATGGATTTTAGCGAAAATTATGCAATAAAATATTCTGAAGAAGTGCAAAGTTTCCACTTTGGTGGTTCAAGAAAACAAATAACATTGCATACGACAGTCCTTTATTATAGATATGAAGACCAGTTAATATCTAAATGTTACTGCACCATAAGTGAATCATTACTGCATAATGTTCCGGCGATATGGGCACATATCTTTCCTATTTTGAAGAGTCTTCCCAGAAATATCACCACTTTACATTTCTTGAGTGATGGCCCAGTAACACAGTATAAAAACAAAACAATGTTTTACTTTCTAGCCAATAAATTAAATGTTTTTTTCCCTGGATTGGAAAAATTTACATGGAACTATTCAGAATCGGGTCATGGGAAAGGAGCACCTGATGGAATTGGTGGAACTTGCAAGCGTACTGCAGATAGACTTGTTTCCTGTGGACGAGACATTAGAGATGCTTCGTCGCTTTTTGCAGCTCTACAAGAAAATTGCCAAGGAATTACATTTTTCCTCATTCAAAAAGATGATATTGATAAAATATCAAAAGCAATACCTCAAACAATAATTCGTTTCAAAGGTACTACTGAAGTGCATCAAATTGTGTCAGGAAAAGATACGAATTACGAATTACACATGAGGAAGCTGAGTTGTTTTGACTGTAATTATGAGTGTATACATTTTAATATTGGCACATTAAAATATGAAGAGGAAGAATTTAGTCACAGAAAAAATGAAAAGTTGAATTACAGCGATGTATATTCTTCATCATCCTCCGCATCTTCATCATCATCTTCCTCGGCATCTTCATCATCATCATCATCGTCATCCGCATCTTCATCATCATCTTCCTCAGAATCCGAAAAAGATATTTACCTAAAGAAAGGGATTTTTGTACTAGCATACTTTCCAGGCTTTAAAGGAAAAAAGTACAGGTAACTATAGTATCTATAGTTATTTACTTTTTGCCTTTTTCAGCACTTACGTATTTTTTAAACTTTTTTTTTAAATAGGTATGTGAGCATGTGCCGTGAAAACCCTGAAAACAATCCAGAAGGAGGATTCGAAGTAGATGTAATATCTCTGAAAAGTGTAGATTCTGAGAAAACTTCATACATAATAATTGAGAATGATATATCATTCATAAAGGATTCTCAAATTATTTCTATTTTAGAGACCCCAAAGATTGATGTCCAAAATGGGCAAACTATTTATACTTTTAAAGAACCGATAGATGTGAATGAATTATAATTATTGTTTAATCAATTTGTAGTTAGCGGGAGGAATTTTTTGTATAATGTGTATTCATGATTTCTTTAAATTAAATAAACGTCTTTCAAGTAAAAAAATGTCTTTTATCATTTCCGTGCTCACATTGTCATTACCGTGTTGAACCATTTATGAAAATACTGAATAAATTCTAAAATAAGTTAAATAATATGTGTTCCCCTCCAAAAATCATATTACAGGGTGAGCAACAAAAGCTTTATGTAAAACAAAAAATTTTTTAAATAAGTTTATTTTTAGAAAAAAATAATTTTATTTTTAGATGATTTCCATAGAACTACCCATATATATTATAGATACTTTTTTTAATTATATACTTAGATATTGATTAATATAATAAGCGAAAATATCGATTACTATTATACGATGAATTGAAAGTGCAATTACAAATTTCTGTTGTTGCATATTTTTATTGTATTTTTTTTTTTTATTTTTTTTTTGTTGATAGACATAACGATTGCAAATCATTAAATGCATACTATACTATACTATCCACCATATACATACATAAGTATGTACATATGGTACGCTAAATATAAATATTTATTAGTGTTCAGTACATATGTGTACATAAAGGTACCTATTTATATTGTGAATTTAATTTAAATAACTATCTATTGTACCATACATTCATAGCGACATATTAGTGAATGATACGATTTTTCTAATGAAATAGACATGAAAAAAAAAGACAAATTAGACGAGTGAAAAATAAATAAATAAATGAAAAAAACAATGAAAATAAATTTGTTTTAAATCAAATTACTCTTGGTCTCTTGGAATATATAGACAACAATAACAAAAAACCTGAACTGCAATTTTTAATTACATATTTGATGATGATGACTGATTGACTGATTAATTTGAAATGGAAGTCATTGCCTATATATGTACGTTTGTATTTAGCTTTTTTTTTATTTTTCATTCATTGCTACCACGACCACGAGTAGTACACTATACAATGTAACATGACAATGTAACTACAGTTTACTGCAACAAATCATACTCTATACGGGTACTAACTACTGCATGGACTCGTACTCTTATACATAATACTCATAGCACTCTATAACACACGTGTGATTTGAAAATTCAGGTTTTTTTTTCTTCTCATTTTTTGATATTAATTTTTCTGTACTTTCATAAATCTAAGTAGTAATGTATTTAATTATTATTTTTAAAGATATTTTGAGTATGTGACCAAAAGTGATAATTAGAGAAATTTCATAGTTTTGTAACCAGCACGTATACATGTATGTTGTACAACATTCATAAATTAATGAAAATTTTTTTTTGTATATTAATTGCATTGTATATAAAATAAAGCACAAGTTTTTATGAAAGAAAGTATAAAAAATAAAATGAATCCTTCAGATTGAAAACATCAAATTTTAACATTTTAACAGATACACAGAGGCAATCATTTGTATATAGACTGAGTGAATCGATAGTTTATTTAAAATTCCAATAGTTTTATATATTTAATATTTCATATGAATATTTTATTTATTTAGAAAGTTTTCATTTGAATACGTGTTGTCGTTAATCAATAATCAAATAAATAAATTGTTCAAATTGAATTTAGATTCAAAAATGTAAAGTATACTTTTGTCTATAAAAATTAAAAATTATAATAGTTTGTCGTAGATCATGTACAAGTATTAATCGTACCAAGGTCTTGATTAATTATTTGTGCGTACATTTTTCAAGAATGTTATCATGTCATCTCAAATGAATAAGTGTCTTGGTACTAGTAGTACCTACTTACATTTTTTTTTTTTGTTATTAAGTACTTCTAAAATATTTTTGATCTTTGTTTTCATATTTTAAAACGTAAAATTTTATTCATAATTTAATCATTAATTATAGTCAAATGTTTAAATAAAGACAATAGCCAGCTTTTTTTTTGTTTTTTAATTTTAATTTTTATACAAACGAGTATTTATAATTTTTTTCTGATTCTCAATAAGGTTTATAAAATTATAATTAAATTTTTGTAGAACAAAGAAAATAATCTTAAAATAATTGAAGAATTTTAAACAAAAAAAAATTCAACATCCGACATCATTTATAATTTAAGCGATAAAAAAAATCATGTAATTACCATGACAATATTGTTTAAATCCTTATTCAAGCAAGCTAACAAACGTAGCTATATCGAAGAATAGAAAAAATAATTCACGAATTTTTTTTTTCATTATATCGTATTTGAATTAAATGAAATGAAATTTTCAGTCAAAAAAAAAATTTTTTTTTAAATAATACGTTCGTGTTACTGGCATTAAGACTGAGCTCTTAAATTAGCTATGACATCAAGCAATAAAATTTAAAAAAAAAAAATTAAAAATAAAAATAAGAAGAAGGAAACAAGTGAAAAAAAAAATAAAATAATAAACTTTGTTATGTCTTTGTTTACAACATAAAAAACATATCAAAAGAATGTATGAATTTATGTAGTACAACGGACATAATGTACATACATATGTACTTGCTTACCTAACATCAAAATTTGATTAATTTTTGAACAAAGAAAAATCTAATTTACGTTTACAAATGAATTTTTGTATTCGTACATATACTTAAGTACATATTATATACATAGGTAAGGTACACAAATCATGTTAAGTAATTCGTAAAAGAAAACTATTTTACTTCCAAAATGTATAAATCGAATAATAATTGTGATTATATTTTTAAATACTGTACATTTCCATTTTCATTTCTTTATATAGTTTTCTTTGCTTTGCATTAGCTTTAATATTGTTATTGTCAATTTTCTAAGACCAATTACCTATTAAAGTGAGTGGTCCATTTACAATTTTAAAATTTTAATTAATTTACTACCTACTATCATGGTGTTTTAAAACAAGAAAATAAATTTAAAAATGTAAAAAAATAAAAACTAAAACATGAACAACACACAAAAATATACAATCAAAAATTGTGCATGCATACAATGAGTACATTAATATGTGCATATACATTTACATATGTAGATGTACGTATATATTTCAAATATGTAATATTCGATACTATCAAAACACAAATATTACTATATTATATACAGTCAATATATGGACATGAATTCTGTCGTCATTGTGTTCCGAATTATATACATATTGTATTGGTACATAAAGACATATATACATACATATGTATTATGTAACTATATGTTCATACAACAATTCTGTAATTACTAAATGTATTACTGATTGGTAACATACGAAATTACCAGTTAATTATAAACTTTTAGATAAGATTCGAAAATAAAATGTTTTTTTTATTGCATTTTAAATTTATGTTCGGAACATATATTATTATTAGAGGTGCATACAAATACAAACATACTCATACGTATACAATATAATATGCACATACATTATGTATGTATGTAAGTACTATATATAGTATAATGTATAAACATATATACATAATGTAAGTAACATGTAATTATAATGTACGATTGTATATAATACATATTTAAAAGGTATATGGGCAGTAGTTGTAAGTGCAGAGTATGTATGTCTTTTATCCATATCTATCTATATGTATCTACATACATACATGTATGCAAAAGACAAATTAATCTCAAACTTTTATGTATCATTTTAAAAAGTTACGAAATTAAAATTTGATTTCAAAATTTTTTTTTAAAGGGGCCTTTCTCGACAATTGGTATACAAAGATACAAAAAATAATTAAAAAAGAAAAAAGTAAGAAACAAAAGAAAAATAAAATTAAAATAAAATAAAATTAATTTAGGAATTTTAATACGAGGGTATTTAAAAATTAATTTACCAGTTTAATGAATAATCGTATAACTGTGGCGGTGACTGTTTATAAAATTTATGAATATTTTTTTTTGAATTTTATTGTTTTTTATTGTAATATGAATGTGTCCAATTAAAAGGATTTTGTTATTTTTATTCCATTTTACAGTTAAAATTAATTATAACTGTGAATATCTGATATGTATGTATATACACGATATCTCAATCACCAAAATATATTTTTATTATAATCTGTTTTTTATTTGATTTAATACCATGCCTTTGATGTAAATTGATATATATTTCTTCATTTTTCTTAGAGAAATTAAAAAAAAAAAAAATTTATTTGCCTATTTGAATGAAAAATACAAAAAAAAATTAGATTTTTGGATAAAATTTAAAGATGTGAAATCATTTTCAATTCTCTTAATTTTATATTTTATTAATTATAATGTGCAAGTATTGAATTATTCATTTTTTTTTTTTCTTCTCATAAATGTTTACGGATATTTTCTTTTTATTTCTTAATTCATTTGCGGACCACCATTTAATTTGAAAAATAAAATTTTATATGTATTTGGCAAAAAAAAAAAACGCAAGAATAGTAAAAAAATTATTCGAAAAAAATTGTAATGTTTCACAAGTAGGTACTATACATAAAAATTTCTAATTTTGGTATAACGCGCTTATAACAAATTATATTCGAGTTCATAATGTTACAAATTACTGCATAAATTATATATATATACCTATACGAAAATTGCATTCGTATATTATAACATATTGGTCGTACATGAAAGCATATAAATAAATTTACGAAAATGCATATATAGCAATATGTAATAATTTTTGAATGAATACCGAAATGCATGTACTATATACATACAATATTACGTGAGGAATCGAGCTCGAGCATATGTGCAAACATACATATTTATTACATACGTGATCAGTAGCAAATTTCAACAATCCTAAATTGGAATTATTTTAAAAAACCAAAATAATTTACTCTTGCAAAAAACGTTTACTATATACCATGTGGATGAATTATAACTTATTTTTCTTCCTTGGTTTTCATTTTATTTTATTATGTTTTATTTTTACAAGTACAGTCAGTCCATATCTTTTTTAAATATACTTTCTTATGTAGGTATTATAATTGAATAGAAAAATATTTTCAAGAAGATATTTATTTATCTATTTGTGTATATTAGAGGTATGTATATATAATCGTACAGTATAGTTGCAGTAGTGGTGGGCATACAAAATTTATCTTTTAAGGCTATAAATAAAAGTATACTAAATGGCACAGAAAAATAATAATAATCAGCTACTGGTTATTTCACAAGTTTTTTTTTGTTTTTTCCTCTATATCTTGTACGAGTATGAATGTGTACATACAACTAAATTACATGATGGTCAGAAAAAATTAACGGCAAATAAATTTCATTTAAAATTCAGATAAAGATAGTATTCACAGTAGTATATATTGAATACGAAATAACATAGTAAGAGTAGTAGGTATTTAGAGATAATATATGTATACAAATAAACTTTGAGGTACATGCGCATGTATATGAACATGATATATTGTGTTAGAATAATGGTAGATATACTGAATATAATGAATAATTTGCGTTGATCTATCAATTAGGTCTAAGAGGTCAATAGCATTAAAAAACTAATTGTTAACATATTTAATATAGGTATGTATATATATAAAATCTATGTGCAACGTACAACTTACTTATATAACGAAATGCACATATGCACACATGTTTGCATGCATTTTTTTATTTTTAAATTAGTCTCCTATAAACTTTCGAACGAAATTAATTCATGTATGCATATGCATGCATTTACCGTGTAGATGAAAAATAATCGTCATCATGATCATGATCATCATCATCATCATCGTCGTCGTCATCATCATCATAATCATTATTATCGTCATCATTATTATTATTATTATTATTATCATCATCATTGACCACAGCTTTTTAAAATCATCGTGATGTGTAGTGCAAGTACGTATCATTCTCATTCGGCATAGCATGCATTCATTGCAACTGCAACTATAACGAAAATGAATAATTTTATTTATTAAAAGAAATAATAAAAAAATTAAAAAAATGAAAATTAGAACAAATATAAAATATAAAATTAATAAGAAAGGGAATTCGTTCATAAAACATTTTATCTTTGGCGCTCATATACAGTCCAATATTATTCTATTGCTAGAAATTTAAAAAATAATAATCTTGGTTAGACACATAAACGTATTTGTATTTAGTATATATAAACGAGTATACATTTTTGTAGGTTCATATTTTTGTACACGTATTTTTTACTTCATGGATGAAAATATTTCTATAATAACGGCAATGGATATTACGGCTATATAATAACGCTTTCATTTTACATATTACATACATAGTCATGGTCATATTTTAATTGACATCTTCTTCGACATTCAACATTTAAGCGCATAATTAATTTCATGTATAACTTCTTGTCGATTTTAATATTTCTTCTAATTTGAATGTATGATGTGTATGTACATATATATAGGTATAGGTGAACATATTAACATATCCGAGGATATATGAAGTACTTACACATACTATATACCAGAGTATGTATAGTGTATGTTCCATATTTGGTAAACGTTTTGTTTCTTAAAGATTTTTATCACATTATATGTATGTGTAAGTCGTATCTATACATATTATATTTGAATATTCAAAATATAAAAAAAAAAATAAAATAAAATTGAATATCAAAATAAAAATTAACAAAAAAGAAAGTGGTAACAGATGTGTTCAGCTAGATATTACCAATTAGATTTTTGTTTTACATTAAACAATTTAGATAAATATTGAAGTTTTCCTCATATTAAACATATATGTAAAATGATTTTTATATCCGTATATGACGTATATTACAATATTAACAAATACAGTATGCGTACATAAATATAAGTTCATGTACACAACGCTATACATATTTGTACGAATATTATATGAAAATATCTACATATGTAGTAGATCTAAAGTGTTGCAGTATATAGTTGTTAAATGTTAAATTATTGTAGCAAACAGTAGCAAATTGTACTAATGATGCTATATGTTTATATCGTTTTGATTTCATAAATACTATTATATACTCTCGTACATATTGTAGATTCATGATTCGTTTTGGTTAATTGGATAAGTGAAATTTTAATAATATAACAAACAACAAGTCCATACGATAAAATGCATTTTCTACATATATAAGTACATATTCATATTAATCGTGTACATATGTGCATATTTAATAAGTTAATAAATAGTTAACTGTATACATATGCATACATATTCTTAAACTGGTCAATTTATCACAATTAAACATCAAAATACAAAGTTCAAAATTGTATTGGAAAAATACCTAGCTAAATAAAATAAAATTTAAATTAGAAACAAAAATAAAAATTTAAAAAAAAAAAAAGGAGCGATGATAAAGAATGAATAATATTTTTTTTTTTTTTAGATTTTCTCGTCCATTTCATTTCATCGTACATAAGATACACAAACTTTCATGCCTGAACAAAATATTCATTAAAAAAATTCATTTTTCTTCCGCTCTTTAAAATACATATGTACGATATACGAATTTGATGAACGAGTAACATGCACATACATATACAATATCAATATTTTTATGATTATAAATGTGATAGCTTAAAGGTAAAATGTAAATACAACATTATAGACTAGATTATATTATTATTATTATATGAGGGAGAGAATATCTAGACTTCAATTTACCTGTTGGCTTATCGTTATACACTTGAATTTTTATAGTAATTTATGTTTATTAAAAACTCGTCAAATATATCAATAAATTTATTTTTTATGATAAATTTTAGTTTTTAAACGAAATGAAAGTCTGCCTTAAAAAGCTTTATGTCATATACATTTATGTGCATATGCTTATATATTATAGTGGTTATATATGTATGTATTTTAAATATTTAATTCTTTGAAAAAATTTTATCCTACTATACATCACACTACTAAGAAGTATGCTGACATAGACAGATATCTTTAATTCTAAAATCTATAAAGTACCTATATATACTCTCTATAATACAACTACATATATTCGTATGTATCATTCAGATGTGTAATATAATTCATGTAAAATATAAAAATGTTTGTAAAGCGTGGGTCTGATGTAAAAACTGTCCAATTTAAAAGATTATATTCGAAAATTACATGACAGCCTGTCATCATCATACATGAATGAATGAATAATACTACCAGATAGGTACTACATACAGAAAATATTTGTTGTTTAATTTATTTTAAAGTCGAAAGTTATTATCTACGCGGCCATATGTATGTAAGTACTTAAAATGTACGATAAATGTCATTTTGTTTTTTCAGTGTATGTATTTTTTTTTTAGAAAAATAAATTTTTCTTCAAACGTTCAAAAAAAAAAAAAACTGTTCTTAAATATCCGGAAATATTGTGGTTTGTCAATATATTAATGACATTTTATGATTGTTTGTTTCTATATTTTGTAATATGAAAATGGACTTTCATTTAAACTTATTTAAATGATATACTCGTATATATAAATACATAACTAGAAACACATATATGATAGACATTTAAGACTGTAGATCAACAGAATAAGAACGAAATTCCGTTTCCTTTTTGTTTATTACTCATCATACGCTCATACTTACTAAGTAATATAGGCTAAGAATTTTTATTTGAATATTTTTGTTAATTAATTTTTGAAGTAGAATACCATGACCTATACCATCATTTTGTTCGATTTCGAAACTTTCAAACTTCTACACTTACATCAGCATCTAGTAAATTTACAATTATTAATTGTAAAAAAGAAAAACAAAAATGAATGGTTATTATTTTTCTGTCTGGAAAATGTATATACACACATACATACATACATATAAATATCTAGATATATTTTTTGAAATCACAAATTAATGTTTCAAAATTTCCTACATTTTGACCTTTAATATATAAATGTTTAAATGTGTGTCTGTCTATTAACAATAAAAAAAAAATGAAAACACAATAAATAAATAAATAAAAATAAAATTTAGGTCAAATATTTGGCACTTCATCCTACAAAATAAATTTTTTCTTTATTAATATTGACTAATTCAATTTTGTAAATTACATGTAAATAATTATGTAAAAGGGACAAAGACGTAAAGTAGAGAGTGAAAGAAACAAAGACAAGTTCATATTGTAAATTATGTACATATAGCACCCGCACAATAAAAATGTGTATTTTGAAAAAAAAAAAAAAAAAAAAACAAAAATTTATTATAAGCACAACATATTCAAACTTTCATTTGTGTACATTACGTATATATGTATGTACATACATATACAAAAATACACTTCAAACATGAAATCATAAATTTTATACTTATTGAGATAACCTTGTTTGAAGATATGTTGTTAGATTAAGTATTTTGTCATTTAAATCGAATAAATTTATAGGCAGGTATCTATCTACTTAAGTAATTTAATATATTTTTCACACCTGTCAGATACTATCAAAATCATATTAATTATTTAATGTTTATACATATATTTGTGTAATGTAATTTCTGTATAATTTTCCCACAAATATAAATAAATAAATAAATAAATGTTAAATCCTACGTTAATTTTTCAAATGAAAATAACAAAATATTTTTGAATAAATGATATTATATGTACATATGTACATATATAAATATTTTCAAAGTTTTTATTTATTTTTTTTTCGTTTACTTTGACATCATCGATAATTTGTAACCGTAATCACAGCAGTATTATTCATACAAATATAAAACTGTAAATTTTATACATTTTATTAAACATCCACATACATACATCCACATACACATTTATATGTTTATACGATTTATAAAATAATAATTTATTAGATACAAATTTGTTAACATTTTGATTTTATAAACAAAATAATTATGTAATGTATACTGTTTGTGGTGGTGGTATAAAGATATAAAGATGTAATATTTCCAAGTTTTTAGAATTTTCTGTAAAATATGTGTAATACAATGATAAAATGTAATATAAAAGGATTATTTTTTCTTGAAATAATTCTCATTTCTAAAAAAAAACAATTAATTACCAAAGGGAATTCGTAGTCGTGCCGTGCCTATTTAGATCGAAATTCTAATTTATACAAAAGTAGAACATTGCACCACATTTATGTTTCTTCTTTTTCCACACATATAATTGACGACTAGGATAACTTTTAAATTATTTCATTTTTTATTTATTTTTTTTTTAATTTAATATACTTTAGAATTACATAATTGAAAATCTTTCCAGTACATTACATTCTTAATTGAGTGAACATTTTAATTTTTAAGTACCCATACATATTGTAAGTATATTTTGATATGATAAATTAGAGGCACCTATCACTTTTTTTTTATTAAAAAAAAAATATTCCGAAAGACGATAATAAACTATTGACACAGATTTCAATTTCAATGAAAAGTCATATAGAATCAGTGACAGTGTTATTTTCATTTTATTTTTTATTTTTTAAATTGAAACTTTTATGGTTTCAAATTTGCATCCACTTACTTGCTAAATAGACACACTATGAATATTTTTTATATAAGTACTTACGTATAATCAATGCATATCAATGTTTACCCATTTACTATAATTTGGTTTTTTTTTTTTTTTTTAGTTTTCTGGTACAAACTGTGCATAATTACATATGTATGCATGTGAGATGAATTACGTGAAGTGCTGAAAAAATAAAATAATTCCCATACATTATTGCACGCACACATTGTGATAATTATCGAAGAAAAATAAAAATCAATTTGACATATACGTTTAATAAAAATTTGTCACTTGTGTCATTAGTTATATGTGCTTCTCGAATTCATATGTACAAGAACGAGTGTACATATGTAGATTGATCATGATTCTTCTGAGAAACATTAATTATTTCAAGGGAAATAACTTTCACTTTCCGGATGAAATAATCAATCGACGACATTATTCTGTTTTAGATATGTATTGATGAAAATCCTTTATTGTTATAGGTACATTATGTAAAAAAAAAAAAATTAATTTTAATTTATGTGCCGTCATGTAAAAGTATTTTTTTTGGGTTTCATCACTTTATCAATCACTTCTTGTAAAATGCATACATATATAGACGCAGAGATCACATCATATCTTCTTCCGTTTCGTTCAAATTTGTTTCTTATGAAAAAGAAAGTCTACTAAAAAGGCTGCCTGAAAAAATTAATTTATTGTTACATATTTACAAGTATGTATCTTCAAGATTTTTCATTTTTATTATTTTTTGAAAGAAGTGAATTTCAAGTACTTCTCGCGACACTTTTATTATATTTTTCTCGTCAGTCGATTGCACTTAAGAAAATCAAGAAGATATATAAAAATAAACTGAACGCTTTGTAGATGGCAATCAATAATGATGATGATGATGATGATGACGATGACGTTGACGACATCAATGATTATGATGACATGGGTCGGTCGTTGTTCATCGCATCTATATAAGATAATAAAATTTATATACAAAATTGCATTATATGTAGAGATAAATGCACTGTTATTATTTTGTACACGATTATATCTGTTTGCAACTACATACATGATAACTTTTAACAAGTTTATACGGAAAAATGAATGAAAAAGTCATATTATGAGACTGAAAGAGAAAAGATTTACATTTCATGTATTTTTTTTTTTTTTTTTTTTTTTTTTGTTAAATTGTTTTCATTGTTTTTCATCCATCATCTGAATTGAAATTGAATGAAATTGATTAAAGAATAAGAATCTTTCTTTATAGAATTAACTTGAATTTTAAATTGAAAAAAATTGTTCTGATATGCGTTTATGTTCAGTTTTTTTTTAATTTTATTTATTTTTGATTTTATTGTTTTCCCTTTTTTGTTTTCATTTGAAAGGATGTGGTTTGGTTTTATTTTCCGTATACATACAATTAAAAAAAATAAATAAAAGGAAATCACGATTTAAAAAAATGAAAAAAAAATACGAAATATACACTTGAATTCATTAAATAAAAAAAGCCCACCACCATATTCTTACATTAATACCATTAATTTCAAATACTACAAATAAATGTTCGTTGATAGGTACTTTTAATTCAATTTAATAAATAAATTCGAATTCTACAAATTATGCTCATTTCGAATATGGAAGACAAGAAAAAAAAATCTTTATTATTTGTTGAAATTAAAGCTAAAACCAAAAACGATGAATAATAATTATTAATGGTTTCTGTTCTGATTTGTACACACAACTACGATCGATACCACATACGTCGTGTATGGATATTTTACATTATTTTATTTTTATACAATTCGATTTCCTTTTTTTGTTCAAATTTGTTTTGTTAACAAACAAATTACATGTACATATGTAGGTAATGTAAAATAATTGGTATGTGTTTCTTTTTTTTTTCAATTTCGAAAATTAAAGGTATTCTTTCATTAATAGTATAATGAAGTAATTATTATATATTCAACAGTTCATTAATTTTCATATTATGAATTTATCGTCTCTAACCTAAAACGAAAACAAAATACAAATAAAATAATTTTTACTTCCAGTCCAATTTACTTTAGGCTGTGTGGATTGTAATTGAAATTTTTTTTTTAATTTTTATTCATTAACGCTTCAAAAATATAGTAAATACGATTAAATCGTAAAAAAAAAAATTTTTTTTAATTAGACTTTTTAATTTTTAATATGAGAAGCAAAAAATTAATAAAAGGCAAATCGTAGAGTTTGTTTTCTTTTTTTTTTGTTACATATTTATTATTGAAACGAAATACTCGTATGTACTAGCAAAAATAAAAATATTAATTGTGAAAAAAAAATTACAGTGAAGTACACTGACCATGAAGTCATGAACATATATGGTGTATAACGTATAACAAAACTAACTAACCATAATTTTTTTGTACTATAAAAATATGTATAAAAGCATAAGTAGGAGCAATAAGAGGTAGGAGTTTGAAAATAATCATTTGAATTTACGTAACAATTTTATTACGATTATACAAATACACTTCTTTAAAGAGTTCCTGTTTTATTCTTTTATTCATTTTTTCATATTTTTTTTTTCGGTTTTGAAAAATTATAAAATAAAATGATAAAAAAAACCCTTAATCATGATGGTAAACCATCATCGTCATCAGCATTGATCTAATCAAATTTCAATACGTTTACACAACAAGTATATACACAAGAACACAAGTATCTATAGATAATCGTATAAAATTTATAATGACGGTCAAGTGTTGTACGGTCCATGCGCATATATGTATATAATCAACCACACACGTAATATAAATAATGATAAATAATTTTTGCAAGGTTATAACATCTATCTAACTATAACAATAATACTATACATCAAAATATTAAAATACTTAAATGCATATAGATACAATCATCCATAGTTTTGTACAAAATTACACAATGAGAACATAATGATTGGCAAATTTATATTTGCTGCTCCACCTTGTATTTATCTACAATAAAAAATAATAAATGATTCAACAAAAATGAAAAAAGAAAAATAAATAAAGAACAGAATGGCAATCATCAACTCAAACTAATTACGTTATTTGGAAAAAAAAAGTAAAGAATTAAATACACATATACTCTCATGTACATACCTTATAAAAGTATGTGTGTACGAGTATCTATTAAAATTTTTCATCGACGTATAATTTTCAAAGTCAGAATATACTAAGTATATACTATATTACATATATGTATATATATTTTGTATATTGTATTGTATAATTGCTTAATAGTCAGTCACACCCGTCCATTCAACTTAACTTTGAATGTGTATAAACGTCGAACTCGAACCTCTTGGGATAATTAATTATTATTGTTACACACAGAAAATGGATAAAATAAATTTTTTTTCTAATAATTTCAATTTCAATTATTTTTTTAGACGATTAGTTTTTAACCTGTATTTATTTTTCTTTGTGTCGTTTTATTTATTAACAGAGTATTCTAAGTCGTTCCTCATCAACAGAAACTGATGATGAACCAGCATCAAAGTTAGCACGTTTATCTGATTCAGAAACAACAAATACGCATGCTTCATGTGATCTTCTTAGTATAAGACGGACAATAAGCGATGAAAATAAATCTGAGGTAAGCTATACAAGCATTTTTACAGGAATACATTATGAGATCATTATAACAACAATCAATAATAATATAACATGAAAATTCATCAATAAAATATGTTTTAATAAGCATTTATACGATGTACTCGTATGTACCTATAATGCGCAACAAAGAAAACCTTCTGACTTGGAATCATAATTTTTAAAAAACATATTTAAACAAGACAAGACGTACCCATTTTTCTTTGTTTGGTAGAGATATTCTTATCTTAAAACAAAAAAATAAAAAAAAAAAAAACGTTTTTCAATTAAAATTATTTTTTTTTAATTTTTATTTATTTTTTAACTTTAACATTTTTTTTTTTTTTCGATAGGACGAAGAAGGTGAAGATTGGCCAGATATAAGCAATTATAATAATACAATTTTAAATACAGAAGAATATCAAACGAATGCTAATGATTTTGATGCTGATTCTGAAGGTAGTGACGGTGAACAAATAATAACAACTGGAACAAAATTGACAAAA
The DNA here is from genome assembly GCA_951394055.1 of Villa cingulata. Lineage (NCBI taxonomy): Eukaryota > Metazoa > Arthropoda > Insecta > Diptera > Bombyliidae > Villa > Villa cingulata. Next base: position 35,158,037 of record OX596021.1, on the reverse strand, counting down.
ATTAATAATCAATTTCGCAACTCTTGTAAAAATAATAAATTGAAATTGAATAATCATCATCATCATCATCACTATTATCATCATCATCAACAATATCATAATAATCATCAGTTTTATTATCGTTCAAATAAATTAACAAAAAATGAAACAATTTTAAGTGAAAATATGGACTCAAATTCATATAAAAGTGTTGGTTCTATTGATTATATTGTAACCGATAACAGTAATAATAATAAATTACAACAAAATTCAAATCAATCTGGATTATTTCATAATACAATAACAAATTCAAATAAAAATTGTTTAATTGGTATTGTAACACCAACGATTGTTACAAAACAAACTCATCAACAACAAACTGTAACATCAACAGGTGGAGTTGGTTGTGGCGGTGGTAGTTTAATTGATACAACCCCAACAAAATTATTGCCACAATCATCATCATCATCTTTGTCATCAATTAAAAAACGTCAACAAAGGAATATTGATGCATCGAAATTTAATCGTTCAAATCGTAAATCAAAAAATTGTGCCATATTCTATTTTAAACATTTGGATACAGATAATGAAAATTTTGGCCTGTCATCTCAAGGAAGTGATGTGAGTAATTTTTAATTTTTCGAAATATTCATTCACGAATTTTTCATTTTTATTTTTAATGATAATTATTCACGATATTCATGATTTGAGTCTTTTTCTAAAATATTTTCGTTATTATTTTTCTTTTTCTTTTACTTATTTTCATTTAATTTTAATAATAAACAGGCAGCATTAAAATCTAGTGAACCTTCTTCTGATGATGAGGGATGGCTTTTCTCTAACGATTGTATAGATGGTGGCAGTAAACAGAATTCATCAATAAATGACGATTCCGATAAAGAGAATAAAGAAATTGAATTGAATAGTAACAGTGGTAGTAGCGGTACCGGTAATATCATTAATAGCGGTAATAGTAGTAGTATTGGTGCTGGTTGTGGTGAAATTCAAAAAATGAATTCAACAATTTTAACAGCAACAGCAACAACAACCACATCATACATTATGAATGGTGGTAGTGATACTGTTGTAATGGAATGTAATGGAACTGTAGATGTCAATCAAACCGCAACTGTTAATTCATCTCCATCATCTGGATCATCTGTATCATTATTAAATTCAAATATAAATTGTGAAATAATGGATACGAATGAGGTATGCAAGAAATGTTAAATTTTCGAAATTTTCCCAATTGTTTTTGGTTCAGATTTCATTTCGTGCATGATTTTCATTTACAAATACACGAATTTGAAGAGAAAAGAAAAACGAAATGTTCTCCAATTATGATAAATAGTAGACGTATCATAATCCATATATCATGAAAAATTGAACCGATGTGATATATAGATATCAAAGGTGCAGATTTAAATAAATATAATATGACTGAAATTTCGAAATGAATACAACCAAATACAACACTCGAGAAGTTACTTATTTTAATTTTTTGTTGTGTATTTTCAATTGATTTGAATTCTTGTATACTTCTCGACTTGTAATTGTCGTAATACTTAGTAGTATAAATAGTCGGTAATTTGAACTAAATATTTGTTTTCTTCTAAACAAATTTCGTAACTACATACAGTCGTGGTACAATTTCTGTGGTAATATGAAACCATATGGAAAAAATAAGGTAGACTACTCCTTATACACACGACAGTTCATGTACATACAGTCTAATTTCACTTTTTTTGTTGTTCTCATACCAAAAAAAATTTTGAAATATTTCTACATTTATTATCGTAGTTTGATTTTATAAATATTTTCTTGTCGTGTTTTCTAAGAAGAAATTTCTTTTTGTCTTTCTAAAAAAAAAAAAAAAATTAAAAGTCATGGTGAAAATAATTTACACATAATTTCGAAATGTGCAATTTTTTCATTTTATACCAAAAATGTGCAAATTTTCTTACAACACAAAAATAATCACAGTGTTGTTTTGTTGTCATGATTTTGTCTGTTCTTTTTTCATATGTATTTTTTTTTTCTTTTTTGCTATTTCACAAAAATTAGCGTAATTTGAGTCCCCCACAAAAAAAGAAAAAAAACAAAAAAACTCGTGATAAAAACAGATAAAATTTGTCGAAATTTATTGCCAGAACATACGAGTAGTGAACTTTTTCTTTTCGTGATAATTGCGATTGTGTCGGTCGTGAAAAATTTGAATTTTTTTTCGTTTTTTACCCTTGAACTTATATGAAGTTATTCAAAAAATACTGAAAAACATTTTGTAAAGGCATGAAAAGTGCATTGTGGGTTGTTAATATTTTCATCAACATCAACTGTAACATAATAATGACCGACCGCGACGGTGCGGCATCGGTTTTTGGATAAATATGTGCAACAATAATTTGGTCTATCACCATATAAAACTTGAAATTTTCTTTTTTTGCATGCAAATCTTTGTTTTTTATTGTACTGAATTTTTAGAGTATTTATTTTCATTTTTTTTAAATAAAATTTCAATAAAAATACCAAGAAAGTGCAAAAATGAAATTTTTTATAAGATCTTAAAACTTTCACGCTTTTGTAACGCTGCAATGACAGAATGACAGTAACTACACTTTAATAAATACATAATTTATTTTTTTGCATTATTATTTTTATAAAATAAATTTTAAAATCAACAGCAACGAAAAAAAAAAAATCAATAAATTTACATAAACGATAAAAAAATTGTTTACTTGACATTGACAAAATCTTCAAAGATGAAGTGAAAATGTGACAATATTTTCAGTTTTTATTTTTTAGCATAATCGAAGTGAAAAAATTAAAAGAAATTTATTTTTTTTTTCTTAATTTTTTTTTTAGGAAAATCAATATCAAAAACAACAAAATCAGCAGCAACAGCAACATCAATATCTATTGACGACGGACACTACTTCCACTCTTGATGCAAATGCTAAAACAGTAGCTACTGAAAAATCATCTTGTATTTGTCGTGATACATCTGATGTTGCTGACGGTGTTACAGCAACATCAGAAGCAGCAGTAAGCTATGAATTTAAATCTGGTTCAAATAATCATTTAAAGGGAGAAATTGATGTTGATGATATTGTCACCATTACGACGAATATATGCTCCGAAAATAGCAGCGATGATAACAACAAAAGCCCAACGGGAACAACAACAAAAACTAAAATAGAAATACCTGAAATATCATCAAATAAGGTAACTAAAACATGCAATAAAAATGTAGACAAGACATTGTCGTCGTCATCATCATCAATATTGTAGTTGTTGTGATCGTTGTTTTTTGTCATTACCCATTATCAACGTTGTTATTACTGGTCTTTAACATAAGTTTTCATTAGGTTATGGATACACTCTTAATAGTGACTTATTCGATTAGCGATTTTTTTTTTCTTCAAAAAAAGAGAAAAAAAACAAAAACAAAATACAAAATCTTTTATTTATTTGCAATTTATTTGATTGCCTTTGAGGCATTTGAAGGAATTTGGTTTTTTTCTTTTGCTTAGTTTTTCATTGCATAAATACATACTCGTATTGTACACATACATTTGTATGTACATTCAGGACAAAACAAGTTGCATTCAGAAAATTATAAATTCAAGTACACATGCCATTTAACCAATAAATATTTTGAAATTAAAATCAAATATAGAAGTTGTTGAATTTTTTGAGCTTCTATTAATCTTTATCTGGCTTCGTTGTACTCTGACGGAGCCGATTGCCGACTGTTGGTATTTGGTAATATAGCAATGACAGTGTTAAGTAGGATATTATGAATTTGTGTGTGATATAGAGATTGGATTTTTTGGCGGGTGGTGCTTGGTGCATTAATAAAATGAAAACCGTATAAATATTAATAAGATAGATGTTAAGCTTCTTAATGTGCCATGTTATGCTGTGCTGTGCTGTACTGTGTTGCGATTATACTTAATACCCAAAACATGAAAACTTTATTTTTCTGATAGTAGTAGTCAGCTTAAATTAAGTATTGACTGGATGAAAATGAATGACGACAGTACGATGGTAATAGTGACAATGACGGATGATGATAAAAATATATATGTACATATATTTTTTTAGATGTGATTTACAGATGTCACATTTTCCAATTTCTTTCACTTGTCTTTTAAAATTTTCGAAAATGTCGAATAAAAAGAAAATTTAATTTCCACCACATATACATTACACATATGACCTTTAAATAATAATAATTTTTTAGAAAATTATTAAACATTTTTTGTAAATGCCTTTTTTTTTCTTCAAATCTTTTCACTTTTCTTAAATCAAAATCTTTTTAAATGTAAGACGATATTTTGTTTCTTTATTTATTTATTTTTTTATGTTCTTTTTAATTTTATTTTATTACGAATTAATTTAAACATTTGAACAGAAGCAGCTAAATAACAGATAAAAAAATACAAGAAAAAAAAGATTTATTTATGTATGAATTTATTTATTCCGCCTCTTTTTAACACCATAACATGCCATAACTTTCTGTTGACAATAATTGAAAAAAAAAATTATTCAATTCTCATTTTGACTGTTACTGTGAATTTTCATTGAAATTATGTACTTTACTCTAAGTCGATGTTTTGTGTATATATACGATTGCATATTTACCTTATTTATGAATGTGTTTCGTGCATGTATGTACTACAAAAGTATACTATACAATAAAATAATACATATGTATATGATATCTAAAACCAAGTATATGGTATATGTATGATAGATATACGAACGAAGTGAATTTTTATTAATATCAGTAACGAATAAACAACGAATCAATGTATTCTTTTATACTAGTATACTAGTATGTTCATACATTTTTATTAGTTAGGTGAAATGTGTAGATGTAGACGGTTTTAAATAATAAATCGATCGTGATCAGTAGTATTTTATACTTTATTTTTATATATTTTATTTTATTTTATATAAATATATTATATCTTGTATTTAGACAACATGCTATATACTATATTATATTTTAGTTCAAATCAGAGACCAGATACATATACAGATTGTTAGTTATTTAGTTAGTTTAGTTTAGTCAGTATTATAGTTTATCAAGTTCAACTATCTGCTAGGTAAAAAACGTACATACCTTGTATCGTATCTTGTTGTTAAATTTGTTGTATAAAATTTGTAGTTAACATGCGTTTTGATATACATAAGTGAACATAATATTTAGATTATTTTTTATTTGAATTTTTATTTTATTTTATTTTATTTTTTTTTTTTTTTTTTTTTTTTTGCTTTAAAAAAAGAAAGAAAAATTGCACAAATGAAATCGTGTCTGTATTATCCTCATTGTCATCATCATAATAATCATAATCGTAATAATAATTAAAACGACGGAAAAATAAACAAAATAAAATGAAAGCTGTTTTATAAAATTTTTTAATTTTTATTTTTCATTTTTTTTTTTGTCGTATTTATTTAATGATATAAATAACAAATTATTAATGTTTTGTTGCAACAATAAATTCAGTATTTATCGAATGTTGACGATAATTATATTTATAGTTTGAAAAATTATAATGATAATGGATAAAATGAATGTTTACGCTTCAATATCATAACATCATAATTTCGATTAAAAATTTAATGTGTCGCGTCGCGTATATATTTTTCTATTGATATAGCGCGGGGACATTTTAATAAAAATACTTTAATTTTGATCTAAATCACATGATGATATCGTATCGTAAAATATATTATTTTATTTCGATTAATTGATAACAACGTAAAATATTGAATTAGATTAGAAGGTACTAAAATAACAGTAAAATAGTCGGTACACATATCATCGAGTATAAGTTATGAGTATCTATATGCTAAATATTACATACTTACATTTTAAATGGAATTGATTAAATTTGAATTGAGCGATAATTATATTATTATCGTTCGAATTCAAATTGCTTTTATCTATACAAAAAGAAAGAGTGTAAATAAGTGAAAATATTTTTAGATGCAAGTGATAATTATTTTTATGTGCAATTTTAATTGAAACCTTTTTAATTTATTAATAAATTCTCGGTTTTAATTATTAATTGTTGTAAATAAAAAATACGATGATATACTTATCAAGCAATATTATAACAATTACAATAATGTTGATAATAATGATGACAATTTGTTCGTACATTAAAAACCATTTCATTTATTTTTGATTCAAATTCAAATTAAAATTAAATTCAAATCGATAAGCAACTCGAAAATACAAACTTTTGTATTTTTATTTTTGTCGTTTTTTAGGAATTTTCACATGAATCAATTAAACAACTTGTCTTGGATGCAGAAAATTTAATTCGTGACGAAATAATGCGTACACCGAATAATAAAAGGCATGCAACTAAAATGAGAAATTCATCATCTGGCATTAAGAAACGTGAAATAAATATGCCTGGACCGAATATAAAAAGAGTACAAGTAAGTTGGATATTTCTCTGTTTACGAAAAGATTTTTTTGTTTAAACTTAAAAATTTTATTTATTATTTTATGTTATTTTTTTCATTTATGTAAATTAGGAATGGCTTGAACATCAACCGATTTCATCAAAAGATGGATTAAATCCATTCTCAGCACCGACAACTGATTGTGAAGCATCTGGAGAATATACAGAATCAGATTCAGCTGCCAGAGAATCAGATACATCTGAAGGTTTTACAGATTCGGTAGCAACATGTATGCAAACTGGTGGTAGTACATCTCAATTCACATCAACTGAAATAATTGGTGGATCTGCGGAACCGATTGTTGTTAGCATGATTGGAAGTAATCCAAATTTGAATACTGGAATTTGTAGTAGTGTTGGGGGTAGTAGTGGTGTTGTTTGTAGCGGTAGCGGTGTTGGTAGTGTTGTTGGAAACAATGGAAAAGTTATACGTCGCACAAATCGTCGAAATTCCGATCGACCATGGTCTGTTTCATGTTTGTCACAATTAACTGAAAGTGAAACTATAAAATCTGATAAAGTGAATAACAATCAAGATTTGGCAAGTCATTCAGTTAGTGAATCTGCTTTGCATATACTATCGTCGCCCACTAAAAAGAAATCTCCGACATCTCAGGCAGCAGTTAAAAGTTCAGATAGTAAAAATTCGTTGAGGCGTCGTAAGGCACGTAGACGTAAAATAGCCGGAAAGAAAAGTGATTCTGGATCTGATGGATTTTTACCTTATGATTTGCCAAAATTAAAACAGACATTAATGAAATCTGAATCGATAAATGGGCAAATAAATATAATACAGAATTTAACTATGGCATTGGAAAAGATATCGCTACCGAAAGTAAGAAAATCTGGTGATGGTAAATCGACATCAGAAATGGAAAGCGAAGAAGAACAGGCATTAATGAAACCGAATTTCAAAGTTGGATTCTATACCAGTGCTTATATGACGAATGAATCGAAATTGGGATCTTTGGCTGCACTTGCCAATTACATGAACGAAGAACAAGGTGGTAAGTTATTTTTTATAAATCAATGTTTATTTACTTTCTTCAAATTTCGCTGACATAAAATAATTTATTACAAGCTGTAACTCCTACAAATGGAAAAGGTATTAACCTCTCTACCTACTAATCTAAAAGGAATAAAATGCTTTCACTTTTTACATTAATTTAATTTAATTTTACATTAAAATAATTAATAAACGTTGATTCTTTTAGAATACCACACTGGAACAGAAGATCATAGCAGTTTTTCAGAACAAGCTTGGGATAATTATCAAGAGAAATACAATTCAGAAAATTATTCTGAAGGATTTGATTCGGATGCTGCAAGGAAATTACTTGAATTCGGTGATGATTATCGGTAAATAAAAATTTTATTTATTTCAAAAATTTGTAATTACTTCAATCTTCAGTAATCTTCTTCTACTTGTAATTTTTTAGTAACTTTTTGGATTCACAATCGGATTGTTGTTCATCATTATCGGCTGCCAATAATTTTGATTCATTATCACCACCTCAAATGGATTCTTTAAAGCAAAATGAAACAATGAAAATAACTCAACAAACAATCACGAATATAAGTAGCTCTGTGGATCATGCAAGACGACGTAGAGCACTGGAATTGCAATATGAACGTCGAAGGAAAAGTTCTGAATCAAAAAGGAAATCCCAAGGTTTGTATTCGTGTCTGAAATTAAATAGTGAAAGGCTTCATAAGGTATCAGAAAAGAAAAATACGTGATGTATACGTGCTACAATTCACGAATTTTTTACTGTAAATTAGCACATCAGAAATATTTATCAGAAGCGATAATCAGTTATTGATTGCTCCTCATAAAAATTTTTTATGAAAACGAAAATTTTTTTGTGCAATTAATTCAGAATTAAATTTATGTATGTAGATCAAAGATTAATCGGTGTATGCTTTGATCATTAAGACTAAATTTTATTGCAATTTTTTTAAAATAAAATTTAAAGAGTTAAATTGATTGCACAATATGCCATACATGATGTGAATAAATAATTGCAAAAATAATAAATTTGCATATTACCACATATTACGAAGCATCTGATAAAATATTCTATCAGATGATTTCAAAATACAAGCACCTATTCATAATTTACAATTATGTACTACAAAAAAAATATATACGTATATAAAAAGTACGAGTATAAATTTTCAGTTTTTTAATGAATTTAAAAATATTTTCCAGATGATATACACTACATTCGAAGCCCAAATACCAGTTCATCAACTTTACATCCAGTTTCGTCACCGAAAAATTACGATAAGAATAATACAAGCCGTGGTTCAAATTCAAGTGGTGATCCATACAGAAAATTAGATTTCGATTTGAATTGTTCAACACAAAGTTTACGTAAAACATCTGAAAGTGATAATAATTCAACACGACGTCGTAAATCAGATGATATTTTACCATCACAATTACAATCATCATCATCAGTAATGTTGTTGCAATCATCATCATCATCAAATAATCATCATCGTCATCGTAGATCATCAAAAACTTTAGAGAAATCATTTAAACCGATCCCATCTACATCGTCTTCCAGTAATGATGAATCCGATGATGAAAAAGAAATGAAAAGTTTATTATCACAAAGTAGAAATCGCTTAGAGAACACGAATGCATTAAAGATTAGAAGTCATCTACTAAGACCAGAAGATTACGTAAGTTTATATACGAGTACAATGTCATTTTATATACGAGTGTACCGAGTGTATACAATGTTCATTTTGTTTGTTTGTTATTTTTCATTCATTATCAATTTTTAAGATCGAAAAATAATTTTTTTTTTTACTTCTTTAGTTTTGTAACTACAACTAGTAGTTCAATTAAATGTTTTAAAAGTTTTAATTTCTTGTTGGCTGAATCTTTTTTTTTTTTTTCATTTGAAATGTTGCTAAGCAAAATAAAAATAAACGTTTACTCGTTAATGAATTTTAATGAGATGCATGCAACTTTGTCGTCGTATTTAAAAGAAAAGAATCATTTTGATAGTACGATTCGAATATGTTTCATTATCGGATCTGATCCCGAAATCAGATTAAATCTCTGGTTTTTTTTTTAATTTTATTTTCTATTTATGTATTATTAAAATCTCGTATAATTATTTTAAAATAAAATTCGTGTTTATTTACAATAAAAAATAATTAACAAATCGAATATTTATATTTTTTATTTTTGTATATCGTTTACAGGCAGAAATAGTGGCAACCTGTCGTGATAATATACGATGTTTAGAATCTGTATTACGTGGACCATCTAGTACAGTATTATCAGTGGCTAGAATCAATGAAATGAGAGGTGAGTTACCTTTTACTACTACCAGTAGTACTACTTCTAGTACTTCTCCCACTACCGATTCTTCATTACTACCACCATCACAATATTCTACTACTTCTGATTCAAATTCTACAAATACGAATACTACTGATACAACTGCATCATCATCGGTTGTAATCGTTCATGTTAAATGTAAATGTGGACCAATATCACGTTTCATTTCGCATATTATCGATTACATTATGAATATCGTTCAAGTAATTACAAATCGGACTCTATTAAAATTTTTTATAAATACAATTAAGAATTTTTATATGTTAATCTATAGAAACTCTTAAGAAAATTAAAAATTTTTTTTTTTTAATTTTTATAAGATTTGAGTATTAATCGCTTGATTTTTTAAATAATTATGTTTGCGTTTTTAATATACATATATATATTTTTTTTTTTGATTGACATTCCAATAATAAGTAATGTTTAGAATTAAAAATTACATAATTATTAATAATTAATATTTTTTTTTTTTTTTCTAAAAAATAGTATTATTCAAGTTAACTGAAACAAACTTAAATTTATTTTCTTTACAAGAGATAATGAAAAGTAGTTAATTTTTTTTTCTTAAATGTTTTTTTTTTATTAAATTTTATTAATTTTGTTTCACATTTGTAAACATTTGACAAATAAATAAAATTTTTTTAATAAGTACTAATTGAATGTTTTTATTTTTACATCATAATACTTGAGATATTGTATTTAATTTTTTATTTTTTAATTATTTGTATTTGTATTTTTAAATTTTATATTTATACAATACAATATTTTTGTTGTGTTTTTATTTTTTTCCTATAATTTTACGTTTACTTAAATATTTTTGTGTTTTTATTTTGGAAAATAATCAGAATTGTGTCAAATGTTTGGAAATGTGAAAAAAAAAAAAACATTTTTTTTTGTTTGTTAATAATTTGTATATGTATACATACATTTGTAGTATATATATTTATATGTACATACCTAGTAGCATGTATTTGTGTAGTTAGCTAATATTTTTTGATATGTAGTTTGATAAAAATTTTTCTTTTTTAATTTTTTTTCAAAATTTTCGAATGAATTGCATGAGATAGAAGATTTAAATGTGATGTAATTATAATCACATACTACATCCGGTAAAAAAAGAAAAAAAATAGAAACATAAAAGAATTAATGAAATTTATATGTAATGTCACAATTTTGATTTTTTTCCAATCAAAATTTTATCGCTAAAAATTCCAAATGTATCCTATACTTACCGACAAATTTATTTGACATGATTTGTAAATTAAATCCAACAACGCTGCGTTAACTCATCATTCAACTGATGATTGATTGATTGTTGCATGGAAGGAAGATACAGTAGTTTATGTGCATGTGAATGTATTTGGTTATTTGTTATTTAAGCAAGTAATTTTTAAGAAAAAAAAAAATAATCTTAAAATTTCAGTAAGATAAAAGTAAGAAAAATCAAAACGTATAACCCAAACGATTTGTTGAATACTTGAACAAGGAAATTCAAGATCACATTTTTCCATTTTCAATTTTCAATGAGATCCCAATAAATTCCGAATCAATTAATTTGATTAATTTGTAGTTATTATCGTTGTCTTTTATGTGTATGATGATTAAACATTTTTTATATGTATTTCCATTTTTGATTTAACAAAAAAAAAATGTTTTTCCACTGAAAATGTTCATGTTCATCTCTATATAATTATCACAGAAAATATTTCCAAAAGAAAACTGACTATCTGTGCTGTGTGATGTGCACCAAATGATCTAGATGGAAATAGAAATTTTAATGAAAAAATTTAACACTTCTGTTGCTTTTGTATTTTGTTTTCATTTTTTTTTTTTATCCAAATAAAAGGAAAAAGGTAATTTAGATCATTCAAACACACTCGTGTAATTTATTTTCTTTTTTAAACATTTTTCTTCTCTTGTGATTCAAATTCATATTTTTGTAAAACGAAAGTTTTTGTTTTTTTTTAATTTTTTCTTCAAAGAACATCGACTTGAACATTAAAATAATAAAAGTAAAATCTCAGTTACACAGTTTCAAATGTACACTGTCACAACTTCTCTTCTGTTCAAACATGCAGAGTGAATAATTTTCTATTTTCATGTTGAAAAACTTAAAAAAAAAAGAAACAGAAAATTATTTACGCACTTATATCTACTGTTTTTTTTTTTTTTTATTGATCATGTGTTTTATGAAGTTTTATGTTTTATGAAATATTTGTTTTTCTATCTCTATAAATAATTTGAAATATGATGATACTACTCGTATCTGATGTGTGTGTACAAGTACAAGCAAAGTGTAGTTTCCAAAAATGTCCTATGGAATGAATCGGGCATTGCATAAAAATGATCGTTTTTTATCTTTTTTTGGTTTTAGTTTTAGTTTTTTTAAAAAAAAAATAAAATCTTCTAATACTCGCATGTTACATACAAAGTACGAGTATTTTTATAAAAAAAAAATTATCAAATGTTGAAGAAAATGAAGAAGAAAAATCATGTATCAATGCATTTATTAGGTGTTGTCTATCGCTTATAAGGTAATGAACAAGTTATTTAATTATTATTATTATTATTATTATTATTAACAGAGAGTTGAATTGGTACACAACATTTTAAATAAAATTATTTTTATACTACACTACGTTTATACGTGACGTGGATTTATTTTCAAATGCTGTAATTGAATTTCTAAACATGGAAATATGCGAAAAAGCTTTCTTGTACGATTATATATACATACATACATAGAAACATGCATATTTCTAATATTTTTAATTATTTTTTTTTTTTTTAAATTAATCGATGCTACTTTTTGTATTTCTTTAATTTTTTTTTCATTTGTGATCTATGATCTGGGTATACATAATATGAACTTCCCACGAGTGTTGTTGAAAGAAAATGAAATAGAAAAAAAAATGCACACAAAACTCGTATATGAGAAATCGGTAATGGATATCAATAATAAAATATTAATTGACCACTCCACTTCAGAGGTATTATAGTAATAGCAAATATGTAGTTTAACAATCATTTTACAGTAATTGATATATTTAATTTATAATATTTAAAAAAAAAAAATACATACCTGCAAAGTATTGATCTGGATTAATTAAAGTGAAAAAAAATATGAAAAAAAAATGTTACACACAGAGGAAAAAAATATAATGAAAACTTTCTATAGAAAATTTTTTTTTTAAAACTCGCAGACTGTGACACTGTGATCAATTATAAATGAAAATTGAATTGAAATGACCGTTGAATTGATTTTCGAAAAAAAAAAAAAATGAAAAAAAAATTTACTAGGTTGATTAAAATTGATTTTAAACTCTCCGTATAATGAATAATGTATACTCACATACATACATACATACATACAAGAACATATGATTATACGTAACGTGTGCACATACATATTATTATGATCGTGATTTCTTTTCAAAAATTATCTGATATATTCCAGAAAGTTTCAATTTACTTTATTATTTTTTTTAATTTTGCACGAATTAAGCGAAATAAAAAGTAAAAATCGTAAAACGTAAAAAATGAAAATAACTGACGATCGTAATTAATAATTAAATTAAATTAACTTAACTATAACATGTAAATGTGCAGCATTTTATCGAGATTATGAAAATGTTGTTTATAAATTCAAGTTTTATTTTTTCGTTTTTTTTTTTTTTTAAATATTTTTACTCTGTTATTTATGTAATTGGTTTTAAATATGAACGTTATTTTATTCATTTTTTTAAATATTTATTTTAATGTAATTACTCAATTTATGTACATATATGTACGTACTCGTATCTAAGTAGGTTTGTACATAAAATATTGATTGAAATCGAAAGTTGCTGAATTCATTTCAAGACTATTAAAAATTAATCGATTTGAAGCTAATACCCATATTTCTAATATATAATTTATGTAGTTAATTTTTTATTCATCCTGTGAGGTGAGATTGCTTTTTTTTTGTAAAATTTAAAATTAAATCTAAGTATAACCAGTACAACAGAAACATTATTTTCAAATTTATTTCATATAAAATTTTACTCTTTTTTTCAAATTTCATTTTAATTAATTAAATACCCAGACCATGGGCTACAAATTAATTTTTTCTAGTCCTAGTATCCATAAATAAATCAACATAAATTTCTTATGTAAGTACGACTTCGAGTATTTTGTTTGTTTTATTGTAACTTACATTAGGTAAACAGCAGCGCCGTTCTTAACTTCTTGGATGCCCGGTGCACTTCCAAAATGTTTGCTCTTCTATTTGAAACTTTACTAAATTAAACTTTAATTTGATTTTTTTTTATTCTACCAGCATAAAATTCTAATTTCTATATTTTTTTAGCGAAAAAAATTATATAATTTTCACGTCACCCAATAGGTAGGATTGTAGACACGTTTTTCTCATTTATCGGTTTTTCTTGCATACATGGATTTTGTTTTATTTCTAAATTCTTTTTCGTATTTTTCTACTTGTTTTTCTCTTCTCCTATTACTCAAATAATCAAGAGTTCAATGAGCATGTTTGTTTACAAATGAAAATGTAGGTACCGATTTTTCTTGTTTGCACGGATCTAGTTTTTATCTAAAATTCATCTCCGTACACGATACCACTTCACTACAGTGCAGTACATAATTTACACCAGGAGAAGAAACAAGAGAAACATTCTACTTCTATCTTTCTGAATATAAGAAAAAACTATGAATGTGAAAAGAGAATTAGAAAGAAAAGTAAAAAGAAAAGAGGAAAAAAAATCTTCTGCTTTTCTTCTCCTTTTCTTTTCCTTCTCCTTTTCTCCTCCTTCTCATAAAATTTTCTTTTTAAGAGAAAATTTCTCGCAGAGATTACTATTATTTTTCCAAAAACGTCTTTTATTTTGTCCTTATTCGTGTTCCCGAGATTTGGCGCCCGGTTTTAGTAAACCATTTCCACCTATAAAAGAAACAAGTATGTTAAACAGTAAACTATTCGTCCTATGTACATGAATTATGCCATTAAAAAATTACGCAATAATTCAAATTGACTCTATCAAAGAAAAGAAAATAGAAGAAAAAATATTTGATTGTTTTAAATTGTAGCAAAATTATCTTCATTTATTGTGATCTAAAAACTGAATTGTGTTCCACTTTTACACACCACGTACATGTACAAGTTTGTATATGTAGAATGTGGATGCATTAAATTTTATTATTTATTATATTATTTGCATATTATTAAAATGAAAGAAAAAGGAAAAGAAGACTGATCGTGATATCGCATAATATTTGTTGTGTAAAATATACACGAGTATGCATCGATGTATATTAATGTTATAGTGTATAGTATATGGAATAAATGATTACCTAGATTTCAATTTTTTTTTTTAATTCCCACGTTAAATGAATTGCTGTTGCTGGATATTACAAAAATGCTATCTAACTGCAACCACTAGGTGTATATCATTATAGCTCTTTGCAAAGTATTTATTTGCTTTTTTTTTTTCTAATATTTTTAATTTTGTGAAGATTTATGTAGTCCATTCGGTGTATGCGTATAAAATGATGGCGGCTTGTATTTTTTGTAGGCATATCTAAAAAATATAAAAATCAAGTAAAAATTCAAAATTGCATTTTTCAAAACCGCCTCATAAAATAAATTTTTATGCGTTTCACATAATAAAATAAAATCAAAAATAATAATAAAATTATAAATAGGAAACCTGAATAATGGGTTATTGGTTGGTTGGTTGGTTAGTTATTTAGATGCGTTCATGTTTAATGTGTTTTACAAAACAGGTGCGTTTTATTTAAAATAATTATTGTCGTGTTCATATATTGTATACTCGTACTAAAATTTAATTTATTTATGAAAATGAAAATTAACAAAAAGTATATGGCAAAAAATTAAAAAAAGAAAAGAAAAAAATTTTTAATTTGTTTATAAATTTATTAGTATACAACAAGATAATTTGAAATTATGGCTTGATAAGAAAATATAATTTACATCTAAGCGATTGCATCTAATTTGATATTATAAGGAGAAAATTTTTTAAAAGAAATAAAAAAAAATAATATAGAAAGGAACCAAGAAAAACAAAACTAACTCAACATAAAATTGAAATTAGTTAGAAAATTTATGCGAACATACATACATTATGTATGTACCAGTGTATATATATGGAGGTATATAATGTTGTACTTTTCATCTTACATTTGGTGTACTGGAATTTTTATTAATTGAATTATGATGTTAGCCAATCAACATAATCATCACATCATATAAGTATATGCATATAGATACATAAATAAAAAAGTGAAAATTATTTTTTAAAAATAAATAGGAGATAGGAGTAAGTATTTAGTATAGATGGTACATAAATTTTGATTTTATTCGAAACTCGTTAGTATTTTTTTAAGTGAAAGTAACTACTTAAAATTAAAAATTAAAATTAGTGGATATTTATTTTTTTTTAGTTATATTTTTAGATATGTATTGGCCCCGTTCAAGCACAATTTATAACTCAATTACATTTAATAAAAAATATTAAAAAAAAAAAAATAAAAATTGAAAAAAACCTGAAATTACTCAGAAAAACACAAAATACCAAAAAACTACCAAAACATTACCCAAAAATTAACATTTATGTATTTTGATTTTATTTAGGTTCTGAATTCTGTTGAAATTTTCCAAAAGTTTTCACTCATTTATAATTTGGAAAAAATAAATAAGAACAAGCCAAACATGCATGAACAAAACAAAAAGATTTTTTAAAAAAGAGAAACTTAAAACAGATAAAAGTGTTTATTATTCGAATTTAGGACAACTTCCGGTTCAAATGCAGTGACCAAATGAGTTGCAGTTTTTATGAGTATCTATATCCATCTATATCGAATAATTGAAAATAAAAATGAGCCTCTATTATTCAAAATATTGTACATATTTACATATGTACGGTAATATTTTTTATCATTTTCATTTTCCTCTTTATAGGTATTTTCTATTTTATGTAATGAAAAATTTTACTTTTACTGTTTGCTGTAATGCGTCGTCGTCATACGTCAACTGTTAAACTTTCCATATAATATGTAACGCGAATATATAGTATGCATAATAATTTGTCATTAAATAATTTAAAAAAAGTGATGAATTTTATTTGTTCTTGGTTTTGTTTTATGTAAATACAAAATCATTGGAGCAAATTATTATTAAATACAAATTCAAAAAAAATAAAATACATAAAACAATGAATGAAAAAAGAAGGAAAATGATGTAAAACAAAACATTTATAGGGAAAACATTTGAAAAAAAAAAAAAATAAAATAAAATAGAGAAATAAAAAACGGTCAGTTCCAGTAGCTGAATTTAATAAAAATGAAAAAATAAAATTAAAACAGGAAAGAAATACACGTACGTAACTCGTACGTTTTATGTATCCGTGTAAATATTTGTTCATGTAATAGAGTTGTATATTTATGCAATGTGTTGTATCTTGTGTGTACAAAACAATGGATAATACGGTAAAAAAAAATTATTTAAAAATTAAAAAAAAAAAATAAAAGTCATATATTGGTCGTATCTACATATGCATAAGAAAGAATCGTTGCATGTACACATAACATACCTTACCAGGTAAATGAACGGTCCCATATCAAGTATACGGCGAACGCGAGTAACATAATACAATACACGTACGAACTTTTACCGGCCAACCTAACTATTTACCTATTCTATGTTCATCGTTGATTTAATATAATTTTTAAAATAAACAGTATACATACATAAATATATATATATACGTAGGTATTTGTTGCACAATTTTAAATCAAAGTTATGTATTTCATTTTAGTGGTATTACATTTTATTATTATCATCATCATCGTCATCATAATCTTCGTTGTCATTAAAATATATGTATAGTGTATACCGGCATCAGAAAGTAACAACGAACCACGTCAATTGGCAGCTTTGTATTGTATAAAATCTAGCCACGTTCCTATTTAGAGAGGCTTAGTTAGTGGATGTAGAAGTTGGTAGAAGTATTAAAAAAATACTTAAAAATCTTTAGTAACTATGGTGCTCAATTGCATATTATTTAGCCAGCAATAGCAGCACGTCGTAGTGCTCGCTTAAATGTATTTACTCTTCAATATAATAGTTTTTCGTTTTATTGTTACTTAAATCGGATGAATTTAATTTTATTTAATTTTTACTCTATTTTATATGGTCAACCAAATGTACATATGTATGTATCCATATGTACATATACGCTAATATAATGTCAGGAAATTGTTTAACGTGACATCATAAACGATTACCTTGTGAAGTATTTTGAGATCTTGATTGTGTAGATACCTAGATACTTCTTAATGCTATTTCGTATTATTTTTATACTTTATTCTTTGTAGTACAGAAAATGTATTCCTCCATATAAACGTAATAGATACAGCACTAGAGTCGCACACATTAAACGAAAATACTACCAACCAATACACATGGTTGTATATAGTTAATTATAAAGAGAACTTAGATTGGTTTATCTTAAAATTGCATTGGCATTGAATTATGCATGTTGTGCTTACTGCGATTATTATTCGAGTATTCAGGATTTTTATTCGCGATAATGACAGACTGACCAAATATAGTTCAGGTAAATACCAAGTATCTACAGTTTGCTGTGTTTGTGCTCCGATCTGACTGACATTGCAATAGTTCGCGTTCATTTGTTCGGTCGGTTTTTGTGTCGTTGTTTTGCTTTTAAATAATAATAACGATAATAGTAGTTTGACGGCATAATTGCAATAACACATTACGAATTACGATTTGCAAAAGTAAAAAAAAAAAAAAAATCAAAAAAAATCATTACTTTTCTGTTTCTATTTTTCACTCATTTTATATGGTACCGGTCGTATATTTGAAATGAAAAAAATGAATTTGAGAAAAAAAAAACAGTCGCAAAGTAATAATTACACTTTTTTATTGTTTGTTGTTGTCTTTGAAATGAATGACAAACATTTTTTGCAATTAATTGCTCTCAAGATATTTATCTTGTATTTCTAGATAATTTTCTCAATCATTATAATAAGTCGTCGTAATGAGTTATCGTTTGTAATTGATCTGATCGTATATTACTTATATGTATTGTCAAATATTATACATACATATGTATGTGTTGTTTGTGTATCCATATTAATGCGGATTTGTTTTAATAATTTCTGATTAGTGAATATATGTATGTATATCGGTGACAGTTTTGTATTCAAAAAATATCTTAACATTATATACGAGTACTTGTATGATATTTGACTGTACATAATTTCGATTATCTTATAAATAAATCCTGTTCGAATTAATTAATTTCATTTGACTACTTAAAAAAAGGAATTGACATCATTTTATATTTTTATTTTCATTCAAATATATTCTTTGTATCTGTGTACTGTGTACATTTATCAAGATTCTTCTAAATTGAAAATCTATATTTCTCCTATTAAGGCTTTCTAATAGTTTTCACTACGAGTAAATATACACTCGTAATTAACCACTAATTAAACTCTGATCTGTCATAATTTCATTAGGTATCTATTTTATTGGAAAATGATTTTTTTTTCTCTTTGTGTAAATTTGTCAAATCTTATCATATTTTTTTTTAGCTACTATTAATAATTAATTGAAAATCGATAGCATCAGCTATTAATGTGTCCAAAATGTCTGTCGTTTTTCATTTAAATCTAAACGGTTTTACATTTATGTATAGATAATGCTTAAGGAGAAATTATTTTATTTTTGAGAAATTATGAATGCACCTTTTAAATTTTGATTGCAAAGAGGAAATTTCATTTTTCGAAATTTTCAAAATGATTTTATAGTAAATCAATTTATAAATACACATGTACTAGATAATTCATATGATTTTGAATGCGTTATCTATCTGACAGGTTAAATGTTCGTAACGCAATATGATGATAATGATAATTGAAAAATAAGTTTTCTTAATCATTCGACATATTATACTTACTTGTACAGTGCAGTACGTATATGAGCACAACATATCTACATTATGCTGCGCGTATTTTTATAAGAAAAATAATGTGAATAGTAAAATTGTTTTAAGATTGAATAAACAAGATACGTAAGTTCATACGTGTTAGCACAGCATTTTTTTTTGTTCAAAAGTTGCTTAGTTATTTGTCCTAAACCATCACGTATTTTAAATGCTTATAGTCGTACCTATGTAACTACATTAAAATTAAAAAAAAATGCTCATTTACGGTACAATAAATTACACAAAAATTACGTGAACTTTCCCTTTAATTAAAGTGTGTGTAACAAATACATAATATTTTTGGTTTATAAAAAATTTTTAAGTTTATGAATTATTTTGTTCACGTTTTTTAAAATGATTTTCACTCTAATTCAAAATTTTAAAAAATAATTTCTACATTTCTACTGTCTTTTTTATATAACGATCATTCTCTTACGCTTACGACGTACTTAGATCATTATTATTTTTTTTTTTTTTTCATCAATAAAATTTAATTAAAATTTTACTTTACCTTTTATTGTTTTGATTTTTACACAGAGATTTGATTCGTTGTAATTTCAATAAAAATATAAATTAAAATTGAAACTGGAACAAAAACCAAATTAAATTTAAAAAAAATTATTCTGTTATTGTTTATTGTTTCTGCTATTGTTTTGTGTTTTTTATGAAATAAAATTTTATTTCATTACCTATTATAATCAACCCACAATTCATACGTGTATTGTTGTATGCAGTGCAGTGCAGTGCATTCATACATTCAATGATGAATATAAAAAAAACACATTTAAAACAACTTTATTTATATATTAGATTTGTATAAAATTTAAAACTCTCATTTTCAAGTTCACGATATTTGATACATTCATTCTCGTCGCATTTGTATACCACACCACTACCAGTTAATACCAAACCAATACCGCAGCGCAGCATAAAGTTATCCGCGCAGGCGTACAATGAAAATACATACATATTATTGTATTCCAATTCCAATCCAATGTACATACATACTACAATACAAGTACATATAAAAGTATATGTATCTTAAATTACGTTATAAAAAGGAAATTATTATGTAAAAAACAAATAAATATATAATAACAAGAACGCATAAACTAGTAAAGCAAGGCAACATAATATAATATAATAAAAAATAAAATAAAAATAAAAAATAAGTAAAAACAGAAATAAAAATAAAATTTCAATAAGTAAAGGTAAAATTATTGTGATATTATGATGATATTCTATGCGAGTATGTATAGTCTGATCTGATATAATTTTTCAAGTAAAAAGACTATAATGAGGGGAAAGGTGTACAATATTTTTTTTTATTGTTATTTTACGAATGTATATTATAAATTAACCTGTCTATCTTTGGTAACTATGAAAACTACACATGCATATGTATATACGCACGAATATATCACTGAACATTTTGTATTGTGTACGAACGAATGTGACCAAAATAAAATGTAAATTGACAGAAGAACACTGGCTTTTGGCAATGAAGAAATTGTTTGCAACTTACCCCCTTTTATTGGTTAACTTGTTTTGGAGACTTTTTTATATGGATTTAGACGTACATATATTTATATTTTTATTATAATTTTTGTTCTGTTTTTTGTTTTTGCAACACGCACGCATACATCTTATTTTACTTTGAACATTTACAAATTACAAAAATTTAATACACGACGTTGGGTTGGACTTGAACGTTGGCTCATTATATGTGATGTGGTGTATGTGGTGTTGTGTTCTAAAACCAAAAAAAAAAAAAATTACATTATATTATATTCCGATTACATACAATTTTTTATAAATTACATGTTAGCTTTTGAAGCTTTTTCATATTTATTTAGCTCAATAGTTTTTCGTTTTTCACTATATGCATACATACATCGTTATTTTATAATTTACATACATACATCTTTACTCATATCTACATCTACATATGTTTGTTATATACATACATATATCAGCTGTTTACAAAATAGCAAAAAAGTATTAAGTATTAACGAACGTAATTTTTTGTGCTTTTCTTTAAAACAAAAAAAAAAAATTACACACACTCGTTCGTACACCTCGTACATCATCATATTTTAGTAAAGTGTGTAGTGTAGTTTCAGTTTGTTTTCATGTTTTGACTTTTGAGCATTCAATTCAATACGCAGTTATCTATAGGAAGCAAATAAAATTAAAAATAATAAAATTTTTTATTTTATTTACCGGAAAATTGGATTTTAGTTTTTCATTACTTTCTTTTAAAAAAATAAAATACGAAGTTTTCCAAAAAAAAATTTCTATTCTTTATAAATATTACATGTGAATTATGTATACAACATACAGTACACGTGATGATCGTAGTGAATAGTGGTAGCTAGTGGGGTGACAAATAAATATTTTAGGCAACAATAACAATATTATAATAACGCAGAGATCTAGATAGAGTTTGTACATAATTTTTTTTTTCAGAAAATTAATATACATTCACAGGGCCAATAGTATATATATTAGCATATCTACTTCTTCGTATAGTAAAAAAAAAGTTAATAAAGCGGTGATTCACATTTAAAAGGAAAATTCATAATTGAAAGTTTTCCACAAAAAGAAATATAAAACAGCTGATGATTGAATATTTTCCTCTTACTACTTCAAAACTTAAATCTTAAACAAAACTATATATAACAAATCAAAGACGTAATAATATGTTTCGAGACCTACTTTTGAAATAATGCTTAAGTTTAATCGATATTTTATATACAAACAAATTTATATATAATATGTATAATATAATCTAGATTTGTGTGTACATGTATAATAATCATAAATGAGTGTACTCTCATAAAAAATTGGCCTGGAAAGTCATGAAACCGGCAAAACGTGATGTTCAGACAATAGAACATTATGAAAATGAGTGCGCGATTGAAGCTTCAGGAAAATTATAAAAAGTGATTTTCCTGTTGTATATAGGATATAGATAGGTACATATATATACTCGTACATAAATAAATGTACAATTTATTGAATAATTATTTTGTGCTTTTATTTCGTGTTTTATATGATATTTTTACATACATTTTGCATATCGTTTTATATATTATATAGAAACATATAGACGTACTATTTTTCTGTAATTACACGTAATAGAGATTTTATATACAATTTTATTTGTTGTGCTTATAAACGTGTACATAACATTCATACAAATATATTTTACTGAAACCAAACTATATATTATAAACATTTTTTCTTGTTAATTTATTTTCGCTTTTTGTTGTTGTTGTTTTTGTTTTGCTATTTTAGTTTTTTCATTTTTGTTTTTTTTCTAAAAATATTTGTGTATAAATTGAAAGTGGAAATTGTTTAAAGTAGTGCGACAGAATTATTATAATATTTGTGATTATTTTTAATATTGCTCAGCATCAAAAATAAAAAAAGATTTTATGTGTTGTAAATAAAAATATTTACCTAGAATAACTGTAAGCTGTATGTGTATACTGCCTGCATGAACACGCACATTATTATTTATTTAAATGTAGAACGGATGATAGAAAATAAAATGTAATTTTTGAAAAAAATTTATTATCAATGACAAACATCAACTACCTATACTTAATTTCATAAAATTAGTGACGGAAAATTTGAAATAAATGAATGAATGATATAGTTTGTCGTTTCTGGGTTAGCTTCAATATTTTTTATGTAATGTGTTTTGGTTTCAAATTAAACGCTTAAGTACCACTATACTATATTTTACTCTTGTATTTAAGTTGTTACTTATTTGATCTAAAAAGAAATAATAAAAAAAAAATATTATTATTAAAAATGAAGAAAAGTGTTGGAGTACAAACAGATGTTACTAAAATTGAAAAATTTGGTAAGATTTTCAAGTACCTTAAATTATAATATTATTTTACTTATCTATACATAGTCATAGTTTTAAATGTATACACGATAAGAATTTAATTTCGAATTTTCTATTTATAAATACGTATATCTACCTATATATACATAAGTAAAGTAGGTACCTATTATCAAAGATACTATAAAATGTATAAATATATTTTATATTATCTTTGCTATTAATATATTATAAAATATTTATTTCGATTTTATTTAAAATTTTTCCTTTTTTTTTTTCAGTTTTCTGTTTATTTTTTGTAAATTTTTCAAAAAAGTGAATGCAAACAGGTGGTTGCCTGATACATTCTTTCACATTCATTCTCTTTTTTGGATTATATGTATATTTAAAATATTATACATACAATTGTATACAGACATGTATGTACATGCATATATATTTTAAAAAATATATTACTGACATTTACCATTCATGAATTTTTGCTGCATATTAAATTAATCGGTTTTTTTTTCCTTATTTTTTTTCCATTTTTCTATACTATATTATGTACTTTCTTGGATACTTGAATAATCCATCCATATCTTGAACCAACTACAAATACAATACAATACCAGTATATAAGTACATATGTACGGTTTCACTTTCATAATTAATTGAAACCGTTAAGTAAGTTTTGTAGCATAATAATAAGATCGTCGTAACGTAACGATAACGTCCTTGTCACCACCTTAATTGAACATAATTCAAACAAACGACATACGACGAGTAATGTATATTATAAAATAGCGTCATTTTCAAATTAAACATAAATCTTGCCAATTGGCATCGAATTCAGATTACATCTCTACAGTAAAGTAGTCTATTAGTTCAAGTATACTACATAGTACATAGTACATACATATTCGAATGTCGTATAATACATATATTAGAATTTTTATGATGAATAAGTAAAAAGCACAATACAATACATTTCTTTTTGCGAATACGTACATAAACACATGTTAACATCCGTAAAGTATATATTCATTTTTATTCAAATTTTAATTATTCATATTTTGTAGATTATTTGATTATTTTCATTGCCAAAATAAAATCGAAAATTTTCATAAGGTCAAAATGGGTCAAAGTATCAAAGTGTAATCATCATTTTTATGATATAAAATAAATAAAAAAAAATATTAATGAGATAAACTGCAAAATTTTTTGTCTCTGTTATCTCGAAATTATAAATTTGGAAGACTTTATTTTTAATTTACACCAGAATTTTTATTTCATAAAAATTATAATAAATTACTTTCTAGAAATTCTAAAAATTTTATTCTATAAGAATTTGTAATAGGTATACCTACTTTAGAACATACAAAAAAAAAAAATCTTCAAGGATAAAATGATTTTTATATTACGTATACTTGAAGGACAATTCGTCGACGTAGGATTCATTGACGTAGATATAGAAAAAAAAATGTATGAAAATAAAAATCAAATGAAATTAATATCGTAACGTGAATTCTATTTATAAGAAAATTCTACATAATTTATCGAATCGTATATCAATTTTATTGATTCTAACTACTATTTGATTGAATTCGAAATAAAAAATAAAACAATTTGCAATCTCTGTTAATTCTGTTGATAAATTCATTTATTTTACAATATTTGAAAAACATTTTTCGAGCACATTTTTCTAACAAATTGATCTTTCATTTCAATAATTATTGTTACTACACTACGATCGTTTGCGCATTATGTGAGTACAAAAATTTACAAAATTTATTATAATCTTAAACGAAAAAAATAAAACTTCTAACGTCTATAATTTCATATTCATCTGTTGGTTTTTTATTTTTAAACCACTGAACATGTTTAAAATCTCCCAACAATACTTTGTATAGAATTACTGATTAAATCAATGGTGTTTTTCCTCTTGATATATGACGAGAGAAATTATTAAATTACAATCTTATATGTAGCATATAATGTATTGCTGATAAAAAAAAGGAAAATTATTGGGTTGTGGTTTTTATAATCACTTCATATAATAATAATGAATTTCATTTAGTAAGTACGTAATTTTAATTACATACGATTATATACGCTAAAGATAAATAAAATGAAAATATAAAAAACTGAAAGAAAAAAATCGTAGGTAATAATAATAACCGTTAATAAATAAGAAAATTCATAAATTACTTTCATATTTAATTAAATAAAAAAAAACTTTTCCACAAAGTGTTTTTCACGTATACACTCCAGCTCGTATTTCGTATATATAATATGTAATGTGGTAAAATATGATTAGAGGCCATAGTATATAGAGAAAAAATAAATAAAACAAAAATATTGTGGAATGAATTTAAAGATTGCTGTGGTGAATGGTGATTTTTTCAATTTTCTAAAAAAAAATATTATTATTTTCATGCTTCAATAAATTAATTACTATCTTTTTTTTCGCTGGTAAATAGGTATACATATATATAATTTATACCTTTTTTATTTCACTTTGAAATTAAATTAAATTTGAAAATACACCGCGATAATGCAGTAGGTAGTTTTAGATAACTGCGACTATATCATGCATTTTCCTCTACCTTGAAATTTATAATTTTTAAACTTTTTAAAAATTAAATAATTATACATATATGCATATTTATTTTGTGATAAAACTTCTGATAAATTTCAACATTTATTGCCGGTTTTACATAGCCAGTGTTAAACTTTACATATCTGTTGTAGCTGTAAGTAACTAAATTTAAATTAAAGCCCTAGACAGACATCTAGTATAAACGTGGTATCGACACCATGGTATTGGTTATACTACATGTCTGTCACCCTATACTAGCTTTATACCAGGAAAACAAGCTGGTATAAACGTGGTATTGAAACCAGCATGATTTGTCTAGTATGAATCTAGTATTCACAAAATTTACTAAACTTAGCGCTATTTTAATGCTGCGGAAATTATAGAAATTAGTTTTTACATTAGTTTTAACATCAAATTGAAAGTAATTAGTAGGCATAGTAGGTATTAAGTTGAAAGTAATATAATGTATGTAAATAAAAATTTTCTATATGACACCACAACAAAATTCACAAAATATGTCAAATAATGATACTAGGTTTATACTAGATTGCTTGTCTGTCACCATGTTAGTATTGTTCATACTATGGTATTGATACTAGATGTCTGTCAATGGCTTAAATTACACAATATCAGCACTTTAAATAATGAAGTAATAAAATTTAAAAAATATATTACTTTGTCAAATAATTAAGATATTTACTTTATGAAATTGAAAAAAAAAAAAAATAAATAAATTTACATACATACTTAAATGTACAATAACACAATTTGTGTGCGTGTATGACTACGATAAAATGAATATGATCTCATTTGCTCCAGTTATAAAATACGAGTACATACCTATTTAGCACTATAGCATTCTAAAATGATCGTATTACAATTTACCACTAAAGCAAAAAAAAAAAATATGTACATAACTTGTAGACTTGTACATAAATACGACTGTACATAAAATGTGGTCCGCCGAACCACCGACGCCTATGTTTACAACAAAATTTTATGTAAACAGGTACAATAAATAAAAAAATTCATTTCACAGAAGAAAAAAAAAAGACTGACTTGAAAATTTTGCAAATTAATAAAACACCTACACATGTATTTTTAGAATGCGTAACAAAATGCACATAATATGTTACGTTACTTATTGCATCCATGTACATATATTTGTGTATATAAGAAAAATTAAATCCGTAATTATTATGGTGACTTCTTAATGTTTAAAGTTGAAATTATTACGCCTTCAATGTCTCCAATTGCACCTTTTTACGAGCATAATAAATTTATATGTAATTATAATCAGCACACCGTACCTATTTAGTATACTTGCTGCTTACTGCTAAAGAAAAGGTCGAGGCTATCTTGTTTATATATCAAATTTTTGTCATCATTCAACGTTAATGATTTCATCATAATGTTATGCGATGTTTGTGTGTGTGTGTGTGTGTGTGTGTAGTATGGTGTAGTATCCAAAACGATCACATGTATGCACATACGTACAATACATAAAATCGTTTCATTCCACAGCCATGTAAAATAATTTAACACTTTTTTTTATATTTGTTTTGACTTGCATTTTAATTTTTCGATACTGTATATGTGCAAAAACTCGTAATTATTATTTTTTATCTTTTCAAATTGATTTTATTCACCTGACAATTATTATGATCACAATATGCGTTCATTTGATGCGTTTAAATTTTCATTGTATGTATGTACCTGTTATAGTGGGATTTCTTGTTTTCTTCAATTATTTCTGTGTATGTACATCTCGTATGTGTCGTTATAGTATTCAATTGCATATAGTAGATATCTATCTTATCATGGTTTATGAAATGATGGTCATTGGATTTAACGAATGAGTCTCTTAGGTTTTATATTTCATTTACTTGTTACTGCACATATACTCGTATCCATCTATCCATCCGTAATTACTTGTCATCATCATTATGGTGATATGACAATACCTATGGATGCGGGTATGTTATGTTGTATTTTTATTTTTATTTTTTTAGTTATAGCGCAGCAGTAACAACTTGCATGCATAAATTTTTCTTATTTTAAAAAGAAGTGATTGACTTCTTCTCGTAATATGATGATGATTGTGTGCGCAGACTGATTAATTGAATTTCTTTCATAAGTTTTTTTTTTTTTTTTGGAAAATGTCATAAAACAACTTTCAATTTTCTTTAAATAAGGAATCTTATTTTTTTTAGGTAATAAATAAAATCATCAACAACATCATAATCAACATTATCATCATAATTATTATGATTATCGTTATAATCGTCATTGTCATAATTATTAGGCAAAGCCAAGTATAGGAATGGGATTGTCATGTCTGTAGTATGTAGATACTCGTATACGTTTATGTGTCTGTTTTTCAATTTTTTTTTGGTATTTCACATGTATCATATTGTCATATTCTCTATGTAATGAAGAATGATCATCATCACCATAATATAATGGTGATGAGATGAAAATTATTACCAAGGGTTTTTTGGTCGTTTTTATTAATTTTGATTTTTTGTTATTATATTTTTGCAAATGATTTCAAATATTTGTTTTTTAGAGAAAAAAAGTAAGTAAGATCCTGTTATCTTATCTTCTTCTTAATACTGTTTATAATTTACTTTTTACGTTTCAAGTTTTTTTTTTATTGCAAAATATTTTCAAATTTTTTTCACTTTTCTCTCGATTTGGTATTTGTTCGTTTTGTTTTTTACTTTTTACTTTCTGTAACCGTTATTTATTTTATGTTGTTTTTTTTTTTTTCAATTTTCATTTTTATATTTTTTGTAAATATTTTGTAAATATGAAAATAACCATGACGCATCATGATTTCTCGATGAATTAAATTCAATTTTCATGAAAACCTGCTGATATTACACCTCTTAAAAAACTCTGAATATTTACCTATACATTCTATATAAAATGTACACGGTTGGTACACAAAAAATAAAATAATAAAATAATATTATTGTATAATAATATTAGCACCCGATACAATCTGTGCATTATTATAGTTAGTAACGGTATACAAACTACAAAGTGTAGTGTGTGTAGTAATGTATAAAAATTATTTTAAAAAAATATAAAAATAATTTCAGATTTACTTTCTTCTTGGGAAAATTTATTTGGTTGGAGTGAAAATGCCTTGGCAGCAAGAAAAATGCAAGAAGAGATGGTCATACTTAAGAATTCACTAAATCGTCTTGGAAGGCAAACATGTGAATTTGATTCAGATGCATCAATTCAATTTACAATTGAAGAGCTTAAGGTTAGTAGAGTACATATAGAGTCATATACTGATATACTAATACACCATGCATATAAGTATGGTCATACGCGGACATACAACATTGTAATATTAACAGCACACGTCTCATGGTATACTACAGCATTACTACAAAATATTTTACAGAGTGAACACACATTTATTTTTCCAGTGTAGTGTGTAGTTATCGTAATAACAAAATTATTATTAAATCTTTAATTACACACATTACAAAATAATTTTTTTTGCATAGAATTTTTTTTCGTGATTGAAGTGAAAAACGTAAAAAAAAGAGTTATAAATGTAATTAAAGAATATAATTAAAAATGATAGAATAATAAATTTACAGAAATAATAATCGTAAATAGAATTTGAAATACATAATGTTTATTGTTAAAATATTTTATAACTGTGCGTTCAGTGTGTGCGCTACATAATTCAATCGCATTAACTTCTAAGTATTTTATATATTCTGTCTCGTAATAATTATTATTTTATAACAATGCATATTTTTCAAATTGAATTTAAAATTAAATAAAAAATTTTTGTTATTTTATTTGTTAAATAGAATGAAAAGACACAATTACAAACGTATCGAACGAATATGTTACGTTTGAATGCATCCGTTCATAGTTGGTTAACACGACAAGAAATGAAATTGAAAAAAGAGATTGAAGCTGCTTTAGCTAAAAATGATACAGAGAATAATAATAATAATAATAATAGCAATAAGAATAATGATAACAATGGCAATAAAAATAATATCGATGTAAATATGATGATGATGATGAATAATCAAGGAGAGAAAGGTTCACAAATTGATACAATAATACAGTCAGAAAATGAATTTCATAAGCATTTAAAAGACGAAGTTAGTGACATGTATAGTGCTTGGGATGAAGCAAATGCAAGGTAATTAAACATTATTTCTAATCGTAATTCATCAATATGATAAAATAAAATAAAATAAAAATTAAAAATTAAAAAAAAAAAAATATGTAATAAAAATTTACATTCTCTTTGGAAACAGAATCAATAATCATATTGAAGCGTTG
Organism: Villa cingulata; assembly: GCA_951394055.1. Classification (NCBI taxonomy): domain Eukaryota; kingdom Metazoa; phylum Arthropoda; class Insecta; order Diptera; family Bombyliidae; genus Villa; species Villa cingulata. The sequence goes on along the minus strand of OX596021.1, from coordinate 35,127,418 downwards.
ACCGCTTCATTAATTGCTTGGAGACAATTGGAATGCGGATTATCAGAATTTCATCAAGTACTCGGTAAAGATAGAGGTACATTAAAGGGATTAGAAGGTGCATTGAATAAGGGACAAGCGACACCAAGTGAATTGGCACATAACGTTAAATTGGTTGCAAAATTATTATCAGAAAAAATGGATTGCAATCAGCAGCAGCAACAACAACACCAACAACAATTACAACAGCAGCAACAGCAAAGTCAACAGGTAAGCGTGTTCATGTTTGTATAAATTTTTTATTATAATTTATAATTTTTAATTTTTTTCGAAAACAAAAAGTGCATAAAAAATATTAGATGAGATCATTGATTCTATCTAATTCGCTTTCTAATTTTTATAAAAATAAATTATCATGCGTGTCCGAACTGTACTGTAAAAGAAAAACAGAAAAGATAATTTTTTTATTTTTATTTGCCGTTTTTACTGTTGTTTCGTTTGTTAAGCGAATCAAAATGACCATTAAAGTTTTCGATGTGCATGAATAGAAATACACGAGTACAAAAAAAAAATAAAACTAATGAATATAGGAAAATGCAAATAATTCTTTTATAATTTAATTTTATACAAAAAATGAAAAAAATAAGGAAAATAAAAATTGTGTCCAATTAATGACTTCATTATTTATCTTTCGTGATTCATTCGTTGTTCATTAATAATGAGTTTATTGTCCTATTGTTGATAATTTCTTTTTTTTTTTTGCATTATCAGTTTGACATAAATTTGGTTTTTTTGCTTTTTGTTTTTAAAAAATTGTCAGTTCTTAACGATTCAAGAATTACACTGGTGATGATCAGCTCAAATACATGTGCAAATGTTGGTTGAACGGATTTTGTGCAGTTTATTTGACATTTTGACTTGTCGATTGACTGTATTATTGCAGATATTCAGATAGAAATTTGACAGTTTAAAAATTCGAAGAATCAAATTAAAAAAAACACTGCCTCTTTTACGAGTCTTACGAGTCATTTGAATCTTTTTAAAAAAGGACACGACACATCACATCTCATTGTCATTGATGATGATGATAATTTGATAAGTAAAAGTAATTCGTAAACATAAATGATGATGCAAGAGATAAGAATTGATTTCTGCTTTTTAGCTTCTTTCGATCGATTCGAACATTTAAATTAAATCACTTCACTGAAAATAAAGTAAAAAACTACTTAACTTTTTTAAAAAAAAATTTTTTCATTATTCACATAAAAAACAAAGAACTGGTTTTCGGATCATCATTAAAAATACAAATTCGATAAATATGCAAATTAAGTAGGCAAACAAAAAAAGTGGCACACGTTTACATTAACTGCGCATAATCAAATATTTATCAGTCATTCACGAGTGTACGAGTATTTTTCTTTTATTTATTTATTTATTTATTTTTTTTATTAAAATTGAAAACTTTCTTCTGGACTTTGATTTTTTATTTCATTTTGCTGAGTGATTATTGAAGGATTATGATGATGATTCATAAAAATTTGAATAAAATTACTGCCAGCTTTACTACATTTCTCTTTTTATTTTCTATTTTAGGTAAGTGTTACGACTCAAGATCAACAGGATGGCAGTAGAATTCTGTCAATTACTCAATTCACATCATCGAATGGATCATTATCTGATAGTGGAATATCAGATGGTGGCACAACATCAGATGGTGGATTATCGGAACGTGAGCGAAGACTTGGAGTTCTACGACGTTTAGCTAAACAATTAGAAAACGCTTTGGCACCTGGAAGTGAAGCATTAAAATCGATTGCTGCACGAATGGAAGCTGCCGAAGCTGAATTGAAAACATTACAGAATACATGCCGCGAATTAATTGTTCGAACAGCTGTTTCACAACAGAAAAAATCACAGGCATTGGTCACGTGCAATAATTCGACAACAGGAGGACATCAGAAAACCAATAAAAAGAGTCCAGCATCGAAACGAAGGAATCGTCGAAGATCATCTTTGCCAGGTAATTTTACAGGTATCTCTCCATTGAGAACACCGAAAAAATCTACGAGTATAAGACAATTGGCAACATCATCATCGGATCCTGGTGATCCAGATGATCCAAACAACAATAGCTGGGATATTTGTGACAGTGACGATGAATCGAATAAAAACCGAGGATGGGCTTGGAGAGTGGCAAGAATCGCATTACCGATGCAATTGGCTCTGTTGACTTTATTCTGTGCCGCATGTCTAATGGAACCTCACTGTTGTGATTCACTGAACAATTTATCGATGAGTTTTACACCGCAGCTTAGATATATTCGTGGACCACCACCGATTTGAATCAATGCGTAATCTAAAGCTGTATTCAGCTCATTAATAATTATTGATAATGAGTGGAATATGTGCATATTTTTAAAAATACAAAGAGTTACTGTACGTTTTGTGATACATAACTCTTATCAAATGTTTTTTGAAAAAGAAAAAAAATTTCATAGAATAATTAAGATCATTACTAAGATAGCCAGAAACGATCATTATGTAAACAAATTCAAATAATCGATAGAGTAACGCTTAATTTTGAGAATTTTTTTTCTTTTTCAATAAAAACACACACCACACATACACAGTTCAAATGCAGTAAAACGTAAAATGTAAAACGTAAAAGCAAACAAACAAATTTTACTGTCATTTGCAATAGAACATAAAAATGTAGCGCATTCATTGAGAATTATTGAATGAAAAACCGTTGGCTATTTTCCATAATGAATGAATGAGAAAATGCCAAAATTAACATTATTTTGTTGTTAGTCATTAACTACTCTAAAGTAAAAAAATTAAAAATGAAATCATTTAAAAGTGTAAGGCGAATGAAAAATATGAAATGAAATTCATTTTTTTTTCGAAATGATTAATTTTTTTTATTTGATTTATTGTTTTTAAGATTAGTGGCAGCGAGTATGTTGTGTAATACGTTATAAGGTTAGAAAATAATTTTATTTTTGTAGGAATTTACAATTTTTTGATTACAGAAAGTGAAAAGTAATAAGGAAAATTTGAAAAAAAAAATGAAAGGAAAGTAAAGGATAAGATTTGAATGTAAAAGGAAAATGAAAAAAAAAACAAATGAAATTTAAAGTTAAAATTAAGGAAATTGAAAAGGAAAATAAAATTGAGAATGTAAATGAAATGTTTACCATCAATTTGATGATTCACGTGATTCGATTTTGTGAGCATGATGAAACTCAATGAAAAAAAAAAAAAATAATTATGAGAAATAATTATCATTAGAAATGTAAAATTATAAAAAACGAGTTAGAAAAATGTTCTATCTTGCCAAATAATAATAAAAAAAAAAAAAAAAAAAAAAAAAAAAACAGAACACGAAAGAAACTCTGCATCGTTATAGAGTTGTTAGGTAAATGTAGACGCATGTAATGATGAAAGATGAAAAAATAAGCAATTTAAAAAGATACTAAAAAATAAACTGAATAAAAAGAAACAAAATGTTAACAGAGAAATAATTACTCGTTCGTATATGCTTGTAATGAAACTTTAAAACTGAAATGTACCTTAACATTTTTAATATCACAACTATTACTACTGATTTAATCTTCCATTTTATGATAATGATCGATTCGATAATAATTTTCGTACATCATTTATTTATTTTTTTTTTTAATATATACATGTAGTTTACAAAAAATAATTATAATATTTTTCTTTACTACAAAGGACAAAAAAAAAAAAGAAAAGAAAAACGATAATGAAAAAAAAAAGAAAGATAGACATTTATATATGTATTTAGATAAATAAATGTAGATCATTTTTTTTTTATGATAATGCGTATACTTTATATTTAGAGAAGACATTTTACAAATGTAGTAGTATAGTATATAAAACCGTATAAGAAGTTTCAATAGGATATTTACAAAAAACAAAAAAATGAAAAAATACGAAAATGATGAATTTATATTTGGGATAATTCTAGTTTTTATTATTTAAAATCTTTCGTTTATTTTATAATGTTCACGTTTGTAGTTTTATATGAACAGATTTAATAAAAGTGCATATTTTTATTTATTTTTTTTTTTTTTTTGTATTTCTCGAAGTACTTATAGGAGAATTTATTTTATCATAAACTAACAAATAACTACATACACTAAACATATTTTCTATTTTTTTTAGTGAAATCAATTCGAAAAGTTAATTGCGTTTTCATTTAAATATATTTCGATGAGTTGCTATTGCAAAAGGGATTTTTTCTTTTTTTATACGTACATTTTATACATTGATACATTTTTATATTTACATAGCTACGATTTATAATAATTAATTTTTTTTTTTTGTTCGTATTTCGAAGAACATATTCATAGACTAATTATGCAAAGACTAATTTTTTTTGTTTTACTTACTTACTTATTGTAATTTTATTTTTTAGACAAACATACAAACATAAAACTCGTTCAATTGCACAAATTTTTTGTTCAGTTTGTTTTTTATTTAATTTAAAAAAAAAAAAAACGAACATTTTTAACGAATACAAAACGCGAATTTGAATTGATTTCACTAAAATTTTGATTAAAAAAAAAAAGTAGAAAAATATAGAAAAATATAAAAATAAAAACAACAAAAATATAAAACATAAAAGAAAATATGGTGAAGGTTTAAAGAAAATGTGTTTTTTTTTATTTATTTATTTATTTTTTTTAATTTAAAACTTATTGCATTTTTAATTTAAACGATAACAGTAAAAATCGTTATTATACTATCAGAATCATATAGAAATCAATTTTAAAGACCTGATTATAAGTGCCTACAAAAATGGAAATGTCTATAGAGAAGAATACGTAAAGACGCAAAAACACAAAAAAAGAAGTGTTGAAAATGCGAAAAGAAAATGATTTAATATTTATCTAAATATCGTCATCATTTTCTTTAAAAGTGAGCATATTTTTGAAAAGTTCTACTTTAAAACGAACTTATAACACCATTATTTAAGACTTTTTAAATTAGGTGAATGAATTATAGTTGATAAAATATTAAAAATATCAAAGCAATTCAGATGAAATGATTTGAAATGATTATGTCATACTTCAGTTCAAAGATAATTCGCTTTAAATTTGAAACTTGATAAAATCATTCAAATCATTTCAATACTTATCAATAAAATATACTACACTACATTATAGAAACAGTAACTGCCTATTTAATTAATTTACGAGAGAGTATAGTAGTATGAGTATATGCATAGTTTTTATATGAATTTTTTCTTAAATGACAACAACTAATTAAACTATTATAAATGTATGAAGAGAAGAAAAAAAAATATTTTTTTGAATGAACTATGAAGAAGAGAATATAATTATTATATTTCTTTTATGAAATGTTTGTGAAATATTAATTTCAAATACTAAAATAAGGAAAGATAAAAAATTATACATGAGTACGCGTATGCAATTAAAAACCTGCATACTTTATTATACATTTAAATTAATTTTACATTAAAAATGAATTAAATATCATGAATTTTATCAATCGATTATTTTTTATAATTGCGTTGTAATTTGTTTAATTTTTATTTACATTTTTTAAATAATATTCTTTTATTATTTTCATGATTTTTCTATTACATTAATAGGATAAAAGATGTATGTGTTGTTGTTGTTGTTTTTTTTTTTAATGAATTACATTCATATTGAAAATGATTTAAGTTTAATTTAATTTTTACTTTATTTCATACTTTCAATTTAATTTAAATTTTTATTTTTAATCCTTTTAAAAAATATATTACTATATAAAAAAATGATAAGTAAATTATAAAATTACTTAAAGGATTTTCAAATGAAATCAATCGTTAATATAATCGTAATATTAATTAAAGATATAGAAAGGAGTATAATAATATGATTATAAAAATTTTATAGCTACTTAAATTTTATGAGTAATATATATATACGATTTAAATAAAAGTACATATTATAATACAATATTTAATGGAATAAAAAAAAATATCTATAAAAAGCGAAGAAAAAATAAAATAAAAAGATAAAGTTTGAAGGAAAAAAAAGTTTTATAAAATCGCATTATTTTGGCGAAAGAAAATACAAAAATATAATAATATTATCCTTGCAATTTGGAGAACATATTGGAGAATATCTATGAAACAAATTAATATACAATAATTTTCATTTTTAATTTGAAATTATTATTATACATAAAATTATTTTAATCCCTAAGAAATTGGATTTTTTGAATGTGTTGAAATAAAAATAAAATATATTTTGAAGAGAAAAATTAAATAATAAATGAAAAATATGAAAAAATTTAATAAAAAAAGAAATATATTGGTAAAAACTAGAAGTTTTGTATTATTTATTTTTTAGAAATTACATCTTCCACTAATTTTCTTTTCCACAACTGAATGAAAAATTTCCTTCTCTTTGTAAACTTTTTTTTTTAACTTTCCACAACTAAAATATGCATTTGGGAATTTGAATATTCAAAAATAACGTGTTTTCGATCTCAAACACAATACATATGTATTTACTATGTATACATACGACGTCTGTATACGGTGACGTTAAGCGTCAATAATGATATAAAATTTGTCTGCTACAAATTATGAGCGCCTGGTATTTTGGGCTCCATTTAAATTTCATTATAAAACCAAAATGTATTTTTTGTTTTTCTTTTTTTTTTTTATATGATCAAAGTTGCATATTCGTAGGTGCCTAACGAATGGATACATTTTTAAACCAAACCTCTGAAAGTATATCTTTTGGAGTAATATTTTTCAAACTTTACAAATGTATATTGCGTATTTACTGGCTAACATTTATTTTTTAAAAATTATGTATTTATTGCATATGTATCGGATATAAATTCCCATATTCCATACCATTTTCCATTTACCATCTGGCGTGACATCTATTAGCCAGTACTACATACATTTGATGTTTCTGTTTCTTCATGTTTTTTTAAATGTAAATTTTGTTTTTTTTGTTGTTTATAATTTACGACAGAAAACAAAATGTGAATTTTAAATTTAATAAAATACCAGGCGCTCATAATTCGAAGCACAGTACAAACAGATAAAAAACCGAAAATTTGAATTTTTTAGTAGTGCTGTTCTGTATACAGTGTTCTTGAATAAATTTAAATGAATTTTTTACATTTTACATTTTATGTATCAAGTAAATGTATGTTGTTGAATCGGTAAATCGAATTTGAATGAGTTAACTCATTTGAAGGAGATGGGTGATTCTTTTTTTTTGTATTCTTCAGTTTTAGATTTTTAATGGAATGTTTTTTTTTTTGTAGACAGTAAAAAATTATAATGCATTCTGTATTCAAATATGTACATACAGACAGTGAATAATTTGGAAGGAAATTTGCATGATAATTTTTACCTGATGAATTATTACAGAATAAAATTGAAGGGCAAAAGATTTTAATGTTTTTTAAGAACTTATGCAATTATCATGAGTTCAGAAAACTGAGAATTGAATAATTGTTTCATTCATAAATGAAATATGAAAGTTACCATAATGTATAGAATAGAGGTGCAAAAGTATAAAATATTTGTTGTTTGTCATGTATAATATTCGTATTTTGCTAAAAGAGAAAATCAATTTGTTCTGAAGAAAGAAAATACAAATAAACATGGTGTGTAAAATACTACTTGTATTAGCAAAGCGTATACTATAGGTACTGTTTGTCATGTACCATGCACTTGTATTTTCATTCGTGAAGCTGAAAACCCATAGCACGCTGCAAGCCTCACTTTGCAAGCTTTTGCATCTCGCTGTCAATTTAAACATAGGAAAATGCGAAGAAGCGTACCAAATACGTACTTCATGTGAAGCATGCCTCACGCCTCATTTGAAGCTGAAGCGCAGGTTTGTAAAATTTTAAATTTTGCGGCATGAAGCCCAACTTTATGTTATTGTCACATCACATGAGTTGTCATTTTAAACAAATATATTGTGGTTTTTTAGGTATAGATGAGGTATTGATTTGGATTTGCAAAGCCTCAAACTTTTGCAGCGTTTAAAATTTCGCTTTTGAGGCTTGCAGCGTTGAAGCTTGCATCGTCCTATGGGTTTTCACCTGAATCATGAGAAAAGTTCATTTTCTCTCCTTAATCATACCTTATCTACTCTATAGATATACCATTGCATAATGCATATTTATACATATCAGATATCAGTGTAATAAAAGTGAAAACTTTATAGATTATTGATACTTTAAATTAAACAAATAAACTTTGACACTTTTATTATTTTAGAAAAGAGTAATGTCTTTTTGATATGAAATCAGTAATAATTTCAAATAATTTCGCGATTTTATTATTCCCTTTCTCTATATTAACATATATGTATGTACATACCGTAAAATTACGTACACATTTTTCACATTATTTTATTGTACAGCAGAATCCTATATCAGGTAATATCGAATCGAAAAACAACAATAAATTCTTATGTTTCTTCTCATTCTTTACATTTTTTTTTTAAAAATTTTTTCTGTTTTACGAGTATTTTTTAAATTGTTATTTAAAGTATTTTATTCCTTGTATTGTTATACTTTTGAATTTTATGTCTTTACTGTATACGCGAGTGTTTACTTATCGTGTATTTGTTATTGTGATTATTTGAAATTTTTTTTTTTTTTTAATTTTATTTTATATGTAATTTTTCTTTTTATTTTTTCAAAGAAAAACGAAGTCACTCACGTCTTTTGCGTATTTTGATAGGTAATAATCGATCCCCGAGGCATTTTAAAAATAAATCGGATTCAGAGAGATGTTTACTATTTTAATATTGACTTCTGAGACAATATTTTTTGCAATACATTTTTTTTTTATATTTTCATTCTTTTTCTGTATATTTTGTAAGGGAACATATGCTTAAGAGATAAAGAAAATAACAAAAAATTTTTATAATTTTTTTTGTTTTTTTTTTCGAAAAAAGGGTGTATCTATTATATTTTTTTTAAAGTTCATGAAATGAACCATTTTAAAATGGTATGTCTGGGGGGAATTGTATTTTTTGTACTGTGCAATTGTACAAATCATACGTACATTGTATATGGTGGTACATGTGTATATTATTACGATTATTTGAATGATTTCTCATTGTGATAAATATAGCGATTTGCAAAAAGTTAAATAGATATTTTTAAGGAGAAACATATAGGGTGCATGTATTCTTGTGTATTCTTGATTTTTTTTTTTTGTTTTTGCATAAATTGCATTTTAATACAGACATTCACAATATCTACTATAATATAATCATATATACTCGTACATTACATATATAAGAACATCACCTACATTTATATACTTTAGGGCGTTTTATTGATGAAATTTCATTATCAACGAATCATTTAATACAGTTTCGATTGTATTTCATTATTATCTTATTATACATAAACTCTATATACGAGTACATCGATTCGATTGCACATCATACAATGAAAAACAAAATCCATCAATAGGAGATCATTTTTAAAAATTTAAATTTTACTATGTGCGTATTTCCTTATATGGCGTCGATGAAGAGGTACACATGAGAAATATCTTTCAGAAGTTAATTTCACATATGTATATAGACTTTATAGCATAACTGCAGGTAAGTAGAAAGGAATCTTCACCAAAATATTCTCTGTACACATAACAAGAGCGACGAGCATATATGCGATTGCTGTACCAAAAAAAAAAAATTTATATTTCACTTCATTTTATTTTCTCTCTCTATATGACGAGCATAGTTTTTGAATAAATTATTGTCAATTTTTATCAAGCAATTTTATTCAGTTTTTTCTTTTTATTATTATTTGATGTAAGTGTATAGATACACATATTATGCAATTTTTCTGTACAATATTTACACATAACTAAACAGTTTATAAAAAATTGTTCTTTTACTTTGTTATTTGATCCAATTTTATAAATGCGATACATGTATGTATGTATGCATATTGGCGTGCATTATAGATATTGGAGGGTGCAAAAGTACAAGAATAATAGAAGAACAATTGAAATGAACCAAAAATATACAGATGGAAAATTCAATTCAATTCAAACACCTCTCATCAGATATTTTGGGTAAGAAATACACATAACATAATCGTACATATATGTATCTGTGTATGTGCATTGGATTATACACAAAAAATTGAATATACAGATGAGTATTCCTTTATACATACAGTGATTATCCCAAAGGAATAAAACGGTCAAGTGAATTTTTGTTTTCTACACTTTGTGCATTTTTTTTTTGTTTGATTGTTGTTGATTTTGTTGTCCTTTTCATTTTATTTCTTTATCGCTTTTTTTTTTGTTTTGTTTTACATTTGTATGGAATTGAGATAAAAATGTACATAATTCTGAAACTGAGTATTTTCAATGTTTCTAAAATTCAATTTGGATAAGAAAACTAATGTAATGCTATTTTATTTATTTATTTATTTATTTTTTTTTTTTAGAATGAATAAAAAAAGAAACAGGAATAAGGATTCTATATAGCAGAGTTGTGTTTTGGGTTTTTTTTTTCGTTTTCGTTTTGTTTTGAGTGAATGTTAAATTGTGATGGACGTAAATATTTATGATTGCAAATTGTTAACACTCTCTAAATTACATCATCATCATTATTATCGCATCACCATCATTAGAAGGATATTGAAGTGAAATTCTATAGCATTTTTATTTTCTATTTTTTTTTTTCAGTTTTGGTTTTTCTTTCTTTTTTGTTGTTTCTGATTGTTGACAAATAATTCGATTATTAATCAAAGAAAATATCTTTTTCTATGATGCATTATACATACTGCATAAAAACGGCCAAAAGCTTTGATCATTTTAGAATACCTAATTGTACAAGTCTAGAGTATAGATTTCTGTATCAAAAAATTATTCGACGAGAGAATTTTAAATTTTATCCTTCAATTTGGTTGTGGTAATTGGTAAAAATCTTTCATTTTCCTTAAATAAAAATGACATTACAGTACATATTATTTATGTTTGATGGTTTGAAGGATGATAAAGTAATTTTAAATACATCATTAAATACAAGGACATTTTTTAAGAGTTTATTTTTTATTTTTGGCATAACTACCGATTTTATTATGTACACAAAACAACACCGATGGGATTAATTCTATACGAGTATAAACAGTGAAATTTTTAAATAAAAATTTGTACAAATTGTCCATTCAAAAGAAACATTCAATTTTTGGCTCATTTATAATTCCAATAAGGTCATAGTTGAGTCCTGTACATAAAAAGAAAGGGTTATTACTGCTTTTCTTATAAATAAATGTACATTTTGTTGTCGAGTATAAAATTTCTTCACGGTGTTTCTTCCTTTCGTTTTATGGAAATTTAATATTGCATACATTAGCATTAGGAAAATAAAATTTACGATCCTCGAAATTACAATTTTGTTTTTTATTTTATACTTTTGTGTAACTGCATGTTTACTGTGTTAAACGGAACTTAATTTTTTGTTAAATGATGTTGAAAGTGAAATGAACCTTCTCACGTGTTGTATTTTTTTGGCCATTTTGTAAGGATTTGTTTTTTTTTTATATTTTGTCTTTTACATTATTTTCTTTAATTATAACTGCGAATTGTACACGTAATATGGTTTACAACAAGGAAAAAAATTGAATGAAAATAAGAAGGCTTATTGTCCTGTTTTCTGTTAATTTGTACGTATATTAAGATAATGATGACGAAAACGCAACAACGATTAAAACAACAACAATATAAATATACAGAGAAATTAGAAATTATGACGACGACTAAGACGACCCTTTTCTTCCATATTTTATTTTTTATTTCTTGATTTACATATAATAAGTAAACGGACAGAATTCGAGGTGTTACAAGTGAGGAGCCGGGTTAATGTGCGGGCAATACGCGAGATAAAATCCTATAGTGTCAAAAATGCTAACTAATTCTATAAACTTTTACCACCCTATGTTATTGGCAATAAAAATGAGAAAAGTCAAAATGAAAATGAAAGAAATTAAAAAAAAAATACAAAATAAAAGGATATTATTTGGACGTAGAACAATGTAAATTTAGGTACGATGAAGCACCAAGAAAATAATAACATTTGAAATTCTTTTGCGTATATGAGTGATGTTAAAGATGAATAATTCAGTAAATATTCTTACAACATTTTTTTCATTATTTTTTTAAATGAAAATTTACCCTAGACAAATATTTGAAAAACTAAAAAAAAATTTCATTTCTTTGCATTTTTTTTTACGTATATCTCTATGTCCTCCAATATATTTACTTTTCATCATTATTTTGTCATTTAATTTGATAAATTGTTCGTTTTTCATTCATTTTCTATTACATTCCTCTTGTATGTTCTTATGAAAACTGGACATCAGGATATCATCATTTCAACATGCATCTCTCAATCTGCAATGATATTTGCGTCATATGTTCAATATGATTATTTTGATTCGTTTTTTATGATGATTAGGACGAAGATATAATGATGATGATGATCAGAATTTTCAGTTTTTCTTTTCTTTTTACTCTATATGTTGGCTTTAATGTCGATTGTGAGTCTAATTTCTGAAATTTCAAGCATAAAAAACAAATCAAAAACATACGGTGGTCAGCAATATTATTAAAATGATGCATAGATAAATGAGCATTTTATTTGGTTTTAATGCTGGCTTAAGTTCTGTTCTGTGACATTATCTAAAAGTGGATTTATTGATTTGCGACCTTTATCCTGAAAATATATTTTTCTGACATATATATTTTTTTTTTAATTTTGAGTCCATCAAATTAAATTATCTCAAAAGATATAGTCTTCGTAAAGTTTCGTGAAATCTTTTCCAAAATTTCTTTCAATTATTTTCCACAATGAAGACTGAGAATAGTATAAGATGAGATGTTCTAATTTGGGTTCCATCCATTGATCCGTAATCAAATAATAACGAAACCTCAAATTGGCCAACATTAGTGTAAATACTATACCCATACACGGTAAAAGTAAAAGCGATCTGACTTATCTTATATATTTCGTCAGTCAAGTTCTCGATTTTATGTATGATGTGATTTTCCCCTTTTATAGCACCCACATCGCTTACACAATTACATGTGTTTGCATGTTGTTTTTGCACTACGAACTTACGATTATTGCTGTTGTTACAGGTATACTCATCCTGCTAATATGCTGTTCTTATGGTTTGTTGTAGTTTTGTTATGAAAATATTTTCACAGATAAAACCGAAACTAAAAATATATAAAAAAAAATTCTTTTCACACATGTTTCAAAATTTCTTGCAAAAAAAAAATAAAAATAAAAAATAAATAAAACAAATCGAAGAGTAACCCTACAAACGGAAAAGGTTATGTACTAGTTCGTTGATTCTGTGAATATGAAAATCCCTCAATTTAAACGACAACGAAGAATTTGTATCATCACCATCAACACTAGACACTATACAGTATAGAAGCTAAATTTTGCTACTTTCTGTTGTAAAGGATGTTTCATTTTCATCTTCTGTGTAGTAAAACTTATGTACATATGTACAAGTTCACGCAATTTTGTTGACAAAAAAAAAAAAAAAATATATATATATACGTATATGAAAAAAAGATAACTAAAACTCAAATCTAATTTGCTGGTTGTACAATAAATTGACACATTTTTATATGCTTCCCCTTTATTATTATTATTATATTCGTCCATTTCTAATTCCCATAATTTTGTTAATTTGCAATTGAAAAGCATCAATTTACGTCTCTTATATGCGTACATACTGTTCATTTGTACAAAACCACCGCAGAAGCATACATACAGACAGATACATTCAAATGGAAATGATGCGGTATATATTTGAACGAGAATGTATGCAGAACATTTTTCTTTTGTATATAATTTTCCGTATGTAGATGTACAATTCTTCCACATAAGATGAATATCTAAAGACATTATATGTATGTACTTAAATATGTAGTATGTAGATCCATATACGAGTAATTCTATAAATAAATTTATTTATTCCTCCTACTCATAAACTTGAAAGAGTCTTAAAAATATTTTTTCTAAATTTTTCTCAGTTTTATTTGAACAGAAATTTCGTCCTTAAAAAATTTTTTTTTTATTATTTTTACAAGTTTAAGTAGTTTAATTTATTTTTTCTCATTGAATTTTTACTAGAACAATATTGGAAGATTTTTCATACACGCGGATAGTGTCAGTTGCAGAATCGTACAACTTGTCTATACGCTCTACGTGTACCTACATATATTGCACCACACAAATTTATTTGGACAGAAGATAAATCCAGGACAAATACTAGAATGGAAAATTGTTCACTTCTTTTTATGATTTATGGAATAAAGAAAATTGAATTTAAAGAATTTTTCGAATTTTCATAAAAGTTTCTCATGCACATATGTATAGGTACTAAGCACATAACGTATACGGGTAGCTACATATATATATATTTGTATGAACATTTGAGTAAATTTGTGGAGCGAATATTGATAAATTTTGTTGTTTTTCTATTTTTTTTTTCTTGATTCAAGATTTATTATTGGATAATAGAAGAAAATATTTTAAGAAAAATTCAATAAAATTGTAAACAAGCAAAATAATAACGAGAATCAGAGACAGCATATGGTTTATGCAATTCGAACTGTGCTGTATTGTGTAATATTCGTACAAATAATGATAAATTTTTGTATGGTACACATGTGTTGTGATGGACAAATTATTCACTGTCTCGAATATTATTCGAGCAAACGATTTTTTTGTTCAATGAAAAAAGGTGTGGGAGATGAAGAAATTTATTTGAAATTGAAAATAGAAAAATCCAATAGAGAAGAAAAATTTGGAAGTTACTTAATTCCAACCAACTCTTGAACGCCCGGCCAATGACAATGTTTGTTTACACACGAAAATGTAGGTCAAAATATTTATAGGTTTTTCTAATATGCTCGAATCTGGTTTCAGTCTGAAATTCTTCTCCGTACACGGCTACTACAGTGTAGTTCATAGTTTACACAAGAAACAGAGAATATAAAGGTATAAGAAGAGATAAGAAGAAGATATGTATAAAGAGAAGTAGAAATAAAAGCAGGAAGATAGCGAATTCTCTTCTTATTTTATTGTTTAAACTATGTACTACATTGCAGTGTAGTAGGCGTGTAGGGAGAAGAAATTCCGGTTAAAATGAAACTAAATCCGTCTATATAAGAAAAACCGATAATTGTTTTGACCAATATTTTCATTTGTAAAAAAAACATAGTCATTGAACCCTTGAGGGTTTTGGTCAATTCGTCATTTGGTCAATCAAATATCCTTTGACAACTCACAGATGTAGTTGTTGAATTATTTAATTGAATTTTAATTAAATAAAAATAAATTTTTATTAGAGTTTGATTTTTACTGAGTTTATTTGTTATCAATGTTCTTTTGCATTTGGAAGAAAATATACAATATGATTTTCACTTCGTTATCAACAGTAGCAACAACAACAAAATTTAAATAGTAAAAATGAATTCAATACGGGGAAAAATCCTGTAACATCAAAGGGAAAATTGTAGAATGAATACTCTAGATGACAATAAAATAACTAAAAAAATACGAAGAAAATATGATAATCATTAAGAAAATATTTTCCTTCACATTTTTTATTTATTTTTTATTTAATTTCTTGTTTTATTTTTGTTTTCTCTTAAAAATTCATCAGATTATAAATGTCTATGCAAATTAGAAAAAAATTGCTTAAACCATTTTCGTTGACATTATCTTAAGAAGTTTACCACGAATATATTTATGATTAATTATGGATAGAAGTGAGAGAGTCCTGTGTACTACAAAAATATTTATTCATTTATTTATTTACATTTTTTTTTGTTAGTTAGCTGGTTCATGGTTGTATCTTCATTTAAAAAAAAAATAAAATAAGAGAATCCCTTTAACAGCACTCCTGATACCAATTCATCTTTTCTTAGACTGAATATTTTTGTCGTTTAAATTTTATTTTTTCGTTCGTTCGTCCTTTAGTTGATATTTTGCCTTTTACATTTAAGGTATAAGGTGTAAAACGGAAGGCTATCAGGATGTTGATAGGAACTCTAACAGAAGAAGAAGAGAATTCTTGAAATTTATTTTAAAATATTTGAAAAAAAAAATAAATAAATAAATAAAACAGTAATAGTAGTAAGTAAATAATAAATGAAAAACTGGTAAAAAAGAGATTTTAAAAAAAGAGGATATGCTAACTAACTACAAGGAGGTAACATGATAACAAGTAAAATAATACATAAATCAGATCTTATATAATTGTACGAGTATAAATAATGTAAAATTCTGTGTAGATACTGTCTACATACAATTTACATATTCTCCTAAGGATATATGTATATATTAAAAACAAAAAAAAAAAAAAAAAAAAAAAATACTGAAATTATCCTGGAATATACATCAGTATATAAGTTATGAATGAAATAAATTATCGTACGTCTAAATTCTATGTTTGTGAATCGTTTTGATAATTTAATCATTAGTAGTTATGTCACAAAAGTGCTATTCAGTTTCATGTTATTGCGTCATTGTATTACTTTATATTTTGATTCAAAAAATTCAACTCCTTCTGGAAATGTATGCATATTTTATACTTTTTTTTTCACTTTATCTTTTTTTATTTCGTTTCGATTTTGATTTTTTATTTCATATTTTGTAGTCTCAATTAGCAATTTTGAACTCAATGAGCGAATGAATTATGTCATTTGCAACATATAGCATCGTTTCATTTCATTTTAAATCAAAATAATTCTCTATCAATTACATTACATTTTTTTTAGAAAATGTAAATAGGAAAAAAAAAATTGTTTGACATTTTAAAATTTTATTTGAGAATTGATATTTCCAGGTCACTGATAAAATTCTCAATGATTTCACATTATCCCACATAATATTTGTACATATACACACTTCCATATATGGTTGAGAGAGGATGTATTAATAGCTCAGCTCCCTCAATTAGCTTTGTTTTGAACATATTTTTCGATTAATTTTTAGGACATACATATTTTGGAAAAAAAAAGAAACTGAAAACGTGAAATAAAAAATTGTCATAAACATATTTAATAAGTTATTGGCCATTCAAACAAACAAAAAAGAAAGAAGGAAAAATTTAAAATAAAAATAAATGCAGCAATGAGGAGGAGGAGGAGGTATACCGCACACTATATTATATTATAATACCCTTGATTTCATAATGAAATTTACAATACCGTGTGTATACATTATATAATAATTCAGTTCATTCGAATTTAATTCGGTTATTGTGTGCACTTTGTTATCAATGTTTTACATGGTTTTTTTTTGTTTTGCTTTACGTAAAAATACACGATCGTGTGTATGTCTTTCAGTATGTATATATAGCACTTAATTTTGAATTTATTTTGTCACCCCAGTAAAAGGATATAAAGACAAGAAATAACAAAAAATTCTCTTCCTCCATATTTTTTATACAGGCCTATAATTTTGATTATGGATGGCATTAAATGCGGAATGAAGAAAATAAGAAATCTTGAATGCTTTTTATTTTCTTTTTTATAATTTTTTGATACAGTTGCACACATTTGTGTGTATGCATGTAAACTAACTACCAGAAGTGTTTAAAAGGTAATTTGCATAAATTTTTTTTTTCTTCAAAAAAATATAATAGAGCGTTTCATTTAAAATTTATACGTTTGGGGGGTATTAGAAAAATTTGTTTCTTCTTCTAGCTGTTGTTTTTCTAAATAAAAAAAAAAAATTAAAAATATTATTTCACCTTATTATACTGCAGAAGACTCGTATTTTATGTGGTATGATGTCTAAAGTCCTTCTGATTGCAAAAGAAAAAAGAAATCATACTCGTATGAGGCAGTGAAAATAATGCAAAATAATAATTCGCGTATTAAAATATACCTATGCCTAGAATCTATATTTTGAACAGAAAATTACAGTATAAACGGTAGGAAAAAAAAAACGAAGACAATATCGTCATTATTATTATGATTTATTAATACCAATGTATCTTAAGGATGTGTGCTTTTATGAAAGGAAATGCGTGTATCTACATACATACGAGTATTCTGCTTGAATTTACGTATGTACGAACGCATGTATGATTTCCTATATGAATACATTTGTGGTGTGTGATGCCAAACCAAAAACAGACAATATGTTCGATTTGTATAATTTGCCAATATATTAAAATGATAGGACGACTCTATCTTCTCATGTATATCTTTGACATAAATGAACTTATTTTGTTCGTTGTTTTATCATTTTCATGAATAACGAATTAAGCTCACATTCATACAAACATACATGTACATTTATTTATAGATACATTTTGTGTATGTAGAGACAAGGACTTACATAATTTATTTATAAATAAACATAAGAAAAAAAAATATTTTAACATATGCGCTTGAACATATTCGTAATTTGTATGTAATTTTTATGAGATCGGGAAATTAATTATGCATAGAAGATACAAAGATACAGATTTTGTACAGTGTATGTGGTATAAATAATTTGCTTTTTCCTTTTGAAAATTTGATTTTTCATTTTATTCTCAGATATGTATGTACTATTTATGCGGATATGAATATGTCTGCCTGCATGTATCTCAATGTCATCTGATTGTCATTTATTTGATAAGAAATTAATCAAATTAAAGAAAAATGAAGAGAAAAAATATTTCTGATAATTTTCAAAAAGACATTTAATTTCATTTGGAAAATATTTGTCAAGTTTTAGTGTTTGTAGATTATTTGGTGATGGTTATGAGTTTTGACAAATTCTATAGATATGAAAATTCATTTTAGAAAAACAATTTTCTTAATAAAATAAAAAAAAAGCTTAAATTATTATTTCGCACAGTATAGTTTTCATAATGATTTCTCCACTGCTTCACCAAAAATTATCCCCGAAGCAATAAAAATACATCCATACATAAGTATGAGGTATCAGTATGATAAAAAAAAAGGTTAAATGTTAAACTTTATGATCTGATATTTCCAATAGATTTTACACAAGTTACTAACAAAATCGAAATGAAAGGATAGAAACGATAAAATTGAATTATTTTCATATAATTGTCATGTAGGTATATCTTTCATTTTATTTTTAATGAAATATTTAAACGAAGTAATCCTTTGCACATACATATAAAAGGATAACTATATATAATGTATATTTGTGTGTATAAAGTATTTCAATGAAAAATTTTATTTATTTATTTAACTGAAATAATACAGATACTGATATAGAGATACTGATACATTACGTAAGTACTTCTCTCTGTTCATGTGAGAATAATAATAATAAAAAAATAGTTACACATATAAATCCAGATAAAATGTACTATACGTGAGTTTTTGATATGGGACATCAAAAATATATGTCGATAAACAGTCACATTGTCATCCCAGGACGTGTTATTGTTCCATACAATTCAAGATCATCATGAAATCTGGTCAACAAAACAATTTTATTTCAATCTTTTTCTACATATAGGAAAAATTTTATATCAATTTATGTTTATACTTTATAGGAATATCTATGTACGTATGTATGCATCTAAAAGGATAATAATGGATATATGTACATATAATGTACATAGATACGATAATACGCACGTACATTGATACGTAAATGTTTCATATTCAGTGTACGTATTTTCGATGAACGTGATATTAGTAAAATTATTTTTGTCCAAAAATTCTTAACCTGGGACTATATATACGTACATATACTTGTAAATGTATTCTTGTATGTGTGCGTTTAGGTGTACCTACATTTATAGGTGAATGATATCAGTACCTACAAAAAAAAAAACCTTGTACATATTTTGAAAACTTATAAAATCTATTGCATGTACACATACCCACATATGCACCTATTTATGTATGGAAACCATTAGAATTTTATTAAGGAAGAAATCATTAAGAATTCTATCCATAATGCCCATTCCATAATACACGTAACAATTATTATTGTACTATATGATGTATGCATACACTTATGTACATATATGTACATAGTCACCTACATGCATATGTCATGTTGATACATATAATTGTGTAGTGTTACGTTTGAATATCATTAAAAGGCGTGGTTGATATTTGGAAAGTACTCCGAAAGCTTTTAACGTACAGGTACACTTTATGACTTTATATGCTTTATATTATCATACATCCACACATACACAAGTTTTTATATATAAACTTGAAAAGTTTGGGAAGAAAAAAAAACGAGGAAAATATGATAAAAAATTAGAAAAAAAATATTGTCCAATATTTCTTTTTTTGTGCTAAAATTCTAAATATCATCAGCAGCACGTAAATGTATTTCATCCTTTTTCAATATATACGACGAGTATGTAACCATATAACAACATAACGTTTTATTTGTGTGTATATTTGAAGAAAATATTTCGTGTCGTCACGTCCCGCCTGGTTTTTCATTTTCATACTCATATAACGTATGATACATAAATTCCTATATACATATACATACACATAATATCCGTCTACAAGTATAAGTATACTGAATTCAACATGGAAATAAAAGGATAAAGTAAAAGGACTTGCGTAAAAATTGAGTTGCCAGATGATAAATAATTATTATGGAGAAAATAAGCTTTCCAGAGTATGAATAGAAAATAAACAAAAATGTTCATTTCAGTATCACAGTATCCTTTTCGATAGTATTCTTAGATACAAATGAATTAGAACAAATACAAAAATTCTTTGTGTTATGTGTTATCTTATTGAACTAGGAGGTGTAAGGATTAAGTTTATCTTCCTAAAGGTAATTTTTGTAGTGGAAAAAAAAAATTACCACATGAAATTTTTTCTAAAGACTACAAATGATAATTTCTAATTTTTAATTTCAGTTCAAAGGTAAACAAGGATTTCGAAAGAAAATTATTGATTAAAAAGATTACAAAATCTCAATATCTTTTCGTATCGTATTGATCTTTTTGATTTTACATAAAATTACAATTAATATTAATACGAAAAAAGAAAAATAAAATGCGGAACAAATTTTCCTGATAGATGTACATTCGGGGGAAGATAAATGAAAACAAATTCTTTTTAGATTATTTCGAAATAAATTGAAATTTATTATTTTTCATGTATAACTCTATAACTATTTTTTAAATTTGTAAGACTGAAAATAATTTATTATTTTTTTTAAACGTTTCAGCAAATACTGTAAATATATTTATAACACAGGCAATATACGCGTGTATGTATATCATACTGTAAATTCATATCAAGTGTGAATAAATAAAACTTTCGCACATTTTTAGTGGTGATGTGTGTATATTACATTTGCCTATAATTTGTACAATAATAAATATTTTTTCATACGTATTTACGTATATACATGCATAATGTATGTATGTGAAGGTATGTCACAGATATCTTTTTTTTTTTTTAAAAAATCGTAGAATAAAAAAGTACATATGATAAACACTGAAAATCAACAAATAACATTTTATACTTTTTTCTCTACTCTATACTTACTTTGAGCAGTAGAGTTATTGACAAAATAGTATCTGCAGTACAAGCTTTACTTGTACGAGTAGTATAGTTACAGTGGTATTGTACATGAAAAAAAAGGAAAATCAACAAAAAACATTGAACACTTACTCCGTCCTTTTGTCTGTACTTATTGTGAGCGGTAGAGTCATTGACAAAACAGTACCTGCAGTATGCGCTTTGTCGGTACGGGTTGAATTTTAGAAGCTATGTTTACACGTATTTTCTTTCTTCTTCACTTTCTCTTTTGATAGAATACGAATATTGTACATAACAAATATGGATAATCAACAAACAACATTTTATACTTGTTTCTCCACTCTATATTTACTCAGCTTGTTGAGTCATTGACTATAAAAGTACATACGAGTATAATATACGCTACGATAGTATTAATAACATTTTACAAATCATATGTGTATTCATTTTTGAATTTTCATTTTGAAATTTCGAGTGATGCCTTGGCGCTTAATTGGGAAATCAACCACTGATTTCAGAACATAATTTTTTGGATGAAAATGTTGAAATGTTCAAATTCAAAGTGTATTCATATCGATGGCTATATTGAATTTATTTTTCCCAATAACTTTACAAACTCAATCCTAAACTTTTAGTATTTATAGCCTAGTATATATCAGAAATTTTTATTACATACTACAAATACATATTTTGGACTTAAAATAAATGCAAAAATATTTCAAAATTTATTTAGCACCTGATGTGGTTCAATTTCTTTTCTTTCTTTGTTAAGTTCAAGAATTTATTTAATAATTTTCACAGCTAATAAATTCTGTGACTCAAACTTTGTGTTTCAAGCATCCAAAAATGACTCGTAAAAATTTCATTTTGATGTTGTCACAATTTGTTGCGAATTGTAATTTTATTCAGATTTTATCGGTTTGAATGGAATTGAATAGCTCCACTGCTTTCACACAGATAACAATGTAAAAGCGAAAATCAGAAATTTAAAGTTTTGTCGTTCTTTATTTATACATATACTATCGCATCTTTGTTTTCATTATGCACGCGGATTTGTACAAAGATATAGATAATAAAAGTTTGATTGTTTCGTAAATACATAATAATATGTACTTATATGACAATAATTTCAGTATGTAATATGTGAATGAATTATATGTACTCGTACATACATTTAATATGTGTATTATATGCAACACTTGTTTTCAATGTGAAAAATTTTTTATGGTTCCAATATTATTCGTTCACAAATCTACATACAATAGGTACAGTTGTACACATTATAGAAAATATACCATGTCATCACAATTTGTAACGCATCAAGGATACAAAAAAAAAAAATATGTATATATAAAATAAAAATGTATTTTTTAAAAATGTAAAACTGAGTTATTCCTCTCTACATACAGTACGGTACGCAAATTGCAGTAAATCTGTAATCTGCGTTTGTAATTTTTATCGTTTTAAAACGCATAAAATATGAGAATGATATAAAAGAGAACAGCATTTTAAAATTTATTTTTTGATTTTATTTTTCCCCAAAAAAGGAGGGTGAAACTTTTAAATCAAACATCGCTAAATGGCACAAAATTGTTAAGAGCAAGAATAAAAGAAAATGAAAATAAAACGTGAATTTTATATGATTTGTAGTGTAACTGTACTATAACACCTTATTTTAATGCATTTTTTATATTAGTATAGGTATGCAAGAATAATACTAACAATAAAAATGTATTTATTGCGTTATTATACGTATTTTTATATTTATTCCTAGAATATACGCTTTTATCCTGTAATAACGCACGACGAAATAAAAACCTTGCTAACATAAATAAAACTCTACAATCTACGCCAAGTAGTACATGATACCTTACACCGCACTGCCTCGCTTCAAACTCAATTTATTTTTAATGTTTTGACAACTGAATGTAATCTACAGTAAAAGTGGGATGGAAAATTTAGCGAGACGAATTATTGTCATATTATACGACTACCGTATATGACAAAAAATTTTTTCCCAAAAATATTGTCACACTTTGCAAATGAATTACATACATTACATCACATGACTGGAATTATATTAATCTCAATCTCATCTTGTCTAGTTATGAATCCTTTTAATATACGAGTATTATTTTGTACGTACAATTAGATATTGTGTGTATTATGTGTGTTGCCTAATTTGCACTCATTAGTATAAATAGACCTGTTCACATTGGAATTTAAAATTTTTCTCATATAAAACAAAATAATGAAAGAATTTAAATTCATGCATCTCCCCATTCTCTTTAACATAATCCACAAATTCATTTTATTTCAAAATTTTCTATACATATGAATGAAAATTATACACCATTAATGCTACTATACGACAGCATATGTATGTATGTATGTATATACATAGGTGGCTAAATAATTGGTACTAGCTAACGAACTAAACTTACATACGAGTACATGTCACATAATTATATGGATGCTTTGCTTACTAGAATTTACAATTTACACACAGCATCCCAGAGTCATAATAAAATCAGCTAATTGAAGTTATATAGGTATATAGGTACTCGTATGTACAGCCTAATTTTATGACATTTTACATAACGAATATGAGCTTGAATTAAAATTAAAATCTTATTACCGAAATACGTTCATAAATGAATGCATGAGTATGAATAAAGGTATCATATACACAAAAGTTTTGTAATTAAGATAACTCCCTTCATTCATATAATGTACGAAAATTTGTTACATACTCGTAGTCCTTGTAAGTGTATGAAAGGATTGCGTTTTAACTTAATAGACATTACACGAAAATATATGTGACACCTTCATTGAATTTACTTAGGTATAATTTATATGGGTAGGTAAGTATATACATATATTCTCGTTTATGATTTAAGAAGGATGCAATAAAATATAAGGTTATCTAAAAGTTATCTTAAGTTGAATTAGACTTTATTCGAATGTACTCCTTCTCGTGTATGTATATGTACTCGTATATATGGTATCTAGACATCAGAGAACATAGAATAAATTTTCATTTTGAATTTGAATTTGAAAAAAATTTTGTTTTATATGATACCTTAAGGGAACCGGAAATGAATTTTAATGGCCACTTTGTCTTTTTAGTCGTAAACAAAACCTTCACAGAGACAATTTAGATAAAATCCAGATAATAAATAAAATAATATAGAATTTTATTTATTTATTTTTTTATTTTAATTTTCATTTTTTGATTTTATTTTATTCCATTTTTTTTCAGTTTCATTTATAGACTCTATGCCTAAGATTATGAAAGTCGATCTTCTAATCGGCTCATACAGTATATAACGTTAAAGGAAAATGTACGAATTCACGTTTTCTTTTCGATAATCTAAAAGAAAATAAATATGAATATATGTAAAATGAAAGAAGGAAAAAAAAATATTTTTATTTACTGTTTGGCCTTGAAATATGCTTTTTAATCCTTATAAAAAGGGATTCAAAATTAGTGAACTGGGAATACTCTGTAATATAATCATAATAATAATAAAAAATACATCAGTTAAAGGAAGAATTTCCATATCCTAAGGTATTACAGATGCGTATATACTTCTCGAAATAAATGATTTTTGATAAATAAAGTTTAATAAATAAATAATATGAAAAATAAAAGAAAATTTTAAATAATAAATATTGAAGTATGTATCAAATTTAAATAAACTTGCATAACTTGTGACAGCTGTTACTGCATATGATCAAATGAAAAATAAAAAAGAAGAACAATAAGAAGAAGAAGAAAAATACAAATTGTCCCATTTCAATAAAATAATATTGGACAAAAATATATGCATGTGTACGACGAATATGATGTGGAAAAGTCAATTGAGGGTAAAATAAAAATTACCATCTCTTGACCGCATTCTTATCTTTATGGTTATCCAAAATTCAAATGACCATCATTTAAAAGACCATTTAAGGGATCATCGAAAAAGAAGAAGAAGATGAAGTTGAAAAAATTATAGAAAAATTATACCACATTATGCGACACGAATATACGAGGAGTATGTATACATAGTAAAAGAAGTCATCTTATTAAGTCCTTTAAGTGTTGTCTTCAAACATTCAATTCGATTTACATTTATGGTATACACATTACCATATATACGACGAACATTTATTGTATTTATAGAAAATAAAATATTTTCTGTATGTTTGAAATTGTATAAAATTTCCATCTCATATACAGGATATAACAGTATTTTCACATTTGTTTCGGTCAATTTTATTCACAATATTCATTCGATTGATCCTTATAATAGTAAACGAAATCATTTGATTTTATTACATTTTTGACCATATGGTAAATACACTGAGACATAAAACAAGAGAGAGCTATAGTTAACTTAAGGTAAAATTTACAAGACAAAAAAAGTCAAAAAATACGAGTATAAATAAAAATAAAATGTGAAAACCGTGTAATAAGAAATAATAAGTTATATAGGATCTTAATACAATTTTTCCATGTCATCCCATTTTTATGTTTATTACTAAATGCACATTTATACACATCAGTACATACATACATTCCTGTAATCAATGGAATTTTTTTTGTTTTTTTATTTTCTTTGGGATTTACTTTTATTTTCATTTATATCGATATAAAACAGAAAATAATTGAAGTTGTATAAGCATATAAGGATATTTTATGAATTTCATATATGTATACACACTCATGTGTATGTATATTTTAATTTTTTGTTATGACATCGATGAATAAAAAATCATTAGTCATTCAGATACATATTTGAAACCGAAAAATTTGACAAAAAAATACTAAAAAATTTAAAAAAGGATCAAATATAGCTTCATACATATCTAAATAATTTTTTAAGTTTTTGAAAATGTACAATAGATACAAGATACGAGTATAATGTAATCGTATATTAAAAATCTGTAATACGTTTTCTAACGTATTTACAATTGAAAATCTACTGTTATTTCTCTTCTGTTGGTTCATTTTCATTTTAAAAGCATGAAAAAAATATTTATTTATCCTTTTTGAAAAATAAAAAATTGAATAAATGAATGAAAATTCCAATTCTCGTACGTATTCAAATTTAGATTTAAATCTTTGAAAGGTATTTTTCGATATTCAGTTCGAAATTCATTGAACTGTTCAAATGATATACTATCGAATATTTTTTATCCTTTATTATTTTATTTTATTTTCTATTTTTTTTTTCAATTTTTTATATTTTACTATTATTGTTGTTCCTTGTTTTTTTTATTTTTATTTTTGCAGGATTTCATCTAATATTTTTTTTTTTTTTAAGTAAAGTGAGAAATGAATTTTCTTAAGCGAATTTTCCATACGATTTCAATTCAATGCATAACAATGAAGGGTCATCGTATATCGAATAAATCATCATCTTCATCATCATCATCATCATCAGTACCGCACTGGTAGTAGTAGATATAGTAGCGATAGTGGTGGTATATAGTATTACGAACAGAATATAATGTCAGATGAGGCATTGTTGTATTTTTGATCAGATCTAGCGCACACAAAAATTTTTTCTCATATAATCGGTTGAATAGTTTTTCAATTTTTTGTTTTTTCTAGTTTTCTCTACGCTACGTTAGATATTACCATTACGATAGATGATTTCAATTTTTCATTTGCACAAATAACACTCCATAGACTGTATATGAAATACATATACTTAAATGCATAAAAATATTTTCATAGTTCCATTTTATACAGCCATACAATTACATACTCGTACTTCTGAAAATTTATTTCACTTCATCTGAAAATAATATAATAAGTAATAAGCTGACTCGTATATTAAAATTGAAAAAAAAAAATATTTTTCATTTCAAGCATATTAGATTTGTGTACTCGTATACAATAATATCAGTGTTAAGGAGAGTTAAAAAGGATTACAGATATAAATATAAATGTAGATGTGTGCAAGTCAACATATGTATGTGTTTACATAAATGAATTGTACATGCATGAATGTGGGCGTATGTGAAGATGAATATACGAATTAGTTACGCTGCATCTATAATCTTGAAATGAAAAATTCAAAAGTCAAAATGATTTTAAAAAGCTTTTCAATTTCAATCTGGAATATAACACACAAACTTGAATGTTTTTTCATATCCTTTTTTTTCTCTTAAGGATTTTTATTTTTATTTTTGACATTATTATACTATTTTCTATGCAGTTAAATAAAATTTCAAGTTTCTTTTTCCATTAAAATAAAATTTAAATTAGTTTTTCTTCGTATACATACTTTTTAAATTACAGATCTATATGTATACATAGTATTATTGACAGGTAATAAAAGTCGAACAACAAAAACAAATCGCTTTTTTATGGTAATTACTTTTTGGCATAACAGTACACAGAATATATGGTATATTCATGGACATACGAACAAATAAGCATAAAAGTAAAAAAAAGTAACAACAAAAATATGATAAGAAAAACAAAATTGTATCCTTCACACCTTATGTCAAAGTTTAATACTAATACAGTAGTAGGTGGTAGTATGGTATTTTCCCTAATAAAATAAAATGACTTTCTTCTCGATTAGCTTAAGCTTCAAGGTAAATGTTAAAATGAAGTGAAAAAAAATGTCAGTAAAATTTTTTTTAGGGAGAACTCTTGTGTAATAAAGCGGGGGACAATGGAAATTTTTTCTTTTGGATTTTTTTTTTCTATTATTGTTCCGACTTTAATGGCTATAATACGTTACACACTACACAAAGGCCAGACAATTCGAATTAAAGTAATTTTAAGACCATTTGAATAATGACTACGAGCACTGTGGATACAGTGAAGCGTTATATAGGCAGTAATAGTGTTGCCTTAAATAAAATTTAAAATCCTGATAGTAGGCGTTCATGTACAACTTGTTGAAACGGAATTAAATGCAATTCTAATGAGAATAATGACAAGTGTTGAATATTAATAAAGAAAAATCTTTTTCTCATTTTTTTTTTATTATTTTAAAATGTGCTAACATTTTGATGAAGTAATGTCCTACGCAGTATTTGAAAATTTTCATAATAATTTTTAATTGGGTTTTAGAACATTTCGGAAAATGTTTATATAATATTGACTTAACTTACTCATTTCTGTATAGTTTCTGTGTTATCCTTCATTTGAAATCGATTTAAATCGACACACTGAACATTTCTGTATTTTGTATTTCTAATTCGAACATAAAAATAAATAATTTCTAATCATTTCCCTTTATTTAATTAAATCTTATTCATACCCATTTATGTACATATGTATGTAAGTATGTAATGTTCATTTATGTATATCATATCATAGTATCGGTAATTATCCTTATTTCATACATAATTTTGTTTCCTTTTCTGTATTTGCTGTTATTATAATTTTATTCTTACATTAAATGTAAATGCAGATAGTGTATAAAAACATTAACTTATTGTTTTATTATCCTCTAAGGATGTCTTCATATCATTTCATATAAGTATGATGCCGTTATACAACCATCAACCATTATATTCAAACATAAATGAAGGTAATTTGATTGCTAATGTGATATAATAATAAATACATAGATAGATAAGTATATGTATGTGTACGTATGTAATGTATGAATATGGTCAAAATGTAGCACATATCGTACGAATTATATTCAAGAATCTATATATCGACAGATGAGAGCATAAAACTTTTATAGAAATGAAATGAAATGAACGTGAAACTATGAGATTATTGTCTTCGAATTTTTACAAAGATTTTATCTTTCTTTTGTTATGTACTATGCATATGTACGAGTACTTCTTTATATTTAGAATAATGGAAAGTTATTTGAATCTAAATGAGAAAATAGTTTTGAAATTTTATTTTTTCGAAAATTCCAAAACTAGAAAACTTAAAAATTTTTATTAAATTTAGTTAAAATGAAAATTACTTAAATCTAATCCTTAAATTAATAGAAAATTCAATTTCGATTATTTGTATATAATTTTCCTTTTTTTTTCCTTTTTTCTAGATTATGGTGAAAGGTTTCAAATGCTTCAACTGTGACATAAATTTTGATACAAGCTTTCACTAATTAATTTGTAATTTATTTTGTATCTTTGCATGTATATCCTTTATGCTGTAGAACAGAGTATTATATAAATTGAAAATTAACAGATTTTATTTATGTAGTAATAAATCACAGTTGCGTTCCATTTAAGGATGTTTAATAATTCAATTTTCTTTCTTTTCGTATATTCATTCGTATAAACATACAAATTTACCTAAATACAAGTACATATAATGTATCTGAGCGTATGTGATATTTTTCGAATGTGACCACCACATGCAATTTATTGTCCTTAATGATTAAATAAAACATATACGAATTACATATTATGGTATATGTACATTTGTTCAAGGATTCCATAATATACAAGATTTTATTAATAAATTGTTTATATAGGATACATATACATATAGGTATGGATGTGTGAGTATGTTTCTTGACAATTTTTTTTCTTTTTTAAATAAATTTATAAACAAATGACGACAATGTTTTCTGTTGACAAAAATTGGAAATTTTCTTATTTCTATGTGTGTATATTCGAGCATGTGTGTGCGAATGTTTACATTCAAAATCAAATGAACTTCCTTTATCGTTTCAATTCAAATAAACTGAGCAAAATTACACAGAAGAAGAAGAAGAAGAAGAAGAAGAAATGAAATTAGAAATTATCTAAAAATTGAATGAAAATAAAAATAAGAAGGAAAAAAACCTGTCATCAGAATCAATCGAAATTAGATGAGCACAAGGCGTATACAAGGATATATTCAGTGTGTTGTCTTGTTGTCATCATTATTATTACTATTATTATTATTATCCTACTAGCTATACGTACGAGTGTGTACATTTGTTTAAGATCATGAATAATGCATTGAACTGAAATAACTATTGACCGAATAAACTCATCAAATGAAGCGATTAATTTCCCTTGATTAAGGTTTTTATATTAAAAGCAGCACACAGAAAAAGAAAACATATAAAACCTCCTGAAATGAAATGAAACTTCAAAAAAAAAAAAAAAATACAATAACAAGAAAATGGGAAAATAGAAGTTTAGTTTACGAACATAAATAGGTAGAGTATAGGGCGATTTAAATATACATACGAGTATATATTCAAATAAAGATTTTCATAGCCTTAATAAACTTGTCTATGTATGTACGTATGAACACATACGAATGACCACAAAAGAAAAAGGATTAAAATGTACATTGTGTTGCATTCAAATCCCTTAAACATGTTGATATATTTTCGAAAATGTTCAATATTATTATACCTAAAGGATATGCAGTAAGTCTCACTCAACTATAGATTTCTTCTACACTCATTTTCGAGGGGTTATCATTAATTCGTATTTTCACGAAGAAAAAAAAATGTATATCCTGCGGAAGTCATCATATCGATCATTGTATTCGTTTAATTATTATTTGTTTACGTATTTGACAGGACCATACAAGTATATACAAGTACAAAATATACAAAATGAAATCTAAATATGAATGAAATAAAAATGGTAATTTTTGGTAAATTAATTGATGACTTCAAGGATATACGATTAATATTGGAACATAATATGGAATGTATTTATTAGATGACAGAAGAGTAATAATGAAAATGAAATAAAATAAATAAAAATTAAAAAAAAAATGTTTAGCAAAATTGAAAACCATTGCTTCATAGATTTAGTGACTCATATCCTCAAAAATCAATATATTGCACACATAAAGTATAAATATAAAAAATGAAATTTTTATATCCACATAATTCAGCTTCAACTTTTGTTATTACTTCAAAATTTTCTGCATTTCGAACTGAATGGAATTGTACAATAATAACCGTAATAATGTACGAATATATTTACGTATTTTGAAATGTGATCTTAAGGATATTTTATTTTACTTCTTTTTAACATTTTCTTTTATCTTACATGTGTGTGTAGTAATAAATGTTATTTTATTTAACTAACAAGAAAATGTACTTAGCTTTTTACATTAAATGCAGTGATTTTCGTTACGCTTTAATAGGCTTATGTATATGCTTGTGTCCTTATATTTTGTAATAACATTGTATACAACGAAAGTAAATTCTATACTTTAATACTTAGTATGTACGAATACTTTACAATTCAAAATTTCCAGCTTTTCTTTAAAATTAGTAAAGAAAATTATACTATTGGGTGATAAAAGTATAGTTGTAGTTTTACACTCGCATTAATGAAAGAATGAAATCACAAATGTAGTACATTTACTTTTGTGTGTGTGTAAATTTGTGAGTTTATGAGTGCCCTGAAACATTTTCTTGTTGATCTCTGTTATGCTACTGTAACGGTGTATGACACATTTTTAATTGAGTCTTATCACAATTCTCAGGAGTGCTCTTTAAATTCTTTACATTTTCCATTCATGATTTCGTTTTACAATTTGCGGTTCCATACGTTAGTGATGAATGTGATAGAATAAAAACGGAGTAAAATGCTTTAAAAGAAAATCGTAAAAATACTGAATTAATTTTTCTCGCCGTAACAAAAATATTAGATTTGGAAAATTGAACTTATTCTCATACTTGTAGAACCGTTTCACGTTTTTTTGCATTTGCTTTATGTCGATTGGAAATTGAAATAAAATTTAAATACCCTTACGTTTCTTTTGTGAAAATTTTCCAATTCTTTTGTAATACCTGAACAATAAAAATCGAATCAAATTCCTAGATACGATAAAATTTATTGACGACATACATTCATAAGTGTACAATCGGTTTGCCATTAGATTGAATTAATAAAAAAAAATGCCAACATGGCATAGAAATTATTTCTACAAATAACACACAAAGTCTACGAGTATTTGAAATTTAATTTCGTCCTTTTAACGAAATGATCCAAAAATTTAGACTTTTTTTTGTACGAAGTTGTACATATACATACACATATTCATGCAAGTAGTTCTTTAAAATGGTATGCATAATTTTCCTTTCCTTATCAAAATTTTTTTTTCCGAAATTCCTTAACAAAATCAAAATAGAAAATTTTCTTCAAGGTTCAAAGGTAATTTTTGTATACAAATGAATCCTTTTTTTTGGCTTTTCGTACTTAACACTATCTTTTTATTTGCCTTATCTTCTTACACTCAATTCGAATGTGTGTACATTATAAGGGTTCAGTGTAACTAATAAAATGTCTATATATTTCAAGGAACATATTTTACTTAAAGTTCACTTGACCGTAAACTTGGTATGCATATACCTTGGGGAACACATTCTCAATTGACGGGAATTGAAGCGAATTTCATTCTGATTATTCATAGTCTCTATACTTTTTTGACTTTGCATCAAACCTAAAATGGAAATGAAAGAAAAAAAGAAAAAAATGAAAAAAAAAATGAAATTGAATTGAATGTATGGAAGATAATTTTATCATCAGCCTTATTTTTTATCCTTCTGAATGCGTGCGAATTTTTGTTTTTCTTTCTTTTTTTTTGCGTTAATCTTTTCTTCCGGAACTCAGACTGAGATAATTTATTCAAGTGAAAAAAAAAATAAAAGACGAAGAAAAGTAAGAAAATTTCTAAGTTTGATATAATATGTTCTTTATCGTAAAATTAACTTATGTACGAGTACATTATATGATATGTGTACTAGGATCTTTTTAGAGATACATGAAGGATACAGAGACAGACAAAAAATAAGAATAAAAAATAAAAAATAAAAATCCCTTTTTAAGAAGATGAAGATGATTTTCCAGTAATTTTGTGCTTTATTTTATTTTTTTTGCCTTTTTATTTTTGGGTATCATGGCACTTTTAGCTGACACTAAAATGTTTTGGCCTTTGTGCATTATTCACGATCTATTGTAATAAAGCATTTTTTTGTTTGTCTCTTCTGTACATAAATTGATATGTATACGTACTACGAGTACGACTATTCTTAAGGTGTACATACATAATTCCTTGTATGTATCACATAAGAAGAAATAAATTTCATTCGTAGTCGGTACATTACTTACTACTCGTACATACTACACTACGATTATTTATACGTATAGTACTTTGTGGTAAATTTATGAACCATTCTCTTAATGCTTCTCTGAATTATTTCGCTTTTAGACTGCAATAAAATTGTATTATGGCACAATAATACTGACAAACTGTTGGTTTTTTATGTCTCTGACTGCATTAATCTTGCATAAGATTATTGTGTATATAAGAAAGTGTATGTATGGTTTTGGGTGTACAACATTCGTCTGTGTATATTTTATTTCTTTTGTGTTCAATTATATATTTTCTTATTTATATTTATATATACATTTCTCCTTTATCGTATAAAAAATGTGTGTACGTATATGCATATGTGGTATGTGTAATTTATAATGTAATTTTGAATGAAATAAACATGATGTGTACAGATGAAATGATGATATTTTGACTTCTTTCTTTTATTTCTTCATTCTACTCCTTTGTGTGAGTATGTAGTAGTGAATTTTATGTAATTTTGACCTACAAAAGTCATACGAATATTTATTTTATTTATTCATTCATTTATCTATGTAAGAGTATTTTTTTATTTTTATTGTTGTTATTCTTGCAGTGTTTGATAATAAAATATTTGAGTTTTTCGAAGTGAATTTGGTATTTGAAAGACAATTCTGCTTTAATGTAATTTTATGTTGTAATATTGTTATAAATTTAAGGTTAGATTTTGTGTTCAGATGAAATATCTAAATATAAATTTCCTTTGATCAATCTATCCATTGCAGTCAAATTCGAATTTTAGCCATTAAAATCTCCTAGAGCGATTTTCTAATTTCAATCCTATTTCTGGATATTTTTGATCCGATTGGAGCTAGGCATTTTCCAGATTTCAAATATGATCCAAATATTTCAAAGATTTCAGAATTCATTTAAATATTGCATTCAATAATTTTATTTATTCAGTCTCGCGATTTACTAGAAAATTGTTCCGTCGTACTGCGTATTTCTATGATTCTCTCGTCCTTTAATTTACAATCAATTCATACACGCTTGTACTATATATGAAACACGACTGATTTTTCTCATTATAACATTTGGAATTAAAAATACGGAAAAAAAAAAGGAAAATTTATTTCATTTTTCCCCCTATTTTCATGTACTACACACATAAATGCAACAGGAAATAAACTAAGAAATAGAAAAAAAATTTTTCCAGAAAAAAATGTGCTATAAACGCACATATTTTGGATCTATCTAATTTGTAATTTTGCGTTATTTTATTTGAATTTTTACGATTGTTCTTTTCACTTTTTTAATTGTGAGCAGACCATTAATTTTCGTGAAGAATAAAAAAAACACTCCAAATAAGAATAAAATTAAAAAGTTAATTTCGGATAGTATTTTTTTTTTACTGTTTAATCTTTGTAGGAAAATTGGAATGAGAAGTTTCAACTTCAAGAAAAATGTTATTTTCTTTTGTAATTTCATTTGAATGCAGAATTAAAGAAAAAAAATTTTAAAATAATATAAAAGAATTTTTTTTTTTTGAATTTGTTGCCTGTAAAACATTTGGAATTAAAATAAGTATTGTGATAATTAAGGAGTTATAGAGAAAGAAAAAAAAAAGTCTGGAATTCGTGAAATGTTATTCCTGTTTTCGGTTTTTTTTTAAAGAAAACAATATTTTTCTTTTATTTTAATTAAAATTGAAACAAAATCTACATACACATAAGGAAACGGCTAGGAAAAACAACAATTTAAATAGTTTTTGGGACATTATACGAATACATTATATTTTGTCATTTCAAAATTCTTAAAAAAGGATTTATAGAATCGTTTAATAAATTCAAATTTTATCTTGAAATTATCTGAAATGTCACGAAATTTCATTTTTTTCATAAAAATTTTCACAATTTATTTTAACAGAACAGAAATATAACATAAATGAACGTATGCAAATTATCTAATCCTTTAACAGGATTGTTGAAGAATTTTTGATTGTATAGAAGTGGTAATACTTTCAATATGTTATTTGTCATGTACATAGCCGCAATTTGAATCTGTCGAAGCGATGATGACTTTTAAACTTTCATATATCATGAGAATATTCCAGAAATGCGTTGATTCATTGCTTGTAAACAGTACAAAGTCTAATTTTGACAAAAATTAAAAGGATCAAATGTGTAAAAGTCAACAAAAATATGATGCGATAGTTCTTTAGTTTATTTTTTGATTAGAAAATTTCTTTTATTATGTCATATTCTGCCTGTTATGATTAAAAGACTAAATGTACACACTCCTCGATCACCATAATACAATTTTACTCTCCGAATTTTGGATGAATGTGGTATACATGAAATATGAAAGCATATAAAAATTTTAACATCATTTATCATAAGACATGTGGGGGTACATAAATATGTTTCATATATGAAAAATGACATAAAAAATTTGTTGTTTCTTAGATGAAGGATTTAGAATGATAAATCACAAATAAAGGACCATAATAAATCTTTTATATTCTCTAACTTCCATAACTAAAAACAAAAGCTAATATTTAAAAAAACAAAATGAAAAGGAGCAGATATTTTTTTTTTTATTTCTCTCTTCCCTATGCATACGAGTATATGTATTTGTATATATTTTGTTATTATTTTCTTGATATTATATGCAATTCGAAATCTTTGCATTTGGTTCCGTCAATTTATCTTCAATAATCGTATCATCAAAAAATTTGAAAAATTGCATATCATTCCGTAAAATAAACAAATTTCCGATTTTTATTCGTTACAGAGATAAAATTATCTGCACATAAAGTTAACTGCAATAAGGACTAAACTATTTGAAATTTTTCAATAATTTCATTCGATTAATTCCAAGAGTAACAATGACTAACGCCAACAACTTACAGTACACATGCACATGATAAGTAGACGGATGGACTGTCAATGAATTCAAAACTCTGGTCTGGAGTACAATAAAAAAGCGAAATAATATTCTTTCTTATGAAAAATTAATTTTCTTAGATATGAATTAAAGGTATATTACACATCAGATTTTTACCCGTTATCATATCTATCAAATTATGAAGGCATTTTAAATTCCAAAATAATATCCTAAAGTTCCCAGAAGACCGACACAAAAAAACAAATGAATACAAAACATTGGTAAAGGAATAAAATAAAACTGCACTTTATCAAATCTATTCGGGCAGCAAATCAAAAACTATAATCCTTAGGGTAACCTTAAAATATATATCCAATTTTATACCACTGGTTGCTTATACACATTTTCACTTTTTTTTTTCATTTTTTTTCTTGTTCCTTTTTTATTTTTTTTTTGGAAAATAGAAAAGTGTGTTTTGGGTTTTTCTATAACGGAAAAAAATTTGAAAATACGCGAAACCCTCAAAAAAAAATGTATAGAAAATATAAAAAATAAGAAAAATAATATTATAGCAATGAAACCTTTTCGATTATTGATGTTATTATTTGGTACATATATTCACTTGCACTACTCCATTTATACTTTGTAAGCATGATGTGTTTTTTTGAGAATCTTCCCCTTTTATGAACACTTAACATTTTTTGTTGTTTTAGTTTCTGCACATATGTGTAATTCGTTTTAAAGATTTATGATTACATGCCAATAATAAATTCACATTTGTGCCACATTCTCATGTATATTAGATAAAATTATTCCAAATAAATTCTAAGTACACATACATATGTAAGTACGAGTATGCTAGCTATAGTTTAGCATGTAGTATTTTTCTCTGTGAAATAAAAGCAAAAAATTTATGTAGAACAATCTTTAACTTAAAAAAAGTATATTTTTTATTTTTTTCCATTTTGCTGTAGTCCTTTTCTATGTTTGAAGAAAATGTGTGTACAACTACTATAATATGCACCTATAAAAAATAAAAAATTGGAATGCAATTCATTATTCGAATGTCAGAAATAATTTAAAATTATTGTAAAAAAAAAAAGAAAAAAATAAATACTTATTTATGGTTTTTATATTAATTTTTTATAATATTGGAATATTTAATGCATTATAACTTCTCATACACAACTCCTCATACTCCTTTACTATATACTTCTTCATATAGCGATATTTTTAAATGAATGAATCTATGAATTGTATCTTTTTCAAAATAAAAATTTTAATGAAATTTTTAAATTTCAAAGCCAAAGAATAAAATCGGAATCTTTTTAAGAACATATTTTTTTTAATTGTTTCACTTAATGAATTTATCAACAGCTTTTAATTATTGTGCATTGTCTTATAATCTTCGAGTAAAAAAATATCGAACTGCTAATAATCCTGCAGATGATAAATCTCTTCAAATTCTGGAAAGCCAAGAGAATCATGTAGAGTCGATAAATTATCACCATACGTATATGACTCCAAAAAATTGATAATATGGGCAAAGTGTGGATTTTTAAATCATTGAAAAAATATTTTTTTTTGGCGGTTGAAAAGTGGAGAAACCAACTTTATCTCACTTTCCATTGATGAATTAATTTTTGTACAAAGTGAAAGATAAATAAAAGTAAATTATAAATTAATTCAAGATTTAAATAACTCATCGGAAATTGCGCTGCAATTTAAATAATTAAATCCAATTAACGTTAAATAATCTAACAAAAAAAGAATCGAGAATTTGAAATAAAACACTTAAATTCCATATAAATAATTTTCTCATACACAACATCCATATATCACATATCACATTATGAACTTTATCCTTATGCTTTGTCTCTGTTTTCAGATTTACATTTTTTTTTTCATTTTTGTTTTCGTTTATTTTAATTCTTCTTCTTATATATTCATCTTAAGCATATCACACACAAGTCATATAAGAATCAATGAATACATTATAGATACATAGGTAAGAAATCACCCTAATGAAAAGAACTTTGTCAAAGACTTGAAACTTAATTATTCACAAAAAGAAAAAAGTAAAATAAAGTTAATTAAAACAAATTTTCTTTAAGGTCCCCATAGATTAAAGGAAATAATCTTGTTCTTGTAATTTATTTTTCTTATTCAAGTTTTATATTCTTGTTCATATAATGTATAATTCTTATGCTCAAGTTATCGTTCTTTATCTTAATCATTTTCTTATAATTTCTGTGATGGATAAGATTTGCATAAAATAATTATGTACCATTTTAATTGCCTTGAGAATTTCATCAATCGTCTTTTCTTTTATTTGTTTTTGTTTTTTACTCATTTTTTTTGTTTATTTTTCATTTTTTAATCGTTGATACATATAAGGTAATAAAAGGTATAAGTTACAAATATTTTGAGTTCATTATACGAACAAATATTTATCTAATTAAATTTTAGAATGTATTAATTTCATAACATTTTAAAAATAATTTGATATCATTAAATTAATTTGATTTTTAATGAAACTGCATGTACAAGTACTATATAATAATTAAAAGGAAAAAGAAATGATCAAATGAATGAATGAATGAAAAATGACAAATATGACAGTGGAAATTTTCGTTTAAAACGTGTTCATAACGAATTATGAAATGAAGTATGAAAAGTATGGTGTGGTAAAAGTAAGAACATTGAGAACATTGAAATTGAATTCGAGTTACAAACCTGGTAGCAATATCACAAAAATTTCATATTTTTAAGACACTATGCAAATATACCCATGTATGTAGCTGAAAATCATGAACGCGAAAATGAAATAAGAATAAATTATTAAGTAAAGATAATTCAATGTAGAATATGGAAACTGAATAAAAGAAAAGCAATGAAATAATTCGATTTTCCCATTAAAAAAAAAAAAAAACAGAATCAAAACATAATATTTTCCATTATTTAAAAAAAATAACAAGTGATATTGTCTTCTCTTCTCTGTATATTATTTTTGTATTGTTCATTTCATTAATTTTTCAAGGATTTAACCTAAACCATATTACAAAGGTTATCATTATTATTATAATTTCCATAACGTATACTTTGTATATACACTCTATATTATTATGTTCTTTGTTCTCTATCTTTAAAAAATTTCGCCCCATTAAATTGGAATATGTAATTCAAAATATTATATAAATATATTCACATACACACACTTTTATCATGTATACATTATTTTACATATTTTCCTTTTGTTTTGAATAATAGGTAGCTACAATACGTATACATAATCCTTCAATCCTGATTACCCTGAAGTGTATATCATCATTTGTATTTAGATAATAATTTTACAAGGAATCTGCATACATATATTACACCCAAACGCTATAATATAAGACAATCCATCAGGATAGTATAGATGGCATAGCCACCCTTTTTTCTCACTTCCTGGTTTGGCGTAAATTGGCTTTTAAATTTAAATCTCAATAACGTATAAAGTATAAATGTGTACATATAGAATCTTGTGAATATACGAGTAAATATGAATAAATACATTATGTATTTACGTGTATATTTGTTCTTGTGATATGTGAAGACAAATTTTATACTGTTCAAAGTGTATTTAATATAAATTTGTGTTACACGTTGCCGTTTTGTTTTTGTGGCTCTTTTTTCATTATATTTTTATATCTACTATCGTCGTGTATGACCGTCTCTACATATAGTATAAAATAAAAATAGAAACAATTTAATTTTTATATGTTGAACAGGTGTTAAAAGGATTAATTAAAAACAATATAAAAGGATTTACACAATAAACTGTTAAGAATCTGATAAAGTGGATTAAGAGAATTTAAAATTTTAATTATATTATCGTGATCGAGTTAAATTTAAATTAATCAAAAATTTAATAATAATAATAATAATAATAATTTCGAACTACTATACTATATGATATGAGCACTATAGTAATGAATTAAATTCATTGATATTCAAGAGATGCAGTTTGCTGAACCGTGTACATATTCGTTTATTATTGAATTATATATACAGTACTCTTTGTACGCATACTACACCACTGTATTATCAAATACAAAATCATCATTTACGTATAGTGTAGTACATACGAGTATGTTTAGGTTTAATATGGAATATGAAATGAATTTGATTCATTTGAATGTTCATTTGAATTCGTTTTTATTTTCATTCAAGACACTAGTATGTATGCATGTAGTAATATATTTTTTTCTATCTTTTTTATATCACTTTCTGTTGTGTTGTTGTTCATTTCTTTTAATTTTATGTACGAGTATTTAGTAAAAACTGGTATATACGAGTATATAGAAAATTTTCTGATAAAGAATGAGTGTGTATTTAATGAAAAATTCTTCAATGCTGTAAATCATGATTACATTCGAGAAAACTGTCATTTCGTGTTCATAAATGAATGGAGGGTTAATCGTTATTCGTATAAAATGGAGCAGAAAAAAAAATAAATAAAAGATGATATGAATATGGATATTTGTACTCATGTTAATATATAATATAAGCGTAAAGATGTAATATGAAAGAAATATTTTCATTGACTTTTTTTTTTCTCACTTTTTGGGACATTATTTGTACTTTCTTTATTATCATGTTCTCGTACCATAGATAGGTATATTTATTTTTATTGTTTGTATGTGTGTATGTTGTGAAATTTGTGCTAAAAAAATTTCTGGACTATACTATATTTTATTCCCAGATATATATTATATTTACGTAAAGGAAATATACATCATGTACATAAAAAGGATATTACTAGAAGAATATTAGAATGGAGGTGGAAGAGTTCCGATGTTTTTTTCATAATTTACTTGCTAAATATGAGAAATGTAATGAATGCAATAAATCATTTAATAAGAATGTGTTCTTGGCTTATTTTATTTTATATTTACGTACATTCCTATATACGATTATAATACATATTATGAATGGAAAACTTATAAGAGTTCATGTTCATATAGAAACGTTTTTTGTTAAATCAAGCATATGTCCTTTTTAACGAATTTTCAAGATATGTACCAGTATATAGTTGAGTTAGGCATTTTATGCTTTTTAGATGTTAGATTAAATGAATGACTACCGTTGTTCTTTATAATACTTACGATTATGAGTAGATAGATATACGCGGAGTCTATTAAAAAAATATAAATACAAATAGTAAAGTTTGTATGTTCAATAATTTTGTTGTATATACATAAGTAAAGATCAAAATCGAGTTTTCATTTCCTTTTTGACACCCTTAAAAATCTCAAAGTCATACATAATTTTCTCTTGTTATTGGTGCTGCAGTGTGATGTATAAAATGAATGAAAGGAGAAAATTCTTTCGTCTTTATATGTAGTTTTGATTCTTTTAAATTTTATTTTTTATTTTACTTTGAAGGGTGCATAATTTTAGAACATTATGAATAGCTTTAAATTTTGAATGAATTTATGACTACTATTTTTTTTTTTTTTTCCTAAATAATTTACTTTCACTATGAGTGTAAAGTGCATAAATTTTCATTATCATATATGTATATGTGTGAATGTGTTTTGAATAAAAAGAAGAAATTTCAATTTAATCCTGTATTTTATTGATAATCAATAACAATGATATACCTACCTACCTACATACATATAGTACATCCGATAAAGAGTGAAAATTAGTAAAAGAAATTGCGAAAATTTATGCAGGACATTGAAAGCTATAGACAGTATATACTTTACACAGTAGTTAGTAGTACATACATTGTGACGGATACTTTTGGCATGCTTTCATTCTTCTGTGTACGAATTAGTAAACTGGGTTAAGTTTTTGGCAAAATTTCAGAAAAAAAATGTTTTCTATTTCTTTTCAAAGCAAACAATTTTATTTTTGAAACAAAAAAAAACAAAAAGAAAATTAAATGAGAATTTCAAAGTAAATAAAAGTTTTTGGATGTAAACATTTATGAAACGTTGTTGTTGCTTTTTTAGTTTTATTTTGTACTTCTCACATAAAAATCTTTATTATTATTTCGATTATTTATTTTGAATTGATTAAACACGAAATAATGACTAAAGCAATTTTTGATTAAAGAATTATACATTTTTTTTCCATTTTGTAGTGACATGTGTACATAACTCATAGACATATGTGAATATATCGTTGTAAAAGATATTTCTGTGTGTGAATATGTATACCCCGACAAACGTAATTTTTCACATATGAAAGTAAATGCATGTGTGTATAAACTGTAATAAAGTTTTATGTGCGTAAAAGATTTTTCTATGAAAAATAATGAAAATAAATAAAACAGAAAAATATAGTACTAGCGTATGAGCGTATACATATGTGATTGTATATATGTACATACGACGAGTATATGTTTATATATGTAAAAATAAAATGAGAAAGAAAATAAAAATATTACGAAAAACGGAAGCAGTAGGATCTACTAATTCTGGAAGTTATCCCCATGTCATCCAGTATTAATGCAAGGGATACTAATTCCAGTCACGTTTAGAACTCTGTAATACGTGCATGTATTTGAAAATTTCACTTCGTATATACTTTTCTACAAACAAAAAAAAATTTTTTATTCCTTTTCTTTATCATTTTCATTTTTGGTTATTTTTTTGTTTTTCTTTTATTTTTTCTTTATTTTTTTTTTCGTTTTTTTAAGTTTATCTTCGTTTTTATTTTGTTCTTCATGTTATTCTTTTCTATTAATTCATCTTTCACTATACATATTTATTTATGATTTCTTGTTATTCTTATCATTTATGGTGAATTTTATTTAATGCACAAGTATGCGTTATACCCATATATAAACAAAGACACTTTACGTACACGAAGAAAGGCATAAAAGTATGAAAAAATAAATTTAATAAAATGTACGAGTAGTTTGAAAAAACATCATACCAAAACGAAAAGAGAATAGAATTGATGTCTTAATTATTGTTCAAGATTAAAAGTATACTATAAATGTACTCGTATATGTACAAATGATGTTCTAACACACATATTGTATATACGAATATTTTGTAGTAAATTATATTTTATGTTATGCTATTATATACACAGTACTAGTACATACAGCAAATTGCTGTCATAAAACAAATTAACGATAAAATGGGGAATAAAACTCCTTAATGGTACATAATTATTATATGTACATACAACATTCGTTTATGACATTCTGATTAAATTGCTATGAACCAAGGCTTACCTGCAATCGTATTAAATAAATATAGCAAACGCTGCAAAAAACTGTAATGAGTTCATTTTCACAATCACAAAAATTTTATTCTTACTAATCAAGGATACACCAAATATCCTTAATGTCATTCGAAATTTCTACTTTTTTTAAACTTAAAATAAAATAAAAATATTTGCTTAAAATATTAAATTTTTCAGAGAGTCCCATTTCCTTAAATTCATTTCATTTTTTTATTTTTTTTTATTCTTTTTATGAAGACTACAATTGCCTATACAAATGAATTTTACAACTGTCCAAATAAATATAGAAAATTATTAAAAGTAGATTATTACAATAAAGTAAATATATCGCATATCTGAAAAATGTAAACAATTGAACAGCAATTAAAAATTCAAATTTTATTTAGGTAATAGGTATATAGAGTGGTATTCAAATATACATACATACAATTGTATATGTATGCACATAAGCATACAAAATTTAAATTGAATTAGTTATCTAAAATTAAATTTGATTATTCAATTAGTCATTTTCGTGATGATGTAATGAAACCACTAATTTGCACAATAAATTAAATTATAGTCGAAAAATATGGTATGCCCATGTATACACGAGATATAAGTGTATACATACCGATTCACATATACACCCTTAAAATAAAATAAATAAATAAATAGAAAAGTAAAATTTTCTGAATTATTTTGAGCTATACCAACATATGTACGAGTACATAACAATTAAATGTGTATAGTTAGAAAGACTATATATATATACCATGTAGTGTGTCGTGTACAGATCACACAAAAATTAAATATACATATACATTCGTATACATATATTATAGAATAGGTTAAATTTAAAATTCAAGGATATAATTATGTTATGTATCCAACCCTGATTTTAAATCA
Source organism: Villa cingulata (assembly GCA_951394055.1). Lineage (NCBI taxonomy): Eukaryota > Metazoa > Arthropoda > Insecta > Diptera > Bombyliidae > Villa > Villa cingulata. Next base: position 35,082,815 of record OX596021.1, on the reverse strand, counting down.
TGTTTACTAATATTTACGTTAAAAATTTTATTTGAGGGTTAAATGAAATCCAATTTAACAATTCTATAATTTATTCGAGAGTTACTGGCGTACACATACCCATACATGCATGCATGTTTATACATACGAAAATCAACCACATAACAGCTAATAAAAAATAGAGTGCGAACACACTACTTAAATAAAGAGTACGGTATATAGCTACCTACCAATGTATATTTGAATTTATACATTTTATATTGGTACAAAGTAGATTTGAATTTGAATCTGAAAAAGTGATTTTTTGACAAATTTTAAAACTTATTTTTCTGTACCATTTTCTTCTTTTATTTTCTGTATTATTATTTATCATATACTATATTCATGTATAGTGAATGAATGAATAAAATTACAACCGGAAATTCATTTTTGATATAACGATATACATTTGTAAATAGAAGCAAATGCATATGTATGCACTCTTCTTTCAGTTCATCAGTTAATCAGTTTCCTATTAAGTTGTCAAAGTTAAAACATAATCAAAGATATTTTGTCTTGAAAAAATAAAACCAAAAAATAAAAATAAAAGGAAATATTTACAAACAGTAAGCACATTACATACAAATATACATATATATGTATATACATAATATACAATTTACCAGTACGAGTATGTATGTACATATGTATATAAAACTAGAAAAACAATGGAAAAAAAATTGAATATATGAGGCAATCAATGTCATGAATAAAACATCAAATGAAGGATATAAAAGCTGGTCAGTCAGTCATTCAATCAAGGAATAAACTAAAATAAAATGTAATAATACGAATATACAAGTTATATAGAATATTTCCATATATGTATGTATGTACATTCATATGAAAAGATACTCGCATGCTATTATATGTACAGACAAGTGGAAAATATATGCAGCATTTAATTTCGCTTCATTTGGATTTTCATGAGATTTTTATTCAGTGTACGAATATGTACATAACATATACTTACATATATATGGATGGAGTGTTGCAGGCAGAGCAATCAGCCTATAAGGGGAATTATAATTCTACTCTAGTAGTTAAAATGTTAAACGTTGCCGACCGTTATTGACCAAATTACCCTTCATTTCATATTTATGTATTCGTTTGTATACATTAGATTCTTAATTCCCATATTTATAATACATGTACTGTATTTAATTTTATTCTGATATACATTTCATATATGTATTACAATTATTTATACAAATAAACAAAAATAAAAGAAAGAAAAAGAAAAAAAAGAAAAACAACAACAACAATTAAATGGAATCATATCATCATTTTAAAAGAGTGTGTACAACCAACAACTTACTAGTTAAATGCTGTGATGGTCAACAAATGAAGGAATTTATATGGAAAATCAGAGATTATAGAGTTGATACTCAAAAGATAATTCTGATAGGATTAAAATCACACAGATTTCATTATCCTTTTTCTCATTAGAATTTCATATAATATGTCCGAGTATATACTTATGCATATGCATTGAGTATTCTATTAATTCAAGGAAGCATATAGTATTATATATTCTTATGTACTCGTGTCTAGATCATATATCTATTTCGATTCATTGTAAGTTTTGAAACGGAAACAGAAAGAAAATTAAATTTCGAATAAAAAGAAATTAAATTCGATTAAAAAAAATAATAATGAAAACGAACAAAATATGCGATAAGATTATTTTTAAAGGATTTAACCCAAAACCATAAGTTCTAAATGATATACTTATGTATGTATAGTGTTATAGGTATATAAGTACATAGCTAGGCTAGAAGTAGACATTGTACACTACACAACACACAATAGAAATTCTGAGATATGCCCAAGGAGAAAGGCGAGTATTGAAGGCTAAGAATTTAAATGTTTATCAAATTATATTACAGGTAAACATTGTAGAGAACAACTGTGTCCAGTTTTGTAAAAAAAATAATCAAAAAATGTTTCAGTAAGTATGAATTTAGCTATGTGGTGCCAAAAGCTTTCTATGTGTACACTATTTTTTAACTGTATACATTCGGTTATTTTATTTATTTTTTTATTTTTCTATATTTTTCTATATCTATTTTATTTTTTGTTGTTGTTAAATTTTGTGCTTTTTGTAAATATTTTTCGTAACTCTAATATTCTGGTCACGTTTCAAGGAAAATCAATAGTTCCAAGGGCGGAGTTATAAACATTCTGTTCTATACAGTATAATATGCCAGCAAATATAATTTCAGATACACACATTCACATAAACATATATTGCACTGACAATCTAATTTTTTTTTTTTTTTTTATTTGGATTTCATTTATTTATTTTCCACTATTTTTTGATGTTTTTAAAAAGGTTTTTCATTTCATTTTTTCCATTTTTCACTTTAGAAATTGTACAAATTGTATCCGATCTGATATACAAGTGAAATTATTATCAAAAAAATACTCAGCCAAAATTTGTAAATTTTTGCAACAAATTTGAATTTTCACACACTATACACAACACCAGTAATAGAGAAAAAATTTGATACAAAAAAAAACAAGTAAATAAAAGAAAATAACATACAAAAATATTGAAATTCAAAACGGTGCAAATTGTGAAAAATCATAGTGCACATACTTACCATATGTATTCGTAAATCATAAAGGTGTACGAGTCAAACAATGTGCATATCCTTATTTGAATAAATTCTGTATTCTCGAAGGCGAATGCATGATTAAAAAGTGAAATAATATCAAAATGTATACAATAAAATCTGGTAACTTATTGTGTTTACAAGTGACAAGGTATCACATCAAGGTATCAAAAGGTATGCAGGAGTATCTATACTCGTAAATTTTATATTTATAGAATGGATATGTAAAATGCATATACATACATATGTATATGAACGATACTACAGTTATGCTGATAAAATACATAAATAAATTAAATGAAAATAAAAACACAAAAGTATATGTAGACAAAAATAAAAAAAAAATAAAATAAAACTCGGATTTGTAATTTGCAAAAGTGCTTAGTTAAGGAGAAAAAGAACACCGCAAATACTCCTATACAGTATGTATAAATGTGTAAGGGTGTTACAGTTTTTCCTAATTGGCGGTTAATGTTATCCTCCATTTCGTATGCAAATCAACTTTTGTATGCGCGAATTTAAAAGAAATCAACTTTTTACTATACTAGTATACTGTATTTTATAATATTCAGCATTCATTAATCTATGTATGAGTGTGTATATATGTGTATACTCGTACATATATAATAAGTAATAAAATGAATATTTAAAGCAAATCCCTAATTAGCATTTTTAATGTAGGAATCTTGTAAGCTTGTAAACAATATTGGCAAGAAGTCAATGCCTATCATGTAAAAGCATAACATATTCGTATATACGAATACGAGTATATTCGGGTGAGGATTTCAATCTGTTATAATGCGATCACTGCTATATACGTAATTGGATTATAAAAACAGACTAAGAACAAAAACGCATTTAATTTTTGCCGATGTAATATTCTTGAGAAAAATATTTAAAATAAAAAATAAATTATTATTTAAAGTATCATTTATAAAAGTGAATATGTAATACACGTAAATGTATAGAGTGTGTATTATAATCGTCCCTATATTATGCACATAAAAGAAAAATTAAATTTTAAAATGAAAAAAAAAACAACTAAGCATTAAATCTCAATATCGTTTGTTATTGTATTTATGAAAATTCAAGAAAATAAAAATGTAAATAAGTACTTTTTAATGTGTTGCGATTACATTACCTGCACACATACACACATCACGAAATCACTATAGTGTAGTTAAAGTTTAAATTTAGTTTGCATTTTTTTCTTTGAAGAAAATTATCCTTTTCATATATACATACATATATACTTCTTGAAAATTCATTAATTTAAATCAAACTGATATCAAACAAAAAATTATATTATTAAAGGATAAAAGGTTTTTTTTTTGATTTTGCTTTCAAATTTTGATTTATTCAGATCACGTTACCTATCAACTTAAAATCAATACGAAAAGCTCATCAACACGTTCTTAAAAGAAAAACTTTTTCATATTTCATTCATCTTTATACATTCATAAGTACGTATTTGTATGCCTATATACAAATATGAATCGCATACGTAAACACACATGTCATGTATATGTGATATAATATGAAAAATGTCTAAAATTTTGTTTAATATGAGATTTGTATTGCACTTTACGATACCAAACACGTAAAAGGTATATGTGTAAGCAAGGTAACTGAGTTCGGACATTCAGGAGAGAGTCATCATATATAACGTCAGACTTTCTCGACAGATGAAATTATATTAAAACAAAAACAAAATAAAATAATAAATAAAAGAAAATGTTAAAATACTTAAATAAAAAAAAAAACATCTTTAAAATAGTCAGGTTAGTGTTTTCTTATAATACCCTCGAGAATACTATATAGTAGATCTGAGAAACAAGCTTCAAGGAATTCAAGTATATTTGTAAAGAACAACTAAATTGAATTATATATTTTCATAAATGAATTTTCATGTATTTACGAGTGTATATAGTACATTTATATTGAGATGATAATCGGACGGATGTACTATAGAGAAATCATATTACAACTTACTACAACCCACAACTGAAATGGAAGCTTCACTTCGATTACACAGAGTAAAAACAACGAAAAAAATACTATTGCAAAGGAACTTGTTGTTATTCGATAATTCGTGATTACATGAAACTCTAATAAAAAAAAAATAAAAAACGAAATCCTTTTTCCTTGTTTTTTTGATTTTCTAATTTTTTGTTTAGTTTTTTTTTGTTTTTATAATTTTTCGTTTTCTCTGACTTTTTATTTGTGTTCATTATGTTTTTTGATTGTACAGTGAAAGGGAATACTCATATAATAACAATAATTTAAACAGATAAATAAACAACACAATAACAGGCAATGTTTTATAAGATGACTACTGTTGTATATCATGGTCGAAACCAAGGTATAGGTCATGTTATACAAAAATGACAAATGCCAAATAACGTGACTATATTCGGGAGGTAATATTTTAAACTTTTTTATCAATTCGTGCTTTCATATATTCGTCTACCTATCTGTACTATACTCGTGTATATATCTGTATTTATAATATACGAGTACTATGTATCATGTATCATATAACATTAGGTTCTATGTAAAAATACAAAAAAAAAAAAAAAGATAAGATAAAAATAAAATAATTTCAAACGTAAATTTCTGTTGCTCTAAAGGTTTGTTTGACTTGACAATTTTTTGACTATATTACAACTCTATTAAAAGACATGAAACTCGAGATTCAACAGATTTATGAATTTGCCATCATCATGATAACATTTTTAATATAACGAATACAAAAAACAAAAAAAAAAAACAATTGAAAAAAAAGTACAAAATTTTTCCTTAATTTTTTATTTTATTTTTTTTTTTTTTTGGATCGTTTTTTTTTTTATGTGGTTGAAAAGATTCATTTACAAATATGACCTTTTATACTTAAAATTCGAAAATAAACTGAAAAAATTTTCATGATATGAAAAAAAAATGAAAAAAAAATGTATAAACAGGACTTAGGCAGAAAAACAAAAATAGTTATGAAGAAAAAAAAAAATGAAAACATGAATTTATCTGGATGTGAATGAAATTTATTGGGAATATACTCGTATACCATATAGTGCTCGTACAATATGATATAATGGTGTTGTGTATAAACTTAATCATTTATATGAGTGTATGTGTAGACTGGTATTCTGTTCATGGTATCATCATCATAATTATCATTATAACAATAATAATTTTATTCATCCATACTGAGATTGTACACCTTTGATAGATTGAAAATCTTATATTTTTGTTCGCACTCTTTCAAATGATGGGAAACATAATTAAGAAAAGCGAAAACAGATGAAATCATGTATGTGCATTTCATATTCCTTATAGGTATTCCATACATGTGTATACATATACGTATGAATATGAATGTATCGATGTATGTTCATCTTCATATACGAACAGACAGTTATATTCATACATTGAATTAGCAGAGGCGGAAAAAAAAAGAGTAAGCTGCTGTAAATTTGCACAACATAAAATTTGCCGACACTTCATATACACTATAGACTTTGTAAACTATTCATGTAGGTACCTTTTTTTTAAGATGAATTTCTTCAGATCAAATTCATACATCATCTCCATCCATATATCTCACCACCGCCACCATCACCATCATCATTAACCACTACCATTCCATAGAGTTAACCGTTGTATATGTATACTTACTTATATACGCAAAAATAAGATAAAAATTTTATGTAAGTACTTTTCTCTTAGGATAAAATCAAATTGAGACGAGATGAATGGGTTGGTTTGTGTAAAGTAAGTATGTATATGTGTACATACAGGTAAGTTGAAAGATTCAAGAAAATTTAAGTTTGAGTTGAGTTTAAGTTATAATATACATTGGATATGATATTATACATACAAATGTACACATATTCTGTAAGATTGTAAGTAGTCTTGTTGTATATTGTGTTGTTTATACGATAATGTTGTAATGGATATATGGATAACTGGTAACCACACTATAATACCCCACAATTTAATAAAAAAGAAAATTTGTTATTAGCAAACATAATATCAAGACAATATGCACAAGTATATGTATGTATTCCGTACACGGTAAGGTGATAAAGGTAAATAACAGCATCCCACCAGATGTCGTAGTTACCTCTCTATCCTTGCTGTTTTGGCATAATTATGATTCTCTCATTTGTACCTGGTTGATATCAAAGTCTGGTCTGAGTTGTTTCTTTGTTGTTTCTGATTTGTAGTTGTTAATACCCCATTTCAGAGGTTACCGACTGACGAGAAATACGTCCGTATTTCCTGATAGTTTATCGCAAATATCCATGCCGTAAAGAACACGCGGAACAACGCGTGTGCAGAACCTCGCAATAAAATATTATATACTCGTACATAAATATATATACATATTAATATTTGTATATTTTATAAACATATACATATATAGATATTTACTTTTTTTTCTACATACACAAAAATAAAGTGTACCAACAATATATGTACATCAAGAGTATGTACCAGTGTATATACTCGTATAACATATCGAAATTCAGAAATCGTAATTTCTTCATATAAAATATCAGCAACATAATACTTACTCTCCGGGCATTAAGAAGCTCTTTAAATGGTGATTTTATTGGCTAAAGTGCTAATAGTATATATCGCAGGTGTTTAATGTTTTCCTGATAAAAAGGTGTACGATATGTGATTCGAATAGCAAGTGCCCCGTCAGTGATTAGTGATTATAAAAATGATGATAAAGATGATTCATATGGAAAATTATCAAAATAAAATATAATTCGAAAGTGTAATATATAAAAAAAATTGAAAAAGTGTCTATATTGCAAAAAGCATTTGATTTTTATTTTTTCATATAAAGTGATTCAATTATTATCATCATTATCCCTACATTTTTTTTTTAATTATCGTCAAAATATAGTTCTATTAATATTACACGATTAATTACAATTGTTGAAAATATCATAATATTTTAGTGTATTTTCGTTTTTTGTGTTTTTGAAAATTTGTAATATATTTTTTGTGTATTGATGAGAATATTTTGTACATAACGTATTTTGATGATGGACCATCATGGTAGTGGATTTGCCACCTCACCTTGGGCTGCTGTACTCGGCCATCATGCAATGGCTTCGGGGGCTGAACATCCTGGTTTTGCTGCTGCTGCTGCTGCTGCGCATGTTCATAGCGCCGCGGCCCATCATTCACACCATCATCACGGAATGCCAATGGATTTGCATGTACCCCAAGGATTTCCTTATTACAGGTGAAATAATTTTGTTAATATTTTCAAAGGATTTCGACTCCCACAATATATGTAATATAGGTGTTGTATACTTTTACACTTTAATTACATAGTATGCCTATAATATGTGAAAATCACACACAGATATATGTATGTATATATAGATTAATTTCAATATTACATCAGTGAATTTTTTTAATGTTGTCTTGTTGGAAAATTATTTATTTTCATTTTATGTAAATGAAAGTTCTTGAATCAGGAAATAATTTACAAGGATATCCTTACATTGCAGAAAATTTGAATTATTTTTTGTGTAAAATAGAAATTTGTGTTGAGTAATGGATGAGTAAAATTTTACTCACAGATATTTATGAAATTTTTAAGAAATTAGTCCTTTTTTACATTCAAGTAATTTACTTTTATTTGTACATAATTTTTGGTTTCATTATGAATCCAAAAACATTTCAAATTCACAAAGTTCCTAGCAACTTTTTCTAATAAAAATTTTTTATCATATAGAATAAGACTAAAATTATAGTGAAAGGAATGAAAAATTAAATCGTAATAAAATATAATATTTTCAAAATAATAATTAAATATTAAACCATACTCAGACAATTCTAATCAATCACATCATATTTAATTTCAGTTATTAACTCGGTACTTGAGCATATATTTTACACACTAAACGATTATTATTTCACACTGATACATAACAAATAATTAACGTGAAATTTTTTTCTACACTATTCGAATTGGTGCTTTTGCAGATAAATATTAATGTGAACATACACGTTAATATTTTTACGCACCACATTTGTTTACAATCATTCTATAGATGTTTTATAGAGAACATATTCGCGTACTCGCAAATGCATAAATAAAAATCGTAATGAATGAAAAAATACAAACTTAATAATTCACATTTATTCTTTAAAATAATGGAATTAAAAAAAAAAATAAAAATTGTTCTGGTATACATGCATTGGTACATACCTAATTTTATAGATATACAGAACGTTCGTACAATATTTGATGAAAAATTTAAATAAAATAAAATTGAACAAAAACATAAAAGTAAAAAATTAAAAATAAGAAAGAAAAAAAACAATTGTGTATATTTATATATAATATTTTTGCAATAAATATGTATAGTACATATGGCCTACTACTATACAATCCGGTAAATCAGCAAAAGAGCGGTTCCAATAATCACTACCTATCAGAATTTCAATTATATCGATAGCGTTACCACCGCGTAATGACTATAATTATTTGAATTATTACTCAAAATATAAAAAAATAAAAAGAAAACAAAATTGAATAAAAAATCTATTTTTCATATTACAAAGAAAACGAAAAATAAATACAAAATAAAAACCAATTTTTTACAGTATTTTCGTATGTATCTGTTAATAAAAAATTGAAAAAAAAATTATATAAAAAAATAGCCTGAAAGATTGCCGACACTTGTTGTTCTGTGCGCACGTTTGAAAATAAATTGTTGGAATTATTTTTTTTTATACGAGAATGAATATATGTATGCACATATGTAACGTATGTGAGTATTATAAATATGAAATTATACGTACTTATGTACAAATAATTCCATCATGAAAATATAAAATATTTCATTATACAATAAAATATCTACATACACATGCTGTGTATGTAAGCTATGATTTGTGCAACACTGAAGATTACCCTGTTTAGGACGAAAAATTATATTCGAACACACATCAAATCAATTTTACAACAGTCAAACCAAAGTTATGTACAATAATGGTATGAAAGGGTACATATAATCGTACTATAAATGCATGTATACTACGTTGTATGTAGAGAAATATTGAAAAACCAATAAGGAGTTACATCGAAGGAAAATGTATCTCCAATCTAAAAAATAAAATAAAATAAAAAAATACAATTTATTATTATTACAGGTATTTTTTGTAGTTAATTTATTGAAAATTTTGCTCAATTCAATTACTTCCCAGGGATATTTATTTTCTTTTATAATATACCAATCAATAATACTCGTATATTATGATATGAATCGATTACCCATCATTTTCAATAGTGATTTTGTGCATGAGTAGTGTTCAGACCTCCTTCAATTTCGAAATATTATGTGTATTAGTACATGTAAAATTATATATTTGTATACATATACTACATCAACATGTATAGGTATATATTTTTGAATTAGCTCTGCTGAAATCAGTAATTTTCCAACCGACATTATTTCAATAGAACAAAAATAGTAAAGCTATATGCTAAAGTGGAATGTAAGTACATACTACATATTATGTAAAATTAATTCAGTTGTTAGTGCGTATTGCGTTTTGTTTTCGATTTAAATTAAATTGCAATAAAATTTATTAAATGATTTAACTTCAAATATGCAGAATCCTTTATTGTTGGATAAAAAAAAGTATTTGGAAAATATGAAAACTTTCAATTTAGATTTTATTGATTTGATTGAAATTCACAAATAGCTAATTCGAGCAGACATTATTTAATTGTAGCACATATTGTGTAGCTAGATATTGTCCATACTATCCCATTGCCCAATTGATATATATTTTTTTTACTCTAAAGAAAAATGAAATTAACAATTAAAGAAAAATATTTTACCTTCTTTTATTTAACTGTGTTTCAATATACTTTAATTACATAATAAAAAATTTTCAGTCTAATTGGTCAATTTATAATAGTTTCGTCCATAAACAAGTTTTTATTTATTTTTAATTTTTTATTTCAATTTCTTTAAACGTTTGATTGAATTCAGCATACCATATTAAGTAAAAGTATCAATCAAATGAAAAAAAAAAAACGGAATGAAACAAAATGAATTGTAATAAAATTATTTGCCATAGAATCCAAAGGTATATTATTCTATTTTGTAAATACATTTAAATAGGTAAGGTACGTGCAAACGTATAGGTACACAAATATGGTTATAATAAGATACTAATAAAAATTATAAAAAATGTAGATAATAAATAAAAAAGAATTGTATATTATTAATTCTACAATTAAATTGCAATGCGTATCAAAATAAAAATTGAAAAACCATAAACTTAAAAAGCCGCTATGGAAGTTATTTCACTTCAATAATTTGAACGATACAAAAACACAAAAATTAAATGAAAATTTAAATCATATGAGATGAAATAAAACGGATAAAAATTCTCAGAAATTTGTTTTCAAAATTTTTTCAATGATTTGGAAAATAAAATCTGTATTTACAAGATATGCTAAAGACGTTTTTCACAATATATGAGTAAAAAAAACGTAAAATAAAAAATTGTATGAAAATATGAAACTATAAGGAAAAGTACATACTTATATGATTGTTATCCTTTACATTAAATTTTTGAAACAATATGAGAATGTATGTAAATATGTACCGTATACGTTCTATAGTAGTATACACATCATGTATACTCGTATTTACTTGCTTCAGATAAGGTTGATTTTCTCCTTCACTAAAATGCGAATAGTGTATGTATATGACAAACACGGAAAATCGACAAACGACATTTGAAGAGCAAGTATTAAAAATGTTGTTTGTTGATTTTCCGTGTTTGTCATGTACTCGTACAATATTCGCATTCTACCAAAAGAGAAAATAAACATTTTGAGAAGAAAGAAAATGCCACTAAACACGAACAAAGCGTACACTGTACTGTATGTACTGTTATCTATGAAGTGACTAGTGAGGTGGTACGACGTACGAGTAATATTCTATACATCAAGTGCACTATTATTTTCATTCTTGAGTAAAAGTTGATTTTATCTCTCAGTAGAATTTCAATATTGTATATGACGACATACACGGAAAATGAACCAACAACATTTAATATTATCCCCCCTTCTAAATGCATACTTTATTTAATGTAGTAGAAGCCATTGACAGTTACATTACATGCAGTATAGCATACCATATAGTTCGATTAGTATTTCACACGTCGTGTTTACTCATTTTTGAATTTTCGTTTTGAAACTACGAGTAATGTTTGGAGGCACTCAATCGGAAAATCCACCACAGTTGAGAAGTGGAATTGAATACATTTAAAGTGATTTTTCATTTTATTTACAAGGGGCTTGAATAGCTCGATGGTTGTGGTGTTGAACTGGTACTTTTGAGGTTCCGATACGAATCCGAGCCCGTTATTCTCGCTCAAGTCGATCATTAATTCCAAATCAGCAATGCACACCAGTAACTGATTACTGATGATAAACTGGATCATATATCTGACAGAATTACTGATCGGCGGGGTGCCATAATGGACGGAGTATCCGTGTGCACTTAATGTACATACAATGCATTGCATATTTGAAAAAAAAAATATTTACAATTATAAATATACAACAAATTAATTAATTGAATCATAACGGAAAATTTCAATGGAAAAGGTTTCATTATGATAACCAAAAATGAAAAAAATAAATAAATGATTTCCAAAATTATTTTCACTTTTTTGTGACGAGTGTGCTATAGTCATATTTATCTGACATCGCTGAAAATATAAAAATTTTTATTGATTTGTTATTGTTGGTGACGGTGGTTGTGACGCGGTACAGTATGATGTTTGCGTATTATTTTAAATTCATAACAACAGAAAAAATGAATTAGTGTTTTTAATGTAGTTCCTCTCTGTTGATTGGATGCGATGGATATTATGCAATCGAACATTAAATTCGTTCAAAGAATGAGCATCATCATCGCATGACATTAACGTTACAATGCATTCTGCATACAAATTAAGTCCATATACATATATACAAATGCACGTACTTATACATGGTGCCTGAGCTTGTTAATAATGATGATTGTGTTGATAGGGACTTAAAAGGAGAGTTTCTGTTATTATTTTTATTTTAGTTTTTCTTAAAAGATTGTTTTTGTTGTTTTTTGTTGATTTAATAAAGGAGAGTTTTATTGAATGTACAATGTATGCATGTGAACATGACGCATTTGGAGTATTATAACATGCAATCACTATACCTAACTAGTACCTACCTATATATGTACGCATAATATCAACCATACAGTAGTAAGTTTGTAGGTGTAAGATTTTGTTTTTACACCTTTGAATTACCAGTAATGAAATCAAAACAGATCCAAGCGAATTTATTTCGATTCAAGTATCAAAAGCACTTGTTTAACAGATTGAAAAAGCTGATTTTATGTAAAATGTGTAGGTGTATAGGCGGTAATCATGAAAGGTAATTGGCTTTTAGGAGGTTACAGTGGAGCTACAGATGCATTAAAAAAAATATGAAACAAAATAATGCTCACATCTAATTCATTTGAAATCCTTTCAATATAAATGCGCATATTTTGAATATGTACATGTTTGAGTTGTGTCTTACACATATTAATTTACATTAGAAAAAAAAAAACACACAAATCTGCAGTATTCTTCGTTGTCATTATTTTTAAAATTGACAAACCGTGCAAAGTAATAATTGTCAGCAATTTATCATTACTCTATAGTTGACATTGTCATATACTGTATACATCCAACTGTGATTATTAAACATGGTGCACACGAAACTTTCAACTGGAATGCACCATACAGCAGAGTGATATGTTTACTTAAGAATAAGAAGTACTGCATGTTATGAGTTCTGGTAGCTGTGTATGTACTAAGCGACTAAGCGTACTTCATCTGGGAAATGAAGACATTAAAACCTCTCACAATTATATGGGAAATTGAGCTTTAGAAAAATAATGCATATAGTGTTAGTGTGTAAGACTTGTCGGATAATTTTGCATATATACCTCCTGAAGTGAATAAAGAAAATTACTTCACTTCAATTAATGATTTCGTTCTAAACAATCGATAGAATTCATGTTATAACTTTAGAATGTTTTAATAATGCAGTGAAAGATAAAAAGATCAAAACTTCTGAATGCTATACGTACATAAATTCATACAGTGATGCTTAGCATATATAGTACATATCAGCAATGATTATGAAAACATCGATTTAAAACCTGCTGCTGCTGCTGTTGTTGTACTCTACAAGTTATGATCACTTCATATAACACTCATATGAAAATATGGTATTTAGTTGGTACATATATCATATTAATAGAATGGTTGTTGAAGGAAAATAGAAAAATCAAATAAACAAACAAAAAAAGATGCATCGAAAAATAAATAAAAGTGAATGATTGAAAAAAAATTTATAGACAGATAAGAGAACATAAACAGACATACGTACATAAATTGGTACACAGAGTTACTTAAATAACTATATAGTAGAATAAAAGACATTTTTCTGAAAAGATATTAGAACTAGACGATCATCAAGTTAATAATTTGTAAATTAAAGATGGATATAGACAGAGCAAAAAGGAATCCTTTAGACAGCGAACGCAATTATGTAGAACAATGCCTAGTTATTTTAACGTTCATACCCAATTAGTCGCATATCGCGACCGCGTAAAAAGTTGCAGAAATCCATAAATAACATGCTAGTTCGGTGTCTTGCTTGGACAACAAGAAGATTTTGTTGACAACAACAAAAAGTTGTATTTAATGTCCACGTACCACCGCCGCCAACTTGTTGATACCTGTAACTTTTATACCAGTTTCAATATTAATATATATGTATATTGTACTTGTACATACATACATGCATTACATGTGTGTATATTTCATATAACTTTTACTATAGTGTACTTCATATAAATGTGACGCTTAAAAGATATACATAAATACATATTTATGTACACTGTATGTATGTAAGTATGTGTTATGGTATATGAAACTGTAAAAATATAATATGTACATATATTTACATTACAGGTGTACGTATAGTATACATATATCTAAATAAATGTACGTAAGTATATATGTATGTAGGTATATAATTTTTTTTAAATATTTTTTATATAAAAATGTACGATCTTTAGATATGATATATGTACAGTACGTAAAAGTAATGCATATACATACATACGAATACGAGCATATGAAGTATATGTGCCTTGTGTGATATGTTGTCTTTCAGAAAATCTTTGAATTTCTTTTGTTAATATCATACAAAACTATGTGTACCTATATGAACATAATGTGCTGCTACTGGCTTATAACTACATAAGTTTCTGACAACAAAAAACAAAGTAAAAACAACAACACTGAAAAAAAAAAAACTTTTTAAAAATAAAAATAATATAAAAATAAAAACAAATTTTCTTTGTTTTTGTATAATGCATACAAAACCAAAAGATATGCTTTTACGCGCGGTAACTGCTACAAGAAGTGTTTCATCTTGTTTTGGTTGTTTCTTTAATTCTGTTTTTTTTTTCTCTGATTTAATTTTTATACTTATTTTATTTTTTTTGTTACTTTATTTAAAAAAAAAAAATAATAAAAAATGAAAAAAAAAAAATAAGAAAAAATACTGTACTTTTATTTTAATTTTATTTTCTTATTTTTATCCTATAATTTTTTTTAAATTTTTATTTTATTTTCTTTTTATTTTTTTAAATTCTATAGGCTTTTCATCAAATAATCATTTTTTTATTTTGATTTTTCAGTTTATAAATTGTACAATACATCTATCTACACATACATACATGGTACATTCTTATATAAAAAAGCACACAAACATTACTAGTATATATGCATAGGTGTGCACAGTTGTACACCTTACTATAGAAATGCTTGTGCTTGATGTACATATAGTATACCTACCATAAAATGTATGTATGCACTTACCGAGTTGAATTACTGGTAAATGAAATCTAAATCGTGTTTGACAGATACAAAAATTTAAAAAGTACCAACAAACAAACAACCAAAAAAAAAATTAATTTTTAAAAAAATTGAAAATAAGAAAAAATCAATTGAATAAAATAAAATTCAGAAAAGAAAAATATGATCACAGAAGTCATTCAATGTTCATAAAATTCATTTATATTTTATATTTTTAATTTTTTTTTTATTTTTTGGAAATTTATGGAAATTTTTTTCGTACATACAATTTATAATAGCAAATAAGTAATGTGGTTATTTATCATAAAAATATGAGTGAAAGGCATGAACATTTTAATTTTTTTTTTTTTTAAACGAATTTTGAATTTATTTACTCAATAATTTATTGATTTGTAGTTGCTTCTATGTTGGAAATTATCAATCATAATATTTCGAAAAATAATTTATTTTTTTATATCTACTCCTGAAAAATCCATAACTAAATTTTTATTAAAAAATCTAAGTGTATAGAAATTCGTTTGGAATAGATTGAAATATAGAGATATTATACATATTTGAAATATATATGGAAGGGAATATATAAATATATACGTGGAAAACATTTTTATACACTGAATATTTTATTATTGGGTCAGCGAACGCATAGGATCACTTGATTTTTTTTTTTTTGTTTTGATTAAACTGCATTTTGTTGTGTATCATATTATTTTATACGCATATTTTTATCTGAAATTGAACATGTACCTTCATATCCATATGTAGAGATACGTATACGATTCAAATCTTCAGACATATACATACTTACGATATTTTGAGTGTATGTACATATTATATAAACACCAATCGTCCCATCGATCAATTTGATGAGCAAAAATATTCTTTGTTGCTTTTTTCTTTCAAAAGGAAAAAAAAGTACATATTCGTTTTGTGATTACCTGCTGATGGCTGTGGTGATCGAAGAATATTTTTAATATCGACAGGTTTCCATCAAAATTTCGAATATCTGTTTTTATATACATTTAATAATGAACAACAAAAAAAGAATAAGAACAGAATGGAAAAAAAATTACACTATATATACTCGTATACATCATAACCCTTATACGCGATAGAAACAAGAACATTTCAGTTAAGCGCAGAGAATATCGATGCACTACTTTATTTATAATAATATTACATTCATGCATGGACATATGTATGCGAATGTGAGAATATTTTTATACACATACTTTTACATATATCTATCAATGTACATTCATTTTTATATTCTTAGACATCAATTATTTTTATTATTTAATTTAATTTTTTTATACGTATTATAAAAATTTTCTGTTGCATTCTTGTGAATTATTGTTTTCGTTCCTAGAACACTTCATTTAATTCAGTTGTTAAATTTTTAATTTATGACCAAAAAGGACTTCAATTGAAAATGGTAAATATCTCCTTGATTAGAGTTGGAAGATTGTCTTGTTTACCAGTTGGATATTTCATTAATTTGACATTAAAATTTTAAATTTTTTTCCATTGGATTCCTCTAATTGAAATAATAAATCGGAAAGTTTATTTTAGTCAAATAATTTTTCGAAAAAAAAATTAAATAAAGAATGCATGCTGATATTCAGAAAATTAAATATGTATTTTGTTATTAACAAATTTCATTATAGGAATACGTTCTATGATGATTTTTAATATTGAAAATATTTAAAAAAATAATATAAATAAAAAGAAAACAGAAAGAAAAAATATTTGAAATTATTTATCAACAGAGAAGAAAAAAATAAACAGTCTACTTCATTTTTATGACTAGAGAAGTAATTGAATTTAAATTCATTCAGTTTTGGTTAAACTTTTTAGGATATGGAATTACAACCATTCTTATAATATCGAAACAAATCAACAACATCAGAAATGAAAAACATAAAATCGAACAAGGAAAAATAAAAGATAAAAGAAATTATTGCATTTTGAATGTTTTTTATGTTTAACATTTTGCTGCAATATCGATTCTTTTATTTATTTATTAATTTTTTTGTTTTTCGTTTTGGTTACAGAATGAAGTCAACTGAAATGAGTTAGTCAGTCAAATTCGTAAATAAGTATGTGTACTTGTATTTGTATTGTGTACTTAATGATATTCAATATATCATTCTTTTCCATCTGTTCAAAAAATTCCAATAAAACTGGATCGATTTTTAAACTTGAATGTCACCCTATGGTAAGGCGGCATTTTTGCATTATTTTAAGTTTTTTAAGACAATGGATCCATAGTTATACGATCAATAAAGTCGATGGAAGATTATTATTATTATTAAATGTATGTTCATGTATCTATATTTATGTAAGTATGTATTATGAGAATGTATAGCATGTATCTATATATGTATACAAATAATGCACATACATACACACAAATACAAATACAAATATTTTATATATAGTATAGAAAGGTATAATAAACTGAATTAATGGAAAGGAAGATTATTCGCAAAAGTACAGCAGCAACGCAACGATCAAATTCCGCAAGGTCGATGATTGTTGATTGATTCGACTTCCAACATTAACGCTGTTTTTCTCTCGATGCAATAATTGAGATAAAAAAATGGTCCATACAGTATCTATATGCACAGCTACCAAGATTATATATATGATGAGTATTTATATGAGTATGTATGTATGTAGGTATCATTATATTCTTTTATATTTATAAAAGTCACAGTTACAGATCTTAAAAAAGAATTGTTACAGAAAATGCATGTGGATAACATTATGATATCGTATATGTATATATGTGTGTAAGTTTTATATTCTTAAATATCTTGTACATCTTAAAGAAAATGAAAAATCACAGGATACACATACGGGATGTAGTCGATTAAAGTGTTCTAAATGGTAGTCAACAAGTCAAGTCGATCTGATCAATATTATTATTACGGTCGTTTGATAAACTAACTATAATATACAAAAGGTATGTGTATCTTATGGATATGGTAAGGGGTAAGGGTACAAAAGACGAAGAATTTGATTTCTTCCAAAAACTGAAAAGTATTCATGCATACACATAAATATATACTAAAAGAACGATCCTGTGACGATCGTCACAATATAAAACGAGAAAGTCTGTAATAATTATCCATCTCTCGGGTGGACGCAATTAAACCACTTCGACTAGTTTTTCCACCGTAAATCTCTTTGCAATTCTTTAAAAAAAAAAATTATTTTGGTTTTTTTTCATTATACAAAAAAAAAATAAGAATATATATAAAATCTGTGGATAAATTGTTGTTTCCTTATCCTTTTTTATTCTTTTGTGTATTCATCAGTTTTTGCTTTATTACAAATTCCGTTTTCCTCATCGATCAGTCAATTTTATCGGCCAAATGTTTGGCACAAATCAAAATCTTCAGTTCGTATATGTACGTATGAATGTACATATATTTAAATTTACACAGGCATAATATACAAACACATAAATCTTAATACTCTACCATGTAATGTAAGAGTATCTGTGTAATTTTTTTTTTTTTGATTTTTTTTTTCAAAGGTTATTTCTCAGTATTATTATTATTATTGTTATTATTATTGTACCATTGAATAGTATTATATGAGAAGAGCTTTACTGATAAAACTTTTACTGATTAGTTTTTTGGGGTCCATATGCATTATGTACGTACATATGTAGCTAGCTTGCTTGTTACTCCCTGCGGTATAAAATTTCTTCCCGAAACAATTTTAATAATTGCCTTTATGTCTGGCATCTGGTCATAATAATATGTTTGAAGTCTCATATCTTGAATGTAAGTATATATATATTGCTAATGTTGTCCGTCGTTTACTAAATCAAAAAATAAAACATTAAAAAATTTATAAAGGTATTTTTTAAGATATCTATACATACATATATGAGTGTATTACATATGCAGTATATATACCATAGGTATATAGATAGAAAAAAAACTATACTCGGCTGTAAATCAATTGAGATTCACTGTCTTATATTTTTGTTTTTTCTGATTTTATATTTTCGTCGCTAATCTTAAATTTTTCATACACATTAGTTTGGCGTTTAATTCAATGTTGCGGTTTTCTTATAAATATTTCCATCTAGAACAACAATTAGACTTCAACATCACATATACATGTACATGTTCTTGTGTATATGTACTGAAGTATTTTTTCATTTATCAACATACATACACAGATACGATTAGTTTTGTGACGATTTGTGTTAAAGATAATTTGCTTAGAAATTATTTTTAGTTTCTTCCACATTACATTTAATTTAATCCTTAAACAAAATTATTAAGATATTTTATTTATTTTGATATCCATTTCCTGTTTTAATTTCAGATATCGTGAAGATGCACTCTGTTGGGGAGAAAGGTATGTATCCATAAAATTTAATCAAATACCTATATGTTTTTATTTTTTTTTATTTTTCAAAATTATGCTGTAAATTTGTTAAAATATATTATTTATATTCAACAGACTTTTATTTAGAGTTTATAAAAAATTCTGCATTATTGTGATAAGCGGAAAACAATTCAATTTTGTATTCCATTTTATTCAAAACAAAACTGCGAAAAGAAAAAGAAAAACGAATTACAAATTGAAAATAAATTTTAAAAGCTTCTCATCCAAAACAGCAAACAAAATTAAATCCAAATACGCAATTATGTGTATGTGTAATTGTGTGTTGTATATTATTTGATGTATGTATGTATGAGATGAATTAATCACCACACATCAATTAGTTTCCTATTCGATTAAATAATGTGTATACATTCATACTATACATACATCAGTATATAGACGTTCAGAATATCATCATTCCAAACAATGGTTAACATGATTTTTCGCTAATTTATCTTGAATTTAAAAGTGAACATAAAAAAAGAAAACATACACGTATGTGTGGATTGATATTATATACTCGTGTATTTATACAAAATAGAAGAAAATGATATGAGGATATATACACATATACGGTGAAGAAACATAAAAAAAAATAAAAATTTTATAAAAAGCTATTTATACTTGTTTAATCGAAATCTGGAATGCATACAAATTATTAAACTCATGCAAAAATTGCATTCAATTTCAATACATGCTCAGCTCATATAATACACAGTTTGTTTTATTCTTTATTTGATATACACACATACATATATAATTATATACATATATTTTTTTCATATAAATAACGATGATACATATGTCATTATCATCTGTCTTCGACATCAAGTGCTATTTTCTTAGAGATGAATGACGTTTCTGCTGTATCAAACCAACTTGTACCTTAATATGTATATTTATATATTATTACAAATTACAGTATATCATATAGCATTATATTGTGTTTATCTACGTTTGTACTCTGTATGTATATATATGTATGTAATTACATGTGAATGTAATGTTCATATAAATATGGTTATAGTAGCTTCATATCACATACATATATAGATAGGAGGTAAAAGTACAGCAGGTAAAGTGATAAAGTTCGATGACAATTTCATCTAAGAATCTAAAATTGTATAATTTTTACGAGTATATGTTTCAGATTTAATGTAGATGATGCATAAAATATAAAATGTACTTATGTTTGTACACATGATGACGTATATTGAAAAAACAATTGAACAATTTTTTTTATTATATTTTTCTCTCTACGTTATTTTCAATTTTTCACGATTTTGTATTACGACGAGTATTATAATCGCGATACTACAATATGTGTATGGATACTACATATGTGTACATATTTTTGTATAATTGTAAACAGTAGATATTGTATATGATGAGCAATATCGAACACATTCTATGGTAATACTGCTGTAATAATAATAATCCAATATTGATGTTCTTATTATTATTACCGTCTTTGGATAAAGTTTTTCTTTTTTCGTTCTTTTTTTTTTCATTTTTTTAGTTTCAATTTTTCAGTTTTTCCATCATTCAATTGGCGACCATAATAATCCATTTATGGTAATCAGACGTGAGGACAAAGCGTGCCGTTAGCACAGACACTTTATCTTATATGAGTGTACATGCTAGTATACATATTTGTAATAATACATATGTACATATATAAAATATTTATACTACATCATACTACATACTACGATACTACTATATTTCGTTCATAAATTATTAAAAGAAAACTTTTATAAAGTTATTATAAAGTAATAAGTTAATGCTCCTTCGTTATGTCTTACAAACATGAATTTATTTTATTATGTAGATATTGCTTGTTTTACTTATACCTTATACCTTACCATCATCATTTTGTATACATTAATGCTATTATTATTACATACAAATATTTAATATTAAAATGCAATTTTCCATTACTAAACATAGAGAATACATGACTATTACATGATGATATCGATTTTATGGAAAAGTTATCTTATTCGTAAAAAAGTCGTCACCGTCATATTATGGGTATTTTGCATTAAGAATGTTCTATTCGTTTTATTATAATGTATTTTTTTTTCTTTTTTAACAATTTTACATTTTATTAAAAAGGAAAATTTATGGATTTGATAGATGCATCTTGAGGTTAATAAGACCATTTTCGATATTGTACTCATCATACATTTGCTCATATTTAGATACGGTTACGAGTAGTATAAGAAATCAAAAATAATCTACAAAAGCATTAATTTATAATTTTATATTTTTTTTTACAAAATTTATTTATTTAGTTACTTTTATCTGTACATACATTCATAGAATCTTGATGAATTCAATGTAGTAGATCAATTCTATGATATACTTTTACGACGATACCAGTAAACATGAATTCACTTACAATTCTTCGAGAATAAAATTTAAAAAAATTAAATCCTAAAGAACCAAATTGTATTCGTATTTTGTTTTAGACAAGGTGTACCTAAAACAAAGGTGTTTATGGGTACATTTTTCGTTATGTGTTATTTCACAATGAGTTTCTTTATAAAGTATAGAAAATATTTGAATTTATTAAATTTTATATTCTTTTTTAATTTTCATAAACATGTTTATGTGTATATATAACAACTGAACTATTTGTTTTATTTTTTACTTTTGAATAATATAATCTGACGGCTTTTCTTTCTCTGTTGCCATTTTAGAAAATCCATGGACGAAATGGGTAATCCGACATCAGTGAATGCACGGTGAGTACACTACTTGTATATGATTGAAGGAATTAAAAAGAAAATACATATTATATTATATATCTCTAGAACCCTATAGAACAGAATATATATGCAGGACTAAGTCAATGAAGCATGCGTATATATTCCTACAAGTACGTATATATACTAGTATTCGTATGTATTATATACCATAATATGTACATATTATATTGGTTTATGATAAAGCAGTTTACATTTTACAATTTCAGTATGAAATTCAACAAATGTAATATATACAAAAAAATAATTTTAATGTTATTGCTTTCCATTTTCTTTTTATTTTTATTTTATACATTTTTTTATGCGCTCTTATGAGTGGTATGAGTGCATTAATATGTAATTTTTTTCAAAACAAAAAAAAAACAGAAATGAAAGAAAACGAAGAATATAAACAAAATATTACAAATTTTATTTCTTATTTTACACGTAACGTAAATGTACAAATATGCATTCGAATGTATATTTATGTATATGGTGTATCCTCACATTTTGTATATATGTATGTATATACATACTTCACTTACCATACTTTTAATATTTTTATATGATATGAATATTTTTATATGTATGTATGTATATGCAGAATTATATATATGTGAATGTCTATATAACCTTATATGTGCATAATATAATTATTGATTCCTTTTTATTGTACTGTACTACTGCATTGACTAAACTAATTAAATCAACTAAACAATTTGCGGAATGTAAAATTCATTTAGAACTGGTTCTATGGTTATACATATGTACGTCAGGTGCCTTCGTATAGAATATGAAGAACATGCCTTTTTAATTAATGCTCATGAACATATGTGTATATAAATGAGCTTCTATATAGAAAACATTTTACTCTAATGTACCACGTACATATGTACTCGTATACAAATATACAAATATACACAAAAACGAAAGTGAGGAGCAAATTGTTTTAACCTGTAGATTACCATAACATCATTGTAATGTTATAGATAGTATAATACCAGTAATATGTTCGAATATTATAGTAGCACACAACACTATATACATATATACATATATAACATCAAATGAACTGGACAAAAAAATATTAAAAAGAAAATAATATAAAGTAAAATGAAATGAAAGAAAAACAAACCATGAAAACTTCGAATCATGAGGTTTTTTTCCTGATTTTATTCAACTTCCATCTGATGCATGAAAAAGGATTTTAATTAGATCTTTGATTTTATATATAGTACTCGTATTTGCACCTTATATACAAACGCATTCACATAACTATCAGTCCATAATCCGTATAACTTGAATTGAATATATCAGAATTTAAATGTACATGCGCGTTTATTTGCAAAAAGTAAAAAAAAAAATTATAAATGAAAAACTGATAAAAATTCTGCATTTTTTCCCATTTTTTTTTTTACCTTTTCTTTAATTCACTTGATGCATCATAATATATGTAGATGTACGTACATGTACATAGATATATGTACGTACTGCGCCAGACATAATCACGGAAAATAAAAACAAACAGAAATAAAAAAAAATCTCAATTTATATACCCAGGTATTTGACGATTTGTATGGCTATTTTTATCGTATAATGTAATCGTTAAAATCGACACATTTGTCGAAAAATAACAATAATAATTAGATAGATAGATATATCAGAAAGTTATGTGGATATGAATGATCAATATACTCATATGATTTACGCACATAATAAACAAAAAAATTATTCGTTTTACTTTTGCGTTTTTTTTTGTCTTCGGGTATTTAATTAATTCAATGGATTAATACAAATAATTAATTATTGATAAGTAGAAATTGTTGAAAGAAAAATGAATGAACAAAAGGAGAAGAAGAAGAAAACATTTTTTAGTGAATTTCAAATATGTGGTAAAATGAAAAAATTTCCCACATTCAGTTGCATTCCCAACAATTCATAATATGCAGGGATATTCATCACATATACGCAGTTGTAGCACAGAGTACTCTGTATACAGTGGATAAAATCATTGATGTCTATCAGTTCAGGTAGACATTGTGCAAAAAAAAAAAAAACTCATTGAATATTTTTAGATGGCGCACAAATAAAATTAAATTTCTTTCAACATAACATAACATTTCTTTAATTTGATAAAAAGAAAACTTTGATCAACTCACATTTCAAAATATATATTTTGAATACTCGTATTTGTTGTTGATAGGATGAAAATATTTTTGATTAAATAAAATTCATAAATTTGTGATTTATAATTTCATTACGGATTCACGAAATCGATTGAAAATATTTTCTTCCCTCTCGAATAAGTTTTAGTTTAGAGGAAAGTTTTATCATTGCTGTCGTTATAGTCATGAACTACGATTCATTGCGTCATACTTACTATATTTGCTTGCAAATTTTTATTAGCAAAATAATTTACATACGTAATTGTCTTCAAATCAATAATGTACAAAAGGAAAATTTATTGCAAATAATTTATAGAGAAACCCTTCAAAAAAAAAGTTATCAAGATTTCGACAATTCGCGATAAGCAAATATGTATACATATGTACAGCGACATCAACATTAATATGAATAAAGATAAAAAAAAACAAACTGGAAAATATACATATAAATAAATGCAAATCCTTTGAATAAACAATTGCATTTGACAGTTATATATATTATAGGAAATTATATATGTATGTGCATGTGTATACATATGTGTATGTTTACTGACAATTCAAAAATCGAAAATTCAAATCAAAAATCGAATTAATTTACTACTTGATTTCTTACGAATGTCATAGAATGAAGTCATTCTATCTTATGTTTATCTATTAAATCCGAGAAATAAATGATATAAAATTGTATCCTTTTTGGTTTCTTTTTGAAAAAAAAAGAAAATATATCTACCTATATAATATTATAAAAAAAATTTTTTTTCATAGATTCTATAATGATCTTATCTCTGATGTGTGTTTTTCTTCTCATATGTATACATTATACCGTTACTTAAATAATAATGTGAATATACACATTTAGTAAATAAGATTTTTATCAATACACACATTTCTTTTGTGTCTTCATTGTTATTGGACGTTGATAGACTTTACTTTATACGATCGTACAGCGTAAACGGATAGATTTACACACATGAATGTGTGTTTTATTTTAAGATTATATTTGTATTATGTATTATGTATTATTCATGTTAAAGTTAATTTCATATCGGTAAGTTACACAGCACATGTAATATATACAGGTTGGTTTCTTGGTACATCTTGTACGTCAATTATAATGCGTACAATCATTGTGCAATAAGAACGTACATTCTTCCCATATACATTTATAGTACTATCCGTGTTTTGTAGTATAGTAGATTAAGTGCACAGGCACACATTGCGATTATACGATAGATTATTGTTTATATTATATTCTTTTTATTTTTCATTACTCATTTGCATGCGATCCAAGTTGATTGAATAAACCGGATCGGATCATGGGTGCATATAGTATAAATATATATAAACCTAATGATATACGCATGTACATACATTCAATATAATTCGTATTCATTGGTAATTTTTGAATGAATTTTATTCATGTTTATCTTGTTGATCACGAGCATATTATTATTATACGTTTTGGTAATGTGTGCATCGTCCGTTTGGATACGTATGGGTGCATAATATTGAATAGGTTCAGGAAGAGGATATTAAAAAAAAGAAAAATAAATCTACAACAGGTAGGTTATATATTATACTTACAGGTTGATTGTACAAATTTACTTCATTCAGGTGTACACATGAAATTTGAAATATTTACTTTCTTTCATAAAATGATTTAAATTCTGATATATCTGTACATCAATTTATGTCGTACGAGATAATAGGGTTTTTTTTTTCAATCTTTTATACCTGAATCAAAAGTCTAGGAATCATCAACATTATAAAAATAATCGTGAAAATTATTGCGTATGTTCTCTTGTACATATATACAATCGTCGTAAAATATAAAAATTTTTAATTTTTTTAAGAATGAAACATTACCAGAAATATGAAATTTATTTTTTGGTGAAAGGAAACAATAAAAAATCAGAGAAAGTAATAAAATGTGACACTTTCGGGTGATAAAGTTTTCGGACAAGATAATTTGTTGTTTATCGTTATATAGTGTACAGTACCTGTAGTTTTTTTTTGAGTGAATAATATGCAGGTTTTTCTTCAATGCTTCAACTTTATTACACTATTCATTTTCAGTTTATTTTTTAAATAATTTTTTTCTACCTTCAAATGCTGATGATTATTATTATAGTGCTGCTGCTGCTGGTTGCTGCTGGTTATATATATATAGTTTGTTGTGGTTTTGTGTAGTTTGTATCCATTCTAGAAATCACTCATAACTCTTGAGATGACATTTTGAATGACTTATTTTGGATACTGTGACTTTATTTTTCTCTCATTTTTCAGTTTTTTTTCTTTCATTTTTAATTTTAAAGAATGAAACGAATGAAATATATATATATAGATGGTCAGATTATAATGTTTTTATAAAATTCTTAGGAAAACGTAACCGTTCGTGGACATAGCGTAATATAAATATTGTAATTTTATTACATGCTCATATAATGCAATTGGTACAATTTCAAACGAGTTAGTTGTACATACGGTAGCTGTGATAAAAGCAGATTTTATGGCGCTTCATAGCTATCAAGAAAGTCGTTAATATTTTTTTAATCTTACCTTTTATTTTTAAATGAATTTAACATTAACATCATGTATGTACCAGTATATGCATTAGATATGCTTTAAATAAAAAACATTTTAAATTTAGGTATAATAAGCAATAACTTTGTATACAGCACGTGTGCGGTAATATTACTATTTGAAAAAATTATCAAAAATTTTATGATCTCACATTTTTTTTTCCTCAAAATTGTAATCCTAGTGCGTTTATTAAAATTTAAGATTTAATTTTCTTATTTTTTCTCTAAATTAATTAATTAACTAGGACAAAAGAAGAGTAAGAATGTATAATAAAAATAAAAGTTTTTTAATTTAAAATTGAACATTCAGACAACAAGACAAGAAATATGGTTTAAAAATAAAAGTAAATAGTATTAATATTGTTATGAAAACAATAAATGAAATTGATGTAAACTGATAAAAAATTAAAATCTATATGTATACCTATACATATAACCTTTAAATTTTCAATAATGTTTTAAATCGTTATTCGTTTCTGAATAAATCAAGCGTTCATCAGATTTTATACAGAAGTATAAAATATAAAATCGATCAACGAGAATAAAAATCCTCACGTTCGTTTAATTAATGATGGACGGACGTGCATGTATAGTAGAAAAAAATTGAAGTTCAAAATTAAAATCAGTCTAAGAACTGATTTTCGTTCCAGAATATCGAAATTGTGTTCAAAAATTTTCCCTAGTTTACCCTAATTTAAAATTTATTAATAACTAATAAAAAAAACAATGTGTTTTCCCATGAAATTTTCGCAAAACTTTCTGGTTTTTTTCAGGTTCATTGACGGCTATAATATTTTTTCCAACGTCTTTCTTCAAATTATATCTACTGAAAAATTATTCAATGGTAAAATCACCGTTACCATCGCATATAGTCGCAATATTTCAAATACATGTATATAAGTAGGTGTACACTGTACATATACTTTCTATATAGCAAAATTATTAATCTTTTGAGTGCTATACAAAAAATGCTGTAAACTGCGGACGAATTTTAAATAGGCTGCACCCACTATCATGAATCAATTTATATGTACCTATACAGGTATACCAATATTATGGTATCCGTACATACAAATGAACTCTCTTCTTTGTATTGATTCATTGTTGTTAAAATATTTTTGTTTTTCGATTTATATTTATATGTAATATAGGTTTAGGTAACTTCCATTTACTGATTAATTTTCTTCTCATATACGTATCACACTTTTTGCTTTAGATAACTTAAAGAAAATTTAGGTCAAATCACATTAAAATACTATTGAACCTGTGTAAAACCAGACATAGCAGCAAAAGCATATAAATAGATTGCGATGGCTATATGTGATTAATAGGTATGAGTACGGGTAATCTATAATGAATCTATGAAACAAATGGTAATCAAAAATGTCAATGGCTTCAGAAAATACTAATTTCCAAACTTCATCTTTCTTTCGTATAAACTTTCTTATGAATAAACAATATGTATAATGCTAATATGAAGACATCAAAATGTATCGAATTATGTATCCTTTTTCTTATTGATATTGTATTGTGTATACCTATACCCGTACATATTTGGCATATTTTTGTAAGTCAAGGTTAAATAGAGTCCTTGTTTTATGAATTCAAAATGTATATACATATATATGTGCATATAATTCAAATTTCCAGAATATAATAATGTATACAACATGTACATATACTCAACTCATATATACTATCGTCCGTCCGTTATAAGTATATAAAATAAAAAGATTTACGCAAATAATTTCATTCCATTCGTTTTTGTTTTTACGTGTTCATGTACCTATAAAACATTGAAAGACGAGACGAACTTTAGAAAATGATGTAAGATTTTAACAAGGAAACGATTGAATCAATTTACTGGTCCTGCATAAATAATTTCATCATGTACTATAGGATTAGAATAATAAATCATAGAAAAAAAATATTGATATGATGCGACTGTATACAATATACATGCGTATACATACAAATATAAAGTTATTAGTTTAGTGCGATATTCTTGCTACCTTTAAATCTTTTTGTGAACGTGATATTTTGATTGGGTATTTTTCATTCATAAATTGGCACAGGAATGAAATTCAAATTGGTTGTGCGGCAAGAGGATACACGACCAAAGTCAATAATAAAGTCGCCTGTAGCAAATTATAATATACGTATAACAATGCATATATATAAATACAAATAAATACGTATTTGTGTGTATGTATTAATATAAATATTGCACGTATTTATGTACATATAAAAATACATAATACATGTGTATAACATACGTACAGTTTGAAATTAATAGACAATTCAATCCAGGTCGACTAAACGGATAGATCTTCGATGATTTGAATTCACTTGGCATACGTTGTCTCACATTTGTAAGGGGCGAACGTGTCCCGTCAGCTCAGGTCATTTCAGTTTCAGTATAATATACCTACATGTAATATGCTCTGTCTATATTGATACGATTATGATATACAAAAAGTGATTATTATGCTATATTTTTTCTTTTAACATTATATTTATGTACATACATCGTACATAGTCAGCCAGCCATAGGGAAAAATATGGAAAGTATACAAGGGGATTAGTATAAATAAAAATCCATGAGCGGATTATTTATTTTATTTACCTTTAAAAAGTAACAAAGTGAAAGCCCACGTTTTGCATACACCTCCACTTAATTGTGTGCAGCCATTGCCTAAACATAATACAAAACCATAAGAAGAATACATATCATATCTACATACATAAATAGATATAGTGCTATGCCATAGAGTCGCATTCCATAACAGCAATTATCCACGTTTTGGAAAAGAAATAACACCAACACTCATCCGAAAGTAAAACATGAAATGAGTTCAATTTAAAAAGAGATAAAAAGCCTATATGTGACTTGTTGATTTGTATATGAGGCGTGGTCGGACCAGAATACCAAATAGTATTCGAGTATGGAATGAGTCAAAACATAAGATTTTTGTTTTTGATTTTGTCATTTTATATTTATGGAACGAGTTATGTATTCGATGCCATTCGACAAAAGAATTTGTAGTCACGTCCCGCCCATTCACGAACATCACCGAATCACACCGATGCGTGACTCTACTTAAAATGCCACTGGTGTGTTTTGTACATGACTTCGAGTACAGGCAGGGAGCCACACGTAGTGCATGTGCTTTAACTACCAGTGCCGGCAACATAGCAGTAAAAATATAGAATCCATCCAAATCCTAATAAAAATGATAAAAATTGGGAGATGAAAAACACATACAATCACATTTTCCATACATTTATATTCGTATTTTATACTTACCTTGCCTTATAAACACTGACTATTGAATGGTATGTGAAGTGGTGAATGCAATGTCTGGTGAGTTTTGATGTTGTGTCGCGCAATACCAATATAGGCAACATAAATATGTAGAGATACCTAACAATAGCACTTGTTTTATGTACATTATTTATATATTGTGTATACATATATTTCCAGCAGAAGAATAAGAAGATCCAGCCCAGACCACCATCATCATCTTTTGTAAAATCATCAGTAATCAGCATGCAGAAGAACTACTCTGCTTATAGAAATATATACAGAGTGTTTATTTCATTTGGTTCGCTTTAGTTTGGTTTGTGACGTGAATAACTTGACATGTTCACGTTCTTTTACGCTTTCTTTTGTTTTGTGTATCAGAATTCAGAAAGTATTTAATATTGCTATAGTGAAGTTAGTTGAACATTTGTTCTTCCCGGTCGAGATTATTTGTAGTCAGCTGATTGCAAACTTTGTCTGGAAAAATTTGAAACAGTATATTTCGAACCAAAATTTGTATGTCGAGTGTTTAGCATCTACGTGTTTCCCTGGACCATTTCCGTCATAAATTTATTTCAATCGGGTCTGAATGGGTGATGGTTCCTATATAGTTAGTGCTACTATATGCGAATATAATAATAAGTGATAGAAAAAAAGACTTAAACATTTTTTTTACCGCCCCTTAAATTGTTTTCATTGAACTTTTCATGTTCGGACAGGACGTGCTTTTGATCATAGGTACATAATCATGTGATGTGTGGTATGTCGGTCTCGATTCAATTGCAAGACATTCGAATAGAGTGTACGTGTTAAGTGTTTTCTGAATAATAAAGCGAATATAAAATTTACGCGTTCATTATCCTTTTTACGTTAAAATAACAAAAAAATAAAAAAAAAAAAAATTGTGCACCTGTTAAAATATGAATTTTCTTTGAATATGAATTTGTACGTGTACACATACTCGTGTTATATAGCAAAGATAGTGCGTGAAAATATGACAAGAATGAAAATTTGGCGATTATAAATTTTTTTGAATTGAATGCATGTTATAAATGTTACATGTGTATGAATAATTTGTTATTTAACGTCGTAATTAAACGTTTTGCAATTGTTTATTTGTTTCATTTTTTTTAATTTGAAAATAAGTGTTTTTTCCGGATTTAATTTTAAAATATTTAAGTGTATAAGAGAAAAATAAATAAAAACAAAATGCTACCTTATCAGGCAGTAGCTATGGACTATGCTGGCTATCAGAGACAAGGTTCCGGTGTTCCTGGTGGACCGATGGCAATGGGATCGATTGGAATGGGCGTTGGAGGCTCACCATTTACACACTCCTGGTTGGTACCGACTCAGGACCTGTGTGCTGTACCATACAAACAATTGCCAAATCAACATCAGAATACAACGATGCACTCAAACCAACAGACACTTGAACCTGGGCACGTTTTATCATGATGTTAAAATTCCAAAAACTAAAAAAAAAAACTAAAATTAACCTGAAAGAATTATAACGGTTTCTATATGCTCTATTTAGTTAATTCCAATTTACAATAATTTTTACAAGGATTAGAAGTAGTCTTATTTTAATAGTTTTTTATTTATCACAAGCGAAATTGATGCGTTTTACGCGTTTTAGTATTACAAATCATATGAATTATATCAAATAATATGCTCAACGTTAAGGTCGGTTTGCTTTTTGTTATAATTCTCTCAGGCCTTTTTTCATTTCAAAAATTTTAAAATTTCAGTTTTTTTTTGTTTTGTTTTTTTGAAACATTTTTCATTTTATTTCATAATTATTTTCATGTAAGGACACTTAATGTAGATACTATCTACGAGTTCTCAAATCCTTTCTTTTGAAGTTTTCCTTTGTATTTTGAAAGTGTTTTCATATAAAGTAATGTGGGAATTTTTGGAATAATTTTATATAAAATTTAGAAACCAAAAATTTATTTAAAGTTTAAAGGACATCCAGTGATTATTTTTGTCAAAAGAAGTAAGCATTTAAAATACTATCATCAGCTAGTTAAATGTTTTCACGGCAAAAGTTACATAGAAAAATCATTTACAGAATGAATCAACAAACATAATTACATACTCTTGTACATACATACGACTCCATGAAGAAAAAAACTGAAGTTTTTAAATTTATTTCAATTTTATAAAAAATTTAATTTAAGATATAGCTCTAGACTATATTTCTAATTTTTAATCACCTGAATACGATAGTCCAAAAATAATCACATTAGATGACTTGCAAAAAATCTTCTATAAATAGAATATAAGTTAAAATAAAACATATATGTCTATAAAGGTACATGTGAAAACTAACCGATGAAAAATAAAAGAGTTAAAAGTAAAGAATTAGTAATACACTTTCTTTCGTTACGGTTATCTTATACGTAGGAGTATATGATTCTGTAACTTGTATACCTGATCGATGTAAATGATCATTGATATTAGTGCATTTTCATTATTTTATCTTGTTTGCTTCCAGTCTTTAATGTGTTAACATAGTATGTAATGATGTATACTTCTATGCATACATATATCTATATGAATATCAAAATTTCTGTTATTTTTTTTTAACTTTTCATTTTTTTTTTTTTTTAATTTCACGCCTTGTTGAATGAATTAAATGTATTTGAGCATTGGATCCAATTCAATATTTTCGATCGATTTCAGTTCTGTAACTTTTTTTTTATTTTTCAATCAATTCGGTAGCTAGTAAAATATTTTTCATGTTAAATGCATTGATTATACATACGTCATTTAAGAGTATAGATACATCTACAAAATAGAAAAAGCATTACATCAACAATAAATGAAAAATAAAAAAATTAAAAAAAAACCCTAAAAAAGTACAAGTTGTATAATTTGTAATAGAAGTTAAAGAAAAAATTTAATAACAAAGTCTTGTGACTTAATGAAAAATTGGAAGAAAATAAATTACATGCTAAAAGGAACTAATATACGTCTTTACTTATACATATATGTACGAGTGTACGTTATAAGACAAATGAAGAAAAAAAAATATAACACAAATTTTTTCTTTTTTCTTTACACATTCAAAGGGACAATGAAAAAAAAAAATAATGCCAGCAAACAGAAAAAAATCGACAAGATATTTTATAGACGTAATATTATAGCAAGAAAGAAACATATGGAATTCTTAAATGATGGGCAATTTTAGCTCGAGGTGGCATGAAAAATGGTCCAAAAATTATACGGGAGGGTAAAAATGTAAAAGTTTCAATATACTCATTGATGTAGGTATATATACAAAACATCATGAGTATGAACAAATATTTTGTACACACATGAATATTACATGTAAGATCTGTGTACATTCGTATATATACTTACTCATATATTACGTTGGAATTATTGATAAATGAGAATGTCGTTCAAATATCGTACAGGCCGAGCTATATTTGTCACATTAGCGAGCAATTGATCTGATATAATATGTGCAGTTGACAAATTATTCTTTTGTGATCATTTGTATCACATAAAGTAAAATATATGGGTTAGGTATATGCAATGAAAACAACGAATTCGTGAGAATTTATGTAAATAAGCAGAAAATTAATTTTGATCAAATTTCATGCATTAAAAAATTGGCAATAATCAATCGTAATTGTAAATCGATTTTTCTTTCATTGAAAAATTACAAAAAAAAAAATTGTATTCTGATTGAAATTGCACAAGAATTCATGTATACAAGGGTATACTTACTTGCAGGTATATTCGTATTACCTAAAATTCATTACAGTTCAATAGTTTGTATTGTGTATAATTTTAAAATTTTCTAATTTAAAATCGCGTTATATATAATGTATACTTATAATTAGGAATATGAAGAAAAAAATTTGAATTTCAAAATAACTTTGAACATTGTAAAAGAAAAAAAGGGCAATTACATTTAGCAGACAAATTAACAGCTTTAAAAATCTTAAGATTTCCAACTTTTTTGAAACTTTACAAGAATTTTATTACTACATTGTATGTATGTATATATGTACGCAACACATTTATACATTTTAACATATTATCCTTAAACAACAAAACATTTTCTTAAATCAGTTTATAATATAAGAAACTCTTTTCATATTTCCAAAGTAAATGACGTTTCAGTTCCAAGATTCATAAAGTTATCTCTTTTGCTCTTTATCTTCATTTAAAATAAGTGTTAATGACTTAATTAACTAAAATTAATGGTTTCTTGCGTGTGCATGTACGTATAAAAATTATTATAATCGCGAAAAATTATATCTTGTTATGAGTATAATTAGCAATTATATTCTGTATTCCTCCTCTATTTTATTCATTCTACATCAGGTTTTTATATATCTATAGATACGTATGAATATTATTGCATTCAAGCCATTTAAGACACATAAATACAGATGTATATGCATAGGTACAACAGTATAGAGTAAAACAACAGTTTTAGAATGAATTGTTACCCAAGATCAAGTCAATATTTTATATAAATATATATATTTTAATACTTGTGTATATTTTTACTATATATATTCCATATAAAAATGAAAAGCTTAGGGTTGATTTTTCTGATTTAGATTTTATATTTGAATTTTATATTATGAATTATACTACACCATAATATAATTGTAACGATTTTATTTTGATGTCAATGAATATACATACACTCTTTTGACACACTCTTTTACACTCTCTACTGTTTTCAGTTTTGAAATTTTATTAAATAGTTTTTATGTCCTTTTAGGGTGCGATATATTCATATATACATACGTACGATTATGTACACATGTATACATTAACTGACACCTCTCTATAACTGAATTTACTTCTTGTAAATATGTACGAGTACATTACACGTATACATAAAATTGATAATAGCATGTTTGCATTACTAATTCCTATTATAATCATTAAGCCATTAGATTTATCACATTGTAATAATGTCACAAAAATTTTTCTTATTTTTAAAATTTTTCCGCATGATGTTTTTGTTATCCATACATAACACAGTATATAGATAGATTTTGTGGTTGATTTTTATCTTTTACAAGTATATTATGTAAACATTATATCACAATATGTGAAAAGATATAAAAATCGCGTAATACTCTTATAAAATGTTAAGGAATTTTTGGGAAATTTCTATAAAATTCTATTGTTATAAATATTCGTATTTTATGTATTGAGATCAAAACATTCATATATAATAAAGGATATTCAAGAATGATGTGATAATGATATAAAAAATATCTAAATGTATTTACGTTACTATAAAAATGTCTATCCAAGCGTAATGATAAATCCGATCAATTTCCCTTTATAAAAAGTGATTTTCTTTTTTCTTTCATCACCACAAAATGCATAATATTATTTCGTATTTGATGTTTTAGTTAGTGAGTGCAGATGTGTTTTTTTTTTGTTATTGAGTGCATTTTATTAAGGATTAAAGAATTATATCAGATACAGCTCGAGAAAGTGAAGTGAAAAATTAAATTGTAATTGTCATGCTTACATAATATGTAGACAAGGATTTCGAAAAAATTATAGAATTTCATATTAAGGAAATAATGAAAATAAAAAAAATAAGTACTAAATGTTAAATTTAAATTATTTACAATCAAATTTATATGACTGTATAGTGTTTCAAAATGTAATTTTGAATTATTTTTCTCATAAAAGTATGAACATATAAGCATTGGGGAAAAGAATTAAAATTCAATTTAGATTTAAAATTTCTGGCTTATACAGTGTTCGTAAATTTTAAAATTCCCTAAACAATACAAAATAAAACAAATGTTATAAGAATTTGAAAACCACAAAATATTTATACGCAAATTATTTTCATCAACATCAAATAAAAAAAGGAAAATTTAATTTCATCAAAAGTTTACCGAACTAACTAAATGACTACTGTTTGTTTTAATGTCATAAATTTCGAATGATATCTTATTTCTTTTTTAGTTTTTGTACACTATATTCAGTAAATCTTTGTTTTCTTGAATAAAAAATTTTTTGAGAAAAATTTAAAACTAAAGTCGACCACGCTTACTTATATACGTTATACACGATATAAATCCGTCTGTATGCATTTAGTATACATATACCTACACTTTTACATTTGTACTCGTATTTAATATTTTCTACTAATAAAAATATATTTTTTTTCTCTTTTTTTTTCACATTTATTTTTTGTCTGTTTTATATACATACATACATATAAGACCGCCGACTCATATATCATTTCTGTGGTTTATGAGACCTGTTCAATTGAAAGAATTCTTCTTGTTACATCAAAAAGAAGATGAATGTCACCGTAATAAGTAATATAGCTCTTATCCTTTATATCATATAATACGTACATATGTCAGCAACTAAATACGTCGTTATTCATATTTTATACAAATACTTGTATGAGTACAATTATATAGATATATATTTCTTTTAAAAATTTTCTTAAAGAAATATAAAATAAAAAAAAAGAAACAAATCATAAATGACCATGGTAAATCTGGTGAAAAATTGATATGACATCTTTGTTTCATTCATACATACAGCTATATAGTCCGACAAATTATTAATAATATTTACCATGTTTTATAATATCACATATGGATCATGATGTGAGATGCATCTATGCATATATGTAATCTTCACATCTATTTGATTAATACACAAAAAAAAAAATTTATAAAGTTAGAAACGTATATACATGAATCATACTTTGTATCATTTAAAATTTTGAGATGAACCTTTTAAAATTACAAATATAACTGCTGATAGGTTATGAGACTTCTCTTTTTTGTTTTTTGTATATGTAAATGTAGACAGTATGTATTTATAAATCCGTGTATTTTACCTGTGAAATATTTATTATATTATTTGAGAAAAAAAAAGACAGAAAAGATGAAAAATTTCATTCATCAATTCCTTATATCGTCTCTTCATTAAATATATATTTTTCTATGAGCCCACAAAATGTACACAGCATCAATAACAAACCAACTCAGTATCTTGTATGTATACAAAAAACAAACAGATATACAAATTCTTGAATGTGTATACGAGTATATGAAAATTTTTCATGTAAGAAAATTTTCTTAATCTTAATCTCTTCTCTTGTTGGTTTTTATTATTATTTTCATTTACGTTTTTGTTATTATACATCATACTCGCGCACATAAACACACACATGAATATATTACACAAAATAAAGATTTGTTGTTGATAGTCATTCCATATTATGTATCTATATACTCCGCATACATGCATTATGTAAAATATGAATTTCATATTCAATTTTTTTGATGATCGCGAATAGAAAAGGTAAATTATGACACAAGAATAATGATGAGATGGTAAATAGCACATACTGTATGAAGTATGAACATGTGTACATTTATGATCATATACATAAATGCTTATGCACATATTTGTATACTTGTAGCCTCCTAGATTTATTTAATGATCACTGTGCAAAATGAATAATACTATGCGTGTAATTATTAATTAAATTCATCTAATTTCTGTAAATCAAGTATACACGTACGAATATAGTGTAGTATGTACAAATACGAAATTATTTAACTGTTTTAAATGCGGTTAACTGACTCTTTCAGATGATGTACACTGATAAAATGAATTGCATTAAATTTCTATGATTTTTATAGAGCTATAAAATGATATTATGTAATTGTGTTTTACTGAACTTTGAAACTGTGCATTAATTTGAGGAAAAAAAAAATTCTTAAATGTCCTTGTGTTGCATAATGAAAATTAAAATTTTTTTTGTATTCATTATGAATCTGTCGTTATTTTCAGATTATTGTGAGTGATTGTAGTTGAGCAAAAATTTTATAAATTGTTTTGTTAGAATGCATAATTTGAATTAAATTCACAAGGACTTTTAAATAAATTGTATATTCTATAGACTTTATATTCAATCCGATTTATTTATTTGTTAAATAATTTGAAATTAGTCGTTGATATTATTCTTTTAAAAAGAAATACATAATTAAATTATCCTTTTTTTGAAATTTTATTTTTATAATTTCTAATAAATACATAATTAAAGTTGCCTACAATTATTTGGAAATGAAGTTAATGTCTTTCTAGATCTATTGCATTTGTATTCAATAATTAATTGCAATTCCGTAACGATTGTTCATAATTCATTAATCCAAGGACAATATGTAGAAACTCAAATGATTAAAACATTTAAAATAATACTTTGTCATATTTATATGTTTTTTCTTCTTGTTCATCCCAATTTAGTTTAATAGTTTAACTTCCCCATACACGATACGAGTACATGTTGATACAAGTATGTGTATAAGGAAAATAATTAAAC
Source organism: Villa cingulata (assembly GCA_951394055.1). Classification (NCBI taxonomy): domain Eukaryota; kingdom Metazoa; phylum Arthropoda; class Insecta; order Diptera; family Bombyliidae; genus Villa; species Villa cingulata. The sequence continues at coordinate 35,043,634 of OX596021.1, read as the reverse complement.
TTTTGTATATCCTTTGGGACATAGCTTTCGCATAAAATCTTCTATAGTACATACACTTATGTTGGTATCTAAATAGGAATAAGATGTTATTGAGTATGATGATGTAAAATAAGGTTGTAATAATATTTCTTCACTTTACTTTCATCAAATTTGTCCACTCAGCATCAATATACGAATTGTTTTTCTGACCTGAAGTAATAAAATCATCCCATGAGAATTAATAATTTTTTGTTTTTATATATTTTTGTTATAAATATATGTCCTCATGTACTTATATACATATACATATGGTGTAATGTATAAGTATAAGTATATACATTCCATTTTCCTGTGTGGTTTATTTAGTTTAGTGAAGTTGAATAAATGTTGCAGTTATTTCAATACAATTTTCAAAATGGTCAAGAGTGTGAAAAAGAAATAGAAAAAAATGACGAGTTCAATGTTTTTCTCATCACAGTATAATTTATGCCCTAAACGTTTCAGAATAAATGTATGTATGAATGTATGCGAAGGTTTATGATCGAACTGTTTCAAATTTAGCCTTAAATTTATCGAAATTTCGTTTTACTTTTACATCTTTATACTCTGATCCCATCATTTTCAAAAATGTTGGTAAGGATATATTTTATATAAGAGGAAATATATTCATCCATTGACCTTTCTTCAATTTTATATTTTATGTTTATTTCACCTTTTTATTTGGTTTGCATTTTTTTTTCTATTTCCATCATAAATATACTCTACTCTATATGTACATATTATATAAGTATTACATACGAGTATATGTAATGAATTTTTGTATTTTTTTTTTATATATATTTCTTAGGATAAATGATGATTTTTCTTACATATATGGTTTATTTAATATTTTATTTACCTTTTTATATATATGTGCACAAGTATAGAAGTTAATTTTTGTTATTTTTTTTTTTTATTTACAGTATTCTAGAATTACGAAAAGAAAAATCAAGAGATGCGGCCAGATCTAGAAGAGGGAAGGAAAATTTTGAATTTTATGAATTGGCTAAAATGCTACCATTACCTGCCGCTATAACAAGTCAACTTGATAAGGCTTCAATTATAAGACTGACCATAAGTTATCTAAAATTAAGAGATTTTTCTGGGCATGGTGATCCACCATGGAGTCGAGATAATTCAACGGCTAGTAAAGTACTAAAAAGTGAGTATATATATACGAAATAAAATTATTTTATTTATGGGAAATTTATTGCAAATACTGAAAGATTGATTTTTTGACAATTTGAATATTTGAATATTTATGTGGATGAAACCGGCGTTTCCCTTTTCCCAATTCGTTTTTGTTGGTCGAATGTTTGCGTAATAAACTTTCCAAAATATGAAAACACTAAACAGGTGAAATATTTATTCGAAAGTGAAGCCATTAACAACATTGTTATGATTATCAAAAAAATTGTACTAGTACATTGAAGTGAAATGTAAATGCAAATAGGCTATTTGCTGAGTTGTGCAACACGAAAAAAAAAAAAAATAAAAAATTAAATTTCACGTACTTTGAATATTCAAATATATTTCAGTGCTTTTTTTTTATTGTGTGAGTGCGCTGCGCTATTGAGTAATAAATTATTTGTAAATTATGCTTGTTGGACAATTATTTATTTCCTTCTCGCTTCTCGTAATCAATCACATGCGCGAATCGATTTCTTAGAATTCATTTCGTAAAAGTCAGAGTATGTAGCATGAAATTAAAAAAAAAAATCAAATAATCAAAGAATCAGATTAAAAAAATAAAAAATAATTTTACATTTGATTTAAATTTAAAGTTGTCGATGACATATTTTCTTTGAGGTTTCGGTTATATTTCGGATTTTCATAAAGTGTGTGGTATATAAAACGGGCATTTGTCAACTATAATTTTTTTTACTCTCACAAACACATATTTTTTATTATCTTATCATTGTATATTTGATTTCTGTTTCAAATGCTGACTTAAAATTCAGTCAACGACAACCACTTCATTTCCTTTCTCATAAAAATCCATTAAAATTTATTCATCAAAAAATCCAACCATTCTTTTAGTTCGATTTTTTAAGAAGATTTTTCGATTACAGAACCTACTTAAATAAATATGTTATAAAGGAATGTGTGTGACTGATGGAGAATGGAATGGGGCGGCTGAATAATATCAGCCATTTTGAAAAATTTTTTGCTTTTTATGTAGGTGCTACCGATTGATAGTAGATGGATGAATGGATGTTTAGATTGATGGATGGATGGTTGAACAGTATCTTTGTGAATACAAGTTGTACTTAAACTTTATTTTAATGTAGTGTAGGCACAATGTGTTCGATTCCTTTTTAACTTTTTTTACGTATATAAATATGTGTATTCCAGTGTGTTCATATGTAATAATAATAACTGATACTAGTGGGGAATTTATTAATATACTTCCTCGTATGAAATGTGACTTTGATAAAACATTAAAAAAAGCAATAAACTTTCTACCACCTTGTCAGATAAAACCTTGTGACTGTAACGAACGATATTCTGTTCTTCTTATATACGTAGTAAAATAGTATATGTATTTTTATTTCAAGCCCTTCGATATGTATAAATTGCACCTACCAAAATATATATTTCTTCCTCCATTTTTAATATTATAATTTTAGTGAACATCAACAATGTTGTCATCAACTAAAATATATAAATTTTATTATAAATACAAATTTGTAGGTATGAATTGATATGTAAACGTGTGTGTGTGTATGAATGTGTATTTTAACAATTATAAATACACTGGAAGATATAGTAGATAAATCGCGTTAGCGTATAGTAAAGCGGTATAAGAGAGGTAATTGAAGCAAAGTGTATTGTGTTGTATGTATGTATAGTATGTACTTACTTACATATATATACGTATTATATACATAGTATTTGTGTATATTATATATGAAAGTCGACTCAGTACTTACTAAATAGCAAACCCGAAGACAATGAACATTATGGTAAAAGGCAATGGCATTAGTATTTCAAAAATGTTTTTGTCGAAAGAGTCGTACATTTATAGAATTTTAAATAGTTTGTCGCCATTTTGTTTAGTAAATATTATACCATAAAATAAAATAAAAAATATATATAATGTATATATATAAATAAAAAATCTAAATAAAATAAAACAAAAGAAGAAAAAATTATTTTATTTTTTATTTAAATATTAATTTTTTTTTTTGTATTTTTGTCATTGTCATTTCTCGTTCAAATATACATAAAATACTCGTACATTTTTATATACAAATAGTATTTTATATGAAATGTTTAAAAGCTGCTAGTTTATCTATTTATGCATATCTGTATAGATTTTCTTTTTATTTTATTATTATTATTTTGTTTAATTTTTTTTTTGTTTACAAATATACATATATAAAGCTCTCCATTTATTCAATTTCGAATCCCATTTGCTGTGGTTTATTGTATTTCAGATGTTACATTATATTACAATACTCGTATATACTGAACTATTTCGTATATGATATTTTCTTCTTTATTCATTTATTTATTTTTATTTCTAAATTATTTTTTTTTCAATGTTTTTCTATCTTTTATACACACATATATACACATAAGGTATCTGTAAAGTAATTTGAATTTTTGTTGGAATATTTTTCTAGACTATCACTATATAATATTCGTATAGATACATACGCATTTTGAATAAACTCGTAAGTGTCTATTCATTAATAATTATATATACGATATGTACATTTGTATAATAATATTCATCATTTATTTATTTATTCCATTTTTATGTCACAAAAATATATTCAAAATGTGAAAGCAATTACTTGACGACAACTAGATTTCACAATCCTTTAAATGGCATAGTTTTATAGTTCAAAAATAAAATAACAAATAAATAAAGATTAATTTTTTTTTCTTTCATCATTTTATTTATTTTTTTTTGTCATGCTTATGCTTACATTTGAAATATTTATGGGTAAAGTACTTACGTATTTATTAACAAATGAAAAAAAAATCGTATACAAATAATTTAAATCTGTGTAAGCTGTACTCGTCCACTGAAAGACTGGTGTTAAACAACAGTTAAAAAAAATTAAATTATTTTTTGTTTGTCATTTTGATAATTTCTTGGACAAATCATTACAGTAACGGCCATGAAAAAACCAAAAAATCGCAGTTATTTATTCTAAAAAAAATTGTTTTTCAAAATGTGTCAAATATATAAATTCATAATTTCATTTTATTTTAAGTTTTCTAGAATGCATACATTAAATTCAATTTAAAAGTAAAGAAATAAAATATAATGAATTAAAAAACCGCATATAAATAATACAAGAAATCCTTTTCTATATATATGTACAGATGTATACATTTGTACAGTGTGTACCTCTATATATATGGTTATAAAATTCATGAGTTGGAAAATCCCCTGTAATAAAATGGATCTGCAGGCATTTTCTTTATTCAATTATAACTTTTATGTGTATGTGTATTTATAGCTATGCCAATGTTTGTACATATATACGAGAAGATGCAAAGAATGAAAAAATAATAATGGTACATGGTCGTTTTGGTGGTCATCACATGTGACCATATACATATATGTATACATAGGTTCATATTTGTTTCATATGTGAAATTGAGAAAAAGATGACTTTTGTAAATACGAGTACAAAAAATTATTATGATTAACAGCTCAGTTTATGGTCGTTATATTTATCAAAAAAAAAAAAAAAAGGAGGTAAAGAAAAATAAATGCACACTAAATAGAAGTATCGTAAATATTCAAAAGGCTCAGCTGTCAGATAAAAAACCGAAAATTATACCAATTCAATACACCCGCAAATAATTCCTTTGCTATATAAGTTGCGGTGATGACGGGCGGATAAAATTGCCCAGAGAGTTAAATAAATTAAATTTTATTTTTGTTTCCTTTCTTTGTGATGACTGAAATGAAAAAAATAATAGTAAATTCCCGGCATTGGAATTGTATACTTTTTAAACAGTTTTATATGTTTTATCTGTACGATAGTGAATGAAAGAATTATGGCAGATTATGAGGTTAAATTGATCAAATTACTGAACTGACGCTATTTATGTATTTTGTCCATGAGATATTCCAATGTATATGAATGAAGTAATTTGGAGCATATTATCTTACCGTAAGAATATAAATTCAATTATCACTTATGAAATACGAGTACGCTGTCGATTCACATAATTATGCTTACATTATATGGATACTAATTGTATAGTACGATTTGAGTTGATAGGTAAAAGGAGTATACGAGTAAGTATACAATAATGATAATTTTGATGGCGATTTTATTGTTGTCATCGTTGTTGTTACTATAAATTGCTGCACCCATTGGGTGTTGCTTTTATGGTAAACACGTATTCAAGTCATCGATTTATGAAAATATGAAATGTACAAAAATTTACATACATTATATATCCTACTTATTCGTTTTTATATAAATACATTCAACATGACTAGGTAACAACATTAAATATACTTACATACAAGTAATAAAGAGGCAGAAAACTTTTCAATCGACTATATGATTAATATCTTCCTGAACAGTTGTTGATTAAAATTGACAAATTGACTGTAATAACTTCATTCGTATGCTCTGACATGCTTTTAATTTCATATGCAAAATAACAAAATAAAAAAAAAACCAAAAGAAAAAAAAAAATAATATTATTATTTATTAATCTTTCAAAAATAATTTTTTTTTAATTTTAAAATACACATAAAATACCCAATAAACTAAAAGCAATGTTAAAAATAGGAATAAAATAAAGACAAAATGGCGATAAAATGACAACTACTCGTAAATACATATATGTACATTATATACACAACACACAATAGTATTATTATCATAATTTATTCCGGGATGACGTACATAAACGTACTTGTACTCGTATAAAACATCTTATGAAAGCATAAATAAATATACGAAGATGACTCAATAATGAAAATATTTGAAAATTTAATCATCAAAATTTCATATCAAAAATTGGCACCATTCTGAAAATAATAAAATTTATGAATGACAAATTTTATTACTTATCTCGAATCCTTCAAGATTATACAGATATTCATTTCGATTTATATTTGTTTTAATATAATTCTTTTTCAAATATTGAAAAAATATTTGAATTCGACTAAATTAATTTTAATATTGCAGGTGCAGCAACACGAAGAAGTCCTGCAGTAGAATTATTTGAACAACATCAAGGTACCCATATCTTACAGGTATGTATACGAATTTTTCTCATCCTTTTTACAATTCAAAAATATTTCTTTTGTAAAATTTTTGTGATCGATATTTCATTTGATAACAATTTATTTTCATTAATTTTTTAGTCTTTAGATGGTTTCGCATTAGCAGTCGCTGCTGATGGACGATTTCTGTATATTTCTGAGACAGTTTCTATTTATTTAGGATTATCACAAGTTGAAATGACTGGCAGTAGTATATTTGATTATGTCCATCAAGCCGATCATGCCGAAATAGCTGAACAATTAGGTCTTAGTTTAACTAGTGCACAAAGTGGTGGACTAGCATCACCATCATCGGGTGCATCAGATGAAGGTGGTGGAACACACGGAACAAATAATCCAGATGGTTAGCATTTTTTTTTTTTTTTATTTTAAATTTTTCATAATAATGCACACATTATACTATGTGTGTGCATATGAATACATGTCTGTATGTCTTGGCAAAGATTTAATTTTTCCCATGGAGTTATTGAAGTGAATCAATCACGTGATTCACGCTATTGACTAACCGTAACTCATTAACTGATTAATTTGCCATGAAATTTACCTTTAGTAATGTTCATTAACTACAAACCTCATTAGTCCATCTAACATTCAGTATTAAACATGAATCGTGAATACTGAATTAAAAGATATACTCGTCGTATATCGTATAATTTTGTATTGAACATATTGAGGGAAAATTCGATTTAATGAAATTTTCTTTTAGCTTTTACACGAATATCAAACAAAGAGAATAAAACAAAAACAAATCTATATACAAAAAAATACGAATGGATTAACTAATGATTTCTATATATGAAATTTAATTACAGTTTCATCACAGATGTGCTTGAATGCGTCCAGCGCTTATAAAGGATTCGAAAGATCCTTTTGTGTACGTATGAAGTCAACACTTACTAAACGAGGCTGTCATTTCAAATCTTCTGGCTATAGAGTAAGTTTATGTTTTGTTTTGTATACTAAATATTAAGTGTGTATATATATGTGTGACAAAAATTATCATGTTTGTGAGTGTGAATACAGGTGTATCATATTATAATGTATATATAGTAGACAAATATACATCATATGTATATTTATGTGGAATACAATGTGATGTTTGTATAGTGTTATGATGTGGGATGATGATTTTTGTTTTAGAGTCAAGGAGATCTCATGAAAGTGTATAAAATAATAATTTAAAAACTAAGCAGATGTGTGTATATGCATAGCATATGTTTATATACATGCAATACATATAAGTAGATATCCATAACAACCTTAATAATTTACTTTTGTCGGTTCATATATGTAGGCTAAAAGTAACAAATGAGAAAAAAAAATAATAATAATAATAACAATGAAAAATAATATAAAAAAATCTCATCTATCACCGAGATTTGTAAATCATGATTTTAGTTTATATTTCATTCTTTCTCTGTTTTATTCTTATTATTTTTATTTTTTAAAAAAGGCACAAGAGAAAAAAAATCTTCTGTTGTTTTTTGGATTTTGTTATATAAAAATTTCCGGTATACGCGCGGATACTTATTTCTACTATGATCATAAAGTAGTACGTAGTATGTAAATATACATCAGTATACACATTTACATATATATATCATTTTAACGATGTGCCATACAAGATTTGGTTAAAGATTATAAAAAAATGTATGACACAAAATATGAAAATCGTTTTATTTATCAAATTTTGTTATCTTTTTAGCCGTCGGCGTCTGTGTCTTTATACTTTTTTTTATTTATAAAAGTTTATATTTTTTTTTCAGTAAAAATATGAAATTTATAACATAATGCTTGCAATATACTAAAAAAAATCTTATTTCTTTATCATATTTTGATTTTTTATTTCGCAAAAATTTATTCAGACAAAAATCATTCTATACTGGTTGTAAATTTAACCAAAATATCTATAACAGAAGTAAAAGAAATAAGCGAAAATTTCACTTCTTTTTAGCATTAAATTTGATGACTCGTTTCAGTTTTATTGAGTAGAATTAATACATTACCTATGCTATCTTATTAAGACATAAGAAGATGACTAAGATTTTTCTAACTTCACTAATGATACCTAAAACTGTTAGGAAAATAAAATTTCAATTGCCTTTTCATAGAAAAAAATTATAATAATTGTAGATATAATTACGAATTTTGCATAAATCTTAATTATTTTTAATCTGTATCTGTTATATAATATTCTAAGAAATGAATTATTTTAAATGATTATAATTAAGCGAATATAATATTTTAAATTCTTAATGATCATTAAACCAAATATTTCCCATATAAAGCTGAAAGTTCAAATTATAAATCTGCTTGTATATAAAAGTATGCTGTTAGATATGTTGTTATGCAAATTTTCTATTTTCTGTCTGTTGAAAAAAAAAAAAAAATTAAAATTAAAAAAAAACTTCAAACTTTAATTAGTTATCTAATTAATTAAGTCGTGTGTATATATATACCGAATCTCTACAGGTAAGCGATGTTTCTGATAAGGGTATATCGTCGAATGGTGGCAAGAGTGGTAAATCATCGTCTACTAATTATTCGGTACGTATCAATAAAATCAGTTTTTTCGTCAGTCCAAAAAAAAAAAATAAATAATTATTTTCAAAGGATCATTCTATAGGAAACATCATTAGAAAACTGAAATAAAATACCTAAAACAGTTTTTGAATAATAAGATTCTTAAAAGTATATTAATTTAATTGAAAAGGAAAATTATAGTTCTGGAAATTGTTTAATTTCATTACTTACTTTGTATCGCTTCAGATTAACTTAATATTTAATCTAAAATTTTATTAGTAGTTTAATAATTTTTTTTCAAAGTTCGGAAAATTACTTTTCCGAAATTTAATTTTCAATACGGTAAAAAATAAACTTATGAAATACAATAAAACTTATGGGCAATTTATCCTTGATTTTGTTAATACAACAAAAGGAAATTGTTTTAAATTAATTACTTATAGTTCTGTGTTAAGTTTCTTACAGAATGGTCGTTTGAATAATTAATTTTATCGTGTGAAATATTTTATTTTTTATTTGTTGTCAGTTATTTAATTTTTGCATTCAATTTTTCATAATTTCTTTTGCTACTTTTGTAAAAGGTTTTGTACTCAATGAAAAATCAATTAGATGAATTTGTTTTTTTTTTTACAAATTCAGAAAAAAATAATTTCATAAAATATTTAGAACATAAAAGGAAAAATAGCTCTGAAATTACTGTTTTATTGATCAGTATCGAATATATTATATACTGATAAACTATGAAAACGCCAGGGAATGTAACATATACATATCTTCTATGTATACTTATATAGATATATTTTCAAATATTTTCAAATTCTAAATACATTCACATGTGTAATAAAAGAAAAGAGATTTATTTGGAATTTTTTAAATTTGAATATTATAGATACATACATACATATTAGCACATATTAGTCACATTGAGTATAGTTACGTATGTTAGTTTTAAATGTTTAAAAAATAAAAATGTAAATATTTTTCTTATAGTGTTTATATTTTTACTGACATTTATATATATATACATACTACTTCGTATGTAAATTTATCAATATATTTGTGAAAATAAATACCATCTCGTATATACGGGTAATAATAAATTATAGATGAAAAATATTCTTATATATATGTAATTGTATATGTAACGTATATATTTTTTGTATTTATGAATATTTGAATATATGAAAAATAAGTATCAAAGGTGTGGTAATTTATGAAAAGAAATTTTATTTTTTTATTTTTTTTTTCCAACTTCTTCCTCTTTTTGATTGCAGGTTGTTTTGATGTTATGTCGATTACGACCACAGTATACATTTTCACATACAAGAAAATCACAGCCCCCACTATTAGGTATGGTGGCATTAGCAATTGCTTTACCTCCACCATCTGTACATGAAATACGCTTAGAATGTGACATGTTTGTGACTAGAATAAATTTTGATTTTCGGATAGCGCATTGCGAACCAAGGTATGTATATAACATTATAACATCTACGTATTTATATATTTATTGTAGATAGATACAATATATGTACATATATACGTATGTAAAATACGTACTATTTATTCTACAAATAATAATATAAAAAAATAAAAAAAAAAATAAAAATAGAATAAAACGAAAAAACAAATAGATAAATACGTTCTTCTTTTATTTTCTATCTAAATGTACAAATATATATGTATGTATGTACGTATGTTTTTGAAAGAGCATATAATATTTATATTTCCTTTGCATCAAAAAATTTTAATATTCCAGGAGCCTATTAACATACTCTTTCGGCATTCTCTCTGTACATATTCTCAACCATAATAATTCTTTTACCTCCCATTTTTTCTTTTTCAAAAAAAAAAAAAAAAACAAAAGAAAAATTCTTCATCTTTTCATTTACTCACTTTCATACATATATGTACATACTTTCAGAAAAAATAAAAAAAAGTAAAAAAAATAAAATCATTTTTTTTTTCATTTTTTATACACTCTTTGTTTTTTGTCTTTATGCTTTTGCTTATCACTAGTTCAAAATCTTGAATATTTACTTTTTGATCAAGAGTTTATTTAAAAAATCCCAAAACGGGAATCTATTCCACAAAAAATAATAAAATAAAAAATTAAAACGTATTGAAAAAAAATTTAAATATTTACAGAGTACAGGAATTATTGGATTATACCCCTGAGGAGTTGACTGGGAAAAATTTGTACAATCTTTGTCATGGAGAAGACGCAAATAAGTTAAGGAAATGTCATTTAGATTGTAAGTGTTTATTAAAAAAATCATCCTTGAACTGGATTTTGCTACTGTATAAATGTACTCCGCAATGAATTTAAATTAAATAAAAAAGGATTAATTCAATTTGTTTTTTTTTTCTTCTATTTTCTTTTTATGGTTTTCAGTAATCAATAAAGGACAAGTCTTAACCCATTATTATAGAATTATGAATAAGAATGGTGGTTTTACATGGCTGCAAACATGTGCTACTGTAGTGTGCAGTTCAAAAAATGCCGATGAACAAAATATAATTTGTGTAAATTATGTGATAAGGTTGGTTTGCACTTCATATTAAAATAGATTGTACTTTTGTGAATTATTAAAAAACTTTCACTGTTATATGTTACAGTAATAAGGAATATGAAAATCTTATATTGGATTGTTGCCAACTAGAAACGACTATAGAAAATATAAAACATGAAGAAGCAGCAAATGATAATGGTGCTGGTTCACCAGGTGGAGATCCAGCAAATGAAGGACATCCAGGTCCTACGGGATCAACAACTGAACCTCAACCATCACCCAAACCCGACACAGAGCCAAGAACTAGGGCTCGTAGTCATAATAATAACGTTTCAGCAGCTAGTAATAATTCATCACTGACACTGGTGAAGGACAATATAGTAGCAGTGGCACCTGATGAAGTTGTTCTAGCCACTACAACACCAAAACGAGGTCAGAAACGAAAAATCAAAGTTGACGAAGAAATATCTGTAAATATTGAATCTACAAAATCATCGCCTGCAGTATCAATTACGACGGAAGCAAGAGATACACCTAGACGACATCCGACGGTGATTGAAGAGCACGCAGAATCATCTGTAAGTATAAAAAGGTATCCAAAAAAGTATTTGGATTCAAAATTTTCATTATCGATTTTTGTTTTTTGTATTTGTAGGTGAAGGATCTTGAAAATGCCATGTCTAAACACTTACCGTCTCCTGGGGGTAGTAGTACAACGACCGATTTTAGTACTGACGCTTTACTAAAACAACAGCAGGAGAAAAGTAGCACGATTCAATGGATTGGAACACCACATGGAAATCACCCGTTTCATCAGCAACCTGCTCCCATGCCAGCAACAGCTCTGTTAAGGCAGCTGTACGCGAACCGAGAAAGCGTAATTCGAGCGACAGCTAGACAAACTTCCTCAGGTGTATTCTATACTGAAAATCAAGCAGGACCACTTCCCACACCTCCAGGTAGTGAATCATCTTTTGACAATCAATTCCTACTTCATGGACAAAAATCATCCGATGCATTCACGAATTTGGTTTCGACATATGGTGGTTATCATAGCTCAATAGATTACCACAATGCAATGACACCACCAAGTTCGGTATCTCCTCGTGATTCTGGAAACGTTCTAAACGTTAAGAATCCTTCAACGCATTCAACAAATGGCTACGATTATTCTGACCCACTTCGTGCCCAATACAATACAACAACTAGTTCCGATAATGTCTCCACACCTTCTCTACCACTCAAACCACAACCATATTCTGCTGCAGCTGCCGCTATGCACCATCATGCAGCCAACACAATAGACGCATATAGTAGTCTAGAGCAACCTCAATATTTTTCCCATCATTCCAGTTTTCATCTGTATCATAAAGGAACACCTTCAGCAGGATGGTATACGACTCCCTCATAGGATGAATATAAATTACAAAATTAAAACTATTGAAAACACACAAAAATATGTACTAACATTAACATATATATATATATAAGCCTATACCATCATTTTCATCATCATCATATCATCGTCACCACTACCATCATAACAATACCATCATATATTTGTATATTTTTTTTTTATATTCAAAAATTTGTAATATGTGAATTCAATGTGAGTATGTCATATGTGTGTATGTATGTAGCGTCTGATGTATTTCCTTTTCATGACAGAATTAAAAGTCATATCGAATAATGACATCGTGTTTAGCTGATCTTCGTTCGGTATTATCATAAAATTCCCATAAACAGGAGATACGGAACATACATACATCGTATACACATTATCCTTCGATATTAAATATAATATTGAGGACAAATTCATATAATAATAAGATATTTAACTTTATTATGAAAAATTTTCCTTTATACATGAGGGATGAGAATTTATATCTCATCCTTCTGTGTCTTCAAAAAAAAAAAAAAAAAAAAAACAAAAACAAATTTCTCCTTTTAAATAACATAATATTCAAATATAGAACAAGACATTTATGGTGCTGAAATATGATTTTCTTCATAACGCGTAGATTTTCATTTATGTTATTATTATTACCATTATTGTACCATTATTTTATGTATTACTTATACGTATTACGTATTACTACAATATTCCGTTGTCTTAAAATTCCAATTTTTTTCATTTAGAATGGCATACATATTACAAATATAATGATGTTGATGTGACGATGATAACAAAATACGATGATGACTTTGTTATATAAATACATATGTAATGTAAAAATATGAATTCTTAACGATGATGTAACACTGCTACTTTACTTATTTACGCGTATATAATGTATCTATGCTAATTTGTTTGTATATGCCTTCTGTAGAATTATTATTAAAAATAATGTGATATGTTAATTTATTTATCAGTCGAAGGCGTTAAATTTTTGAATAAAATGATAACAAAATATTGAACAAATAAAGACAAAAAAAAAAAAAATAAAAGACATCAAAATATAAAAAAAAAAATTATGATATACTATATACGTTTCAAATTATAGAATACTCGGATATATACAAATTCCTTTTAAGATAATTTTTGCCTATTATATTATTTCTAATCGTATACACACCTACATAAAATCTAAATGCACACGTGAATTTTTTGAAATGATATTATTATAGAAGATGTACAGAAAAATAATAATGATTTTAAAGTCTTGTGATATATTCAAAAATTTTACATAATTTTTTTTTTTAATTTTTACATTTTATTACTCTAAATATTGAGAAAATTTGAAATGTGCATCCTTATGTTGGTCATGTGTTTCAATAAGTAATTAGCAGGTGGCTATGGGAAAATTGTTTTATTTTGTAAACGCTGCTGCTACTGATAATTCGCATTGAACTCAAAATACTATTTAGGACACTATACTTTTTTTTTGTTTAATTTGTAAATATTGTAGACGAAAGTGTAATTATTTTTAAGGAAAGGATACTTTTTATTTCTGTTTATTAAGTAATTATTATTATTTTTTTTTTACATTTTTAATTAAATTTGTAATATAAATTAATAAAGATACGTATTAATAATACTTGTTTATAAATTCGTTCACAAACATATGTGAAAGTATTCTAGATTATGAAAATTCAAATTTGAATTAAAGAATAGTAAGAATATAGAACTCATTTAAAATGAAAAATAAATTCTAATAAACAAACAAAAATCTGAAAAAAAAAACAAAATAATAATAAAAGGATATGTATAACGTTCATTAAATGATTTACTTCTTGTAAAAATGAATAATTATGATAATTTTTTATATTTAGTATATAATTTTGTATATAAAAATTATTAAAATAATGAAATGATGTGCAAAATTTTATTTTTAACTTATAAAAACAAAACATTAATTAAATAAAACGCAACTAAAATTTAACTAAAAAAAGAAAAAAAATAATGATTTTAGACTAGATGAAAAAGATAAAAAGGAAAATAATAAGACAAATTAAAATACAATAATTTGTTAAAAAAAATATTATTTTGTTTTTTACAATACTTTATATAGTTTTATGTTAAGGAAAATATTTTTTATACTCATGAAAAATAAATGAAATAATGAATGAGTTTTGGTTGTTAATAGACGTTTTATTTTTAAGTTGAATCGAAATAAAATAAATAATAAAAAACTCAAATAATAATGTTGTTAAATCAAATAATAAAATTAAAAAATAAAATAAAAATAATTTAAAATTAATGTGGATTGTGGATTTTATCATGAAATGATCATGAAATTTTAATTGAAAAATGCAACATTATATGTATATAAATAATAGAAAGTCGCATTTAAGTGTTTTTTGTTTAATTTGATACGCGAATATGTACATAATTATGATTTAAAAATAAATTTCTTACAATTTTATTTTTAAAATAATCATAAAATATTTGTTAAATAATATATAATAAATATAATTATTTTAATGTGTATAAAGCAGAAAACATGAATTATATGAATAAAAAATCGTATACCTATGAACAATTTTTTTTAAAAATAAATACTCATGTAAAAAAAATATAAATTTATCATTAATATGAAAAAAAAATATTTAGTAATTAATTAATACACGTTAAATTAAGAAAACGTAATGAAGTAAATAATTTTAATAGAATTTTATGAAATGAAGTTAAATTAATTATGAAACTGAAAATTAAATAATAAAAAACAAGATGAAAAAAAAAAAGAACAAGAATAATTTTATAAATATATTATTCTATGTGAGCCAAACTACATGATTGTTACAATGGAATACATATAAAATCTTTTAAAATGTGCCACATTTATATACTACCTATATACTTATAAAGAAAATTTATTATTCCGAAAACATGCACAGTTGATCACAAAAATTGTAAATTATCCTTAAATTACAAAAAATTATGTGTAATGTAATAAAAATATACGAAAGTAACGAATTTAAAATAAATATTTAAATATGCACATATATTGAATCCTTTAATGAAATTATTTAAATCAAAAAAATTAAACTGTAAAACTTGTACATAAACTGAATATATAATAATTATACTCGTATTTGTAATTCATTTATAATTTGAAAAATCAAGAGAACATATCAATAGATAAATTTTGTATTCTTTAAAATTTTTAATTATATTATTAAATTTTACTTTTTGAAATTTCTTTCCTATTAAGATTATTTCCACAACGTATATGATGTTGGGAAAATTTTACGAATTAAAAATCAAAATTTATTTTTTTTTTAACGTTTTTGTTTTGTATATTTTTTTATATTTCAATTTGTTAATGGTGCAATAAAATTTAAACTTTACATTATTTTTCTTATGTTTTACATTATAATTTGAAAATTTTAAAAATTTAATTTGTTAATATAATTATTTTTTCCTAAAAATATTACATACGAATGATGATAATTGTTCATATTTTGTATATAAGGTACATTTTTGTTTTTTGGGCTTATATATGTATGTACATGAAATAAAAATAAAAAAAAAATATATACAAATACACCTATAATTATTAATTATAAATAAATTGTATTTAAAATTTCAATAGAAAATATTACATAGATTATATTATTTTAATCAATTATTGAAAATTCCTATAAAAATTATAAAGAAAAAATTTTGAGAAAAAAAAGAAATAACAATGATAAATAAAATAATAAAAATGAGAAAACAAAATAATTAAATAAAACTTAAGTCCTTTTCTTTTTTAAGTAAAAAATATTTTCAACTTACCCGATTCAAACATTTTATAATAATTGTATGGGAAAATAAAAATTAGGGGACTCAGGGATTGTACACATACACACATACATCACATGCAGCAATCTTACGTTTTATTTCGATGTTTTCCCATTCTGACAAATATTTAACAGAAAATGTACTTATTGGTATTTTATTAGTATTGTTTTGGTGGCAAGTATTGGTAGCTTCATACAATTTCATGAAAATCTTAAAATACAAACCGCAAACATACAAACATTTAAATAAAAAAAATGAAATGGTTCATCTATTGATCTAATTCTAGTTGCACTGTATTATCATCTTTGTATAAACTGAACGACAAAATTTACGTTTGGTTGTTATCTTTGATTTGAAATAATTATGAATATGAAAAAAAAATGTATTTAATCTCGTCACAGAACCAAATGAAATCACATGCACCCGTAAGAGAATTGAATTTTTAAATTTTATAGCACAGCAAGGTTGACGGTAGAAAATAGAAATGTGTATGCCGCACTGTTATTGTTTACATATTTGTTTATGGTGAGTTATGGTTGATTTGATAGTTTGATATTTACTCATGTATAAAGTATAACGTGTATAAATAAAGTGTAGTTGATGTTGAGTATACAAATTTTGGGTATTGCGGTGTATTAGTGAGTTTTGTTTTTCAATTAAAAAATATACATATTTGAACAGTCTGTTTTTATATGCATGCTTGTGGTTCTAATACGAAAACGAAAAAGTAAAATAAAACTTGTTTAGAGCTCTAATATACATTTTAGAAGAAAATAAAAATTATATAGAAGGTAACCTACTGTTTTCATCTGAATAATAATTAAAACAACAAATTATTTGACGTTTTATTTTATGAAAAAATAAAATATTTTTTATTTATTTTTATTAATTTAATAAAAAACGTGCGCAAATTTAAAACTTTCCGCATTTAAATTCGATCAAGATTTCATGTATGAGGTATATCAAATCAGGTTGAAATTTGAAACTAGAATCTAAAAAGAAATTGAAAACTGCTGATACTGATAATAATACAAGTAATGAGTATAAAAATTTATTCTAACATCTGGCGGTAATTTAAGAATTCACTGATAAAGCTTCAGACATTTATTTTATAAATTTATATTTACTATCGACATTTTTCATCTTCCAAAATTATAATCTAAATAAAATTGATAACATTTTGACGCTTAAATAGCAATTAGCAATTTTATTTACTATAAACAATCAGTATCATTGAACTTTTTATACACTTTTTTTTTAAATAATTATAAGTTAACATATTTATTACGAAATCATCAAAATTATTTATTTTACAACGTAAACAAAACATACAAAGTGAACTTTGAACGGTTTTTCAGTGGTTATAGGAAAAAAAAAATTGATTTTGATTTCAATTTAGCCATGCGTGTATTTAAACGAAAATAAATAAATTATTTATAAAATTTTTGACAAAAAAATTAAGAATGATGATGTGCTTGATGATCAGCCTGTGCTCTACCAGAAGGATCTTCTGAACATCCCCAGTCAGTTCTTGGTATCCATTTCTTTACAGTTCTTGCACAATCATCTCCTGGAAACAGTTCTTCATAAATAGTTCGATAGTAGAAAGCCTCTTTTGTTGTGGGTGTATTTATTGGAAATATGCTGGATGCATTTTCGAATTCTTCATCTGTGACATGAGATGCTGCGAATTGTCTTATAGTATCGATCCACGAATATCCGACACCATCAGAGAATTGTTCCTTTTGTCTCCAGATTACTTCGTCTGGTAGGTAATTATCTGCGAACGCACTTCTCAAAATGTATTTTTCGATGCGTGGTGTTGTTTTCTTTGTAGCTGTTCTATCTGTTGTGAATGTGTTCAATGGACCAGGAATTTTTTCATCAGGTTTCAATGACATCACATAGTTAACGAATTCTGTATCTAAGAATGGTACTCGTAATTCGACTCCCCATGACATCGATGACTTGTTAGCACGCAAACAATCTGATAAATGTAATTTTTGAACTCTGGTAACTAGTTCGCGATGAAATTCTTCTGCATTAGGAGCTTTGAAGAAATATAGATAGCCTCCGAAAATTTCATCAGCACCTTCTCCGGACAATATCATTTTGATTCCCTGACTTTTTATGTGTCTAGCCATCATGTACATTGGAATACTGCAACGAACTGTAGTCACATCGTATGTTTCTAATTTGTAAATGATATCTTGGATGCAGTCTAGACCAGTTTCGACCGTAAAAATAACTTCTGTGTGATCACTGCCAATGTAATCAGCCACCATTCTACTGTATACGAAATCTGGAGCTCCTTCTAAGCCAACACTGAATGTTTTTAATCTGTAGCCAGGATCACGTTCTCTACTGATTTTCGTCGCTATCGATGCTATTAAGCTGGAATCAACACCACCAGAGAGTAATGCAGCCAACTGAACATCACAATGCAAGTGAGTTCGAACAGCTGATTCTAATTTTTGCCGTAACATCATCAAATCGGAATGTTCTGAAGGAATTTCTGTCAGCCAAGCTGGCTTGAAATATGTTTTCACTTGCAGATCATGCGCCTGACCAATCATAAATTTTCCAGGTGGGAATGTTTCAATTTTTTTACAAACTCCACTCAAACATTTCATTTCACTTGCCACCCAAATATTTCCGTCCGAATCTTCACCATAGTACATGGGTATTATTCCGATTGGGTCTCTGGCCATCATCAAAGTTTTTGTTTTACTATCGTACAATGCAAACGCAAACATTCCAGTTATATAATCTAGCAAATGTTCACCGTAATCTTCATACAATTCAATTATCACATTACAATCACTTTTTGGTTCATAACATCCTCGTTTTTTTGCAATTTCTGCAGCCTGCTCCAGATAGTTGTAAATTTCTCCATTGGCTACCAACCAAATTGTACCATTACTAGATGTCATCGGCTGATTACCATGTTCAACTCCAACAATAGCCAAACGTTCATGAATCATAGCAACTCCATGTTCTTCAATTATTTCTACACCTGTATAATCAGGACCACGATGTCGTTGTTTAGCACTTTGCTGATACGCAATTTCACGTAATGACTGTAATCGTTTATGATATTTTTTCGGTTTAATTGGTTCACCGTTTTTTGAAAATATTGCAAATATTCCGCACATTATGTTGAAGTATTAAATAACTTTTATTTGCACTTTTTTTTAAAATCCTATAATTGATTAATTATATGTTGAATGAATAGAATTTCAATTATAATTTTTCTATGTATATCTATTCTGCGTGAAATGTTACACTCCGTTTTTTTTCACAATTTACGTTCTACATGTAAGAAATTTTATTTACGATTAAAAACAATATACGACCGGCTTTCGGTTTATATAGAATTTTATTGAAATTTGATAAAAAGTAAATTACAATAGCGGTCTGATAGCAAAAACTTTAAAGTTGCATCATCTTTATTGCTCTATTGCTTGAAAATAAATTCAAAATCAAGTTAAAAAAAGAATGAGAGAATTTACTGATACATATATGTAGGAGTAGGTACGATTATACGAACAGTACGCATGTGTATTTCTTTATTATTTTTATCATTATACAAAAATAATTTAAACGTGGATGATAAGAAAAAGAAAATATAATATGAATATATGAATGAATATTAATGACGGGCTTTTTACTCTCAATATTTAATTAAATTTTCAAAAAGCTTCAAAGAAATTACAACAGCTGTTCTATTCGTTCACAATAAAATTTTCTTGAATTACTGGCTCATTATTCTATTCTATTCGAATCAATTGTATGTTTATTAAATTAATAACCTTCAATTTAACAGAAGGTATTGTATTTGTATATCTACTAATGATAAGGTAGTAACATAATAAATCTAAATCTACCACGTTGTTTAAATTTAATTTGATTAATATTAATATCATTAAAAGTTTATTACATTTTTAAAAATAAAAAACAAATTAAGTCAAATTTCAAAGTCATGTCTGTTTTTTACCGTTATCGTTAAAATGAAAAGCTTTAAAAAGCATTGTAGAAAAATTTTGTAAAATTAATTTATAGAACAATTTTCTATAAAATGATTTGTCTTGGATTCGTACTGTTTCTTATTTCCGTTTCGTTATAAAAGTTGATATGATATTTTTGCTAGATGGCCAGATTCAAGAGAATCCATTGTCAAATTAACAAAATTTTCATTTGGAGTTTTTGTGAATGAACATTGTAAGTTATATGGAATTTTAATTCAGTTAGTCATAATTTCGTATTTTATTTTAATGGTAAATGAATCCTTTGATCAGGATGTTTGACTTTTATGTTTTACTTTATATTTATGATTAACCTCAATTGAATGATATCACTACATGTATTTCACTAATATGATACGAGTTCACTATTCATTTGCAATACCCTATCCAATATGTAAAATTATGTCTTAATTGCTCATTTAGGGTTTGCATGAATGTGAATTTTTCATATGTGGATGGGTGAAAATTTAATTGTAAAAGCGTGTGGTTTTTAAATGCAAAATGCACTAAATTATTAATCACACATTTTTAACTTTTTTAGTCTGTGTTTTGTTTTATGCTTTATTTAATTTTTTTTTTCATATATTTTAAAAGAAAAACTTCACTACAAAATGCGGTATATAGTGACTGTAGCAAGTAAAAAAGAGCATTAACTTTTTAAATCGTCTCATAAGCATGTGCATACATATGAGTGTTCCAGTGTTGTGTTTGTGTAGCTATACGTAAAAATCATCTTGTGTACACAAATTATACAGAACATAATTTAGACATTTTGAAATATTCACATCTTTAAATAAAATTCATTTTTTTTTTTTATTTTATTCGAAAAGTATAGCATTCTAAAATTGGAAAGCTGAAATTTTAAAAATGATTTTCATATGTATATAAATGTACTTTCGATGTTTACCTTTAGCATATATATGAACGTATACATATGTATGTATATTTATGTGTGTAATGTGTACACCAGTACAAATCCTCAAACGTACAAAACTTTGAAAAATGTTAATTACGACTCTTGAAATGAAACAAAAATAAAATGAAATGAAAAAAAAAATGTATAAAAATATAGAAAAACACCAGAAGAAAATAAAAATTACTAAAAGTATTTTAACAATTTTGTATTCGTTCATTCATTTATTTAAAATATTCGCAAGTAACATTCTTTAGAAAATTGAATTGAATAAAGTTGAAATGAAAAATTTTAAACTCTAATTAAGTTTCATACAAGATGTACACATGAGTAAATGTATATTCGTACATATGTATTTAGATAATATGTGCAACACTATATATACATTTCATTAATATATGTATGAGTAAATACATGAGTGACATGGAGTACATACGTACATAAGTATGTAGCTATATGACTTTTTCACTGACATTTATTTTTCGTATTTCATCGAAAAAATGTATCCATGTATGTAGAGAATTTCTAAATTGGTACAGTTCTTTGGAAAAATAGAAAAAGGAAACTTTTTTTTATGTTCTTTTTCTTATTTTTTTAGTATCTTTAATTTAATTTACAAATGTGAAAAATAATTTTCATATATGAAAAACTATAAATTGATACAGTTACTCGCATAAATGGAAAGTTTTCACTCAATCAACAATCAACACAAGCATACATGTCTACAAGTGTGTATCTGTATATGCAAATATTATGTACATATGTACTGAAAGCTGTAATGATTGACGAAAGCATAATGAAGTGAATAAAGGAATTTTATGCCCAAAAGAATTTATTTTCAATTAAATTATTCGTTCGTACATACATTTTTACATTTACTCGTATGTACATTACACACATACTTACATATGTGATTATGAATAATGTTTTTTTTCATTGTCTTAAAGTACAGAAGTATTTTTTACTAGCTACATTATTTATTATTTTTTTTTGTACATTAGTTAGTTTGTTAATTACTTAAGTACATATATATTACTCACATTTAATGAAAATGTCCTAACAATTAAATTAAATTTTTTCTTCATTATTTTTTGTTTGCTGTTAAGTAATAAGATTTAATTAATAAATTAAAATAATATGGGTACATGAACAGTAAGAAAATATGTATGTGGCATGTGTGTAACAATTAATTAGTCAATTACAGAAATCCAACAAGTAAAAATCATGAATCTTTGAATTCAGTCTATAAACATTTTAATTATAAATAATTGAATAAAAAGGAAAAGAAAATTATCACGCATACAAACAGGACAAAAAAAAAAAACATGAAGTGTACAGTATATTGTTATAATAATTGGATGGACATGGAAACAATTTTTTTTTACCACACAATTTGTGTTCATCATAATTTGAACCAGTGTGATTTTTTTTATATGTTTTAAATTATCCTATAATATAGGAATGAATTTATGCTTATTTGTGCATGTATATATAAATGAGATATATTATATTGTGTGACACGCAAAAATAATTTTCTATATATAGAATCGAATATTTTGATACTTGAATTTTGATTACTTCCTTCATGCTTCATCATGTAGTACCCGCGCTATACCCTCGCTATACTATGTGCATGATGTACGAGTATATAGATACTCATATGTATCCATAGTATTGTGTCAGTGTATCAGATAAATGAAATCAATATTCAAGAATGGAAAATGCATTATTAAAATCGGTATACTTTTTATTTTTTTCGTTCGTTTGTTTGGTTTTTTATTTTTTTTTTTTGCTGAAAAATTATGTCAAGTTGATATTCTCATGAATATTAATATTCGATATGAAAAATCTGATAAATCAAATGATGGGAAAGCGTTAAATTTTCATTATTGTGTGTATATACTCGTATATATGTAGGTATGTATGTGACTGTGCGTATGGATATTTTCTGTGTATCATAGATGATTCAAAGATTTTTTTTTTTCCATATAAACAAATTCAAAATTTTTGTATTCAAAATGTGTTCCAAATAAAATTTAAATTATTAAGTATTTATGCTTTTAAAATTTAGGGCAAAATATTTTCAAGAAATTAAAACAAATTCGAGTTGGAAATTCAGAAAATTTTAATAGCGTAAAAAATTGAGGTAGAAAAGCTAAATTCCAAGTTCATCTATAGCTTAAAATAAGTAGCATTATGATTGTTAATATACATATGATACTGCTCATTCTATCTCATTGGTGCTGTTCTAAATTTTACTATTAATTATATTTTCTTGTAAACAGTTTTAATTTTAATGAGTTGCAAATGAATTTCTTCTTACTTTTTTTTTTTTTATTGTA
Source organism: Villa cingulata (assembly GCA_951394055.1). NCBI lineage: Eukaryota > Metazoa > Arthropoda > Insecta > Diptera > Bombyliidae > Villa > Villa cingulata. The sequence continues at coordinate 35,019,799 of OX596021.1, read as the reverse complement.
CGACGACTATATTTTTATCTAATTCTCTATAACTAAACTTTTATTTTACAGAGTAATTTTTCATAAAGTTATGTACATACATACATTCACTATGTTGGTAGGTGTGTAATATCATAGAGTGTGTAATATGAATACTAATGAAAAACAAACAAAAAAAAAAAATTATTTTTCATCTTTTTACCTTGCGTATCTATAGTGCCCGTTTATGAATCGGTGATTTAGTGTTTACATTTTTTTTTCTCATCTCACTTCTTATAATAATAATTATCTGTACATGAGTACATGTGTATACATTTATGTATGCGTGTATATCTATTGCTGTGTAAATAGTATCTTTTTTTTTATATACTTTTAAAACTTCTCTAATTGTTCTATACACTCGAACATAATTCTCCTTTTTATTCACTTTCATACATTTACACATACTATATTTTTTTCAAATTGTTCTTTAGCTTCAATTTAGTCCTTTAAATGTTTAAAAAACTTTGAGTTTATATTTTTATTTTGCTACTTCTAATATTTCTTCTTTTCATTCTTGTCTTTTTTTTTTCATTATAGAATTATGTTTAACTAAAGCACATCCTTCTGCAATGAGTCGCAAAAAGAATGTAAAACAAAAACAACGCAAAAAAAAAAAGAAATAGAAATAATGGCGAAAAGTATTCATTTCCGTTTAATTAACTTTCTCCAGTTTATCATTTGAAACCATTACACAGAGTACTGGATCCTGATGTGTAAATAATATTCATTATATACTCCCCTTATACATACCTATATTTCCTTGTAAAATGTATCCTTTGCATTTGTAATTTTTTTTGCTCCTACTTTTTTACCTTTTTAGATGAAAAATACTGCAAAAAAAAAAATGGAAGGAAAAAAAAAACCAAAAAGGAAAGTAAAATATTATACAATGGAAAAAATGCCAGGAAAAAATATTCCTTTAGCGTTATGCCGTTTAACAGCATAGGACGAAATAATTCTGTATGGTGTACTCATGCAAAACGTAAAAATTGTGCTTTTCACATCAATTTTCGAACCTCAACATGGGAATTTGTTTTTTATTTTCGTTATTTTTCAGTTTTTGTTTCGTTTGTTTTGTACTAAAAAAAAAAAAGAGCAGAAAAAATTAAAAAGAAAAAGATTTAGGTACACCTACTCTGATTGGTTTCTAGTTGGAAAAAATTTTAGCGTAAATCTAGATATCGTTGCGTATATAATCTTAGAAACCCTTGAGCTTTATTAATGATTAATTGTGCTTAGTGTTCAATATTTCATTACTAAATGAGTAAACGAAAATGAAAAAATAAACAACAGCAGCACAAACAAAAACAGAATAAGAAAACAATGAAATACAAAACATGAATGAGAATAGAACATGAAGGTAAAGAACGACAATGACCTATTACTTATTTTAGTTAGCTTTCGTGTACAGGACTGACAGGACCTTAACGATAAAACAATGGATAAAAGTGCATATTAAAATACATACATATATTGGTATTTTACCTACATAGTAATTTTCTTTCTAATATATAGTAATGTACCTATCTAACTTCGATGTGTCATTTCGTAAAATTTTTTCTTTGGTCATCATCCTCGAAAATTCAATAAGAAGTTGGTATTGAGAAAGACAAGAAGGACTTTATAAAAGTTTGAATCGTTATGAAGGGAATAGACTTCATGAGCTCATAAAAAGTTCATGAAAACCAAAAACAAAAAGGAAAAAAAAATCACGAAATACACACCTTTTAACCCTGGAAATATGACAGATAATTTATTAGTTTGGATTATGTGCCAGGACCTTTTCTTCAATTTTATTTTCCTCTGCTATGCTGATGACAAACATTTTTAATTCATGATGACGATAGCAGTTTACGGTAAATATTAGAGGTGAATACGTTAGGCATGTACTCATAAGCAAGTTGAATTTTTAATTTATAATTGCGAAAATTTCACAACCGTAATGCTAAGGTTAAAGATTTAGTTAAAGTAAATTAATCATTCATTAGAAATTTTTCGAACTTTTTGTTCAAGTCATATATTCAAAAATTTTTCACACCACTGCATCTTTTACATATGACCGGTCATCAGATGTAATTGAATCGAAGTTTCATAAACTTTTAATCAAAATCAATCAATGTTGATTACTTTCTCTAAATTTAAATTTCAAAAACAGAAAAAAAAAAAACACCAAAAAGTAAAATATTCCGTAAATTATTAATTTTTTTTGTATTCATTCAATTATCAGGACATTTGCTCACTTGAAAAGAAAAAAAGCAAAAGGAAAATCAAACAAAAAATGGAAAGTTAATTGTCAAAAATTAAGTGCTTCATGGAATTCTAAAAACAAAAATCCCACACCCTCAGGCGTTTCTATAAGAACACAAAGAAGAATGAAACTAAGAAAACAAAAGAAAAAAACAATGTAAAAAAAGTGAAGGAAAACAATTTAAATTCGCTCAAAGGCTATTTAATTAAATTTAAGGATAATTTTTTTTTGGTAGGAAATGTAATTTGATTAAGTGCTTTTCATATTTTCGGTTTTAGCCTTCGGTAGTTTTTGTTACTCTGTAACTTAAGTATGTAATAAGTAAATTTTTATGTGTTCCCGCATATATGTAATTAATTCTTAATTTTTAAATAGAAATTTCCAATAAATATTTATTTTTTTTTGCAATCAAGGACAGAGAGAAATAAATTGTAGACCTTCATCTATTATTGAATGTGAAAAGTTGTAGAATAGATATTTTAGTTTTGTAATTAATGTAACAAGGACATTTTTGTAATTAACGTCGATTTTATTATTGATTTCCTAATGTTTTTGATTAATAATTTTCATATTTTTCAAAAATCTGTCAACATAAATCAAAAGGATGCTAAATGAATATTATCAAAGATACTATATAAAAACATAAATATGTATTGACGTAACGTAATTGACGTTTTGGACTCAAATAAGTTATGGCATTCATTCTGTTCGAATTGTTTGTTTTTTTTCCATTGTTAAATATTTTCTATTCAATCTGATGATAATAATTGATAGAAATAAAAAAACAAGTATAAAAATAATTTTTCTCTCAAAATTTTTAAAGAAAATCTTGCAAAAAAGAAGAGATGGAAATAGGACAAATGATCTCTAGATTATAGTTTATGCTTACTTGTTTACAGCCGATCGCCATTCAAATGGACGATAGTACTCGTTTTACGATAAAATAGAAAGCGAAAAATGGTTTCTGATGTACACAACACATGTTTTTTTTGTGTTTACATATTCTTTATCGTAATTTACTTTTTATAACCGATCGCTATTTATTTGAGTAGTACACTTTTTACGCTAGTAGAGAAAATGGGAAATTGATTTCTAGTGTATAGGTTCTGTTTTTCGATTCTATTTTCTACGTTTATAGTTTACGTCGTCTACAAGTAATCGTCATTCCTCAGTGAACTATCAACAAGGATGTATCATACAAGTTTATTGCAAAAATAATGTTTTAATAATTGCATACATATAAATTTCATTTTTTTATTTTCTAAAGTAGTGATTTTTTTTGAGCAGATATATTTTTGTATAATTCGTATATAATTCGTATACTCGTATGTACGAGTATATGTACACAATTTGATGAATTATACTATGTAATTGTAGTTATATCTCATGTGCATGCAGAAAAATTTTTTTTACTTGCTTTTTTTGTAAATTGGCCAAATTAAAATCTCTAAAAACAAATAATAAAAAGATGAAAGAGAATTATGTGGAAATTGAATTTTTTTTCTACTTTTTCTTCATATTTTATTTAAAAATTGAAAATAATATTTATTAGAATATGTGAAATAGAATGACGATAGCTTTTCATAATTTACGCGAATATGCTATCGTTTTATTATTAACATTTTTTTGCTTTTTCAACTACATATTATCATTCTCCATATTCCCTTTTGTTTAGCTTCTGCTAAAATGCATCGTATAAATTTATTTTTGACATTTTTATTTTCATATGCGAAAGGAATAAAATAAAAAATAATTTTTTTTTTGAGCTAAACACAAACAAGAGAAAAAAGGATAATTCTAAAATTCAAATAATTTTATATAAATATACTCATACTCCTATAGTCGTGAGTGTGTATTCATCATTTATATTTGCTATATAATAGATGTGTATGATTGTTTTTAAACCTTGACCTTTTTCACCATTCATTCTAAATCTGAAATTCATATTCACGTTGCATAATTTAGAATTTTCAATTCATTTTTTTTTAATATTTTCCATGCTGGTTTTATGTATGGAGTGGTACATTCATAGTTTTGGGAATGGTAAATGATAATGACCGAACATAAAATTTATAGTGAATGAAAAAAATAAAATTGACGAGAAAAAAAAGAGGAATAATTGTATAAATGCATAAAAATTTTTTGATTACTTTGCACATAATTTTATGTTTTTTATGAAATTTTTTATTGCTTTAAATAATTTTTTTAAATATTTTATTTTCTTTAACATTTTTATTTAATTTATATCTCGTTTTACATTTTATTCTGTTTTCTATCTACCATTATTCTAGAACAGCAATAACTATACTCGCACTAGTACAAAATAATTAAATTATATGAAATGAATTTTTTTATTTTTGTGAATATTTATATATAAAAACTAAAATTTATTTGATTTCCTTTTTTTTCTTGTGTTTCCTTTTTTTATAATTTTTTGATTTTATTTTATTTTATTTTTACAAAAACGATTTAAGCTGATTAATATCTTTGTAAGAATTTACAGTTTTTCTATTTTTTGTTATTTTGCTGAATAATGTAATACACTTAGTCTTTACTTTTTCCTTTGTTTTATTATTCAACAAAGGAAACAATAATGAAAATGAGAAAAGGAAAATTACCTTTTTTTCAATATACGAGATACGAGTATATCTCTATTTTTTAAAAAATAAAAAAATATATATTTTATAGAGCAGCTGTAACTAGTAGTTTCGATGTCCTTGATAAAGTGATAAAAAAACCAGAAAATTTTTTATAAAATTTTAAATTCATTTCAATCGATGATTACAGAAAAAAAAAACTTTGGAGAGAAAAAAATAACATTGTTGTCCTGTTAATTACAATTTGTTGCATTTTACGAGTAGTATATAGTTTAAAGGAAGTCTTTGCGAATCAAACGGAACTGCACATTGAAAATGAAATTGAACTGCATTGAAAAAATCAAAACAATATTAAAAATGAAATAAAAAGGAATAAATTTTTAATAAATCCGTTTAAAGAGTAATCAATACCTTCATGACCCGAATCAAAGTTTACGCTTAAGGAAGATTTTTTTCATTTCAAGAAGGAAAGTATTTGCGTGCAAAAATGTATTTAAAGAAGAGACAGATAAAGAAGAAAGGTTGAGTAGACTCAAGTTCTTCAAAAAAAAAAATAATTCCAAAATCAAACACATACACATGAAATATAACTACACATCCTCATCATTTGCAAATATCCTGGCAATAATTATTTGAAAAAGAAAAAAATAATAACTGTAAGTGACTTTTATATTTCATTGAATGATTTTTAAAATTTAAATCACGTTTTCAAATTGAATCTGTGTACGTGACTTTACATACGCCTACAATACGAGTATGTATGTCTATCAGAAAAAGGAAGAAAAAAAAAGAAAAACATAGAAAACTTTTTAAAATTTATTAAATTCATTACAAGAAACAAATGACAGAAGGTTAAATTTAACAAATTGAACGATTTTTACACAACATATGCACTCACATATGAGAAATAATAAATACATTATCATACAAATTTTTTACGTTCTATTCACAGAGATACATTTAGGATGCTCATTTTTTCTTTTCTTTTATTTATGCAGCTTCTATTTATTTTTATTTTTTTGTGTAACACACACATACACACACATACACACACTAGAAAGAATTCGTTTGTCACAAATCCTCTCATAGCACCGGATACATTTTGACTTTTCTTTCGAAAGGAAGAAAAAGAAAATGAACACGATTATCAACTACGAATGTCTGGAGAGACTTTAGTGTTCACATTGTAAATATGTAAATATGTAGGAGACTGTATACAAGATACAGGATACATTAAAGTATAATATTTACGCTGACATATTTCTGTACATATTCGTATACTTTTTCAAACACTCAAATATGTGAACATACTTACCGTATATGAACATACGTGCCAAGAATTGTCACCTTAATAAAATCTACAATACATTATGTTAGGTCGTCAATATAACGTAACGTCTATCGTCTTCTTTTTCCGATTTGATAAAATGGTATACCTAATGTAAATTTGTATTTAGCTCTACAATTTATTGATATCGATATTGATTGTCACATGGGAGTGATTTTTTTGTTGTTGATTTTTTATTTTTTATTTATTTATTTTTTTTTGATTCAGTTTATCTAAAGTGAAATCAATCTGTGCTCTATGTGTAGCTGCTATACCATAAAACGATTCTATATAATGAAACACATGATATAGGAGTACAAGCATAAATTGAATGTGAATTTCTATATTATGTTACCACTATATCCTCGTCATGATTGATTTAATGGAATTCCTTTTTTAACGAAATTAATTTTTTCAATATGTACATGTGTACATAAAATGCGTGATGTATTCATATACATAAATATATTGTGTGAAATTTTTACGTAAAAATGATAATAATATAATGTATATAAAATTTGTATTTTTTTATTTCATTTTTTTTCTCCTAACGGTAAAAATAAAATAAATTAGTAATCATATATCTTTTTCAGATTTTATAATGTTTGTTAAATAATACTTTTGATTTTGATATAATTTCAAGGAAATTTCACTTTTACTTTTATTTAATTTCGTCACTAACAAGGATTTCGAATAAATTCATTTAAACATTAGGTATACAAAAATTATTTTCCATACTGCCGTACATAAATGATGAATATCATTTTCCATCTATTCACTATTCTATTCACTGGAGAATTATGGTGAATGTAGTTTATGAATTAAGGAAAATATAAAAAAATACTGGCGAAATGTTGATTGATTTTGAACTTGACAGTTAAGTTTTGAATATAAGAATGTGTGAGAAAATAGTTATAATGGAGTAATTCAAATTGTTTGAAATTAATTTGAATTATGAAACAAAAGTAATACGTTTAAATATACAAGAATATAGAAGAGTAGGTACTGTGAAAATGAATAAAATATCATTCAGATATTTATCATATTTTTAATCATTATTTCTCGAATTTATGCTATTCATGTTCTCATCATCGTCATCATCAACATTATCATTTCATCATCGTAATCACATCTGCATGTCATATGATTTTGTATACGATAAAAATGTGCAAATATACACATCTTTATATTACATAAACACATAAAATATAAATAGTGTGCTTTTCAAATCATATATATGTACGAATATGTGAGTATTTGTGCAATTTTTCATCGTGACCATTTTTGTATATGTTTCGTTCAAAATATTCAATAAAACTTTTTCCATCATACCATATACTTGCAAATTCGTATATTACATTTGTGCATATATGTACACACACATATACTCGTACATAATGATAATGATGATGATGAATAATGATTGTATTGTGAAAGACGTGCTCATTTGTATTTTCCTGATTTGAAATAGGAAGGAAAAGCACGCACAAGAACCATTCATAATATGCATAATGTAAACTGTATATCATACATGTAAATGTACATATTATGTATATGCATAAATATATGTATGTGTGTGAGGTGAATGTATGTATATACATTCAAGTATGTATTGAAATATATGTTCAAATATAGGAGTATATACATACCTATGGTAAAAAACAAATAAATATAAAAATGTAAATTATATAAAGATAGTGACATAAATAGATATATAAATATACAAAGATATATGTGTACATCACACATCCATGCATACATATGTATATATGTGTATGTTAAAATTTTAGCAAGGATAAGAAATTTATACAAAATTCTATCATATACTTAGTACAAGTACAATTTTATATTATTCTAAATTTAATCGTACACTTTGTATACATTTTGGAAAGTATAAATGTGTATAGATGAAAATTATTGTAAATGTACATTATATACGAACGAGTATGTACTTGCTTGCATGTATGTATCTATATGCTACGTATATGAATCCAGAAATGATTTTTGAAAAGGAAATACAAATTCACAAGATCATCCTTTTTATATTTATCTATGAAATTGTATGTAAGTATATGTGTATGTGTATTATATGTATTTATTGTATGTTTAAATTGTGCATTATATATTCATGTATGTATGCACTCGTATGCATATATTATATACATTATATATACATATATAAGTATAAGGTATAATATATAAGATCATGCAATTTTGTTATTTATTTAATAATTCTTGACGGGAAATATAATATTATATATCCTTACCTGCTGACTTTAAATTAATCATTGTATGAATAAGAGTGTATACAATATATTATAATATAAATGTATGTACATAAAATGTAAATTAATATATATAGTGATATAGACTATATATGCTAAATATGTATATGTAATATGGTACACTCGTAATTTAATTTCACTATATTTATGCAGATTTTATTCAAATTTATAAATTGAATAATATCTATACCTATACACATACGTTCAATTTATAATATTACATACAATATGAATTCATATAAATGTATTATTATTCATAATATTATACATACATATACGAGACTACGTATAGATATATGTAGATATTCTTTCTCGTATTCGAAAATTATATTCTTTGTACATATATATAAAACGAAATTAGATATGTACTTGTATAATATACTCCACTATGTGTATAATTATTTAAACACGTTTCATCTAAAATATATGTATACATAAATTGCATCAAAGATTATAATTCAAAATTTATATAGTAATTATTTTAAAATTTATTTCGAATTTTGTTATTAGAATTTTTGGTTTGTTTGTTACATTGAACAAAACTTATTTAATGTGTGATTATTACAATAAATAGTAAATGATAATTTATAATTATTATGTACGAGTACTATGCACATAAATGATGAACACTTGTAAATACACTTGTGTACATGCCAAATGAAAGTAATTATTTAGATTTTCTTACAAAATTATTCACATAAACGTATACTAGTATAGGTAATGAATCCTTTCATTTCATTTTTTTTTATTCTCAAATCATATACAAACAGTTTAAACTGTATGGTTTATTAGTGAAATTTCATTAAATTACTTATTAATTATTAATACTGCGTACCATAAGACACGAGTACAGAATAATACATATTGTAATAGTATAAAATTTATTATTATTAATGATTATTAGCATAAATTTATTATATTACATTTCTAAAAAATATTTCTCTTATGAATGGTAATGAAATTTTATTTATTAAATTTAATAAAATTTCAAGTAATTAGTATTGAGTATGTACTTTCAAATTGAAAGCTTTGTTATTCATCTATTACTCCACCAAATCCAATAAATATTCATATTACATTGTTGTTGATATTAATTTGCAGAGAATGTGTTTTAATTCTCACATTTCAAATTAAATTATGGCACGGATCAAAATTTCTTACAGGATATCAATATCTATTTTTACATACTTAAACTGAAATGAATACATAAAATTTCGAAAAAAAAATAAATAAATAAAACAGAACCAAAATTCCTATTCTGTATAACGATAATAGGAAATTCAATTAAAAAATGCCATGGTTCAAATGTCCATTCCATTTATCGTCTTTTAATGATCTACGTATATTCTTGTCGTACATATACAGTGAAATATTTTTTATCATATGAATGTACACAACTATAAGGTTTTTATTTCATAGCATTACAAATTTCATATCTAGTATCTAATTCAATTATTTTATTTTATTTTTTTTTGTAAATCCTAATTACATTAAAAGATAAAAAATACTTATGCATGTACATACGTATAAACTCAAGTACATAGATAATACATAAACATATCATAAAATTTTTTTTGCATCATTGCATTCATGTTTAATTTATAGTTTTTTATTATTCGATTTAATATTTCCTTCATTGATATTTTCTAAAGTAATACGATTTTATGTCTTAGAAATGTTCTGATTTTAAATCAAAAACATTTTTTTATGTTCCGAAGCAAAAATAAAAAAAAAAATACGATTTCAGAATTTTTTTTATATAATTTGATCAATTCGAGTCCTAGATTTGTAATTGAAATCAGAATATGTGTATAAGTACATGAGATTTCTATCAATTTTCTGATTGAGTTCATGTAGAAAAAATGAAAATAAAATGAAATACGGACTGAAATTCTTCAATAATAAATACTTAAGAACGAGAAAAAAAAACATAAAATGAAACAGAATATAAACAAAAAATACGATAAAAAAAAACATAAAGTGAAGAAATCCATATTATTAGATCCATAAAATAAATATATAAGAGTATTTTCATTCATATGTCAGTAAAATACTACATATGTATATGCTCTGTATGTTTATATTTCTGAAAAAAAAAGGTTTAAAATCATTTGTATTTAAGTTTGAATCATGTATATTTACAAAAATGTTACGTAAATTTACTATCATATATGTATGAGTATTTTAGTAAGTTAAGGAGAATGTGTGTAATATTTACGAGTAATACTATATACAGAAAAATAATCACCTTTCACAATACTCTTCATAAAATCACATAAAATCGAGTTATACGCATACATACATAGGTATTTGTACATGAAGAAGCTGGAAAAAATGATTTCTTTATTCTAATACCATATAGAGAAGAACCATAGAACTAGCAGCATAAATCCGATTCTTTTATAGGTTAAAATGGTTCACTAAAACCGGGCACCAAATCTTCGGGGCGCGAATAAGGATAGAGTGAAAGTTACATATCCGTTTTAAAAAATTTATTTTACATTTTCTGCAAACATTTTCTCTTATAATTTTCAAAACATTTATTAGTTTTTCTTTTTACATGAATCTTTTTTCAATTTGAAATTCTTCTTTCTACACACCCACGACACTGTGTAACATAATTTACACAAGAAAAGAAGAGAAGAAACTATAGTATTTGCTATCTTTCTACTTCTTCCGCACTATAGTAGGCGAGTACGGAGAAGGATTCGAAATTAAAACTAGATCAGTGTATGCAAGAAAAACCAAAAAATGTTTCGATCTATATTTTTATTTTTAAACATTGTCATTTAATTCTTGAGCTCTTGAGTATTTGAGATGCAGAAAGTAAAGTAGACAGGAAACCGCATAGCAATTTTTCTTTTGCTTTTCTTGTGCAAATAATTTACTGCAGTAGTTGAGTACGGAGAAGAATTTCAGATTGAAACTAAGTCCGTTGATTTGATTCAATAGAATATCAATTCAATATCCCTTTATGAGAGCAATGGCTTTCATTGAATACATATTCTCATTTTTATGTTTTGTGGCTATTTTATTGTTTTGCAAATCAGTGTTATTTATCTATATCGAGTTAGTTCATGTATTTGTTTTAATAATAATTATTATTTTCGATATTCTTAAGCATGTTCTGTTACTCCATCCTTGCACGAATATTTATATGTCCTGCACAAATTTTTGAAAAAGAGAATTACGTGAAAATGATGTAAAAATTCTCTAAAAAAACATAGAAATTGGAATTTTGTGCTTCTAGAATAAAAAAAATGAAATTAAAGTTTAAAATAGTAAGTATTCGACCTCTAGGGCGAAAAGCTAGAAATGTACCGGGCGCTCAAGAGGCCAAAACTGCCTCTGACTCGCAGTACACGTTCAATTATGTATATTATTTTTTTTAGCTTTTTAGATTTATTACTCGGTACTCTCATATAAGGTGTATAATATGAGGTGTATACGATTTTTACAATGTTATGAGTTTTCTTATGGTGTATGTAGTATGTAACTGTTAAACAGAGTAGTCAATGTATACTTGGAGAAAAAGATTTACTATGAGTATATATGTCATCAGATTTTGTAATGTAATACGAGAATAATGTGTGCAAGTATATATAGAAGATATGGAAGAAAAATACTCAAAAATGTGAATGAATTCTTTTTTTAGATGAGTGTGTTTTTGTATTCGTATAGATGTTTTATGAGTACGTTATATCAGGTATAATACTTTAATTCTAAATATTGGTAAACGATTCAAATGGAAAATGATATCGATTCAAAATAACTATCTACTTTTCAAACTAAATAATATACTCGTAGCAGAAAAATAAAACAGATAAAAAGGAATAAAAATAAGGGAAAGAAATTTGAATAAAAAAAATTGTTTAAGGTGTGTTATACACTTGAATTTATAGATTTCTTTTAATATTATTTTTATTTTCGTTAAAAAACCCCTAAGTAGACCAAAACTTCTACCATTTTCACGTATGAAAATAATTATGTGTTCGTGTGTTTTCTTTCGGTAGATATCTACATACTACATATGCGAGTAGGTACCTCAAAGTTTTTTATTCATTTTCAATCTTTTACACAAAACGATAATAATAAGTTTCGAATCTCATATGTAACATTATATCTGCATATAGAACATTACACTATGTATGTAAATATACAGCTAAACTGATTTCCTTACCGAAAAAGGAATAAAAAAACAATTAAGGTCAAAGGATTTAAGTAAACAATTTTCTTTACATTTGTATTCTACTTAATTTTTTTTTTTTTTTCAATATTATTTTACATTATAGCTTCTATGAGGATTTGTTAATGATTTTTAGAAAACTCTTAAATTCGATTATGTAAATATACATTATATATCACATATTTATATGTGTATGGTGTATTTGTGTCTTCTTAAGTTGATAAAATTAAGGTATACGGGTAGATCATTGTGATTGATTGAATTTTCTTTCATTTTCCATATTCATTTGCATAAGTATCATGTCTCAGAAAGGATACAAAGTGAATAAAAATGATCTTTAAGAGTACTGTTTTTTTTCCAATTATATGAAAATTTCATATAGTACTCATAATATAATTTTGATTTGAAGGTGACGGTTAAATTTTCATGTAAGTAAATGCAAAAACAAAAACTTGATACTATGAGAGATAAAATTTCGAATTCATTATTTTTGGCAGCAGTTTTTTTTTCTCAAATTTACAAGATTTTTAGCAGCAATAATATAATACAAAAATGTTAATTTAATTTTCATTTCCATTTTTAATTTTCATGTCTTTAAAAATGGGATAAAAAATGAAATGAAATAAAAAGAAATTCTACTAAATCATTAGTAATATAATTTATGTCCTTTTTTTATTTCACTGAAAATTATACAAAAAATCTTTTATACATATTCTAATTCAATTTTACATTTATACATTCATACAATTTGAATGTATTATAATTATTATAGTATAGTGTGTTATTAAGTAAGTATCGCATTTAATGTACGGATGTATTGTGAAAAATTTTTTATTGTCATCATAATTATGACAAAAAGGTATAATGAAAACGATATTTTCATTTTATCAGTGTAAACTATATATGTACATATATATATATTAATATATGTACGTACTGGGTGTACTGGGTGTAATAATAATAGAAAATGCCGGTCACATATGTATGAATATACATATATGAGTATATTTTTGTGTTCTATGTTTTTAGTAAATAAAAATGAAATAAATGATAGCGGAAAGTATATATAATAAATTTTGAATTACTGAATTTGTTATGAGCATCAACAAAAAAAGAGAAATATAAATTTTATCCGTGAATTTATGGACTAAGCATTAAAAAAGCCCAAAAATTTTAAATAATGTCTTATACGTGTTTTCCTTTTATACGTATACGGGTATTTATTTTCAATGAATTATATACTCGTAGCTCGTAGTAAGTTAAGGTACAAAAGAATTTTGTAGTATATAATATATTTTATTTTTTTCAACGCACATACATTATGAATAATTAAAGGAACGTTTTTTACTCTTATATTTTCACTATTATTTGTTATTTCCTTTGCTTTTCATTATTTCATTTTTTGTTTATTCTCCACTTTTTTGTTATTTGTTTTGAAAGTTCAGTTCATCACCGTCAGTAACTATTCATAGTCTATGTACAGTGTACACATAATTAGGGAATGTTTATAAATAACAATTTTTTTCTGCATACGCATACACATATAAAAAAATTTCCTATTGCTAATCATATTTTAATGATTATTATTATTATATACATAGAGTATAATATTTAAATATTAAATCAATTTTTTATTATATACAAGTAACAAAAAAACCAACAAATTATTAATAAATAAGAAAAGAAAAAGCGTAAAAAATAAATAAAAAGAAAAATTTTTGAAAAAAAAAAAATATGATCATAATAATGAATAGCAGAAGGTTAGAGGTTTTGTTGTCATATATACATAAATTCATTTATTCAAAATCTTTTTATAATACTTAAATACTCGTATAAGATGTATTTGATGTCTTAAAAGATTAACAGAGTGTACAGAATTTTATTTTAACCGACACTTTATAAAATATAATGTATATGTATACATGTATGTATGTAAATTATATGAATATTAATTGTGTATGTGTATGTTTAACTAATAAATGAAAAGTTTTCTAAAAGATAAATTTTATCGTTCCTTTGGGGTTCTTATTATGTATTACATGATTAAAGTAAATGAATGAATTTAGGTTGCGTTTAGAAAAAAAAAGATCAAACAAAAAAGAGAAAAAAAAATCGAAAACAAAAAAAAAAGAAAAATTATAAATTCATGCAAAAGATATACAATAGTAATTATGTAAGAAAAATGTGGATGTGAGGATAAATAATATTCTAATCGCACATATCCACATGCTATAGAATGTAAATTGAATAAAATATTATCAAAGAATAATAATTAATAATAATTAAACTGACATTGTAAATGAAAATAATCGTAATAAAATTTAAATTAGATGAAAAATTATGTAAACATTTTTTAAATGGTACGTTATGGTTTAACTAAATTATTCATTTTTTTATTTTTTGTTTTTTAAACCAGTTTTTTTTTTAATTTCACTGATAACATTTCGTTTTTTGCATTTATTTAAAAAATTCTCCAAAAAAAAAATCCTATTGCTTATACAATAATCAATGTAATTTTTTATTAAATTAATCATCAATCCATATCCTTTCGCATATCAACATGACAAACACGGAAAATCAACTAATAACATTTTATACTTACTCCACCCCCCTTCATACACTTATACTCACGAACAGTGGTGATAATTGACTCTAAAAGTACCTATAGCATGTGCTACGTAAATACGAGTAGTGTTTCACAAATCATGAGCACTCGTTTTTTCCAAATCTTCAGAAAAAGTTGATTTTCTCTCTCAGTAGATATAGAAAATGCAAATACATACTCTGCTGAAGTAGCAGAAATTTTAGACTGTTACAGTTACAATACCTTTAGTATATGATATGCTCTGCTAGTACGAGTCAGTACGAGTTGTATTTCACATATCATGTGTACTCATTTTTGAATTTTCATTTTGAAACTTCGAGGGACACCTCAAAACACTTAATCGAAAAACTCGCCAGTGTATGTGTAGGGTAGATATTTTAAAAGAAAATCAAGTACCTAATTCGTTATAGTATAATGAAGGAAATTTGAAATTAATAACTTATATGTATAATTTACTAGTCAAATATTTAATCAGTTTACTTACACACACATCGTATTACCCGTATACATAAAGAAAATTTCTGTTATATTCTTTGAATGAAATTTTCCGAATCAATTATTAATGCATACATTTTATGTATTGCTAAAACAATATAAATACATGTATATTCATGCATACAGCATTGTAATGTTATGTATTACAACTTATTTAATTATAGCTCTTCCTTATGTTTTTCTTTACCTTCTGTAACCATTTTGTTAGCTTAATATGTGGTGTTTGCATATAATTCAGACAGGATACATATGGCATGTTTGTATGTAGACAACGTATAAGCATGTATAAATAGATATCACAGTGCTGCCATTCACTTAACTGTTTCTTTTCAATTTTCTGCTTTATTAAAAGTAACGGCAAGAAAAGATTGAAAATGTATTTGCAACTATAATAGTTCTCACTATATAAAGGTTCAGTTTAATCTTATCATAAGGAAATTGTATAAATGAAATGAATGGAATTATTTATTTTGAATGAATTATTTTAATGAATTCATAGTGATTTATGAAAAATGAAAAAAAAATTTGACTACCCATAAAAAATCAAAAATATATCTTTTAGGAATTAATGAATTCATCGTTTGTAATTACTGAAACGGTAACGCTGGTAATGTACTCTTATAATCTTAATTACCAATCCTGTAAATGCATATTTGAATAGGTGCTCGTGATATTTACTTTTACACATTTCGCTACGTTTAAATTATACATGTTTAAATTATATGCAGTCATATAATATATGTAGTACATATGTGCATATGGGTATTGTACATATTTCTATTATAAAGTACACATTTTGTTTCAAATACAATATCTAAAGTATTTATATCCTGTATTAAATCAATCAAAACAATATATTTTTATATAATAAGCACTTCAATAACAAATACACACACATGTAATAGAATTTGTTTACATTTCAAATGTATTGTACGTCTAATGTATACAAATGCAGTTAAAGTTTGCACATAATTGTATACTTTAAACAGTGTAAATATACACAAGTTCATCAAATGATTCTAGGGCATCGTATGTATGTAATTAAATTAGAAATTATACACTCAATTTTATACAGCTGCTTTATTATCATAGCAAGGACAATTAAAATAATAGAAAATATGAATGATTATAATAGATGCATTGCATACACAATGTATTCACCACCGCCCGCGTATACAGTATATCCATTTGTGAAAGCAATATATATACAGAAATTAATTTATAACTGAATCAACTTAGAAACATGCTATGTAAATATGTATTTAAAAATTTTAAAAAAATCTCATAGAAAATTTGTACAGAATAGCTTAAAATTAAGCCAAATAATATTTGACCTATATTATTTGATACTCGACGTTTAGTTTTGAAATTTTATTGAAAATGCTAGAGAATTATTTATTCAGTCATCATAATATATGTACATACTATATAATTTGAAAATTTAATTAAGAAAATTTTTTTGTTTTCTAAAAACAATTGAATAACAAATGAGAACTGTATACATGGAAGGTAAAATATAAAAATCATTAAGTTAAGTGTCAACTTAAGGATGTAATTTAGATAACGTTCAATGCTCGTACTAATTCTGTAGCTATGAACTCGTACCTTAACTTCGCATTTTATATACTGAATAAAGCAAATGTATATAAAAGTGAATACGAAAAGCTAAAAACTATTATTATTATTATTATTAAGAAAGCTTAACAATATGAATCTTTTTAAATTCTTTCCTTAAGATAAACTTATAGGAATGAAAATATTCACGTACGTGTGTGTATATGTACGAATATTATAATGCACATGAAATTCAACAGAATTTTTTTTTCTTTTTTTTTAAGAAAAAAATTCGAATAACACTGAACCTACTACAGCTGAAGAGAATTATGAATACAAAAAACATAAATTAAAAAGAAAAAAACAACAGCAACAGAAAAACGGAAATAGTACAACTACAAACATTACTTTTATATCCTTCATTTTTTGAACAATGAATGAAAAAGCATAATGTTCACGAGAATTATTATTATTATAATGCGAAAAAATTGCATAGAGAATGAACAAAATTTTTCCAAATGTATGCACTTAAATTTTAATATGAGCAAAACATTTTTTTCTTCCCTGCACATTCACTCGCTATATCCATGTATATATACGTATGTAACAACAATCTACATGGTGTGGAATTTGTAGATGAATATATGTACATTGATACATACCTAGTTACCTAGATACTCGTACGTTCACGTAAATACATATGAATGAACGTATAATATAATCTACTGAATGAATAGAAACATTTTTTCGCATAAACTTTGAGAGTAA
Organism: Villa cingulata; assembly: GCA_951394055.1. NCBI lineage: Eukaryota > Metazoa > Arthropoda > Insecta > Diptera > Bombyliidae > Villa > Villa cingulata. Next base: position 35,001,713 of record OX596021.1, on the reverse strand, counting down.
AATTTTTTTTATTCTTTAAGTTTTTCTATTTTTTTTTTAATTCTTCTATTTTTTTATGCGAATATTTTCATTGTATTATATATTGTTTTTCGTTTTCTTTTGTTGTTTATCTGAAAAACTTAAGAATTTTATACTTAATGTTGCATTAAAGCAGATCGTTTCTATATACAATTTCTTTAAAAATATTTTTCTTTAGTTTAAACAAAAAAATTCTAGAAAGATTTTTAAGGATGATAATTTAAGCAGGAAAATAATTCATGCAATATGTATATTTTTTTTACCGTCAATAATAATACAAATACGATCTAAAATATTATTTTTATTTATGATTCATGTATATGTATCTTTTAAATCCCAAATTGCCTTTTTGTGTGTAAATAAAAAAAAATGTTTCAAACAAGGATTTAAAGTGTGCTGAAAATTCAAATGCAATCGTATATAATGTAATAACAAACATAAATTAATATTATAATGAAAAGGATTAAGTCCAGTACGAAAAAAAATTATTTGAAAAAACAAACAAAATTAATATTAAAATATGATAAGGATACATAATATGTAATTAGGTTTAGTGTATATTTCATAATTTTTTTATATTTGTTTGTAGAATACATATTTGTTAATTTATTATTTGTATAACTTCTTGTTTTTTGTTGTCCTTTTTTACTGGAACTGATTTATATTTATTGTTTTGAAAGAGATAACTGAAATCCTTTTTAAAAATTAAAATTCAATTATCATATTCTAAATAATAAATTTATGACAAAATAATACCCAAAATAATATAAACAGGATGAATATTTTGTAAATATGTATATTTTATTTTATTGTATGTAAATGTCTTTGTTTTATATTCATATCTATACGAGGATGAGTATATCTTATATCATTATGTATATGTGAAACAAAAAATTAAAAAAAAAAATTTTTTTATGTAAAAATGATTACAGAAAAATACTAATGTAAAATATAGTCAGGAAACTAATATTAGACATGTGTGAGTGTATGCATATTTGAATAATGTATGTATATAATGTATATTTTGTATTCATATGTGTAAGAGTGTTAGAAATGGGCTATATCCGTATAATTATTATGTAATGCTTTATATAGTATGTGTTAAAAATTGAGATACTTTTAGAACTATAAGTAAGTATTCGTATAAGCAGAAAAGTAAGTCATCAAAATGAAAACTTTTCAAATAAAATTATAATGATAAGGATATAAATATATAATACGTACGGATACATATGTACGTATACAATAAAAATGATATTTTATTATATGAAAAATATAACAATAAAACACATAATAAAATGCAGGACGATTTGTTGACAATTGTTTTTCCGTTTTGGTTTATTTTGTTCGCTAGTTTGTTTTATGATTTCATTCCTTTTGATTTGTTTTATTTATATCTGACAATACATAACACACAAATACACACATACATAAAGATCATTTGAAAAGTTTTATATGTACCATATATATTACAGGATTGAATCATTATGAAAGATATACACAGTCAATTTCAGTAATAAAATTACAAAATTTATTATAAAGGATACATAAGCACATATTTTATTTTATTTTGCTAGTATGTAAGTACATATATGTTTACGGGTATATAATATTATATGTAATTTCAATTTGTGTTTGTTTTTACGGTACAAATTTGAAAATTTATGTATTTATTATTTGAAAAGTTTTTCATTAATCTGAGAGAAATTCCTAGAATAAAATTAACTTTCTACATTCATTCTTTTTTTCTTTTTTTTTGTTTTTCATCCTCATTTGTCAAATCTGAAAATTGAATACGACATGTTTCATTAGCATGAATTTATAAATTTTCATTATTTTTTATATTTTTTCTACGATTTTAGAATGTATCACAAATTAAGAGGCAATTAATTACATTTGATATACATTACATATGTATATACAATACGCATGTACATTATGTAAAAATATGGTAGAAATTACTCGTACGTTATACTCATACTAGTAGTAGTTATTACTTAAAGTTTAAATTTGCAATAAATTATTCCTTAATTTCTGAAAGCTAAACCTTTCCATGTAGTAATTTTATGGAAAATAATTTTTTTTGTTCGCATTTCCTTTCTCATCGTCATTATCATCGTTACCATTATCATTACTATCATAATCATTTTAATATTAAATTTAATTCCTGCAAAATGTATATGTAGTACGCGTACATCTAAACGCCTAAATTGAATGTTGAATAATTGAACTCGAAATGCACGTGCATATAAATGTATATACGTAACAAGAGTATATATGTGACAGTATTAATCAAAGTCAAATTCAATTACAGTAATTATTTGGAAAGCAAAAAAAGAAAAAAACTGAAAATGAATATTTCACTAAACTAAATTTAAATCATGTATTTTTTATTTTTTTTTTTTTTTTGGGAAAAAAATATCTTACTACTACATTTACGTTTACGAGTAGATGTGTACAAATGTACTTTGCAAATTCCTGATGGTGTTAGCTCCTATAATCAAATTCGTAATTTGTTATAAATAAGGATGTGTTCGTTAGGCTAGAAATATTCATAAAATATTCAATTCTATATATACATATATATATATACATATATATAAATGTGTGCTATAATGTATGTATATAATATGCGGCATAATCAAATAGAAGGTCATTAGTGATCCTTTACAAATACAATCTACTGTACAAATTCGTACACAGATTTTATAATATATATTTTTGGAGAACAAGAAACAAAGGCAGTTTTCATGCATCATACAGAGAGCATTATATAATTTAATTCAATTTCTAAAACAGCCAACTCTATCTACGTATATATACACACACGTCCGCAAATATATACGATGTACGAGTACTCGAATGTCCTTATTATTATAATTATTATTATTTTGTTGTTTTACTCAGCTCAACGTAATGCTCGTTATTATTCTGTTTCAGTTGTAATTCTGCTGATGGTGGTAATTCATTTGTAATAGTATATTTTACGGCAAAAATTTTGTGTCATTTAAATGCTACGTTCATGCTATACGTACCGCCTTGATTATGTCTGTGTTTAAAAGTACACGAAAAATAAAAGCTTTGTGTTTCTAAAATAAAAAATACACCAATTTTGTTGTTGTTGTTGTTGTTGTTGTATAAATTCAGTGTACCACTGTTTAAGGTGTATGTATGTAATGTATGTACGTGTATGGATGTAATTTAAATTTAATACTTCCTAGTTGTTATTATGACATTGCCTAAAATGTTGTGGTATCAACAAATAGATAGCATATACATTCATATGTATTTACATATTATTATACAAATAAGTATATATACTCTTATACAAATACACATCTTCAAACGAATACATGCTCATGATACATAAAATATGCAAAGAATCAAATTTACGAGTTAAGCGGTTTTAGGATGTGTACAAACGCGAACAAAATAATCAAAAAAAAAAAATCAGTTTAACATAATATTAAATGAATTCAAAAATTTTAAGGATTGCTGCTCGAAAGGAAAACATTTTTTTTTAATTTTCCTTCTTCTTCTTTTTTTGTTTTGTTATATTCGTAAAACAAACATTGAATCACACGTAAAGATAGCAGTGAAATATGTACGTGTTCGATGAGAATGTAGAAGAAGAAAATTTTCGTTCATCCCACAAATAATAATAATAAAAGGAAATCACACAAAAAATAAAAACAGACAAAAAGTGGAAGGATGATTTTCTATTTGGTTGTTTTTCTTTCTATACATTTTTTTTTGTCGTTCATTTTATTAAGATGAAATGGGCAACCATAAACATAATTTTCATCGTTTCAATTTATTTTGTATAGCACGGTAATGTACATAAATATATATACATATGTTCGTTATTTAAATAAAAATTTGAAAATACGAAAAGAAAAAGAAAATTATGTTTTTTCTTTTCAGATTTTTTTTTCGTGATTTTTTACTTTAAAATCATTTTTTTGTGTGATTCTTTTTTTTAGTTAAAATTATACTCACTTCCATTTTTATACTGGTGCTTTCATGCAGTCATTTGACTAGAAGCCATTTGGAAATGTTCCAAAATTTAATTTTTCTCCTTTTTTTTTGGGGCATATATATTTTTTAATACAGAGACGAGGATATGTTGAAAATAATTTTTTTGCAGAGTTATATACAGAAGGATTTCAATTTAAACAAACAGTTTTATGCTAACGAAATACTTGAACAGGAAAAAAAAATAAACACAAGAGAAGATAAGTTATAGATGGCTATTTACAAACATTCACACATACATTCTACTCAAAAATAGATGTAAATACGTATCTTTGAGTAGAATACATTTAAGATTTAAGTGTACAGAGAAGTGTATGTATAAACTTAAGGTTTACTAAAAAGGATTCAAACAAGTGCTTAAATGCAAATAAGCCTTTTACACTTTTTAGCCTTATTTATTTATTTTTTTTTCGAGAGTTTTCATTTTTTATTATTTCTGCTTTCATTTTGAATGAATATACTCGTAAACATGTCGGTTGGTTGGTTTGTTGGCCAGTTCCTTTTTGAACATGATATTGTAAATTTATTTAGGAATTCAAGTGTGTTATGTGTGTATGTGTATGAACTCTTTCTGTTTATCATTTGTAGTGTACTGTACTACTGATGTTACATTCTTACATGTGTATTATGTATGGGAAAAATTGTTGATGAAAAATTTGAAGTAATTTCTTACGAATGGAAGGTCAAAAAAATTGAAAGCAAACTTTAAAATCTATGTACAAGGATTATATATTACATAGATGGAAGATTGAAGAGGATTATTACAGCAAACATAATTTAAATTAAATTATTGAAACATCATAAAATATACAGTGAGTATTGAACAGAATGAATATACTGAATTATTAAATAAATAACGAACGATTAGCATACTACGGACGAAAGTTTTCTTTACAAAATATTTCATACTTTGGGTGCGTTCAGTTCAAAGCAACGATGTAAAATTTTCCACCGCTGCAATAATTTCTCTTATTGAACGACTTCGCTGCATAGTCGCTACTTTGCAGCGATGAAAATATTTTGCAGCTGAAAAAAAGTTCGCTTTAAAATTGATTGTAAACAAATTTTGACACGTTTGAAAGATGAATTTAATGGTTGAAAAGTTAATGCATATTTATTAGTAAGATGTATAATTTTTTATTGTGAGAGTGATGAAATTACTTTTCACTTTGATGGTTTTAAAATGCTAATAATTCCAAATTATCCAAGGCAGCAAAAAATAAAAAAAAATTTTCATTGCATTAATATCAACTTACTTACTTACTATCGACTGTTCACAGCGGATTACGCTGTACACAGTTCAGTAAATTGTATATAGCGATTATTTAAACATCGAATATTTATTCGTTTTTTGTGACAATTTATCGTGCTCAATTAATTCTTTCCTACTATGAGTGTATATAGTACTGCATGTGAGCACAGTTCAATTTATCAAATATCACACTCGTACATATACACACTCTGAACGAAAATCATTATTTACCAAATTCAAATTTTGTTTTGACTGTATGACATTTCTTGGAAACTATGAATTTTTTTTCTCTTTTTTTTATGAAAATATCACTAAATACATGAGGCATTATGTATCTCCGTATATACGTGTTGACAGGTTTTCATTTTTAAAATTTTAACATTTTTATTAAACGATATTCCTATGGAGTATTTTATTTCACATAGTTACAGATTTTATTCAATTTTGGATTATCATACAAAAATAGAAATTCCTATATGATGTGTACATATACAAAAATATATCTAAATATCTATGTGAAAAAATTGTCATATCATCACATTATTTTATTTCAACACTGACATATCCTTATAATAAAAGTTTTCTTAATACACATAAACACCTCTATATGCTAGATGCTAGATAATGAAATTGAAAACTTCTCATTTACTTATACAATGTAAGCACATATACTTACTTTGTTACATTTCATATCCTATAATATTTATGAATATATAGCTATGTATATGAAAAGTTTAAAAAGAAACTTGAACCGTAAACTGTTAACAATAGAATAAATTTTCTACATTTTGTTTTTTTTTTCATTTCGTTCCTATGGAAAATTTGTCTTTGCCTATAGATCTCTCAGTTTTAATGAAATTTGATTTCGATTTGACAATGATGCTGTGAAAAAATAAACGAAAATTTCACATTTTTTATTGTTATACTATTTACTCTACCTACATACATATGTACATAACACATATAATATGATTTTTTTTTGAAGCGAGAAAAATAAAACCATACGAACAGATGGAAATACGATAGTATCTACTGGTTTTTATAACTTTCACGTAATACATATTCGTGCAAGTATATAAGAATTCATATTCCAGCCAGCTATACGACTATTATTACAGATAGTTGGCTGTCAGTCAAATATTTTGTGTCATGTAATCTCGAATAAAATTTAAAATTTTCCTTCAAATTTTTAGAAAATGTTACATACATTTATGCATAAACATTTATTTATATAATATATGGATGTAATAGTTACGTAGTAATTTTTCAAAAGTTTTTCGGTTAGTTTTTATTTTTCACTTATTTTTTCGTTTTATTTTGTTTGCTCATTTTCTTACTATTTTTCAATCATTATCGATTAATCATCATTATTATACCACAAAAACAAAAGAGTCATGAATTAAATTTACGAAAAAAACTTACTGTTATCAAAATGTTATCAAATTTTTAAATAAAATTAATGTGTGAAATGAGTGATTAAAATACGATATTCATGAGAAAAACTTTTATAATACAATGTTGTGTTGTAAAACGTAAAAAAAGGTTTCCTATATATGTATGTCCTATATCTAGTTTTATTCACTTTCATTTCATGGATCAAAACGAGCAAAATTTAAATTGGAAATTTCACATACAGAAAATTAATAGCTAAAAATGTAGCTGTAATGGTAGTACATAGTAGTAATATGGCATAAAACGAACTATAGTAAGGTAGGAGAGTAGAATAAGAGTTTGAGTTGTTATGATGTTGGTTTGTATATTACTTACGTACATAGGTACATATTACATATTCAAATCATACATTTTAAATAATCCTAGAAAATAAACTTTGTAAAGTTTCAGGTTTTTGAGTTTAATTTGTCGAAAGTTTTCTTATAATTTTATTTTTTTTTCCTCTCCTTTTTTTTTTTTTGATTTATTTTTTGTGAAATTTTTTTTTTTAGGTAACAATAAAATATGAACTTTAGACTAGATTTAAATTAAAAACAAATATTTTTTGTGGTATGTGTATATGCTCCAGAGGTTTTCGTGTTTGTTCCAAAAGTTATTAAATAGTTCAAATTGAGAATGACTATTCTATCACCCTGACTGAAATTTCTGATTAAAAAATAAACTTTTTCACTACTTACAGAAATTTTTTTTTCAATTATTCCAAGGTCCTGATTCACACCAAAAATATCAATAAATCAAATATTATTTACAGAAATTAATTAATTTCTAAAATGCCTAAACGTTTTTACATGCTAGATATTAAAATCAATAGAATTTCATTACATTTTCGTATATTTATTCTGCAGATCTAAAATTTCTTCATTATTTTACATGATTTTCAAATAAAATAACACCATAAGTGTGTACATACATAGATAAATCATGTATCATGGTATGTTATATGCACGAGTATGTGTATGAAGTATGCTTTGTATTTTGTATATTCACCTCCTCCAATATAAATTTATATCTATAACAGTAGGTAAGTGAGTATTACGAGTATATGTAAATTTAATAAATACCTAATTTTTCCAGTTAATTAAAGTTTATCATAAAATGTATAATTTAAAAAGTACTTATATCCTACAGTAAATTTTAATTTTTTATCATTTTCATCATATCCATTTCAAGGTAATATCAATGATCTAAAAAGAAGATGTGCATAAAGTGTAATATGTAATTTATTATGTACTCCTAAAGAGGCGTTTAAATTAAGGTTGTAAATAAATGTGAAATGATCCATCTTTTTTTTTTTTTTGAAATCATTAAATCTTGTTCAAGTGCTAATAATAGGTTATACTCTCTCTCTCTCTCTCTCTCTCTATTAATAATCTACAAAATTGCGTTAATAAAACTTTTCAAATTATGCGTACTTACATACATCAAAACAACGAGCACATAATATACACATAAATAAATAAAATTTAAATGTTTATATTACGTGTATATTCTTATATATGTATACATAATTATGTGTATATTGAATAATTAATTATCGTATAAGAAAAATGAAATAATGTTTGTAAGTAATTTAAAATGTATGAACATACAAGAAAGTATGTATAATTAATATAGTGCATGTTCATACTGGTATATGGTATATATACTTATATATATAAATATATATATACGCATGTTCTAAGGAAATTAATGGATAACTTAATCTAGAGAATTTACGGGAATTATTTATAGATTAATAATAAAAAAAAGGTTGTTTAGTTTTTAACTTTCGTTAAAAAAAAAACTATTAAAATAAAAACAAAATTTTTTATTTAAAGGAAAAAATTTTAAATGAAATTTTTTTCGCCTCATTTATAAGGTTTCGTTAATTATTGAAGAGAAAAAAATTGTAATTATAATCGCAGATTTTCAAAAGAACTCAACTTTTCCAACAATATAAACATATTAATTTTAAAAATAATTATTTTTTCATTATTTTTTAAGGATTTTATTCATTTATCCTACACCTCAATATTTGAATATCATTAACATTTTTTTTATTAATTTTCTGCAAAATTTAATGCGTATTTCAAGTAGTGAATAATAAATATTAAAGGACATTTCCTGAAAAGAAAAATAAAATTTTATTTAACACGCAAATATACAGATATTTTATAATGCGACCTTTAATGTCCTTATTATTATCATCTACGTAATAATCGTAATTTTATTTGTCATTATCACTGTATAGGTATTTTCTAATGAATGAAAAGTATTATCATAGTGTGTCACAAATGTTTATTCATTTTTTTTTATTTTTATATATTAAAGAAATCGACATAAAAAGGATTCTGTATCATTTCATTTCATATCATGTTATACTTTAAACATGTGCGTGTCAAGAAGTTTCTATTTTGTAGAAAATAAAAATCTAGAAATTCCTCTTAAAGAATTTGAACACCAGGAATCACAATCACGATATCAGTATGTATATACATATAATTGTCGGGAAATTCGTAATTTTAGAAGTGACTATAAGGAGATAAGAGCTTCCATAAAATTTGTAACCTTAGAAATGTAATACTTTGAAAAGTCAAATACAAAAGTCACTTGAAAAGTAGAAAAATTCAATTGTCAAGTGAAATACTCGTAGATATTGAATAGATAAAAGATTTTTACTTTTTTTTTTCATTTTTTTTCAGTATTCAATTTTTGAAAATCAAAGAAAAAATTCTGTTAAAGTATTCATGAGCAACCTGTAACGTATACATGGATGGTAGATGTGTAGTTTTAAAATTTCAAAAACAAAAATATTTGCAAGATATACAATACTACGACTAGAGATGGCTGCGAATGTATGTATATATTCAAAAAATATATTTTTTATTGTTCTAGATATGAAGGATAATGTGAGAAAAACTGGGTCACAAATGAAATTGAAGATAATTGAAGAAGTAATTTTTTTTTTTATTTAATATTTTTTTGGTCGATTTTTATCTATGAACATTTTTAAACTTTCAACGTTATTATCATTAAAATTAAAAATCGTTTCTAATTAATTTTCCTTTTTCTTATTTTAATTTTTAAACACCTACAAAACATACATATTCTAGCATTATCTATCTAGTAGATCTTCTAGGTATCTAGCTAGATAAATAGAATGAAAATTAAATACATTTACATACAATTATATTTTTGTTTATTTTGAAAATTATTTAAATTTAAATATTCAATCAAAGATTAAATTAAATTTTGGAATGATTTTGTGTAGAAGGAGAAAACAAAAATTAAATATAATACTCGTGAAATTGTATTCAATGTTAAATAGAAAAAATGAAGAAATAAGTAAGTTTAGTTCTACATTCTCGTTAATATTTAAGAAAGGATTCATGCACACATACTGGGGAAAATATTTCAAAGATATATAATGACTCTTAATTATTTTATCGTTCCATTTTCATTTTTAATTATCATTTTTTAAATGAATATTTTTATTTATTATGAAAAATTCACATATTACGTTTCGCATTTCACGTTTCATCTTTCATTGTAATTTCCTTTTCTCGTTGACCCTCACAGATGTATTTTGTATGTATATTATTATATACAGATTTAAGTATTAAAGTTTAAAAATAATAAGATTTGCATAAATTATTTTAATAGTACTCGAAATTGTATTCTTCCAAATAAAGATGAGATTCACTGGTCAACAAAAATAATTTTTATTTGCCATGTCTGATGTGTACTTATAAATCTATGTTAAAGCGATTTTTTTTTTTATAATTGAAATTTGCATCGTACGATATCAATTAAAAATGTTATTAAATCGCGATCTACATACATTCGTTCACGTATATAAAATTTAATTTTTGTTTATTTCCTCATGGCACAACAAAATGAAAATATTTTAATTATTCGACAAATTTACAAAATTTGCATATCCATTTATCTATCAAAACAAAAAATGGGATTTTTTTTTATTTTCTGCATTCAAATTTTTTTCATTTGAATAACATTACATCTACCATATGAACGTTATGTGTATAGAAGTATTAGTGATATATGATGAGAATATATAGAAAATTTCATAGATAATTATAATTGACTAGGATTCAGAATATGCTATAATACTCGTATGTACTCGTGTTATATATACAGGATAATCATAAATCTGTTATTTATGCCATAAAATTAATTTTCAAAAGTGATTTTTAGTCTCTTTTCGATTTTACCTGCATTTATGTGTACTACAAATGTACATTACATACGTTTCTATATACATAATTCCATTAAATCATTTCACTATTACATTATTGATCGTGGTACATGCCATAATACAGAAATGAGCATGCATATAAGCACATGTTTTGCACTATTCACAAAGCAAAAAGCCATCCGTTTAATATGTAAAATATTGATGAATTTTTTAAATGCATTGATTAATGTGAAATGCTGTGGCAAACAAACGCGAATAAAAAGAAAAATTAACGCCATTATTATTAATAAATTTTGTAATTATATTGAAACTTTATATGGCTGGGAAAAAATGGATCAAATTACTACATGTACTATAATGCATAATGTATTTAATGTACGATTAAAGACTGTCAATTTATAGATTATGTATTCATAATCTGTATAATGAAAAAATTTTCTTCATTAAATGAAAAAGGATGTTACTATTTTTTTTATGTTTTCTTGTTTTTTTGAAAACAATTAAATTTGACTTAATTTTAATTACTTTTACAATAAATTCATCAAACATTATCCTATTCTGTTTACAATGAATAATCCTCAAATTATACTCTAATTGATTTTTTTTCTTCAAAATTCATGTGTTTTGAATTAAATTTTCCTTATGATTGCTACGAGTCATTTTTATTAATTGAATTTTTATATTTATACACATACATACACAGTATTTTTCCTTATAAATGATTTAGATATAAAATAATTTTCCATAAATGTTAAAATGATTATTTAAATACACATATTCTTATATTAAAGAAACGGTATTAACATTTATTTCAATTACAAATGCAATCATAATTAAATATCAAGAGTAGGTGGCATTAATCCAAATTATCCCATCTCTTACGACGTATTCTACGGTTTTCGTTCTATACATATATGTAAGTATACTTTACATTAATTCGTATACACTTCATTCTATTATTATCCTTAAAGGATTCTTGATGTGTCATTTTATTTTGTCTTATTTTGTTACGTTTTTAAGTCTTCTATTTATTATCTGCAGTTTAAAGATTATTATGTGGTATACTCGTGTATACGATTGTCTAAGCAGAAAATTATGATATATATGATGATGTCAAAGAGCTTTTCATATTACTCGAATTTGTATGTCATTCAAATAATATTTTATCTTTTGTTTTTAAACTGATTTCAAATCCTCTTCCTTTTTCTTTCTTATACATTTTTCGTATTTCTAATTGCTTTGTTTCTTAGAATCTCTTCAATTAATACATTCATTTTTTAATTTCAATGTTCATAGCATTTAATTGAGCTTAATGTAGATTGTCTTGACACCACATAATTAAATTTCATTCAATAAAATAAATATATACATACATATATAAATACATATTATACATACAAATACACATATTATAATATGAATTATCCATGAAACAACTGTGTGTACATATAAAGAACAAAGATTTTTAATGATAACATAAAATAACACTGTGGAGACTTTTGTTATATAAGTAAATACGAACTGTGAGTTTATGTAAAAGTATAGAATGTGCTGTGTGCACAGGAGTGATACGATTCCCGGAAAATTGTAAGGTTTTCCTTTATTTTACTGTGTGTTCGTATTCGAAATAAATAGCAGTACAAGCATGAACATACTTTACGTTCTTTATGGCAAATACCTTGTGGAAATATAGCGTATGATGTCATACATATATGTATGTATACACATGTGTGTAGGTACAATAACACATCTGATTTTGATATAACTTTTACTGATAAATGTATGTATGTATTTATGTATGTATGTAACATGTTTTCTGTGAGGTGCTATTTATATTTTTGCTACAAAACTTAATACCAAATAATTACGATAATAAAAATAATAAAAATTTTGAATGATAGTAAAAGGGAAGCAATACAAAGGTACATTTCACATAGATATCTATATATTAGTGAACATAATGTGACTGTATATGATGTATAGTGACTTTATATTCGCTTTCTGACAAAGTGAAAAATTCAAAAAATATGAAAACAAAGAATTTTATCAAATATTCCTATTTGTAGACGATAAATGTTAATGTTTAAATTTTAAAGCCTGATAAGTTGACATCGCATGACATCGCCTTAAAAATAATGTAATGTTAAGTATGCCAATTATGTACATTTATATTTTGTAAGGAGTATATTTAGTAAAAATCATATGAATTTATATTTATTCAAAGCTCGTTGTATACAAATATTGGTACATGTGAATTGGAGGTAAATAAAGCAGGAGAATGTGTATCTATAGCTACTCTATGAGATAAAATAAACGTAAATGTGTGTATGTATTCATACTAGTACCAACTAGTACACACGTATGTATGTATTTCTTATCCTATAAAATGTTCATATTTATAAATGAAATCTCATTAAAATACATAATCTCCAATTCCATGAACATATATTTCATTTTGCAGCCTTATATACACACTCGTGAATATAAATATAAGAAAAAAATGGAAATAAAGTAATTAGCGTATTGCTATTATAAAGACTATTATAATGTATAGCTACTGTAATCTTTTTCAAAGGGATAAACATAATACAGATTATGATTGCCGTGGAAGATGATTACTATAATAGTAATAAAGTATACTCGTACATATATCAAGTATGAATGGAACAGATGTTTTATTCTATTATTTTGTTTTTGTTCAAAATTTATTATTAGTAATAAAATAAAATAGTTTTAATAACTTTTATAAAATATAAAATCTTAGGTAAATGTACCATGTAATGTGTATATGTGTATAAAATTTTAATCCGATAAAAATAATAAATTTGCGGATATAAAATGACAATAGACGAGTGTAGATATATGTACATGGATACTATTTATATTTAGTAGTGCAGATTTTACATTTCAAATAAAATAGAAAGAATGAATTTCCTTTGTAACTTATTGTGATATTAATAAAACAAATAATATATTTTAAAGGTTTTGCTATTGTGTTAATTATTTATAATATAATTAACGTTAATGATTAATTAATAATTACATATTCCTTATAATCATCTATAATATTACTAATTACAATATAATGTAGAGATTTGTGTCTATTATTATTAATTAAATTATCATTCTTACTTTATTTATTTCTAATCAATATTTCTTAAAAACTTTATTTATGTTTATTTATGACTCAAATAAAATATTTTTCCTAATTTTTATTTTAATTTAATTGTATGTGGAACTTGTTTAATTCGAACGTCTATAATTTGAATTTACCGATAATTCGAACATACGTCACGGTCCCTAGAAATATTTATAGATACTAAACAATGTTAAAATTTCTCTAATAATTCGAATTTTTTTTGGATAATTCGAACTTTATGACCGACAACTCATTATAAAAAAAATAATCCCTGAGAAAAAAAAAATTATTATCGAAGACTACTCAATAAACAATGAGCGAGTATACACGCCCTCGCAGGCAGAAATTTAAAGAATTTCAAAATTTTTTATCATCGTTTTCTACTTTTTTTTATTATTGAGATCATCCCGTAACCTGGTTTTTTCGAGGTTTTTCAGACATTGTCTTTCAAAATCTATTTATACATAATCTTCAGGTCATTTTAATATCCTTTATCTAAAATTCTAATTTCCTTTATCTATTTTTGTTTAAATGACGAAAATTTAAAAAACAAAAACCATTTTAAGTTTGTTCTTTGAATTGTCAAGATTTAAGAATTGTATTTTTTTTTAATTCGAATTTTATCTCCGGTACTGTCGAGTTCGAATTTAACAAGTTCCACTGTATATTATATGTAAGCATGAGTACACAAAATATACGTACACCAGTCGTATTATAGGCATATAGAGCGTATACTATAGGCTATGTTTTATGTTATAGACAATGCCCTCCACTGCTTGAGAGTATCAAATAATTTTTAATTAAAAGCAAGAAACAATAAAAAAATGTTACAAATAAATTACTTAAAAAATATATTATTCTGTAAATTGTCTAATTTAATCTTGACCATTCACAATCATGACCTCGTGTAATTTAACATCACTTCTTTCATCTTTGAGGAAATATAAAATCGTAAACAATGAAATGAAGCAATGAATCAATATAAAATTAATTTTTATTTCTGATTTAATTTAATTTAATTAATGACAATGAAAAATAAATTTGCTGTTTCTAAAGTAATTGCATATTATGTAGGAGGATCTCTTTGATATTTTATTTAAAAAAAATTATTTTTCTTCATTTTCTATTTGAATTGATTGGCGTAGAAAATCAAACGCATGTGTTCTTTTATATACCTATAAAACTTAAGTATGTATGCAGGTATGCAGATGTAGACACAATTAAGCTATTTAGCAGATGACGAAATCCAATTATTTTTTTTATACCCGCTTATAAATATCTATAAATGTAGTTATGTACTATCAGAAGAAAAAAAATACAAATAAAGTACAAACGTACATAAGTAAGCAATGTTTATGTGCTGAAATTTCTAATAAATTCCAAAATTTTTAGATATAAAGTTAAATTATAGTGTAAAGGAAATAACAAAAAACATGTAAAAAAATACATAAAAAGCATGCGATTTGTTTAAATTAAATTTTATTGAAAATAATTTCTGAAAGTGATTTAAATTTCATTTGAATTGATTGAAATAAATTTTACATTCATTGTATTGTAAATTTTCGGATAAGTAGATAAACAATATAAAATTTTATTCACGAATATACATATGTATGAGTTTTTGTGTAGTTAGATATACTTTTGCTATAATAGGCAGGTGTAAAATGTAGTAGTAGTAAAGGTGTACTTACACTCGTATTTACATATGAATTTCATTACACACTAATAAAAGTGATTTTCGTTTGAATAAAATGAATTTTTCAAATTTTTATTTTTATCATTTAATTTTTTTACTATTCTGTTCTGTTGTAGAATTTTTGTGCTTTCACTTTATTTCTTTTAGTAAACGGGAATAAGAAAATCATTCTCTCAATTGCAATTGAATTTACCTACCATTCAATTGAATCAATATCGAAAAAAAGTACAAATAGTTTAGAAATGAAAACTATAATATGAAAATTAAAAGTCGTTGCTAATCTTTTTGTAATGGAAAAAGTGCATCCTAATCTCAAATTTATTATCTCTACGAGTCTACATATATTTTATGAACAGATATTTGGAACGTAATTTTTAAGACAAAAAAAAAAATTCAAATTGTAGCTTTTCATTTGAAGAATTTTAAAAAATTAAAGATTTTTATCTAAAAATTTGAAATTAATGAAAAAGAAAAAAATATTTTTTTTTTCATTTTACTGATTTGCACAATCAATAGTTTTTCAAAAAAAAAGTTAGCCAAGGAAAAAGAAATTAAATTTCACCTTGATGTGAATTAATAATTCATGTGTAAAATGTATATAATATTTTTCTTTTAAAATTTTCAAAACAAATTACAATTAAACGCATTAAGGACATTTTAATTAAAGTATCATGTCTGTTTTTAATGTATTAAATGTTTTACATTTAAAATGAATCTATTTTGTAATCAGTGTGTACTTTTTTATATGAACTGGTATATAAAATACATGATCTGTGTACGTGAACGTGTATCTACTGATCATTACACAAATATAACGATTCTTTTTATTCAATTCATTTCTTCAATTCGTTCGTTACAACTATTGAATTATTTATATTTTCACGGTACATTGAATTCATTCGAATGTTCAAATTGTAAAACGAACATATACTCGTATACATAATCATATAAATGAAAATGAAATAAAAGAAATTTTAATTATTCTTCACATAAAATACTACATTATCATTACAAATTACATAAAATAAATGTTATTTCAAGGATAATTTATAAATGAGATTTCTTTTTATTCTTGTCTGTACTTTGTTAATTTTTTTTTCTTTCTGAAAATAAAAAGAAAATAATTCCTTCTTTGTTATCATGCTTTTTAGCTTTAAAATTTTCTTTCAATTTTTTTTTTTTATTTTCAAAATGAAGAAAATAGCATGCTGTATTAAAAACTACTAAAATATGTAGCAGACGAAGTCGATAAGGATAATATGTACATGCATAAAATATATATGTATGTACAGTATACAGTAGTACGTAGTACAGTATATGGATGAATATTAATGTACATATATATGGAGGTATTTAAGCACACATTACGTTTACATATACGAGTATGCATGCATTATGTTAGTTAAATGGAAGTGATAATGATTGCGAAAAATATACGAAGGTGAATCTTATGAATACATTAAACAGCAAAAAAAAGAAAAAAATTCCAGAGTAAAATACAACCGAATCTTAAAACATCATCTCTATTATGGGATATTTTTAATTCTGTCTGTCTACGTGTACACAATGTTATTACCATTTTTCCCACGAGATATTTTATAAAAATTCATTCATCTGTATGTATACAAATACGTACACAAATACAAATATACATGTGAGGCAAAATAGTCTCGACTATATGGCGACATAAATTGTTTAAAAAATACTAGCTGTAGATATACAATAATCGTTTATATGTATACGAGTAAATATACACGCATAATACTTAAATGTACATAAATGTGTGTATGGAAATTATTTCCTTATATTTTTATTATACAATAAACACTGACAGTGTATATGAATTCTCCTTAAGGAGCCACAGTAAAGAGGAAGTTACTGAAGCGTTCATAACTCGTGTCATTTCAACGATTCCATGTATCAATTTACATAGATTTCGAAGACATATCATCAAAGGGGCAAAATAAAAATTTAGTTTCATCCTTTGCCCAAAATATACACGGGTATATACAGTATCGTCATATTTTTCCTTATTTCTTTCTATTTTTCAGTTGCTGTCATTTTCATTTTATTCTGTTCCTTTTTCTTTTTCAATTTCTTCTATCAATTTTATTTCCTTTTTCTATCTTTATTTATTTATATTTATATTTTCATATTTTTGTTTTGCTCTATTCGTTATGCCTCGTTGTACAATATTAACAATACAAAAATGGAGTCATGGTCCTTTGGATTGAATAATAGCGAAAAAAAAAATTGTTAACGATACTATAAATATTGTATGTGAATGTATGCATTTAAAAAGACAAAAAACATTTTTCATAAAAGCGAAAACAAAACGAAAAGACTAAAGAAGAAAAACGAAAAAAAAAAAAAAAATGTGGAATAGAAAAATGAAATAAAAGACAAAAATAACATAAAAATGTTCTTCAATTAAAAGTTTTCCTTAGATAATACTTAAATGACAGCTATTATAGTATGAGTGTATAAGAAAATAAAAGAAAATGAAAATAATTCAAAATAAAACTGTGGAAAAAAAATGAAAAAAAAAGGAAATAGGAAAGATAAAACTAAAATATAAAAATTGAAAAGAAAAAGAGTGTGCTCATCTATACATATTAACAGGACTCGATTTACTGTATTCATAAAAGTTAATAACTTCCTTATACTTTTTTTTCTTGTTATTTTTTTCCATACACTGTATACAATATAAAATTTATCCTGTTAGACAAATACATATGTATGTATGTACATATGTAGATTATTAGATAGATACATGAACGTATGTAGATTAAACCAGGTTAAACTTTTATGAAAGTTTTTTGTACACATTAAAGTTAGTAATGCAAAATTTAAAATCCTCTATATATGTACACAAAATACATTCGCATATGTAGGAATATGTATATGAGCATATGTTCATTATTACGTGTACAATTACAAAATGTATAGTTCATTTATATAAATGTGAAAATGGTAAAAATTTTTCACTTAAATTCAATGCTCTGTTAGTTAACTTTTATATAGTTCTTAACTTATTACTAAAAAAAAGTAGATTAGGTAAATTTTAGTTACATATTAAGTACATATAAGAATACATATGTTTGTATATACGAGTACTTTGTTATCAAATATTATAATTTATAAATATATTATAATGTATGTATAAATTTTATTAGAAACATTTTCAGATATGTCGATGTCATACGAGATAAAAATATGTACGCATGCATCGTATACAAGTAGATTTGTATGTACATATAAAAGTAACTTTTATTATTCCATTTTATGCTTATTTCATGTATAAAATTTTATTCCTTTGAGATTAGTTTCATATTATTATTATTGCTGCGCTATATTCGTATACATATTTGGAAAGAATATATGTGTGACTTTGTGTGTAGACAAAATATATTATGTATATAAAAATTTTGCCTGATAAAAAATGTTCATATATATATTTTATGAATTTGTACATATATGTATATGTACATTTCTTTTATGCAACAACTTTCAATATAATATTTAAATATATTTACTTATTCACACATACACACAATAAAAAAATAAAAGAGAAAAGAAAAAAGCAAATTTAATCCAACCATATTTCATCATTAAATTAAAGAGTTTAAGCAAAAAAAACTTTTCATATGCGGCATAAATGCACTGTATGCTGTACATACTCGTATTTTGTATATGTGCATACTCCTCATAAATGTAAAATTACATGTAGAATGTTGATGCTCGTGTGTGTATCTGAAATAAACATCGGTAAACTGTTCCACGTACTACGTTCTACTATATACTCATTCAAAAACTATAATGCTACTTAAAATATACACACACAACAAGTTTGTAATTAGAAAATGTATTAGAACGAATTTTCAATTTTATCCTCATGTCATGTGTGCATTTATTATATTACATATTATAGTCGTCTTGTATGAAATCGTATATGTGCATATTTACGTTTGTATACGATTACAAAAACCCTACAATATGTGAAGTATTAATTTTTCTTCATACCAATCAACTAAATTTTTGTTTTCTGAACGTGTAAATTTTACTACTCTTATACACACGCATATAATGTACATAAGGTACGTTAATATGTATTTTACATTATATGCTCACACGTTTTAAGTAAATTTGTAAAACATGTAATACAACAAAAATACATACTACATAATATGTACATGAGTATGCATATAAATATACTTTATTACATACATTATTCTATCTTTATGTTAATTTGACTATAAATTTGAATACACTATAATTTTTAATCCTTTGTACACGGGTTAGAAGAGAAGTTTTTGTGTTTGAAGTTTCTTATTATATTGAAGTTATTCGTATGTTTATAGTTAATAAGATTTTTTTTTTTTTTCGGTTAAATATCCTTAATAATGTAAGCATAAAAGGCATGCAATTGCAAGAAATACATAAATACAAACAATACATGATTATTTCATTAAAGCATTTAGCAAACGTATGTAGGGTTTTATAAAAAAAAAGTGTGCTTAAGTGTCATTCGTGTATTAATTAATGCGAGATCAATTAAAATGAAGCAAAATCTACAACAGAAGAAATTTGGAGCGTATGCAATTTTTTCATTGTTATATTGTTGATTATGAAAATTAGCTGCGCATATTACAATTTATATGAGCTCACAAGTACCTTTAAGAGTATGGTACAAATTGATTTATACGTATACGAATCGTAATGTGCACGTAATAAATCACAAACGAACGAATTCTGGTTTCTTTGAATTTTATAAATTAATTTAAGTACCTATCATAACGCCGTGTAGCTAAACCATTTCCATACAATAAAAGTATTTTGAATTGAAGAATCAAAAAATAAGCAAAAAATATTATAAAAAAACTGAATCAATTTGAAGTTTTTTTCAATGCAATGAAATTATACGCTGTACAGAGTTGAAGATTAAATGTAATTTTTATCAAATTTTTTTCAATTACAAAACTATACACAAATAATCCTTGAATTCAGTTACATCGATTTACGCATAATAACAGATCACATAGTGTATCTATTAACTATCCTACATTTTTGGGATTAAAATGTTTGAAATATACGATATACTCGTATACATGAAATATGAAATTTGAAATTTGAATTTTTCGAAATAAATTTTATAACATGGTACGTATGTATTTAGTACATATACTCGTTTACATCTACCATACAAATATGCTGATCTGAATTTTGACTTTATGTGTGCATGAACATAAAAATGATATAATCCGATTAAAAGATTGCATAAATGGAAACGTGTAAATTTTATGTAAAATTTTAAAAAAAAGAAAGAAACAAATTCGTGTTAATATTTTAATAGGATACTGCAATATTTTTATTTTGACTTATACATGAAGTACGTAAAGATTATTGTGTAATTGACCAGGAAAATAGAGGAATTGTTGAGAATTTCATATAGAGAAATTGATGCTTTCGTATTTAGAATAATTTTGTGTTGATTGAAATTTATTTGATGAAAATATTGGCTCGTACATTAATGGCAAAGTTAAGAGTTAAGAATGTTAAAGAAAGGTAAATCAATTTGCATTTAAAATAAATTATCAAACGATATTACATATTTAAAATTTTAGAGTTAGGTAGATATAGAATTTTTGCCACACATTATGTACATAGAAACCAATAGATAACTACCGAGCATAAACCTTGCAATATAAAACAAAAATATTTTGACAAATCCGTCGAATTTAAATATAAATTTCAAACAGAATTACAAAGACTATTTTAAATTAAAAATTGAATTAAATTATTGTATATTTAGATAGCGGCGTATGCTTTTAAATCCATTCATTCGTATAGTTATAGTCATGACAATATGGTATTGTCATTCAGAATCCAAAAATTTGAAAAAAAAAAACTAAACATTCAAGTAATAAAAAGTTTAATTCAATAGATTGATCAAACAAAAATTTTACATACTACAGCATGTATGTACTATATGTATACTACTATACTATGTACTAACGTGGTACTACTCAGTAGCATAGGAAAAAAAAATATAAATAAATATTAAACAATTTTAATTAAATTTTCCAGAAATTAAGAAGAAATAAAACACCAAACATAACACAGAACAAAAACAAAAATATTTCCTGTTTAATTTCATTCATTTACAATTCAAAATGGAATCTGTATACAGTTACTTCGTATAATCGTGTGTACATGTTCTCGTGCATATTTGTATATAAGTATATATCTAATGCAAACTCTCATACTAGTGTGTGTATGTAAATAAGTATTCACGTTATCTTACTTACATTAAAATATTGCAATGAAATCCTTCAAAATTCTTCTCTATATATGACACATAATTTACATTTAAGACCATATAAATATACATACACGACCAAATGTGTAAGTAATCAACTTTTATTTACAAAAAATAAATATTTAAACCCACATATACATATACGAGTTTTTATATTATTGCTTCGAGAATAAATAAATAAAATTAAAAAAAAGCTGTACAACACACACTCATATCAAATAAAATTTTATTCATTTAATTTTCGAAAATTTTATAATGGATTTACACAAATATATGCAAATTGTACATTCATACATTTACATATTTATATTCATATATGTATGTATAAAGGATGAAATCATAACAATATCATTAAAATAATTTTTCTTGTATCCATGGAGTATAAGTAGTAAGAGTAAGGATATATGTGATTATACAAATATCTGTAAATTTTATAAATACTCGTATGAGTGTACATACACATATATTCTATAAATTAAATACGTTCATGTAAATTTGTGTATAGTGTGTAAATATATTACTTTCAAGTGACATAATTAAATAAAAAGCATAGAAAAACTCATAAATATTTACATACGATATTAAATTTGGTGCAATCAAATTTGAGTCATATATAAAATTAATTCAATCCAAGAGAAAAAAAGATAATAGTAACCAAAGGCAAAAACTTTAAAAAATGCTCGTATTTTGTCTCCTCTAACATTTACTCTCTGCTTTAGGTGTGATAGAAAAAAAAGGATAATCAAATAAGTAAATTACACACAAACAAACCAAAAATAATAATATTAAAACAAGAAAAAAACCGAATACCAAATTTCTATAGATTTGTTTTTTCCAAAAAGAATAACACTCAGCACAGTAAAAATACACATGCACATGATGTGGAATGTTTAATTTATTACAATGAAAAGAAAATATTATAAAAAATGCTTCTATGGATATCAAATGAATTTCCACCAACACACAGGATGTATACATTTGGTTGTACTAGAAGAAAATTACATTTACTGGTAGATACACAGGACCTTAATTGTAAGTGGTAGTAATTTAATCAAAAGAATAGTACACCTCATACACATACAGAGAGAGAGACAGGGAAAGAGATCAGTAAACAGAAACAATCTGAATGAAACGAATTATTTTATGAATCTTTAATTCTATGTGACTTTATGCACACATACATGAGTGTGTATTTAGGTCGAAAAATTTAACTTAAATAACAAAAACCCATAAAAAAACCAACAAAAAATGACTTAAAAATGAAATAAAGAAAAGTACAAAAAAGAAAATAATGCTGTTTTACTAAATAAATACACGCAACTAAATTAAGATATTTCATGAAATTAGGTCAACGTTGAATGTTGAATTAATTTAAATTCTGTTGTGTTTCATTTCACTTAATGCAAGAGTATGAAAACTTTAAAATTTTCCAGAAAGTTTTGCATAAATTATTTCACTATATACGAGTACATAAACCAATGTGTATATGTGCCATACAATATAATGTATACTTTTTTGTAGATGAAAGTGTGCATTATATATGCAGACATAATTTAACACAAACACATATACTACTATGTTTATCCTAGTACATATTTGAATCTTGAATGTGAGTTGTAGTACAATGAAGTTGCAATGAAGAGTATACTACTATTTCTTTAAATTCGTACATTATACATACTCTATGGTCATTAAATTGATTCCTGGACAATTTTGTTAACGAATCCGAATAAAGTTAAGTTACAGAAATAATATGTACATATATAATGAACATTCTCTCGTATAAACTCAAAGAGTTTATTTTATACGATGATTATATGACTATGATTTACAGCAACCGATACATAAGCAACTGTACATCTTTACGAATACATCGTATCTAGTATAGTAGTAGTAGTAGAATCGCATTTTAATTGAAGGATAAAAGCTATTCAAAGTATTTAATTAACAAAATGATTTTATAAGGTTTTAATAAAACTATTATTTCATAGCATTTACGAAAAAACACACATATATACATATAATACTTGAGTTCATGCATGTACGTCTATTTGAACGAATATACCACACAAGTAAATGTATGTATGTGAAAATAATGAAATGAAAATAAAATTATAACTTACTATATGTAATTTGAGGTTTTCTGGAATTTGAATTTGTTTCAAAGGAATACAAATTTCAAAAGTAAATTTTTGGAAAAATTTGAAAGAAAATTTTTAAAAAATATTAATTTCATTTAAGACAGTATTACAATTAATAGCTCAAATTAAAAGGATATAGTTCATAAATTTGAATAATACTCAAATATACGAGTACAAAAAAAAATCGTTTTACTGTGAATACTCGTATAATAATAAATTTTACTTAAATAATATATCTTTTGGTTATCAACTCTACACTGTGTACAGATGTTTTAGTATACAATCCTAAATATTTGGTAAAAGTACAAATTAAAGTATAATTTTTCATTTCAATATTAAATTCAATACTTTCAAGATAAATGTTCATATTTCCATTCATGAATTATAAGCGAAAGTGTATTTGAATACTGTTTAAATGTGTACGTAAGTAATATATTATCATAATACCACAAAAATAACTAACAGAATGATGAAAAAGGTATCTCTATTCTCTATTGTAGAGTTATTTAATTCCAAATGCATAAAAGGAAAAATGAATAAATAAATACAAAACAGAATCAACAACAAAATATAATGATGAATTTTATGATCCTTGAATTATCCTTGTTTTACTTTTGTTTCTTCGGTTCTTCTAATTTTTTGTTGTTTAATTTTTTTTTTGTTTTTATTTTTTGGTAAATATTCTTATTAGAGTAAGAAGTATCCTGTAACATTAGATACTCATATGTATGTATATATAAAAGAAAATTGAATGTATGTATGTAGGTACCACTATGTACTTTATGTGCATTTTCATCCTGAAAAGTATTCTTTCTACGTGACTGGAATTAACAGAAATCAAATTGAAGCTTTTAAAGAATAAAAAAAAAATAAATAAATAAATGAATAGAATAAGGAAGAAAAAAAAAGCAGAAAAATAAATGAAAATAATAACGTAAAAATTTCATAGAAAACACAACAGAAAAAAAAGTAAATAAATAAAAATAATGAATGAAATAAAAACAAACGTGAAGTTCTTTCAAATTTGTCAGAAATGATTTCAGGATTTTCATTTTTCTACGTAATTTAATGTAACACAAAGCAGCCAGTATTAGCAATGATGTGAGTGTAAGTATTAGCTGTCTAACAGAGTACACTTAGCACTGTAAAGTAAGTATCAGAGTATAAGAATAGTATAACTACATATAATAAAAGTGGTAAATTTGTTTGTTTTTCCTTTTTTATTAAAGAATATCTTACCAATATTTTACTTAGATAAAGATTATTTTATTAGCATGTATTAGTGTACAATAATATATAAAATGGTAAGATGGTAGTGGTAGTAAGATGTATACGAATAATTCAAATTAAAATAAAAAATAATAAAAAGAAAAACAAAAAAATAACATCAAGAATCATCGTTGTGGTTTAATGATGCAATTTAGTTTCTATTTTTCTGGATTATGGGAGTATATGTAAGTAGTTTTTGCCTTCTATGTACAAAAAAAAAAGAATAAGAAAACCAAATAGAAAATATGTGAGCAATAATAAAACATAATAAGGATTTATTCACTATTACCACTATTACCGTTATTTAACTAAGGTTTTCCTTCAATTTATTTTTTGTTTCTTGGTTTAAAAATGAAAATTGAATTAATGAATTTTCAAATATTTTCTAGGATAATATACATATGTACATATATATATTTTTTAATTTTTTTGTGAAAATCAATTTAGAATTGGAAATAATTTTTTTTTACATAAAGTTTTCATTTTTAGAAATATGATTTCCTTTAACGGATAAATGAATTGAATTTAAAAAAAGAGAAAAAAATAAAATTGATAATAGGGAATGATAACTTTGAAAAGATTATAATATTTAAATAAGTATTAAATGAAATTGATCTCATTTTCATGGTAAATTGGAAAAAAAGATGTATTAAAGATTATCTGACTATTAGCAATAGCTATTCTATTAGATATTAGAGTCAAATTAGTTACTCGTGAAAATTTTTTCAATTACATACTTAGATGACATAGATGCAAGTAGTTACGAATAATTTTGTGTCGTTAGATATAACAATATATCCTGGACACATTTTTCTACTCGCAAGTATTAAAAATTACTAAATTTAAAGCAGTTATTGTGTTCCTTGTACAGAGAATGCTAATACAGTACCCAATTATTTATGCCAATTAAAAATTTGTTCAAGAAATTATATTTTAGTATTTTATTTTTCATGTACATATTAAAATTTTGTAATCATATCGATTTTAATTACGCAATATTTTAAAATTTGTTTTAATCAATAATATAAATTACAAGAATAACTAATATACACACAAAACAAGAATAGCAATATTCAAAAAAAAAAAAAAATTAAATTTTAATTACATACACGTTTCCCACGTGAATGCCGTTAATTAAATTTTAGAAAGTAATTTTTATGTTATTATTTTTGTATCTAATTCTTTAATAACCATGATATAATAGATTTGAATATTTTATGAATGACATATATTTAGCCTAAAATAACGTACTTTACATAATGAATGACACATATAGTACTATTTCCATATCATTCTAGCACTCTATTATTGTACTTAGCATAAACTACGTTTTTTGAATTAAAGATATTTCTAAAATAAATTGATTTTTTCAGTTTTAGTTTTTACATTTTTTATATTCACATTCACCATTGTTTAAAATTAAATTGACGGAATCACGAAATTTTATGAAAAGTATGTAAAATTTTTCTTTCCATTCCTTCTTATTAATTTAGTTAAAAAACAAATAAAGTAATTGCAGTACAATCTATTTTATATTATTGTGCTCTTATTAGTGGAAATTACAGAAGCTTTCAAATTGCTTCTACAACACCAATATACTCTTTATATTTTGTTTTACACATCTAAAACAACGAAATGACGTTAATGACATGACAAAAATAAAAAGATTTTTTTTTTTCAATTCAAGACAATTTTCTATTTCTTATACTTTTTCTTTATAAAAATTTAAAAATAAAATTCTTTGAAAATTTCTACTTATATATGTACTCAATCGTTTTTTTAAACTTTTCAATGCATATATTGAATGATGATGATGATGATGGTTTATTGAACATTCAATTGTCTTAGAATTATGTTGAAGATAAAATTCAAAATGTATGAGTATGTAGTAAAGTCAAATGCAAGTTAAAGAAGAATTGATATAAGTCAAAAGGAAAATTTTGATGTAACTTCAAAGGATAATCAAAATAAATATCAACGTTTTTATATCTGGATTATAGGGTAGGTAGAAGCTATAGTTTGTGAACTTCGTTATAGAATTTGCAGCAGTAGAAACGAAAGAAATTATGTGAATAATAAGTTCAAAAACAAAAAACAAAAAAAAAACCGAAACCGGATATAACAAATTGACAACTTTAATATCACTATATCGCGTCATCAATCATATATTTCTATACTTTGTGTAGAGTGTGACGATAAAAGTTCTATTTGTCTCTCTATAAATGAACATTTTTCACATAATAATGCGATTGAAAACTATTTTTAAATTCTACAGAAATATCAATCACAATTTAATGCTGTCTTATACAAAAAAAAGTGAAAACAAAAAGAAAAGAATTTAATAATTTTTTAATGATTGAACTTTTCCAAAGATTCTAAGATAAATATGTACAGATAATATGTTAGAAAATTTAATTTCTTTGAAAGTCTAAGTACATATACAGATACTTGAATACACATGCACATTTATAGAAACATTTGAAAAGTTTAAATATTTTTTATTCAAAAAGAAAAATGTTAACTAAATTTTTCAGATGTTCAGCAGAAGTTTGATTCATTTTTCTAATGTCATCGAATTTCAGTTTTTATACATGCACGCACAAATAATTCTTGATTAAAATTTTATACATTCTGCAAAAACTATATGAAATGAAAGAGAAACTTTTTTTATTCATTCATGAAAAATAAAAATCAATTCAAATTTACTAAACAAAAATGAATGCTCTGCTCATATATGAAGATCCTTTTGTTTTTGTAAATTGGATTTTTTCTATTCATTTTTCTCAATGTGTATATCAACAGCATCATCATCATCATAACAAGGGGGCTTCAATAGCTCGATAGCTGGTGATGGTGCGCCTTTTCTTACATTTAATGTGAACGATATACGATTATGACATCGATACGTAAATAAAACGTATATTTCATTATATGTACTCGGATTCGTATTATATGTAATGCAGGAGTAGGCATAGTATTATCGAATAATGTAAACAAATAAATAGGATAATTCAATTTATTTAATATTCATTATTATATATTAAATTAATACGACGAGGATATACTCTTTGTATATTGTATGGGATACTGTTACGAGTATGTTATAAGTATAAGTAAACAAATGATATTTAATTACAGAATGGGCATAAACTAATCGGTTCACATGTTACTATTTCATTTCGTTAATTTTGTGTTCGTGATTGTCTACTCACATACATACGTTGAAAGTGGATCAATTTTAATTAATAATTTGTTTTTTTTTATATATTTTTTTTTATTTTATTACATTTCATAAAATTCATATACATATATATTTAATTATAATTGCATTGCAGGTCGTATGCAGTATCATTTCATCCTAAATACTTTTGTCATATTTCGCATCGGATACGTGCACAAGTACATTAACTTCGAATAATGATAGTAAAAAAAAAATTTATTCAATTTTCCAATATCATTTATATAATCTAATTAATTAATTAAATATGCGTGGGAGTTGAATTTCATTTTTTTTTTTATCCGAAATATTAACTGCTGGAAAGTATAGGAAGTGCATATTACGATGGAAACTGAATTAATATGATACATTATTCAAAATCGAATAATTTATGAGGCATATAAATTGTTGATCAAACAATTTCTAGCGTAGAAAATACTAATTCCAGAATAATTAACATATTTGTCTTTAAAAAAACAAATTTTTTTTTTTTTGAAAATATTTTTGATGAAAAATGTATATATGTATGTAGCACGTAATGCATCCATCTGTACATGTTTGCATCATAATTAGAAATGCATTTGAAAGAGAAAATAATTTCTGGTATCAATAATATATGTAGTAAGTGTATCCATTTAAGTAAGCTATGATATAGATACATATATGTAGTTTGTTATAAATTTCGTCTACTCATTATATCACGATTATATACTGCGCTCGAAAAAAATAAAAATATAATCAATAAATAAATAAAAATTTTAAATTAAAATAATCATATAAAATATAATTTAAGGTATAATTTATCTGAATTTCGTTCGTATAAACTAAATACAGGTATCCGCACATGGTAAAATTTCCACATTTAACCAGAAATTTTTTTTTTTCACTATAGTACATTCTTCGTAATCTATATTTTGAGTTTTTTTATGCATTGGATTCAATTTTCTTTTTTTTTGTACCAAAAACATTTAATGTAGATTTTACGTGTTCAACTCGGTAATGCATACAGTACATTAAAAAATTGTTTCCTTTTTTTAAAACAAAAATTAAATAAATTAAATACGAAACCATTTATAAAATGAAAATTGAAAAAAAAAAAAAAACAACGAAAACAGGATGAACAAAAATTATAAAAAAAATTTAATTATTTTATTTGTATTTACTTTCATTTGTTTTTTTTTTTTATATTTTCTAGTTTGTTTTTAGCAATGTACACACGAAAAAAAAATTTAATTACGTAATCGTAATTACTCTGTTTCAGGTGTGCAACCTTTTCGTATCGTATATAACTATGATACATGAATGGGTGAATATCAGTGCATTACATATATCCAATTACATAGAAACGAGATTCATATGAATCTGTTTTTTGAATGAATGTGTAAAACATGATATGCACACATAATATTCTGTGTAACTCTTACATTACTCTCTTTCTTTTTCTTTTGCGTTAAATAAAATTATTCCACAACTTTATTTGTCTTACCACAAATTTCCATTTTGAAAATTTTGTGGGAAAAATGCAATCCGGATATTATCTTTTTTTTCTCTCTATTTGTACTCGTATATGTGGAAATGATTATCTATACATATTTACAAATCAACCAACGAACCTATAGATTTTATACGTAAATACATATAAACTTAACCTATATTTATGTACTCGTATATGCTTTATAAAAGCAGAAGAAGATATATGTGTACTTCGTATTTTGGAAAAACCATTCGAATACGGAATAATGAAGGTTGAATGAATTGAAAAGCATACAATCCTGTACATATACAAGTACAAAACGTGTACATATATACATACAGTAATTGTACATATTTTGTGTATAAAAAAAGATAAATTTTTGTTAACTCTAGACATGAAAATACCATCATCAAGAATGGATTCTTTAATTAAATAAATCAGATTTACACAAAATATACTGTATATGATTTTCTTTATTTATTTACATTTTTCATTTTCATTTTACTTTTTATTATGTGTTTTTCGTAAGTACGTTATGCATGTATTGTATTTATTATGTAATTATTTATGAAAATGTGTATGTATATTTGTACAAGTGGTAAATAATGTATGTATAAATTTAAAGAGTAAGCAAAATATGTACTGTAATGGGAAAGAAATATGAGAAATTGATCCATCAGTGCATTTGTGATGAACATTTTTAAAGGCTCTATCAAAGAATGTGTTACAAGAAATTTAAAAATTTTTTTTTAAATATTTTAAAAGGCATAACTGTACGTAAAAGACGGTATTTTTTTAATTGGAATATTTGCCGTATATAGATGTATGCGTTAATGTATATTAATTCAAGTCCATTTCATTGAATGTTTGAATCAATTGAATCCAACTGGAATTCATGACCTGATCGTATCCTCATTGTGATGAAGGTGCCGTAACCGAAATTATAATATGATAACTAAATGGCATCATCACTTTCACTACGCCATATTTAAATCTGGGGAATTTGTTTCACTGATAAATTATTGCAAAGAACAGCAACCCTATAACAATTTACAGAATTTTAGCTCTGTAAATAATTATAATTGGTTATGTGGATTTTGCACACATATGCATACATACTGATATAAGTGTAATACTAATTGATATACCGACTTTATTAGCGTACACATTACGTAATATCCGCATAGTCAAAATGTAAATTTTCACATACACAACATATTCGCTGCTTTTCATTTTGATTTTAGTTTTTCATTTTTTTTTTTTTGAATTTTTTATTTTGAATCATCATCACTGAATAATGTACTATTTATGTAATGCTTTCGTGTAATTAACATTTCGTTTGAAATTATTTAAATAAGTATAAAAATAAAGTCAGAGTATGCATGTTCAAAGTTGATTATGAAAATGTACATACGAGTAGGTACTTACAAACACCTGGTGGATACCTATTACGTGTGAACTTTGCGAGAAAAAAGAAATAACAACGCAATAAAGCAGAAAAAGATAAAAATTATTTATGTTGTTATTACTGAAGTGCTATACCTTTAATTGGGAATCTAAAAATAAAACTGGGAGAAAAAGAAAACGTTTTACTGCTGCTAATTAGAGAATAATTTTCATTAATTTGGAATAAGGATAAAGATGAAATTATTATTACGTCGTGTATTTAGTATTTTAAAAATTGACCTATTTATGTACGGGTAATCATGAGGTCTGCACTCATTATTTTAAGTTTGAATGTTTAATAAATTTCATTTTTAAACTTTACATTTTTTTTTTAATTTTTTTTTTTTTTTTTTTTTTGATTAAATTAATATAAAACAAATTTCTATTTAAATACAATTAAATATGCAAATGCGTAAAATAAAAATATATTCGAGAAGCAATGTCCTGTTTTGCAATTATTTGCAATTGTACACTCACTCCCAATTTTTGAAAACAATTTTTTTTTCCATTTCTATTTGTGTATTTTTGAAAGAAATATAAAACTGATAAGAAGGAGAATGATGAAAAATTTATGATACGAAAAATAAACTTGCAATATGCAGTCACAATTACACATTCATTAGAAATTTTTCTATGTAAAAAGTTTCTTCTATTCTTTATCCTATCCTATCCTATTTTGTCCACTTTTTTCGTTAGACTAGATTGACTGGATTTTTAGTATGTCCGTTTTTGTATACTTTTTTGAATAGTCTTTGCATTACATTATTGCGTTTATAATAACATGAAAAGTACATAATATTTTGCAGACATTATTTAATGTTTGTACAGCGCACATACATCATCATCAACATCAACATGATCATCGTCATCATTATCGCATCATTATAAATATAATAAGGACTTGTTGACTTCATTATTATAAAAGTTTAATTTTTTTTTTTTTTTGTTTTTTTGTGATACTTTTTTTTTTCTATTTTACTCTCAAATGTTATAAATAGCTGCATACTTGAATATATTATGAACATTTGTCCTGTTCCAAATGAAGTTTATTTTTAATTTTAATTTTTTCATTGCTTTTTATTTCACATCTTAGTCTTATTTGCTTTTTACCTTTTCATTTTTGTTAGTTCCTTTCTCATTTGTATTATCTAGCTGATTTTCATATTTGTCTGCTCTGTTTCATTTATGAAAGAAAAACAAAAGATTATTTTTTTTAAAAAAAATCTCCTTTTTTTAAACCACCCGAATAGCAAAGGAGAAAGTTAAAATTTTTATAAAAGTAATTTTCATAAGTCCTTTGGATATATCTACTTTTTACTTTTTGTACGTGTGTTTTTTTTGTATATACATAATCTTTTTTTAAAATTCATGTTATTTTCTTCGGAATGAAGGAAAAACTTTGTATCCTTTTTTTTTTCAGAATTTATTTATACACCTTTTTAACAAAGTTTATATATTCATGTGTACCTATTTACCATTCTCTGATATGGAAGAACATATACATATGTACTAGATATGCATATTTCTGTTGATAGAATTTCGTATGTATTATTGTAAATCGTGTATATGTTCAGGAATGAAAGGAACTCTTTATCTTTTAATAAAGTTTTATTTCCATGTTTCTTGTTCCTTTTGGTTTGTACAAAAATTTTGCTCCCGTTTTTCGTTCTAAATTTTAAATTTTATTTGTACATGTATATACAGTTTTTATATGCACATTTACGTACATATGTACATATATCACACATGTTTTGTATAAAATCATGACAAAAAATTAATATTTAAGAAAAACTGAAAAAAAAAAAAAAATAATAATAGAATAATTTCCAGATGCTGATGTTCTAAAAAGTGTTGCAACAAAGACAATTCAAGACTAAAAATATACAAAAATAAGGACAAGAAAATGCAATACTCTAAGGAATATGTTAGCAAAAATTTTTAACACGTCATTTTGGGCACGTATAAAATTTGGTCGTACGTGTATGTACATATTTGCAAATAGATTCCAGACATTTTTTCTGACCGATTGTTATAAAAGCCCAGTGTAGATATGAAATAAATTTTTATTGTATTATCGAGAAAATGTAATAATTTTCAAAAACAATAAAAAATGAATAGAATTTTCAATGAAATTGTAGTTTTGTATTCGATTTATTAGATCAAATTTCATTTTCATATTCAAGTATTCTTTATTTAATTATTCGTTAAAGGCATCTAAAGGAACTTATAAAAGTTTGAAATTAAATTTTTAAAATTTCCACTCTCTGTTTTGTGTTTTCAATTTATGATAAACGAAAGGAAGCAAATCATTATTATCAGAAAATTTGTAGATATTATACTATCTATAAGTAAGTAATGTCATTTGATATTCACTTTGTTTTGAGATTCACTTTTACTTTAAAAATATTTAAAGCACAAAATCATATTTCCGATTAAGTTTCTGTTCAAAATTTCAATTCATATGATCACCTAAAAAGTATAATCTTCTTTTACACTATAAATATTCAGTTCATTTTGCCTGAATTTTCTAGTACTTTTGTTGTTGTGCATTGGCTTACTAGTTATGAATGAATGAATTTTAAAGGAAATTAATTGTCTGTGTAAATGTTCAGATTTATTGGAACTGATTTTACTATCTGTAGATACAAAGATAATACAGTTTAACAGTTGTGAAACTACTTTATGTTTGATAGATATAAAGGTTTTACTATGTATAGATGAATGTGAGAGTACGTTTGATGAAAGATTCCGTGATTTTATTACAGGTAGGTATTGTACATTTGAATTTATATTACCTCTATCGTAAGTGTGTCTAACAGTAAGACTCTGAAAATGCCTATGAAAGAGTTTCAATAAAGTTTTACATTTCATGTTTTATTTTACACATCTATACATTTATGTCCAAACACTCACTCTTTAGATTTTTGAGGTAGAAATTTTATTAACATTCCATCTTTGAATTCAATTGCTTCTAATTTACAACACAGAAAATAATGATTTAAAATAATGAAGTAAACTAAAGAGATAATATAATACATATATTAGAGACCATTTTGAAAATTTCACCTTTCCCTTTCGTACGTAAATTGAAGTACTGCTCAGAATGACGATCGATTTGAAATTTCTTTTTTTATAATTTTCATTTTTCAAACATAGAATAAATATACATTACAAGGACCATAATTATGTCCTTTTTGTTGACACATGTTATAAAAAGTTTTATTAATTTTAATTATGAATTTGAAATAAATAATTGAATAAAAGGATTAAAAACAAAATATAATTAGCTCCTTAATTAAAAGTTTTACAAAAATAATTATATCTGAAAGAGATTAATAATTATTGGTAAATAGGATTTGTTACTATGTAAGGCTTAAATACATTCAAAATTTATAAATAAAATAAGGATATAATTCTATACGAATACGAGTATTGTGTGTGACTGTGTGCAAACGGAAATAATTAATTACAATGTTTATATGCACTAAACTGATAAACATTGATTTTAATTAAATTTCCTAATCCTTAGTTTCGGGAGAAAATATAACATTAAAATATTTTGAAAATAATTGGACAAGTAGGTACATGCAGGATAATGGTATGTAATATTTTCACTTAATACGTGCACATGAAATTTTACAATCGAATATAGCGATGTAATATGTATTGATAATTTCGATTAAGTATTAGTCCTTCGTGTTGGTATTTTTATGTATTTCATCATTCTTTATGTATTGCACGGATTATAATAAATTAATATTTTTCCTTGGAAATTTTTTTTTTTTAAAGAAAAAATCTTTGAACATTTGTATGATGTGCATGTTATACGAGTATATTCGAATATAAAAAAGAATCCAAATGAATGAGTCAATGTATATAGTATAGTGGTGCATTGAAAGTACTCTGATTAAATTTCCCAAAAGAGTTAAATGAAATTCTTCTTTAATAAGGAATTTTCTGTTGTTGTCATTCTCGAGTGATAATATTGCATCAGACATCATAGGGACAGTCCATATCTGTAGATGATGAGTAGGCAAAAAAATTCAAGACTTGCACACATACTATATATAGAGACGATAGGAAGTCTTATTTGCAACTATATGGCTGGCCAGTAACTAAAGTAACCTTCATGAAATTTAATTAATAACAATCAAATGAGAATGAAGAATAAAAGTTGTAGACAAGGTCTATTTGTGATTAGTTGTAAATTTATTGCTCGTATATCCCTAATGATTTCTAGATGAAAAATTGATCAATGTATTTAATAATGAAATTTATTTTGCTTTTGAATTAATTTCAAGGTGTTTTGAAAATGTAAAAAAATAAAAATAGGGGAAAAAATTTGATCGATTTTAATTATTAAAATTTTCTGATAATTTAAAATTTCGCAAGTAGAAATAAAGGAAAACGTCTTTGAAATTTTCAATTCTCTGTGTAGATCAAATTCAAAATCAAATTAAACAAGTAGTTGTGTTTTTGAGTACAATGTCCTTCAATTCGTGTAATTACTTTAACTATAACTATAGTATATTAAAATAGAGAATGTAATACATGATGAGGATATACGAATTTCTTTAATGTGAAACAACTAAAAATGCAATTTTAGAATGCATATTATACCCACAAAACAGAAGACGTTTTAGTTTAAAAGGATATATTAATGAGTTTTCATGTCTGTAAGTGTGTATGACTTTTAGTATATACATTCTATCAATATAATTATGAAATTGTTATAACTTTGTTGAATACTGACATGAACTTTATTTGGCCTCGAAAATTAAAGAAACTATTTGGGAAATAATTCGTTTAAAATAATACATAATACGTTTACTTACATACAAATATACAAGTATATGAGTAAAGTGCAGGTAATATGACATGAATATCACTATAGAAAAATATTCATTATTGTAAGTATTTTGTATTATTTCATAAACGAATATACTATGTATGTAAATTGTCTGTAGCCATGCATAGTTTTCGTGAAATTGTGCATATTTTATATAGAGTAAGAGTTGTTGAATAAAATATACTATCACATCCACGTCATAAAAACAGAACCACCAGCATACAAATTCCAATAACAAAGAGAATGTGAAACAAATGATTGGTTTTTCGGAAAATTGAATTTAAATTAGGTATGCTTTTGCTACAGATGCGATTCAATTTTCCATTTACTATCTTACTATCAAATGCACGAGTATAAAAAAGTATTCTGCATTGTTTTGCTTTAATATTTTTGCACTTTCAATTTCCTGAATTCAAAGAAATTTGAATCTCTCAACTTTATCGTGTAATTTGGCACATACCATATACAAGGATATGTACGAGTTTAAATGTAAGTGAATACTGTATATGTATGAAACCAGCAATAATATTAATATTGCATACTAAATTTTATATCCTTTTCCACAAAGAACATTTATTTTATTTATACATACATAAATACATAAATATATAAACACATACATACGGGTATGTGAATGTGTACACAAAATGTTGATATACAATTTTATAGTTTGTATCATATGCACTTATGTATATACATTTATATTGCAAATTATTTCGAAATTATTTCACCCTTTAAATTACAGCTTACTATCTTTGAATGCATACAATTCTGTGGAGATGTATTTCTTTTTGTTTTTCATTTATTTATTATTATTTTTTTTTAAGAAAATGAATTCAAAGTTTTCGTAGGCATATTAAGCATATTTATAACAGTCCAGGACAAAATATCAAAGCAATCAAAGTTTTATTCTTTTTCCACGTTTTTCTTTTTTTACTTCAAACAGATGAATAAAAAAACTATCTGCCTTATCATGATATTCGAAGACGAAACGTTTCGTATCGTCTTGTTAAAAACGCGATCATAATATTCGAAACGTTCCAATTTCAAACGATTTTCATCGTCTACTCAGTCGATAGCATTTTGTTCATCGTTTACATATAAATTTATTTTTTTTTTTGGTTTTTAATAGAATTTTTTTTATTTAAAGCATATTACTAATATTTGTGAATATTAATATTAAATTAATTTTTTTAAAAAAATGGAAATTATTATTAAAAATGATATTTCAAAACATCAACAAAATAATAGAAATGACATCGAACCCTTTTTTCTTACAACAAAATTGGAAATTGTATGAATTAAACATTAAAGCTTCGTTTTTATAAGGGATTTATATTGTACCACTATGTACCACTTAATATTCGAAACGGTGAAGGTTCATAATAGCAATTTTATACCGTATCGTTTCGTTTCATCGTTTCATCGTTTCATCGTCTTCGAATATCATGATAAGGCGGTATAACTGAATTCAATAGCTTTTCAAAACTTTTACATATGGCCGGTTCTTATATAAAAACGTCAATGAAAAACGACAACGATTTTTCAGTTGTCAAAATTTATCGCCTACGTACTACATAATCAAGTTGCCTACCATTCAACAGAAAATCGTTGTCGATTTGTTCGCCGGATGCTCTAATTAAAACATTTTCTAATTTTGACACCAAACGCCATGAAATGTTAATTTAAATTCGTTGTTTTCAGGTTATTTTTAAATGGTTTTTAGTTGATGTGTTCTAAAAAAAATAAATTAAAAATGATGTAATAAAAACCAATTAAGAACCAAATTATAAAATGAGTTTTGCAACATTTGCAGGAATAAGGACACAAAATGAAAATCTCATATAGCCGGTTAAGTAGTGAAAACTCGTAATTACCAAAAAAAATTTTTTTTTCAGGAGAAGGATAAAACTTAATTTTATTTTCCAATTTTAAATTGAATAAAAAAAAGAAAATTGTTCTTCGACAAACTGCACTTACGAGGTTTCACTACTTAACCGACGATATCCATTTTTAGAAAAATAATTTTACAAATGACAGTAGAAAAATATTTTCTGCGAAAAATTTCTATTAAAATGTTCGCATAGTAATTATATGAACAAAAAATTAAGGTTTTAAAACTTGAAAAGTGCACCTTGAATGCAATAAATATTAAAACGATGTAAACACAATACAAATGAAAGTACTAGTAAATGATATGTATGATATTATAGCTTATATCATACTAGATGACAATAACCTTACTGCTGCTATTTTACTTACTATATCTCTTCCTGTGTCAATCTGTCTCTTCATATTTCTCGTATAGTATTTATAGTGTGTAGCGCAGAACTAGAATAAGGGGAAAACGAATTTTTCTCATGAATGAAAATACGAGTACATGGTATGCAAGGTACTACCAGTGTATATCGTGCTATAGTTAGATGACAACAATCTCATTGTTGCTATTTACTGTCTCTTCTTGTTTCTTGTATACTTCTTATGTTGTGTAATGAAAAGCAAGTATAAAGAGAAAAACGAACATTTTAGAAATACACTGGCCACTTTTTACGTTTTCAGGGAATAAATTTTAGAAAAGAATAAATGTAATGGAATGAAAACTGAAAAATGAAAAAAAAAACATCTTCATGAAAATAAAATTTGAAAACATTAAAACTAAAAAAAATACTTTCTTATCATGAAAATGTAAATAATTTGTTCGTTGAATTGTCGCTGATAAAGACAAAACAATTATACTTGCTACTTAATTTTTGTTTTATAATTTTTGTAGTTTTTAAGTAAATTTTTATATGAAAATGTTTTTAAAGATCATCCTGAATTAAGAATTTGTATGGTATATGTGAGTTAATTATTTTCCAATACTATTTGTAAATTAAAAGAGAACAGTTCTCTTCTAGGTCTTAGGTCTTTCTTCTAGACTACAATCAGAAAAAAATAAAAAAAATTATTTCAAAAGATTCTATAATAATGATTAGTTCAATTTATGGTGAAAGGAAATTTATACTTTTGTTCTTATGTATTACATTTTTTTAATTAATTCTAATTTTTTATTTAGTATCGAATAAATATAATGTCCTCTTCTTCAAACTCTAACCGATTTTGTTCACTAATTACATAAATCAATAATGTAATTTGTTCCACAGTGAAAAAAAAAAATTATATATTATTCCTTTATAAATGAAAAACATACAAATACATTGAAAATAAATATGTTTTTCTTTACTTTTTACTTTTTTATAGATTCTTCACTGACTGTTCAATGTTTAGCTAATTCATTAGCAGAATAAAATTGTCATAAAAAATGTTTAAAACATTTTTAAAACTTTATTATGATACAAAGGATAGCTATTTAGTATTAAATTTAAATTTTATTAACATTCGTGTAACTACAAATACATAAGTTCAGCATTCATACACTTATACAGTAATATAGTTTAAACACTTTTATATGAAATTGTATAACATGAAATGCAACAATAAATCA
Source organism: Villa cingulata (assembly GCA_951394055.1). NCBI lineage: Eukaryota > Metazoa > Arthropoda > Insecta > Diptera > Bombyliidae > Villa > Villa cingulata. The sequence continues at coordinate 34,961,727 of OX596021.1, read as the reverse complement.
TATCCACACATATTACACTCGTTTATAACTTTTTATTTAATTTTTTTGATAATATATTTTTATGGTAAAATTAATTTTCTGTTACAAAAGCAAAAAAAGAAAAAAACGTTCGAAATAAATTGTGCTCATAATTGTATGTCATCATAATTGTAAATCCATTTTTAAAGAAAATTTATGTTTATTGTTTTGCTCATAAAAAAAAATAAATAAAAAATATTTTAATAATATGTATAAAAATTTAATTTTTAAAATTTTATATAAGTTACATATGAAATATGAACTTATATGTACCAAAAAAATACATATGTATATCGAATGTACATGTATGTACGTGTATTTCGACAAAAAATATTCAAAAATTGGATAAGTTGAAAAGGGGAGATGAAAAAAAAAATGAAATTTTTTTGATTTTACTATTATATACGATTACATCCTTACGTTACATACATTAATATTTAATGCCATTTTATCGTTCGTTCACATTCAGTTCACAATATTCCACGTATTCACATTTATTTGCTTACCTCATCATTTACGAGTGTATAAGTATAACTATACAACATTTACATTACATCCTATATAATACTTTTGTGATAGAGTTACGTATACGTATATATAATATGGTTACTCATATTTTTCAATATATATATACTATGAAGTGTCTGTGTTTTTTCCTTACATGTACTTGCACGTGTTTGTAAAATTAAAATTTTTTTATCATATTTTATATTAAATACATATATGTATGTTTTATTTATTATAAATGTACACATTTTTATAAATTGCCAACAGAGAATAAACTGAGTACAATAGTAATTAAAATGAAAAAATGAATAAATATTAAAAAAAAAAAAATTAAAAAATAAATAAAAAACAGAAAACGTAGAAGATGGAACAAAAATGTGCATGAATTACAGACAAAAGTCATACATAGGCACTTTACAAATGATGAACGTTCGTTCTCTTTATGTATATGTATATGTATACTTATCGTATTATATAAAAATTGCATTAAAATAACAAAAAATCAAAAAAAAAAAAAAATAAATAAATAAAAAAGACGAAAAAAAAACTAAAAAAAGAAAATAAATATGAATAATAAAATAAAATGAAAGGACGAATGGGAAATAAAAGTGTGCACTATAAGTTATAAATGGTTGCAGAAAACCAAAATAAGAAATAAAAAAAAAAGTAAAAACAAATCCTTCTGCTTTCTGTTCTTCTTCCTACTCTCTTTTTGTCACATATAGAGTATAGAAGAGCCACAATAAACGAAAAACAAAACAACAACAAGATAGCGAGGAAAATTTATCCACAATCCACAATGTGAATTACACTTTCTATACGTGTATGATGACGAGCTAATACCACACTACTTTTAAAAAATGAATTTAAAAGAAAATAAAAACAAAGAAAAAAAAAACTAAAATTTTATTCATTCAATATGTATGCTCGTCGCTAACATGATGGCGTATACTCTCTATTAATAAATGTCATCGTCTTTATGTGGAGTGACCTAATTTTAAAAAGAATGAAAGATAAATTTTCAGCAGTTTAAAGTACTCGTCGTATATAATGTGATAAATGTAAATGAAAATGTACCATAACTTACTATTAAATGCTGCGAAAAAAAATGAAGGATATATATATTATTGTATGATGAATATGGCTGTGTTTCTTTTGTGTGTGTGTGTGTGAGAGTTTAATATTTATGCACATACACACACTGATATACGCATCTGTATTGTGAGTTAATCACACACTATGAGCAACACACACATAAAGGAAATAGGAAAATTACAAAAAAAAATATACAAATTTTATATTTATGTATACTTACCTATGCACATAAGTAGTAAATATACAACAAGAGAAAAAAAGCACCTGATCACAGGATTTCAATACCTGTACTGTAATGTATAATTAATTAATGAGTGTGTATGTGTTTGTCTTTGATGTTTAATGAAATACGCAGATGGTATGCATTATTCATATGCAGAGCTATTGTGGAATTCGATAAGGAAAATTCATACATGTACAATATTATCTACACAATTTTATAAAGCCTCTAATACTTGGAAAATTCTTTTTAAAGAAATAACCGACTTAACGCATTCATCCATCATGCTGCTCTGTTATTATATCATTACCCATGTCGTTTTGTTAAAATGAGCAAAATTAGAAGCTAAAGCATTAAAATAACGTTATCCTTAGATGAAATATTTTTACCTATATACACATAACACGTGTGTATATAACAAAAAAAGGTATAATGTTCTATTTACATTTCATATATGTACACTGGGTGAGATATATAAGAAGTTTACGAGAATAGGATATGAGTTTAGGATATACAAACGTTCATGTGAAAATACTTGTGAGAACCTACATTATATCTTTTTCATGTTCGTACTACTTTGGCATTCAAATTCGACAATATAATTCCCTATAACGTATTCACACATACGAATACTTTTGCATATATATTTTTCCTTTTCATCATATTACACATTTTATACAATAACAAAACAACACACAGAATCGATTTAAAATATTGGCCGCATTTTATGCATGCATACATACGTACAGTTATGTAATTTTCATTATGTACGGAATATATGCATTGTATTTTATTCAAATTATATACATACATATATACACTTCTACATTATGTGAAATCGTTTATCCTTTCTAATACTTATCTTTTAAAAGCATTTTTGTTCGAAATGCATACATATGTACGTATATACTAGTACATAAAGGATCAAAGCGAATATAGGATTAGACTAATACAATATAAAATACTCGCATAATAGTTAAACTGTGTGTAATTTAAATTAAAATCCCATATGTATATATATGGATGAATGTACATTTGTAGATGAATATACAATGACAATCATAAGTCGGATAGAAAAAAGCGAAGCAAAAAAAAAAAAGAAATTAAATCTTTTTTATGTAACTTTTAATAACGTAAACGTATTCATTTATGCATACATACATTCTCATAAATATATACATACATACGTAATCGTACATTATGCATATATGCAAATGTGAGAATATAATTATTAGGTTCAGTGGACAGTAATATTTCCATTGTAGATAAATATCGTTTGCAATAACTGTAATTTTCAAAATGCGAAAAAAAAAATGAGAACAAAGAAAATCTACTATGATGATCATTCTATGCTTTACCGCCAATGTACATACACGTATGTAAATACATTTAAATGAATGAATGAATGTATTGTAAACGTAATAATTTTAGTTGACTTTATTGTGTAATTTGTCACATTCAATCCTAATTTTCGAAAATAGCAAAATTGAATACATATGTGTAGTATCATAATCATTAATCGTCTAATTTAATTGATGCTTAATTGATATTCCATTGCCATTCTATCATCATACACGCACATGTACATGTACACATTATTTGAAAAAAGAATCGGAATGAAAAAGGAAATTACGAAAAACTCGTATAAATAGTTAACCGCATCGTATTCGTATTTACAAAAATTCAATCATTTTCTAATTCGAAAAATTCCTAAAAATCGAATATATGTATATCGCTTGGACTCACAATACGTCTGCATATGTATTTTTGTGTGAAAAGCATTTTGAACACAAAGAAATAGAATAAAAATACAAATGATTTATTTTGTCGTGTTCTCTATTGTTTAATTTCGATATGATTAATGAAAATCTAATTTACAAATATTTTGTTCCATATTTTCTATAATATTTTCATTGTTGTTCGTGCATTCACCAAAAATACAAAAGAAAAAATATGAAGAGAAATACTGTCGATAATTGCATTCCATTAACGATAAAAAGCTCGATAAATGTAAATAGACGTACATGTATGTGTATGAGTATTTGTATTTTTTTTTTTTCGCTTAATATAGAAATACACGAATACAATACGACAGATCTATTAAATTTTTCTCTTTGATTTTCATTATTCATGGAGACATATGTATGTATACATACATACATATAACCGCATTCGTGGACATACATTATACATATGATTCTATTCATTTTTGACCGCAACCGAAAACAAAAATAAATTTCCTTACTCGCAATTATTAAATTCTCTATATTCAAATACGTACTTTCTAAATATTTACATACTATTTATACAAATGTGTAGTATAGTAAATGTAATCAAAATTCAATAGAAGTAATCTTTTATTTGAATCCTTTTTCAATATATCTTTTTTATTCAAAATTTTCCTTTTTTTGTTTTTTTTTCTGTTTCAATTTTATTTTTCATTCTCACACAAAACTTTTTTTTTAAATTAAAAATGAATTTTAATGTTTCTTGCTGTATATGTACAAATAATGAGATAATTCAATCACAATCTTATAAATAAAAACTCTGCTCGCTCGTATATAATGTTTTATTTTTTTATACAAAAACACTCAAACCACTAGTCCAAATATTTTAGCAGCTTTTTGAAATCAATCGACATTTTTTGTATTTTTTTTTTTATATATGTACAGACAGATGTACATGTGCTTAAAATAGGCGACATAAAAATATCCTTTCCATTAACATAAATACCATATGTGGTTGCTGTGTGTACTGCGGTGAACATATGCAGATATCCTTAAATTCTCCTGAAAAGTTGAATAAAAAATCATAAAATATTGTTGGTCCTTTTTTAAAGAAAAAAAAAATAAGTAAATAAATACAAGCAGTCAGTTTTCGAATGAAATAATTGAATGAAAGAAAAAAAAATAAATTGGAAACAAATTGAAAATAAAATATTTTAAGAGAAAACCAATAAAATATGCGAAAATATATTATTATTTTCTTTTACTTCCCATACATATGTGCGTTGAAGCAGAATTAATTTAATGACGGAGTTCTTATACGCACAGCACCCACGTCACATATATCATCATCATCATCATATTATCATCAACAGCATCATATACTATCTTTTAGATATAATTTTTTATATTATATTCGTTAAGTTTGTAGTTGTACAGCACTCATAATGTATGTACATACTATACTACCCCCCCATATTTTATTTTCTCGTAATTTCACACATTCAACAGAAAATTTAAATTTAACAAAATTTTTAACACTTCAAAAGATACTTTTCGTGTAATGAAATAACATAAAAACATACATTTTCACATATGTATATGTACTCATATGTAAATACAATCGTACAATATTTGTATGGTGTGTATGCAGTAATTTCATTTCAAGTACAAATAAACAAACACAAATGAACAGAAAAAAAAATGGTAAAGTTTATTTGGTAAAATTATTTTACACGATTTCAAAAAAAAAGGATCATCACCATACACACATCTACGTACTCCATATAAAACAAAAACACACAAACGAATAAAATAACAAAAATGAAAACCAGAAATTATTATTATTGTCATTTTCTTTATCGTTCGTATATATACATTCGTATATGAATGTATATTCTCGAAACGGAAATTATGTTTTACGTATCCTATATGTGTATATGTATCCTGTATGTAAGTACATAGTACATATTTTATGTTTGTGCTTTTGTGGATATTTTATTCATTTAAAAGTAATTTCCATTTCTTCGAAATATAATGCACTTACCGCATATTACATAATATATATACGACTTTATGTATAGGTGGCATATGTAGGTATGTACATACGTGAGTATGTATGTATAGTCCTGAACCTGAAAAGGGAGGATTTTTCTCTCTTGTAAGTATTAAAACTTTAACACAATAAATGTATGCTTAATAAGTTCATTTCATATTAAATATACATAATATACATACTTACGTTTACATACACCTCTTATCCTTATGTCATACACCAATTACTATCCGATGTATATTCAGCAGCTGTATATGTACATAGAATAGAAATAATCTACTCCATTTCCGTTTTAAGAACTCGACCCTTCTCCACTAGATATTTTATTTACCGTTAAGTTAAACTTGTATACCAGTATGTACAAGAAAAACAAAAGAGAATAGCAATACTTATAAAAATGAAAAAATTAATATTAAAAAAAAATGTTTTATTCCTTTGTAAATTGCAAAATTTGCAAGAAAAAAATACAATAACAAAATGATGAAGACAAAATGAAATTCTCAAAAAAAAAAATATCTGAATAAGAGATACTCCATGATTATATTGAAAGAAAGTAAAAGAAGAAGAAGAAGAATAAAATTATTAAAGAAAATGCATATCCTATATGGATATATGTAAGTAGAATATGTACATGTATACAATGCATTTATCACATTATAATTCTGTACACTCACACTCGTGTGATAATATGTAAACGTGTAGGTTTGTATTATGTAGGTATATAATAATGTTCATTTCAGAGAGTCCTTAACTTAACGGATCTTTAGTCCTTAACTTTTAGCTTTAACAGCATATGTGTGTACTTATACAAGTATACATATATTCATATATACGATTATTACAAATACTTACACATGTAGTGTGTATAAAAAGTATCAGACACATAAAAGAATGTAAATGTAAAAGAAAAAAAAAAGGATAAAATTAAGTATAATACGGAGACTCGAATATATACATGCTTAAAATTCTCTGTAATATTTTCTACATCTTAACAATAAAATAAAGGAACTAAGTACCATATAAATTTACAACTTTCATATTCCATATTGAAATTAAATTGAGTGGGTACCTATGTATGTATGTTGAAAGTATACCTATCCTTTATACGTCGTATCGTACGTAAGTGAGAAATAATTTTTTTCTTATTTCATTTCTACTCACATCTTTACACTTCATGATATTTTTTCATACAGTTGAATTGCCTTACATAGTAGCTAAAAATTATGTAATAAAAGTCGCTTAACATAATTTTTAGTTTATTTTTTGAATATATTTTTTGTCAATTTTTCATAGAATTTTATTTTTTTATTTTGCCATGTAATACTTAATACACAGAAAAAGAAAAACTAAATTTTATATTAAATCATCTACAATGTATACAAGTACTCTACTTGTACTGTATGAAAGACTATAGAACTATAGAACAAGAACTATAATACATTAACTTTTAACGAATAATAAACGACAAAATTGTAAGAAAAATAGTATTTTATTACATTTTACAGGAAGCTAAATTAAAAGAAAATTCATTTTCGAAATTCTTTCACTTGGAAAATATTTTTTTTTTTTTTTGGGTTCTTTTTTAAATGTTTTTTATTATTGTAACCAATACATCACATAGTATGCCCGTAGATCTATAATATATGTGCAGTATTATATGATCATATTAATTTCATGACAGAATTGAAGAAAACAACTACCTTTTTCACTTTTATTTTTGGGATATTTTTCTTTAACTGTCTTGTAAGTTATAATGATTTCTGTTCACGTTCGTATTCACGTATTTTTTTTATTTTTTTTAGGAAAATAATATGAAACATATATTTCACTAAAATTACAAAAAATGAAATCAAAAGTGCCATTACATGTTATACGATATGAGCATGAGCCTAATAACTAAAGAGACGTATATATTCGCATAATAGAAAAAGAAACAAGAAAAAAAAAAATCCATTCTCGAAAAAAAAAGGAAAAAAAAAATGTATTCACCTTTATTTTTTGTTGATGTACGGATACATTTCACTTTTTCATCCGTTTACATTTGTTAATGTTTCTGTTTCTGTGTATGAGAATGTGCGTGGAATTGTTTTATTTTCAACCTGACCTCACTCAGTTATAGATACACACGTTTACTGAATGACTGTACTGTACGCATACGTATGCGTGTGTATATGAAGTTGATTCAAGTTAAAAGCTGAAACGAGGACACTATTCACTCAATTACACCAGTTTCATATTATATAAAAAGAAAAATAATGTATACTTACAACTGGCTCACTGGCTGATACTATTGCCTATGCTAAGCTATACTGTACTATTTTATATATACTTTCTCTAAGCATAATGTCATCCTTTGAAAATGATTACAAAACAAAAACACAAAATTAAGGAAAACAATAAGAAATGGAAGTAAAATGAAATCAATAATAAATAAAAATTTAATTCAAAAAAAGGATACACACAAGAATAATAAATACAATGTACAATACTCATACATCAAAATTTATGGATTTCAGAGAGGAATAAAACAGTAAAACAAAAATAAGGACAAATCAGAATTTTTATTTTCTAAAAATCTATGTTTTTATATTTTTATTCTTTTCAAAATAAGAAAACAATAGCATACACATGTTCGTATACGTTAGAGGATAATAACATCAATGATAAATTCAATTATTTATTTCAAATTCCCGAGGATAAAAGGAGTAAATAAATTAGATGCCTTTTTCTGTTGTTATTAAAGTAACAAGTGATATTGAAAAATAAATGCAAAGGAAAACTAAAAAATAAATAAATAAATGACACAGATTACGTACAAGAATTTTTTCAATTCAAGAGTTTAGAGAAAAATGATTGTTGAAGCGAGATATGCACTGAATAATTATGAATACGTGATCGGAATCGGAATCGGAATCGGAATTAACCGGCAACTACATACTTACTACATAAATTTCAAAAAACTGTTTCATTAAAACACAATGAAGGAGTACACATAATTCAAAGAATGAAAAATATGAAAAAAAAACAAAATCGAAATACAATCAATTGTATAGAATGGTGAAGAACATGATGCACTAAATAACAAGTGAACAAATTAATAGATAAGAATAAATAAAGAAAAAAAAATAAAAACAGGAACTGTTACGTAAAGTGAAAATAATTTTTTCGTTAAATCACTTCAGTTCCAATGACATGAATTAAAATTTTTTAATTTTTAATAAAATTTCTGTTGAAAATAAATTCGAAAAAATTATTATCCTTTTCTATACAAAAATTTCATATTCAATTCTTTAATCCTTTGCAATAAATTCACAGTTTATAATTTACATACAAAATGCACATTCGATTATAATATTTATATGTCGTTCGCTCTGCCTAGCGTAGCATTACTGTTTTTTTCATTTACTGTACGAGGTACGAGTAAGTCTTAATAATTTAATATTTTTTTATATTATTGGGGAATATTATCTTAATTCAGCCATTCAAAAGGAATTTTATTTAAAAAAAAAAAGATAATGAAAAGTTTTATGTGCATTTACTATGCATAATAAATCTGTGCCAGTATTAAAATTAAAATGATTGCAAAAAGAATTACAGAATTAAAAAATAAAAATAAAACAAAATCGATAGTAAAGCGTAGTAATTTGATTTATCTTAAGTATATGTACATATGTACATATATACATACGGTACATGAATGGAACGAAAATCGCACATTAAAAAAATTCAATGACATTCGATTTAATCACATAGTTATTGTAGTTGAAAGAAGATAAAATGTATAATTATATAAATAAACAGAACAAAGGAATTGAAAATAAAAAGATAACTGTAAAAAATTTTAAATTAATTTAATTTCATTTCACAAAAAATTGAAATTAATTCCACGTACGTACTAGGTATGTGGATGTGTAAGTATTTGTATCTAAGGATATTAACACAGAAAAATCATTAACAAAAATATAAAAAAATAAAATAACAAAAAAAAAAATTGTTTTTGTTCATGTTTTCTTGTCATCAAGATAATAAAAACGAGAAATTAAGGATAATCTGTAAAAAAGGAATTTTTTTTTTCTTTTGTTTTTGCTCATTTAATTTATTTACCTTTTTCCTTTAGTTTTCATTTTCATTGTTTTTAATTTGTGTCCACATGAACAAGAACACAAAAATACAAAAAAAGGAAACAAAAAATATCCTTTTGGGAGTTAAATTCAGTTTCGAACCTTTTTTTAGTTATATTTTTATGAAAATTTTCCTGTTCTTTTTTTTTGCTTCATATTTTTTTTTTGCTCTTTAATTTTAATGACATTAAAAGTAACATAACAGAAATAAGAAGAAAGGAAAATGGATGACAAAATTTAATAGCCAAAATGTAAACATAATTTTGGACTCATTAACTAAAAAAATGGAAACACAAAACACAAAGGAAAATCTTTCGTCCCTTACTTTCTTTATCCTTTTCAATTTTAATTTCATATCTAAACATTTACTGAATTTATTTATTTCAATTTCATTAAGAAAATAGTTGATTAGCTTTAAAATTTTAACCTTATATAGTGTAGCTAAATGCAAATATATAAAATGCCCACCAATTTAAATAACTACCACTTACATGTGCAAGATTAACAAAAATTAAGAAAATTGAGCACAGATAGATTTTAGTTTTGTTGCTTTGGTTTTCAATTAAAATAAATTTAATTCAATTCATCTTCAACAGAATAATCCTTAGATATTATGCTCCGTAATGTGATAACTATTGCGATATTTTTCTTGGTAAAAGAAATTCCTAAAATGGCGGTTTTTACTGTCTATCTAGTTAATGCTTTTAGTTACTTCCTAAATATTAACTAAAAAAAGGACAGAGTGGTTATATTCTTAAAATATTACAACATTAATTCAAAAAACAAAAAAAAAATACAAAATAAATATAAACATTATTCATACTCATTATTATCATCATGATCGATCGACTTTCCTATCGAATTACAATTTCAAAATAAACATAAAAGGAATTGATTTCACATTTAAAATTGAATTTAAATATCATCCAATTTATGTCCTTTTCTGATGATGTTGTTGTTACTTTTGTTTTGACTGTTCTTGCTTTTATTTTCAGAACAAAAAAAAAGTGCTTAAACTAAAAAAAATGATGATAAAAAATTCCTTCAAATTCAAAAGGTACAAGAAAAAAAATGTAATAAACATTAAAAAAACAACGATAAAAGGATAAAAAAATTTTCATTTAATGTAAATTAATCTTGTCACGAGCTATTTAAATTTATCATGTAAATTTTTTATATAATATGGTTTCGATTTAACTCATTCAATGTGTCCTGCCCATTTACAATACAATATGAAAGACGTTCAAAACCAAACTACTATAGGAATTGTTCTACGATAAAATGATACATATACACGCAAACATTTATGTACATATTATATGTAGAAATAACTTTAGTATGTACACACAAAACATACATACCATCATGTTACAAGGATAAATGAATATTGAAGAAAATAAATATTAAAAAAATAAGAACAAAAAATACGAAAATCTAAAGAAAATCGATAAGGATCACAAGCTCTTTATTGTGTCCTTTTAATGTAATATATACGAGTATGAGCATTGTCTTGTATGTTACATATGTTTATAAAAAATGAATGTATTATGTATTATGAAATGAATAAAAAAGTTAAGTTGTTGTTTTATATACTTTCCTATATGATATGTCCTTATGTTGATATAATTGCCTTCCTTAAATTTGTAGTATAGGTTGATGGAAATTCTTGTTGTCCATCTAAACTTCAATTGAGTGAATGTCTGTAGGTTCCCAATTTTTTTTTTTTTTTTTTTTTTTGTTTAAAGGCATATAAAAGAAATTGTGAAATAAAATAATCTCTAGGTGAAAAATTTTATGGTATAAAATAGGAAATTGAGGATTAAAAAATGAACAGGAAAATTGACGATAATACTGATATAACAATGTATATTCATGCATATGTAAGTATTTACGGTCTATAATGCTATCTGTGTAAGACTGTATGTGTATGTATTCACCTTTCACATGGCATACTATCACGTCATTCAAATTATCAAATTACAGAAAGTGATGTTGTTAAACATGTGGCTCATAAATTATATTTTTCATTTAAAAGGAACCAAAGGAATTTTTTTCCAAAAAAAAAAATAAAAACAGAAAACCATAATCGAAAAAATATAAATAAAAAAAAATAAATGTAACTGAATTTTGAGTTCGTTGAAAAGAAAAACGTGAAAGAAAATTTATGTAAATATGAATTAAGTTTATATCACGTTATATGCAGAAAGACACAATTCTGTAGATGTAGTGCATTTAAAAATTTCTTTCGTAAAGTTCCCTATTTTGGTTTCATCTTTTTTCACTAACTTGTTCTTGTTATGAATTGGTGCAAACTACAAAGTTTTATTGGTTATCGTATAAAGGCAAGTGAAAGTATGTATAGTACATATTTAATTTTTGAATTGATTTGTTTGAAATTTATTTTGTGGTTTGTACCGTTCTCCTTTTTTTCGTTCGTGATTTTCTGATAATAGAAAATAGTAAATAGTAGCAATCAAGGTATTGACCTCTGACTACAGTAGGATATTCGTTATAGTACCTTGCATACCATGTAATATGTAATCGTATTTTCATTCATGAGAATAACCCATTTTCTTTTTATACTACTTACTATTCAATAGACCCTATACAAGAATTAAGAAGTATACGAGAAACAGGAAGAGACGGTAAATAGTAGCAATGAAGTTATTAGCATCTAGCAACATAGTAATAGTACGATGTACGCTATAGTACCTTTCATACCATGTCTTTCAGCTACCACAGTATATAGGAGTACGAAAATAATGAACATTACTTTAATATCTGTTAATTCTGGTGCTTTTGTTTTGCTCAAATTATAACATAACTTTTAAACTATTATTAACAATACCGCATCATTATTATCGTCTTTGAAATAATTTTTTACATACACTCAAGTTTATGCCGATGTGAATATGTTATCCGTTTCATTCTATTTTGTTTTTTTAATTTTAGATAAAGGATTTTCTGTAATTATTACTTTTATTTATATTCAGATTTTAATAACTGCTATAATCGAATAAAATATACACACACAGCAAAATCGAACTATTCATTACTAAAATTAATAGAACAAACAAATATTATGTGCAGAGAAAGTTAAAAGTTTTCATCTGTAAATTTTTGCAAAAAACAAAATAAAGGACTATGTTCGTGTACAATGTACAATGTGTCAGAACTATTGTGCGGTTTATAAATATAATGAATATTTTCGTAAGTTTTTATGGAGTTTTTATGTTATGTATATATTTCTTTTTAAATATTAATTTATTGTATGTACATACGTATGTTATGTGCAATGTACATGAACGTGAGATATTTTGTATTTCATTATAAAATAAAATAAATCAGTTATAGAATATTATATACCTATAATTAAAATTTAAATAAAATACAAAAGGAAATTTTCAATGTGGTCTTTTATAATAAATTATATTCTTATAACTAATATCTAGAACTAATAATAATCTGGTACATTATATCGTTTGGAAAATTTCAATTTTGGAATACTTATTTTACGTGACAATAATTTTAAATAAAGATCTGTAGTAGTAGTAGTATGTATACATATTGTACATACAATGTATTATATGGATAAATATAACCACATGTAGAACAACATTTTTACGAGTATAGAATCTATATTGGAACAAACTATCAACCTAATAACTTTAATCACCAATCTGTTAATTATTTGTATATATTTTCAGCTCCTTTTTCGATTTTATATTATTACTTTATTCAAATTGATCCTTCGTTTTGTTTTCTTATGTTGTTTTTACGAGTATTTAACTTTGTTTCGGAATTTAGCACAGATGCATCGACGATAAATTGTATAATATACATGCAGTTGTGTGTGTGTGTATGCTTTATATGTGAATGAGTTTGGTATGCATTTGCCATGTTTAATACAAAAATTAAGAGTTTCTAAAATACGAACAGCGCCGTTTTTAGCAATTTGAGCGCACGGTGCATTTTCTAAACTTTCCACCTTTAGGTTAAAACTTTACTATTTCAAACTTTAATCCGTTTTTTTTTTATTTTATCAGCACATAATTCCAATGTCGATGTTTTTAGAGAAAAAAATTATATCGTTTTCATGTCACCCAAGATGTAGATTTATAGGCGTTTTGTACTAATTGGCTACTACAGTGATCTACACAAGAAAAAAAGAAAAGAAACTACTATTTGCTTATTTTTCTACTTTTATCTCTTCTTCTCTTTCCACTCAAGAGTTCTGTAATCATATTTGTTTACACATAAAAATATAGGTCAAAACATTTATCGGTTTTTCTTGTATGCATATAGATGTATTTTTTCTACTACTTTTCCTGTGTATATTAGGTACTGCACTGTAGTAGCAGTGTACAAAGAAGAATTTAGTATTAAAATAAGATATATACATATAAGATATATTATATTATAAGAAAAACCCTCCTATATTTACGTGTGTAAGCAAACATGTTAATCGAACACTTGAGTGTTTGAGAAGTAGAAAATGAAGTATATTCCTAAATATTCATATATTATTTATGCGAAAATTTCAAGAGAAAATTTTCGCAGAGAATATTTTTTTATTGTGATTTGTAAAATTATTTTTCTAAAAACGGATAAGTGATTTTCATTTTGTCCTTATTCGCGCTCCAGAGATTTGGCGCCGGTTTTTGTGAACAATTTCAAACTACAAAAAGAACCGGGTATGTTTGTGTATTTATTTACAGTTTCAAATTATTCTTTATGTTTCAGAGAGTTACGAGTATACACCATAGCCATAGAATAGTGCAAGTATTCAGTTTTATATAGATATTGCAACATAATTAAACCAATTTATCTTTCGATAATGGTCATTAAATATAATCATAAAACGTATATCGATTTAGACATTTCTCGAATTATAAGACTTTTCATTTTATTATCATTTTGATATTGTATACAATAGCATTCCTTTGAAATATTTTACACATATTTTACATGTATGTACATACATATGTGTTTATATAGTTTTTTTTGTGTGTGTCAAATAATATTTACATTTTCTATTATTATCACTATTTCAATTTATTCAATAGTTATTTTTATTTAATTCAATTTTTAGTTAATTTTCTTCATACATACACTTACAATACTTACTTCAAGTTTTCATGTAAAAAACAAAATTTCTTTTAGGACAGCAATTATTTTCTCAATCAGTTTCAAGTATACTGAATATTATGTGTGCACGTGTCTCAACTGATTTATGAGAAATTTTCTATTTTACTTATTTCTTACTTTTTTCTAATTTGTATCTATATGTATCTGCATATGTAGCATTATAACACATTATCTCTTCAACAGAATTCAAGTAGGATATCTTCAAAGATATTCGATTAAAATTACCATCCGAAATTTATGAGTACAGCAAACTCATTTATGATAATTTTCTGTATTCTCATATCATCTGTTTAGAAACAAATTTGATTTGGTGCCTTTATTTCTTTTGTTTAATTAATTTATTATTATTATTAATTGTCGTGTATATATATACAATTCTCGAATATAGGATTAGGTCAGAAAATCTCGAGAAATTTTACACAAAAACCGAACAAATCCGTTAATTCAACACACATATGTACACAAAATTAAAATAAATATATTAAGTAAATCACGCATATGATAATAAATTAATGCAAAAACCATTTATAAACATTCAATCCAATATACATATTAATAACCTTCTTTCAGAAAAATAAAAATATTAAATATTTATGTGTGTGTATATATGCATGTATGTATAAGTTGAATAAAATCTCCATTTTATCTTAAAGTGAATTTATGGTTTTTCAGAAATTTATTTTTCGATTAATTAGAATTTTCTTAATATAGTAATTTATTAGCTTATGAGTATATTCATGTATATAAACTCATACGAATATGTTACATATGTATTGCTACTTAAATAGAAAAGAGAATGTTATGTTTTGCGGTTGCCTATTATTATTTATTAAATGGTTTTTAGTGGTCAAAATATGCGAGAATGAACATGAATGTATTTGATACTGGCGTAAATGTATGTATTGTGTATATTATATCATATGGAATATAGTTGAATGAAAACAAAAGGATAAAGAACAAAAGGAAACCATAAAATAAAAGGACGTTTATTGGGATTTATATAAAAATATGTATGCATTCACATATAAATAGTTTTATATGTCCTATATTAGATACATAAAAACTAATTAAGAAAATAGAATATTTATGATAACGAAAAATACGAATATAAATACATGAAAATTGTTGTGTATACAAACAATATTCTTTCTATAAATTATTTTTGATTACTGCAAAAAATAAAATATAATTGAAATATTTTATTGTTTTTACTATGCAAAAAGTATTGTGTTTTGAATAAATTCAATCAATATTTGCAACATATAAAAGAAATAAATGAATTTAAGTATGAATTCATACTATATCTATTGAATCATTAGAATTATCGATTTTCATTGTTTTACATGTTTATAGATTTTTATTAAATACACATTTTTTCTGAACATTGAAAATGAATATTTTTCAACTAATTCAATGAAAATGATATATAAGTACTTACTTCTAAAAATTTCAATTACCACCATAACTATCATCATAATCGCCATATAATCACTATCATATCATACTCGCCATCTTTGCCGGTCATCATTAATTTATCAATTTTAGAAAAAAAAAATATTCAATAAAACGGTAGCACTAGATTATATACATACATATATTACACCATTATGACTTATATAAATCAATGTACGAACTGAAGGGTACCTATATATATTTTTCATTATAACTCAGAAAATAATAATTTTTAGATATCATAATGTTCAGAAGAATTGTTTACTCAATATATATATCTACAAATTTGTAAAATATCATAAATTGATATTCAATAGTTAAGGAGATATGCAAAATTAAGTAAATTTAATATTCGTTTTTAGTCATTTATTTTCTTCAATTTACGTTGATTATACAGACTTTGTGTATTCAATAAAAATGAAAATTAGAATCCACTTTATCGCCACAACATATTTTATATTATTCAAACAGAAATTAGTTATTATTTGAAAAAAAATGATTTTGAATTGGATTAGCAAAGCTAATTTTCACATCAATGGACAATTTTTCGGCAGTTTTAATCGCACTCATAATTTATTAGAAATTTGACTAAAGTGTATTTAATGGAATTTCTTTACGAATAAAAATATCAAACGCTTATAATACCAATTACCCAATTCGTAATATGTAATACTAATTAAATGATTAAAATAAAATTGAGTGAATTTATTACGTTAAAATCAGAAGTTATTTTTGATGAAAATTCATAAGTATTTCATTTAATTCGTATATCATACGGCATACATAATATATCCTTTAGTTAAAAGAATAATTTAACATATTTATCATATATTAAATTAATAAAATCATTATCAAACTTTATATTTCGAGGAAATTTTTACAAATAGAACAATATGTAAATCTGTTCCGCATTACAAATTTTTCTTTTAAATTTTCACTAAATGAAATGTACATATACTCGTATTTTTATGTTGTTTATGATATATTTTTATTTTGTTTACATTTTATCAACGAGATAAAATTGAATAAATATCTATCTCACAAAAAAAAAAAAAAATAAATAAATAACGGTACAATAATAACAAAATTATATATATAAAAATAAATGAAAAATTATTTAAATTACAAAATTGTTAATTTTATACACAAAAAAAAAAAAAAATGTTGAAAATCTAAAAGCTTTTTACAATGATGTAATCACAGTTTATTTATTATTATTTTTAGCATTCATATTCTACGTAAATACATTTATATAGATTTATGCATATGCTTGTTATGAAAAATCATATAATTTTATATTATTTAAAGAAAATTACAGTTTTATCCTGTTGATTTTTTCTTTATGCCTTGAATTTTCTTTACTTTCTTTTTAGCGCTATGTTCTGTATTTCATATTACATATTCGCGTATAATATAAATGCTTTTCATAATATAAAATGTTCCGACAATTTCTTGAAAAACAAATTCGTTGAAAAAAAAAAAATATTAAACGAGTAATAATATTAAATTTGCATTTATTATTAGGAAAATACAGAAAAAAAAAATTGAAAAGAAAATGAAAACACTGAAAACTTTTTAATTTATGAATATTAAAATTTTTCTTTTGAGTAGATATGTACATAAAATATTTAATTTTATCCCCCTTTTCATATACATACATAATATTAATAATGATAATAATAATAATAATAATAATGAAAATAAAAATAATAGTATAATTTGTTTATTTTTTTCATATTTTTAGATGCTGCTTCTTTGTTTTGTATATTACATATGTATATGTACACATGCCTTTTGTCAAGGGATGTTATTTCCAATTATATGAGCTTCCCATATGTGTTTTGTTTTTTAATGTGTATAAGATATGATGATAATTCAATGTCTTGTCTTACGTAATTTCATTTCAGTATATACTTAGACCTCATTTCAAATAAAATACATGAATACTATATAATAGTATATGGTGTGAAAATAAAATAAAAAAAACAACAACAACGAAAAAATAAGAAATGTACGCGCCACATATGTAAGTATAGGTTACATGAGAAAAAAAATATCATCACCATCATATACGCACTTTAACCTAATATATACAGGTCGTTTTCATGAGCAAAAAATAAAAATAAAAATGAAAAGCACTTAGAAAAAATATATTTTTTTATTACATGACATTTTCCTCATTTTATTAGTTTACAATATGTGCACCTGTATCGTGTGTAACTTTAAATTTATATATTACATATGTGTGTGTACATTATAATACATATTAAAGATTGTATGCATGAATATATATACTTACATAATCATACACTTTTATATTTATAAAAATACAACTTCAAAATATAAGCGCATATCTTTAAAAGAGGACGTCATAATGCCACTTTACTTATTGAATCCCATTTCAATTTATATTTTCATGTATATCTGTCTATACATAAAATCCATATGGAATGTTTACATACTCGTGTTCTGTTCCCCATATTATGCAGTATTTAAATTTGAAATTGAAATTTAAAAAAAAATTACAAACTGTATTTACGTATATATAAGGAGTTTTTAAAGCGCTCGAATATCATCAAAACACATATTGAACTTTTTTAATATCTATATCAAAAATATGTAGCATTTTTTATACATACACATAAACGCATGTGAGTGTATATGTACGTAAGTGTATTTATTGTTCATGTTTTATTGTTTTATATTTATGTGTGAATCACAAAAAAAAAAAAAAAACAAAAAAAAAAAAAATAAAAGAATATTAAAAAAAAATATGAAAATAAAACAAAATACAATAATTCGAAAAGAAGAAACTCCATTGCTGTATACATATGTACTCCAGTTTATATATCAATGATTTATGCATTTTCAAGTACCATAAAGTTCACAGGTATCATGAAAAAAAAAATGCTTCAGGTGCTTCTGATGTACACACATAGTATGTATATATACGTATCTGTAAATATGTGTATATATTTCGTTCTGTACATAATATGCATCACAATTTATGTACATATCTTAAATTGTATAAATGTATAAACACACACACACATAAACGTTTCGTTTGTACTAAATAAAAATTTATTTTCACGATTATATTCACATAAATATAAACTTATACATATACATATGTAAATATATTCATATGTTATTTCGTGTTTATATGTATGTATATGTGTGTGTAGGATATCGAAATACATTGTATTCTCTAAAATAGATTCTTCGGTGTTTTTATTTTTCTTTTCTCTTTTTATTTATTTTTTTTTTAGCATTTTTCTCTTCCATACATCTACTAAACGAAAACGTAAATATTCGATTATTGAATATTGAAAAAAAAATACCAACAACAATAGAGAAAAGTAAAATAAAATGAAATAAAAATGAATGAAAGAAAAACATAGCATAAAAGAGTAGATAGAAGAAAAAAATGCCATAAACTTTAAAATCGAATAAAATGTAGGATATAGAATCATAAATTGGTTTTAAACGCATGGGAATTTAAATGCAAAAAATAAAAAAATACACATACATATATAATATACATATATACATAAATAATATATAGAACAGGAATAAAAAACAACGGAAAGCAAATTTATTTTTTGTTTACATTTTTTTTATAGTTTTAAATAAAAAATACTCTCGAGATGCATTTTATTTTATTATTGTATGATTTTGTCTTCCATAGAGTACATATAATCATCATTCGAATCTACGCTATACATATTCAAAGAGATAAATTCAAATTCAAATATGATATTAAATATAGGTAGCTATACTAACTCTATTCTTATATATGTATAGATGTGTACGTAGGTGTACATATTACATATAATGTATGATGCATATTATAACGATTTATTGTTTTTATTCATTTATTTTGTATATCCTTTTTTTCAATGTATATGTGTGACATACTGATATATATACATACATATGTGATGATTGCTGCGATAATGATTTTTCAATTAAAAATTTATTTTTTTTTTATAATACTATCTACATATGTGTCAGTGTGTATTTTTAAAATTTTTTTAATTATTTGACGTTTAATATAGAAATTTAATGTAACAATACTTAACAATTTAAATGAAATTTTTCATATTATCCATTTAATGACTCTACAGTTCGGTTTGTAGGGTCTTGGCCTCAATATTAGTGAATCGAAAAAATGATATGATTCGATTTAATTGAAAATTCTAAAGGTTTATTTTAATCAAATTACTACTTTCGAATTATGAAGTAAAAAATATAATTGAAATATCTACGACTACGACTACATATTATTATTCGTCTTTAGTATTCCTGCAATAATTCATTTATCAGTTCGATCCAAAAGATTATAAGTTATAATCTGCGGTTCGTTAGTTCTGAGAAAAAAATGTGTATTCTATAAAAAAGATTTAATAATTGAAAGATTGAAACCCACACCACAACCATACCCGGTTCTTTTACAGATTGGAATGGTTTATTAAAACTAGTGGACAATATCGGGGGCACGAATAAGAATAGAATGAAAGTCAAATATGTATCTGTTTTTAGAAAAATATTTTTACAAATCACAGTAAAAAGGTATTGTCGCGAAAATATTCTCTTAAAAAGATACTCAAGAGTTAAATGACCATGCTTGTTTACACATGAAAATATTGGTCAAAACATTCATCAGTTTTTCTTGTACACAAGCAGCATCAGCAAGTTTCAAACTCGTCCACTACAGTGCAGTAACTAATATACCCAAGAAAATAAGAAGAGAAACTACTATACTGAAAAGTAGAAAATGATGTAAAAAGAAAAGTAGAAGGATACATGAATTGTAGTTTCTCTTCCTCTTTTCTAGTGTATATTATGTACTGCACTGTAGTATAGGAGAGTAAAGAGGAGAATCTCTGATTGAAATGAAACTAGTTGTGTGTATACAAGAAAAACCTAGAAATGTATTGACCTATGTATATTTTCATTTGTAAACAAACATGGTAATTGAATTCTTCAGTACCTATTTGATATTTAGAAAAAGTGAAAAAGAAGTAGAAAGATACGCGAATAGTAGTTCCTCTACTCCCTTTTCTTACGTAAATTATGTACTTCACTGTAGTATGCGAGTACGGAAAAGAATTTAAGATTGAAACTAGATACGTGTGTGTAAGAAAAACCTATAAATGTTTTGATCTATGTTTTCATTGGTAAACAAACATAACATGTTCATCTAACTCTTGAGTATTTGAGAAGTATAGAAAGAGAAGCAACGTGCGAATACTAGTTTTTCTTCCCTTTTCTTGTGTAAATTATATACTACACACACTGAAATATAGACATTAGAATTTTATGCTGTTAAAATAAAAAAAAATCAAATTAAAGTTTAAAATAGTAAAGTTTCAGCCTAAAGGGCGAACAGTTTAGAAGTGCACCGGGCGTCCAAGAAACTAAATCTGGCGCTGCCCATAACCCATAATGTAAATAAATCTATGACTATAGAATCATGCGGTTATTTAGAGTGTTCCTCTAATCTGTTTTGTCAATCATAAACAAATCAATTATTCTTAATGCGTACAAATAAATTAATTAAATTCGTTTTTTTTTTTTGTATTGCAATTTTTGATTAGTATGTATAAGGTATAAGTTAGTTTTCCTTCGTATTTTTCTCAAAAATGATTTTGTATACTTGAATGCATGAATTTGTAATTTTTTACATATTTTTCCAATTATTTAATTTTTTATTTTCACTAAAATTATATTTGTGTTTTTGATTATTCTTTAGTATTTAAATCATTAACTAATTACCAGCAGTTCTCGTGGTACTGTAAGTTAAATAAAAATTGTTTTATGTCCCATGTCAATCTGTATTTCAGTTTCAGACCAAATAAATTATTGTTATTATTTATTTTCGTATGATTATTTGTTGTTGTTTTTTTTTGTAGTGGTTTTCTTTGTCATTACTTTCTTAAAAATATATGTAATTTATTTCATTTGCCATTATACTCGTAAATTGATTAATGACAATACAAATCATCAAGAGATTCTATTGTTTCGGCAATTATTATTATGTCACATTATATACAAAAATATACTACAAAAAATTACACTAAACTACATAAGAACATGCATATATGTACAGGGAGTATGTATGTATATAGCTCTATAATTTTTTCATTGATTGCTTAATGTTTTTTGGTCTTCTTCTGTTGGTTCTGTTCTTATACGAACGTTAACAGACATACATCCTTACATGCTTATTTGATTTCCTTTTTGATAATCATTAATAATTTTTTGCTTTTATTTCAATTTATTTATTTTGATTTTTCTTTCTAATTTTCCAATTTCTTATTTTCATTTTATCTACTGTACAAACTAGTGTGTATAAGAATTTCATGCGATGATGATGCGATAATTGTGTTGTGTCTGTGTGTGCACTGTGCACTGTATTAGGACAGCGATATAAACAATTTTAATTTTTTTTATTTTTGTTATCTTGATTTATATGAATGCGAATAATTTGATTTCAACTATGTATTTCATTTTTATTCGATTCCTTTTACAACAAATACATACCTACATAATACTCAACATATGCTACTTATCTACACATACATCTATACATGGTTATATGTATACTATTTCATAGTTCTCTTATATTTTTTGGATTTATTCAATAAATTAAAATCGACAAATAAATTTTCTTATGTACACAGAGAAAAACATAAATAATATATAAAAACATTTTTGAACACAAAAAATGTAACATAAAAAATATAAATAAAATAATAATAAATATTACATAATATGACTGTATGTGTTTGTGTATGCATTTTTGTTTCTATATGAAATGAAAAAAAAATCAATGGAAAAATGAACAAAATACAGAGAAGAATGAAACGAAAAATATCAAAATTATCTTTTGGTATTGACATTATCAATGATAGAGAGAATGAAAAATTTATGTTTCTGTATTTTTTTTTATCTGGAAGGAATACTAGCTTTTCGTATGATGTTTTTTTAGGTCTAAGAAATAAATGAAAGAAAAAAAATTCCGTCCAAACGAAGACACAAAAGTACATATAACCTTACATTGAAAGATTACGCTTGATTTAATTTCAACTTGAATGTCAAAATTTTACTTTTATTTTATTTTAAGGATATTTAAGTTTTTGCGTCCTTTCTTCGTATACAATTTTATTGAAAATATAATATTTAATAGTTTTTTTTTTTTTGCTAACTTGTATAAACAAATCGATATATGTATGTACATACTACAGTACATGTAATGCGTGTGTACATGAAATATCGAATGTTTAAAAGACATTTAAATTGTCAGATCCAGGAATAGAATTCACATAAATGTCTAGACCTTGTAATTTTCTTACTTTTTACTTTTTTTAAGTTCTACATTAAAATCTTCTTTTGCTCTATGATTTCTAAGGATATTTTACAATATTTAGAATTTATTTTCTTTGAATTTCAAATTGCAAATGTAAACAAACTTTATCGCTTTCACTATATTGAACAAGCAGCCTATGACA
This sequence comes from Villa cingulata, assembly GCA_951394055.1. Classification (NCBI taxonomy): domain Eukaryota; kingdom Metazoa; phylum Arthropoda; class Insecta; order Diptera; family Bombyliidae; genus Villa; species Villa cingulata. The sequence continues at coordinate 34,937,872 of OX596021.1, read as the reverse complement.
ATTCGATTTGATGTGTAACTTATATACGTACACTACAATCGTGCATTTATCCATTTGTATCTCATTATATTTCTTATTGTTTATTTCCAAGTTTCGATTTTTAGTTTTTTATTAATTAGAGAAAAAAAAACCAAACATAATCTTGAAAAAAGTTGAACATGGCGTAAGTTAAAAAGTTAAAAATCCCAGACACAACTTGCATTACATCTTTCGTAACATCATTTTCAAACAAAAAAATAATGTTTTTCTTTTATCAAATTGACAGGGGTTTAATTTGTTGCCCTTTTACAATGTTTCGTATAATTATAACGATACTTGGAACAATTTTTCTGATTATTATAATTCTTGGACTTTACTTTGGATTTAGAAAGACATGAAGGAAACTTTTAAACCATGCGAAGGTATTGAAAATGCTATTCTCAATATTTCGTTATTGTTTTTTCACATCTTAAAATTTTTCATTTTTTTTCCATAGGGTATGCTGTCCTTTTTTTGTAATGAAGTTATATTAATGTAATCGATTCAATAATTTATTTTTATTTTAATTATTATGAGAATTATTTTATATTATATATATACGTAAATAATAAATACAGTTATACACTTAGAATACGCATTTACTTATAAATAATAAATGAAGAAAAAATAAATAAAATAAATGAGAAAATAAATAAATTTAATTAAATGTGAAAAATATTATGCGTATGCAGTACTTATTTATCTAATTTGCTTTTGTTTGATATTTTTTCAATGATTAATTATCCTTAATGCTTAGTTTCAGTTTTTAATTTTCCGCCGTTTGAATTCATTTATTTTCTATTGATGACGAGTAATTGTAACTGTTTGTTGTGTTTTTGCTGGTTCTAATAAGGATTCAGCAGCTGCTCTTAATTTTTCTGAAACTAAATGTGCTAAATGTGGTGTTTTTCTCCAGACAAATTCTCTGGTTCTATCATGATTATCAGAACTTTCAACCTGCACCTATATATGAGTGTTTTGTAAAAATAATAAAAAAGAAAAACATGGAAAAATGAATTGTTAATTTACTAAAAATGATTAAAAAGTTTCCTCCTTTTCGTCATTTACCTGTTTCGGTTGTTGTACTTTAATGGAGACAAGTGTTGCTGCACCATTCACTACACGTAAATTAATTCTACCTAGCATTTCATTCGTTCTAGCTGTGGCACTTTTAACACTTCTCACTGATCCACGTTTAATTGATTTCTCAACTTTAAGTGTTAGCGGTCCCAATGTGAATTTACTTTTCACCATAGAATCATTTCCGTCTGGAGTCACTCGAACGTTACCGACACGTTGAAGTGTTGCTAATCCATAGAGTATTCCGCGAGGTTTTTGAACTTTTTCGTCAGTAGCACCTTTTTTCGTTTTGGTTTTCGTCTGTTTTGACGGTTTCGCTGTGGTCGCTGATTTTTTTGGTTTCGGTGCTCTTACTTCAGCTGGAGAATTATCCGGAACATTTTGTGTTCTCTGTTGTTGTTCTTGTTGTTGTTCGATTTGTTGCTGTTGCTGTAATAGTTCCTGTTGTTGTTGTATGAGCTGTTGGAGCTGTTGTTCAACAATTTTATCAGTTTTTTGTCCTTCAGTTACATCATTCTCTGTTTTACTTTCGTTTGTATTCGACTCAACTTTTGAATTAGCTTGTTTTTTGTTCCGTTTAAATAATCTTCCACTATACAGGATAAACATTTTAAATTGTGCAATTAAATGAATAATTTGTGATAATTAAAACTGTTAACTTACTCTTTTAGTGATCTTGAAGTTTTTGTTTTGCGTGACTTTAGATTACGATTTGTTGGTAATAATCGAACTCGTACTGGATCGTATGTATTTTTTAGGATTCTATTGATTCTTTGAAAAATTCCATCAACAAATCGATTATATCTGTTCTGCAGGACATCAGCAACTGAATTATCTTTCTCAAGTGAACCTAATTAAAATTAAATAATTGAATATTTTTCAAAAGAAATTATATGTGAAAGAATTATGTTTGTTATTTGTTATCCTTTTTCTACAAATCCTTAGTAGTCGTAATACATTTCATTACGTTATGGAAAAAGAAAATTTTCACGATAGCCGGAAATGATTGAATAATGTTCATGTAAAATTAAAGTCATCAAACACCTATCCTATACTAAATGAATAATGATAATAATATAAAATGTATGTATGTAAGAAATTCACTCTGTACATAAAATTTCCAAAAATAAAAATGAACAATAATTAAATAATGAAAGAATCATGTTTTTTTAATTAAAAACTTTATAAGGTCCTTTCATATTGATATACATACATATGTACATAAGACTATTTATTTAACACAATTTATAACTTTTTGATTAAAAGGAAAATTTTGTAAGACATAAATTATATATACAAAAAAAAAAAAAATTTAAACTCAAAAAGAAAAACATTTCAAATTTTTCCTTGAAAATAATGGACTTTTTTTTATGTCATTTATACAACTTAGAAACTTTACATTCAAAGGAACAAAAAAAATTCAAAGCAGAAAACCAAAAAAATTGAGAAAGTATCAAATAAGGGAGAGGAAATAAATAAAATATAAAACAATTTGAGAGAAAAAAAAAATAATAATAAAAATCCTAGTAAGAAAATCTGAAAAACTTTACAGTTGAATTTTATGGTCAATTTGGCACGTTGACAAATGATGAAGACATCATTCAAAAATTATCGTCTTAAATTTTGTTTTTCTAATTTCTTCCACATTTTTTTAGGGTTTTTTCTTTAGGTGTTTTTCTTTTATAAATCGCTCTGGTTTCAATTTATATTTATGTTTCTTTTTTGTATTTTTTTTTTTTTGCATTTATTTCTACATTTTTATCATAAAAAGAAAATTCTTATACTGTTTTTATCATTTTTCCCTCTAAATATAAGCGTATGTGTATGCATATGTGATGTTTATTCGTTATATTTTTAAATATATGCATGTATAATATACATACTATATACATATTCTAATATATCGTAAAAATGTAAAAAAAAAACCATTCTCTAAGGGTTTCGAAACCCTAGATTTTTGTTTACTTTTAATCTTTTTTATTGCAATTTCTGTTTTTGTTTTTCTAATGTTTATGAACGAATTTATTACATACTTAGACAATACGTGTATGTATGGATGTATTTTTTGTTTTTATTATTATTTTTTGTTACGTACATAAATGTATGCGTATACATACTTACATACATGTCCGTATACATTTATGTATATCTAGCTGAACTATCATAATTTCGGAACAGCATAACACGAAAAATTATATTTTTATTTATTATTTATTTGTATTTTTTTATGATGTTGTTTTTTTATTTTATGTTTAACTTTGATTGTATTTCTATATAATTTTCGGTATACTTTATTTTACTTGGGATATGTAAGAAAAAATATTTTCGGTACCAGAGAACATAACGTTTACGTCGTTTAACCGGAAATAAAAATTAGAAGAAAATATGCTCGTAAATAAAATGTTTTCCTAGATTTTTCTTATAGGTCAGTTACAGGTTACAGTTAAATAATATTAATATACAAAAATATTATTATGAATGGTTGCGAAATATGTACATTACATACATATATAAGCAATGTGTATTTATAGAGGAGGATTGTTGTATGAGAACGTGAATACTGGATAATACAACATTTACTTTTCGTACATGCCTATCCTATACATACATATATAAACACACATATTACACTTACCGCTACATATACATAGCTATTAGTCCGGAAATAATATTCTTATGTGCAGATATTGTAGAATGAATGTTACGATACTATTTTTGGATTTATTTAAGTTCCTTTCATATAATGTAATATATTTTTTCAAGTTTTCTCCTGTCCTTTTTTGCTATTTCTCATTTTTATCCTTTATACTATTTCGTTTAATATCTCTGGACAATTTTTATCTAAACGCACATAACATCCATATACGTTTTACTACTCGCATATATACATATGTATTCATCGGATATTAATGTACCTACATAAATATTTACTATGAAAAAATACTTTTCTAATCATATTCATTGATCGGAAGAACACAAAAAGGATTTATTCGAAAACATTTTTCTGTTATTGATTTATTGAATATTATACAAAAAAATTTGAAAATACATAATATGTAGAATAAGAAAACAACTTCTACAAACACAAAAATTTCTAAGAGCAAAGATACAAGTAAAAATGAAATTTAATTAGAATTTTTCATCCTACAAGTTTATTATTTCGTACTCTTTTTTTTAATTTAATTTTCTTTTATTTTGTTCTTGTAATATCGTGTATATATGCATCATGTACTGATCGAATATCATGAAAATATGTATAATATTTTATGAAGATGAGGACTACTTATTTGTTTTTTTTCTTGCATAAAACATACATTTGTACAAAACAAACCTACATATACTATATAGCTGCTATATGTAGGAGGATTTATTATTTGTAAGTAATATAGACAGGTGGGTATTTATTCGTACATTATTAAAAATATAAAAATATTTCATTTGAAATCTTCTTTTAAAATTTAATTGATACTCAAATACAATAAATAAGAGAATATATTATGTAATATAAAATTCGTATATAAATTATAACATAAAATCCAATTAAAAAATAGCAAAGAAGAAGAAAAAAACAATTAAACATGATTTCCAATAATAATTTTTTTGTTTTTTTGATAAAATGAATTTTTAAAGGATAACACAAACAAAAAAATTACAAAACAAATAGGGAAAAGATATACAAAATGAAATCGAATTAAAGCATAAAACAAAAAAAAACCAAAAATGATCCTTATCAAATTCACAAATAATGTAATTTAATATTAATAATAAAATCCTTGTTGATATTAAAACATTTTTGGTTGTTGTTGTATTTCTTATGTTTGTACAGCGAACTTAAATAAACATATAAATACGTATAGATACATATAAAAGTTAATATTAAATGAAAATATATATACGAGTATATACTATATATAATGTTCATGTTCATTCATAACTTCATGTACACATTTATATGTATGTAGAATAGTATATATTCATGTGTTTGCTATTTATATTTATTTATTTCACGTATTATATTTATTTGATTTTTTAAGTAAACAAATGTACATATTATACTTACTTATATATGTATGTAATAACATTCATGTATATTTGTATGTATGTATGTATAACATTACTTATGTGTAATTTTTGTTGTTGTTGATATTTATTTTATGAAATACCAAAAAACAAAACTCAGATAATAATCAATCAGTATACTCGTATTATATTGTAAGAATATAGAGAGAAAATGTATACTGCAGTAAATGCATATACTCGTACATACATAATGTACGAGATACGAGTATATGATATTATTAAATGTTATCCTCTTTATCATTTTATATCCTTTTTGTGTTTTGTTTTTTTTTATTATTTTTATTTTTTATCTTTCATTCTTACTTTATAACATAATATCGTATATGTAAACAACAGAATAATAATGGGTTGTAATATCGAACATGTGATATACACGATTTCATATACGTATTGGTTTGTATGACAAAAAAAAAATGGAAATAAAACTAGAATAAAAAAAATGAATAAATATATGAATTAAAAATGTCGACAAAAAAAAAATGGTAGAAGAAGAAGAACAAGAAGAAAGGTATGAGAAGGATTGATTCTACAAATACAGTAATAATGTAATAATAATAAAAATATTCAGTTAATTTCCCTTCTTCAATTTCTTTTTTATCATCATCATCATCATCATCTGAGTGTATGTATGCATGCGATATTATCCTTATTATCAGTATTGCAAACTTGATATCCTATCGATTAATAAGAATTTTTTTCCTATCATATATTTTTAATTTTTTTGTCATTTGAATACCTTATTATTGTTACATTGTATTCAACATACATATACACATATTTACAGTGGCTCCCATTCAAAACCGTATACAAAAGATAAATTTCATATTATATTTTTTGTCTCTCTACTGAAAAATAATAATCGCAATGTAATGTTCTGAACATTATATTATTAATTATAAGGAGTTATAAAGATATTTACAAAATTTCAGTCAATAACTGTTAATTTGTAGAAAAACAAAATAACACATAAATTCCAGGTCAGAATTAAAATCGTAAAAATTATTATAAAAAATTGTTTAATTTAAAATTTTTAATAAGTATATATTTATTCTGTTTTGTGTGATAGTATCCAAAAACAATTTTTAATAATTTGTACGGTTTTGACTGTAAATTAAATTTCGGGTTTTATTATTTTCTTTTATCTATAATTTTTACAATTTAACTGTTATTACAGTTATTGACCTGAAATTTTGTAAATATGGTTATAACACCTTAATAAATGATATATGTATATTTGTAACATTACATTGCGATTATTATTTTTTAGTAGAAAAACAAAAATATATTAAGTTCATCTTTGTATGGTTTTGACTGAGAGCCACTGTATATATGGATGCTTATACAATTGACTCTTATACATATACATAAATACTATAATGTATCCTACATACTCCTAAAGGCATTGTATGATATTTATGACGATTTTTAAGATTTTTATTATACCTAATATAAAATATCATTTTATATATTGGAAAATTTCCTCTATTGATCTTGAAAGCTCATAAAATATAAAGTATAAAATAACAAAAAAAAAACAAAGAATAATAAATGTAAAAGGAAAAAATGAAAGAGAAAAAAATAAATTGATGAAATACAACAACAAAAAAAATCAAGAATTATGTATATATCTGTGTATGAATATATATAAAAGAAAATAACGATTTTAAAATTTCTATATATGTATATACATATATTATACACGTATTATACACATATATTATCGTAGTATTATACACGTATCCTTTTTTCCAATATATTTTAAGTAGTATTGGTAGTATATTGAATTTTACATTGTAACAACGATGAAATAAAAAATGAATATCAATATGCCAAAAGGAAGTTTATTAAAATTTTTCTGATGAATTTTTAGTATTTACTATATACACATATGTACATATACATTATGTATATGTATCCATATAACGTGTGTATATCCTGTATGAATTGATAGAATATAATACATGAATGCGTATACATTTTTACATTTTATACATTTTTTATAACATTTTAGCGGTACTACGAATTTTTTGCCACACACATGTTATGTATACCTATTGGCTTTGATATTTTACAAGTAAAAGAAAAAAATTTACAGTTATTCACGTAGTTAAAGATACACAATGTATTAGAACTGATGATATTTGTATATCAAGAAAAGTTTTTTGTTTTTGTTTAATTTTCTTGTTATTTTTCTGATCACATATGAATTCGATACAAAGAAAAAATTAAAAATTAAAAAACAGAAATGTTTATGTTTTTCTTATCTTATGTCAAAGTAAATTTTTCAATTTTCATTTATCTATTTGTATTTTAATTTTACATTTTGCGTTGAATATGAAATAGTCAGACTGAAAAAATGTCCATTTCCTTTTCACCTTTCGTATATTCTTTCGTATATTCGTACCTTATTTTCCAGACACATACGTACGTATATATACAGGAGTAGATTTTTCATTTAATTTTTATTTTTTTCATTGTCGAGCAAACATTATATAGATATGTAACAGTATAATATGTATGCATAAGAGGTGTGTTTGTATATAAAACATTCTCACAAAAACATCAACAAATTCTATCATTTTCTTTTTGATATTTATTTAAAAAGTTTGAATGATACAAATATTGATATGAGAATTGGAAATAGTACATATACACACATATGTGTGTACACACTTGAATATGATGGAAAAAATACACATAAATATATACGTAATGTGAATTTCATAAAAAAATTTTCTTATTATTATTTGTCTTTATTTATTTTTTTTTTAATTTTGTTTTTAAAAATTTTCATATTTGTGTGCCAATCAATCTTTGAAGTACAGGAAAATAATGAAATAAATTCATCATATTCATCTGTAAATTGAACCTGAAATTATATTTTCTTTGAAATTATAAAATTTTGTTTTTCAATTTGTGAAAAATATTTTTCGACTTTTATTATGAAAATAATAATAATTGAAAAAGTTTTTAAATTTTTTAAATTGATTTCAATATTTTCAAAGATGATATTTTTATACTCAAAATGATTTATTTGATTAAATCCATCAATCAATAAAGTATTCGTGTTTATTTTAGTAGGATATTTTATTTTGAAAATGGTATGAGTCTAATTTTCATGAAATTTCGATAAATTTCAAATGTAAATTTGTAATTTTATTCACTTAATTTGTAGTCATACGTTTAATTATTATGAGTTCAATCAAAAATTTATGGAGTCCACACTTGACGAACATGTGATTTTTGATAATTTCAAAAATTTTCTGATCCAAGTAAAATTTAATTTTATAATTGAAATTAAAATTAGAATTCAATGGAAATTATACAAAATCAACAATTATTATTATTGAACCATAAAATTTGCTTTTTTTCTTGTTATTTTTCGTATAATTTCATACCAATAAATGGCATAAAATACTTAAAAATCCTAGTCCATATGCATGAAAATATTAAATGTAAAATGCAAGAAATACCTTCATCGCAATTATAACTTATTAATAATCATTTCGACATGATGAACGGTTAGAAAATAATAAAAAAAAAATAATTAAATAAACCAAATCCTGAGAAACAGTTAATAATTAAATTCTGAATTTTTATATAGAAGAAAGACAGAGTAGATAAATAGATAGAAGTATACGATAGATGCTAGAGCAAAATGATTAATAAATAAAACGAAAAACCATATTCCTTTTTATGTAAAAGCAAAACTGAAAGACATTTTTCATTACCAAACTAAATTAATGGTCATTGATCCTTTTTAAGTTTCCAATATAATAAGCTTTTCAAAACAAAAATAATAAATTTATTTATTTTTAAATGTATATTATATAAGTTATTATATCAGCCTTCATTTCATTTTATTTACTCGTATAATTTGTTATAATTTATAATTTCTTTTATGAATTTTGAAAAACTGAGCATATATACAGTAAATCGAAATAATAAAAAATAAACGCTTGAAAATAAATTTATAAATGTTTACTCATAAACAATAAAAAAACAAATTTATACAAAAATAAAATTATATTTTAATTAAACAAAATAATAAAAGTAATAAAAAAAGAAAACAACATTTCGTTTAAGAAAAAAATAATTTTTTGTAATATTACTTCACAACACACACAAATAAATAAATAAATAATTAAATAGAATAATCATAAATGAAATAAAATCAAAATTGAAAGTAAAAATAAACAAATTATAGAAATATAATCAAGTGAAAAAAAAAACAATAAATGGATAAGAGATGAAAATAACTGCAATAAATATAGATGAAACTTATCGAAAATATCTACTACTAAATATAGAATTAAATTAAATAGATTTCTAGAAAATTTTATACACATGCAGATATACAGAATTGTAGCCGGCGGGATTTTTCCAGGAAACTTAATATCGTACAACGTTCTATTATCTTATCAGAATAAATATATCAGAATATACATATATAAATGAATAAATCAATTTTGTCCATTTTTTTTTTACTCATTCATTATAAATTTTTTTTTTTCATTTTGACCCGGAAAATTCACATTCTATTTTCAAGCGTTTATCATGACCTTCCGACACCCAACCAACATCCACACATGACTAGTTCGTTTTAGATTTATTGTTGTTAATGCGTAGCAGAAGTAGAAGAACCATTTCCTCGATACAAATATTTCTTAGACTCACGTGCACGTTTTGCCTCGATTGCATCTTCACCGATCAGATCCTCTTCATCGTCATCGTCATCATCGTCGTCATCATCATCATCGTAAACGCCTAACGAACCTGCAAGTTCATCAACGTCATCATCATCATCATCATCATCAGAAGCATCTGAAACTTCGTTTGTTGTTTGTTGTACTGTTTGTGTAACTTTCTGACCTATATTCGATGCGGCTGGTTTCTCCTGTGGTTTATTATTCAGTGATTGTATATCAACTTTGGTATCGATTCCAGAGTTCTCTTCATCATAGAATACTGGTTGTTCTGCTTCGCTCGGGTAGTCAACGTTAAGTCCACCTGCAACAGCATTATCAGCATCACCAACAACTGCAGAAACCGATGACTCGGCAGCTGTTACTGTCTGTGAGGCAACTGGTGCTACTTGTTGAGCGGCAACGGGCTGCTGAACTCCCAGAGATGGACTGATGTCATCATCATCATCGTCATCATCTTCTACAAAATATCGAATTATTTATTTGAATTATTTGATTAAAACTCGAAAATATATCACTGCAATACCTTCTAGGATATCATCAAATATTCTTTCAAGATAATCACCATCATCATCGTCATCGTCGTCATCGTCATCATCATCACTACTGGCAGCAGCTGCTTGTTGCACTGCATTTCCAGCAGGTGCTGGAACTGGTTCATCATCATCATCATCTATTTACAAAAGTGTAAAAATTTTAAAATAATTGCCACCGCTAATATTCAAATTTTATAGTGATTATAGATAAAAAATGGTCATCATAAAGTTTTACCGTCATCATCACCAGTCAGAAAATCAACAATATCATCTTCATCGTCGTCATCATCGTCATCGTCATCCGAAGATTCAACCGCATTCGATGGATCAACACCAGTCGATTGTCTACCGATTGATTTTACATCTGTAGCATCACTATCTGTCTTCAATTTTGTAACTAACTCATGATTTTCTACAATTTGAATGGGTGACATATGACATTCCCAAAGAAAACAGCTCAATAGAAATACAATAATGATTTTCATTTTTATTCCACTTTTGTATCAGTTCTAATCAGCAATAATACCTGCAATAGAAATACGATTATTGTCGATGCTATTTTCATTGCATTATCACAAAATCAAATGAATAAATAGATAAATAAAAACAAACTAAAAAAAAATGAAATTAATATTTAAAATCGTACATTAATTTGTTATATGTTTATTAGTGTACGAGTATGTATACAGCTCGTTTAATATTCAAGTGGATAATAATAAGATTTCATAGTTGACCTCAATTTTCGACGTGAATAAACAAAATATCCAGTCAGAACACGTACGTAATATATACATTTCTTATACAAATACAATTACAAATCAACATTTTATCTTTTTGACCTACTTAATTACAAAAATGTACACATATTTTTTATGTACATATTATTTATACGAGTATGTTTATCATAAAACTAACACACGTCATAAATTTATATTCATTATATTCAATGTGTGTAAATGAATGCAAACTATATTCCTACATATATATGTAAATATGTAGTTATATTCACGTTGAAAAGTCGGAAAGCTTGTAAGTATGTACATTTGTGGAGAAAACGCAAGGTGTTGGTAACAATTTATTGCGTTTACTATAAGATATTATACCTAAGCATCACATATAACTGGAACAATTTAAACGGTTTTATATATTTTGATTTTTTTTCTTTTTTTTTTTTGAATGACAGCAATGAACTTGATCAAGAAAACATACTTTGATCTTACTTTACAGCCTTACACATAGACTGCTTATACCTGTGCCAGGTAACGTCATAACATAATATAAACCTGGTCGGTCAGCTTGAAATATATACATACACGGCGAGTAAATATACGAACATGGTCGAATATAATAAAATCAGTTAATGTATTATATATCCACTATGTATAAGTCTGACTAGGTAAATAATTTATGGTGATCGTCAGTTAGGTTAACCTGACTTCATTTGCAATACATACCACCAAATTTGTACGAGTACATATGTATGTATGCAGAAGATCTGAATATTCAAGAAAATTTAATTAAAATTTTATGCACAGTAAAACAAAACAAAAAAAAAACTATCTCATATTTGTATATATGCTTATGTACATGCGGAATTCGTTCTTTGCATAGTAATAATAGACAGTATGTGCATGAAAAAATACATACATACATATATACATTTTACTGTAAATATTGCATAGCTAAAAATGCATGTCAATGAACCCAGAATACTCGTACATATACACAAAACAGTAAAATTAAAATATAAGTCGTTAATAATTAAAATTTTCAATGAACGTAGGTGAACAGAAAAAAAAAACTACACGTACAACGAAAAGAAAAAAATCAATTAATGAATATTTTGTTAATTGAATTCGTTGGTCATACAATTTTTAGATAAATGTTGTCTGAAAGATTTATGAGAGATATCGAGTGTGTATTCGTGTACGCAACTATTTCTTAAACGTTTACATGTATTAATGTATGTGTGTGTGTGTGTGTGCATTACATATTTGAAAATAAAATCATTCAAAAAATCTAATCACGTATGGAAAGCGATTTTTATCCAATTAAAAGGTAGACTAAATAGCTGCGAAAGTTTATTATGTGTGTGCTCATAACATTAAGTTATTAACAAAATCTGACTGTACTCTTATGTAGGTAGTATACCTAGTTGTTGTTATTCTTAAGTCAACTTTTTAGATCACCTTAAAATTTTTGTGCCCATTCCATTCATATGAAATTTTTACTTTCTCGACATGAGTTATAAAAAAAAAATTGAAAATCTTATTTAGTGTTAACCTTATTGAAATCGAATTTCATTTTTTCCTGTTTATATTTTTTTTGGTTATTTGTCTCTTCTTTTTTTTTTTGAGAATTTTATTTAGGTCATCGGTATTGACTTATAATTTTGCAAAATTGAAATTACATATTCAAATTTTTAGGAATGTATAAGATTTCTACGACAGATTAAGAAGTGAAATTTTCTTGGAATTTTTGAAGATATTTCAAATTCTATAATTGTAAAAAGATTTTAAATAAATAATATTTTTCTTTTCTTAGGAAAAAAATACAATTTTTTAAATTAAAATATTTTGTAACGCCTCGCATGCCTACTGTAACTATATTTTCTTGAACAGCAATTTTTTCAGAAATTCATAATTTTCGCTTCTAGCATTTTTTACTCTAGATTTTACTTGTACATACAGTTCTATAGGTGAAAAAAATTATAATTTATTTTTTTTTATGTTTATCTACACAGATTATGTGAATATATGTCTTTTGTAAAATGCTTGTAATAACGGTAATTTATTACATTAATTTTATTTATAAAGAATATATTTTTTCAATTTTTATAATAAGCAACAACATTCTTAGGAACTGTAGATATACAGCAATAATTCTTGTTAATTTTCTTTTATCACAACGAACAACTCCACTTAAAGTCTGTGCACTAAAAATATGAAATGGAATAAATATAAATAAATTAACTCAAAAAAAAAAAAATTACTATAAATGATACATAATTTACACATTTACATATAAAGTAAGAAAGAACTGTCGTTATTACTTTGCTTATTTCTGTTTTATTTTTTTTTTCTTTCAATTTAAAAAAGGAATTAAAATTCTTCGTGGCATTAATTTATGTAATTTCTTCTTTGGTATGTACTTAAGTAAAACGTGTTCGAATTTTTATGATCAATTAATAAGAAAATGTATTTTTATGATTTGATAAGGAATACCTAATTTACTTTTTCTAAATTCAGGCATTCTATAATTTTTGCAAAAATTAAATACCTATAGATACAAAAATTTCACAATACAACAAATTTATTATATATTTCAATTTGATCATCACAATGAATATCTTTAAGGATGTATTCAGAAATTTAAATCATCCGAAAGCTACAAATTATTTTGTTGAAAAAAAAAAATTATGATTTTTTTACCATAATTCAAATTTGTATTTCATTTTTGTAATGCGAATCAATTATCAACAACCAACAAAAGTATATAAAATACGAATTTAGTTGTATACTTACGAGAAGAATTGTGATGAAAATCGTATGTAACTAAGGAAGAAATAAAAAATTCTATGAAAATGAAAATAAAATATCTCGCAAAAAAGATAATTATGAACAAATTCAATTCAATAAAGAAAATTATTTAAAAACTTTAAATTAAAAACTTGAAAGTTTTATTTAAATTCTGATATTGCTTGCACTGAGTTAACATAAACTACGAGTATATATGCTATTTTCCACTCAATTAAAAAAAAAAAAAAAGTAAAAAATTGGAACATTCAAATTTAAAAAAAATATATATGCCTATAAAATAAAATTATAAAAATATTAAAAAATTCTTGTAAACTCAACTGTATAATTATATCCTTTTTAAATTAAATTATAATTATCCTATATTGGAGTTTCCCTTCAAGTATTTTATATTCCACTTGATCGAATGATTTTATCGATTCTGTTCGTTCTCACTTGATAAACTAATGTAACACACAATATTCGCTATTTTTTTTTTTCTTTTAAAATATGTGGCCACTTCAAGGCATTAATAATAAATTGATAATACCTTATCCGGCCTAAGGTTATTTTTTAAATACTAAAATACTGTATACGCGATTATATATTAGATAATTATGAATTTAATTAATTAATTAATTAAACCCGTAATAGATCCGTGTGTTTATTTGAAGAATTTTTTTTCAAACAACTTAACCGATCGAAAGACAAACCTCAACTTATCATCTATTCAATAGCAGCTTAAAGATGTAAACTTTTGACGACGACAAATAACCGTTACCGCTTCATTTTTTCTTCTCGTACTATAGTAGCAGTTATACTATAGCAACATTAATATTTACAACAATTTCATATGCATACAGATGCGAGTATGTATGTAGATATATGTACGTGTAAATCTGGTGTTAATGATGATCATGTTTGTTGTTTATGCGATATAGTAGCGACGGTAATGAAGATGATGGTAAAGTGAAATCGAAATATGTTACATATAATAACGCAAACACACAGCATATAAACTACAATCAAGTACACATTTATGTATCGTATGTGCATATATACAGTGTACAGGTGATATTTAAGTTATTTGTGTATAAACACATAAGTACATTATATGAATCTAATATGTATATGTGATGTTTGTTCGCATTTAAAATATTTAATCAGTTTTACCACGTTTTACTATACTTGGTTATCGTACTATTATAATTCACATTCTTTCTTAATGTATCCATCTTTTTTAATTAAATATACCTTTTTTTCTTCTTTTCATTTTGTATTTTCATATAATTCCATTTATAGAAGTATTTGTGAAGTAAAACAAAACTTGAAAGTAAAGAGAACTTGAATAAAAGAAGACTTTAAAATATGTTATAATAAAATCAAATACTACTTATATACACGTACAACATATATGTGTTTCTGTTTGTGTATGTATGTATATACAAATGAATGAATATAGAAATCTTTATAAAATAAATTTTATTAAATTAGAAAAAAAAAAAAATGTTCAAATAGAACTAGAAAAATATAATATAATAAATATAGCCAATAAATATACAAATAAACAATAAATAATGTAAATATAAAATGATATTGAACACTTACACATTAACACTCACACGTAAATATTTTAGTTGAGATGTGTGTACGTACGATTATAATAACGATCATTTTACGCTTATCATATATAAATATTAAAATATATAAACTAAATTATATGTAGACATTGTTATAACTACTATAATTCTCAGAATCATTTTGCGTAAATAGTACGCATTTATACATACATATAATGTGTACATATATGTTTGTAAGCGTAAATGCATGAAAATATTTTACAAATCTATATGTATATTTTCTATCGATAGCCCATATTATGAAAAAGTGCAAATTGAATTAATTGATAATCAAACCGGAACTTTAGTATGTTAGCTATATAGGTAATTGTATGTAATGTATGTACGTATACATACCACATCGGTACATTATATGCATAAATTTAGTGTTTATTGGCGTTATTATTTTTCTTCTTGATCCAATATTTATAATATTTTGTATGATTTTCTTCATTATATATATAAGAAACATGAATAAATTGAATTTCTAAACTTATACATGTACATACTTGCACACTATATTTACAATTATATACATACAGATACACATACATATTTTTGCATTTAGACACGAAAGTATATTCAAACGATAAATTTATTTATCTTTTTGTGTTATTTTGAGTGATAAATATCTATCATATACTATATATATATAATCTATTTCTGCATAACATAAAACTATACATAGATAAAAGTAATATAATACAGAAACAATTTTTTTTTTCCTACAAACATATTATTATTATTTGGATTATTTAGAATACTGTCAGAGGTGTGTACACTTTTTCTGCCAGTCAAATCTGGTCCATTAAGTAAAACTTTTCATCTACACAATGGTACATACCAAAATTCATGTAAGTATCTATCTGTAATTGCATGTACGACATTTAGTCACAAGTTATAAAAATTTTCCAAAAATAATAAAAAAAAATACATACAAGAGATGTGTAAAATAAATTCATCGTAATCGTGTACACATACTACATGGACATCATTTGAAATATAAAAAAATATAACTCTGAATGCGACAAATGAAAATGCAAATAGCTAAAAATTAATGTACATACATATTACGTTTATGACTACATGTATTTAAGAGTGTATACGTACATATGTGTTCATATGATGTGTATTTTTGAAGAAGAAGAAAGTCACTTTTATTTTATTTGCGCTCATTAAACAAATTGAAATTAGTTACACTATCAAAATATCTTATCGGATTTTATATTTTTATGTATTCAATCTTCAAATGAGAATTATCATGTCATCATGGTTTTTTTTTTTTTTTTTTTTTAAATAAGTAGATGACTACACATATGCATATAATATTATGTATGGGAATAATCTGGCACATATATAATTTAAATATTTCATATGAAGACTATTGAAAGTAAAAAAAAAATATATAAAGTAAAAATTAAAGTTTTAAGTGCGTGTATTTATGTATACATATGCAATATACTTACTGCTTGTACGTACATAGATCATAGTAAAGCATACGCTCAACAATAATTATTATTAGAAATGAAAAAGAAAGTAAAGATTTTAATCAATTTAAATACAGCACTCGTATACATGTGAAATGACGAAAAGAAAATCTTCTGTTATCATTTCTTTTTTTCAAACTTTTTCTCTTTTATTACAATTTTTGTTACAATTCAATTTGAAATTATGCACGTACATGTACGAATTTTATACATATTTTATTAATACATTGTATGAGTATGTCTCTAAGATACATAGCGTATAGCATATTGATATTGAAAGATATACATATATGTAGATACTAGGTGTATTATTATTAGTATTCATTGTTTTATTATTTATTGTCTGTGATTTTAATTATATTTATTTAAAATTCAATCAAGATACAAAATTGAAATAAAATATAAAAGAAATGAAAAATAAATATTTATACAGCGATATTTGATTTTTTATTTAGAAAAAAATTATTTGTTTTTTTTATTCATTTTCATCGTTATATGTAAATGTACGACTGTACGAGTATATATTCGCAGCGCCGGTTTTAGCCACTTGGGCGCCGGTTGCGTTTCTAAACTTTTCGTCCTTCAGGTTTTAATTTTTGCCAAATAGATAAAAGTTATAATGAAAGAAGTTTTAATTGCGGATTTCATTCTTTACTCATTGAAGATCTTATATTTGCAGTTTTTAAAATTTTTAATTCGAATGCGCTTGTTTGTTTATAAATAAAAATATAGGCCAAAATATTCATAGCTTTTTCATATATACACGGATCTTGTAGAAGAAATAGAAAGTTACGCGAATGGTATTTTCTTTTCTCATTTTCTTATGTAAATTTTGTACTCTTTAAGAGAACATTTTCGCAGAGAATATTTTTTTACTGTGTTTTGTAATATTATTTTTCTAAAAACGTATATGTGTCTTTGATTCTGGGCTTATTCGCACCCCCAAGATTTGATGCCTTGTTTAAGTAAACAATTTCAACCTATAAAAGAAATGGGTAAATACATATGTATATCTGGATATGATAAACGTGTAAGTAATGTACATTTCAATTTTTTTTTATAAATGTGAATTTGTTTTATCAAAATACGAGTATTTTACTACCAACAAAATTACTCAGACTACAGCCCAATATTCAATTAATTTCTTTATTTACATTTAATTATTTTCAAAATTTTTATAAACATTCTGTCTACTAACGAATTATTATATTTTGCAAACAAAAATTTTAAATTTAAAGTTAACTTAAACATGTCATCAAATCCATATTGTATTTGTACATGAACTGATGAAGTGAAATAAACAGAATTAAATAGAAATATGAATAAATTTTTAACTATTGATTATAATTTATTATTTATTTTTAGACTTTTTAATCATTTCATTATCAATACACTTAAACAGATTATTTTATTTTCAGTGTTATTTTTTTATTTTTAAAATAATAATTATCATTATTATTGTACAATTCATTTATTACGAATTTATAATTTCAATTCAATTCATTATTTCGCAACACTGATATATATACGTACATAATACATATATAATAAGTACACACAATTAGATACCTATACATAATAACATTAATTAATAAATATTTTCATTTAAAATTAAAAGTTATATAAGAATAATTTAATATGGTTGATACTTAATATTTGTTAAATTTATAATCGATTAATAAAATTGATTGATTTACAAAAAGTAAACACAAAAGGATATTGACGCAAATGCGCGTTTATATATATCACGTGTGTGCATATAAATCTATATAATTCTATAATAAATATATAAAAAAAAATAAATTACAAAAATTATAAATTTATTGTCATTAAAATTATTTAAATACTCACATAACCATAAAATTATATTAATTGATTTATTGAATAATCAAAAAAATATGAGAATAAAAAATAAAAATTAATAACTATTATTCATGTTTCATTGATACAAATGGATGCATACAATAATTTATTAACGCTGCATTAATTCTTTTTACTCTAACTTAATTTGTTTCAAAAAAATCAAATTCACAATTAAAATATTAAAATTCTGAGAAAAATTTATCAATAGCTGCTTTCGATTTAGCAATTTCAAGTACTTGCGAGTAAATAAGGTAAATGTCTATGCTAAACCATCTACTCGCAACTACAAATGAAAATTTTTTCAAGTACTTGTAATTGCTAAATCGAAAAGCAGCTAACAGATCTATACATAATTACTGTAATACATATTGGTCGGTAGATTGTATGTAAATAAACATCCGTACAAATTCAAAAATAAAATAATAAGAAAACAATTTTGCCAGAAATCATTTAGTTCTTAGGTAAGTTACTACTCGCACAGTTTGTTATACGAGAAAAACAAATCAATATCCTTCTTGAAAATGAATGTTATAGCGAAAAATAATGGATAATTATTTTGATGGACGAAAAATAAAATTAAAAAAAAAAATTGTGAATTAATTTTAAATTAGAATTTTAATCAAATTTTATATTTGAATTTTAAAATTGAATAAATTCCATCCATTTTGAAGCGGTACTACACATTGGTATATTTGATCAGTTTCAGTTCTGCATATAATTATTTGAAACATCCAATATAAAATTAATAATATTCTAAATAATAATAATAATAATAATAATGTGTGCATATTTTCGATGCAATTTTCTTAGTATAAATAAAAACGTACGTTCACGTATATACACACTACTAAATTTCTGCCTATCTCCTATAACATTATGAATAAAATATAGGATTATTCTCACCGAAATAATAATTAACAAATAATTATTTCAGTTGAATTATTTTAACTATCAAAATGAAAATTGGTTTTTGACCAAAAATTCAAATGAATGTCAAAATATAAATTTTATAAAAAAATTCGATATTAGATAATAACATGTATATATTCAGACAAATTTATAAAATAGAAATTATATTTTATTGTTGCCAAACATGCATCCATTAGTTTAATATTTATGTACAAGCCTTTATATACATAACATTGCATATGTGTATGTACATATAATAACATACTTATCATATCACATGTGTGAATATATGAGAACAATACAAGCATACATATATTGGTTTGAAAATATATTGCATATTTTATATAAGCAATCAAATATACATAAACATATATTTACATTAATTCCATGTATGTATTACACACATTATTATAAGGTACGTGTGTATAACATTCAATTTGATTTGATACATAAATTTGTTTAACTTTCCGTAAAATAATGCTGGTCAGTAAATATCAGTAACAATATAGATATATGTATATATATGTACACGTATAGAATGTATAATAAAATTATTTTGTGTGTGTAATACATACACTGTGTAAAGTGTATGTGTGCATGTATATGTATGTACATATATTATAGAAGGATCGATTACATGAAATACCCAATTTAATATAACAAATCCTTATATGTCCTCACATATATACGATAATAGATATTTGTAATTTGTATTCGCATACATATACATAATCGTTTTTGTTTGTGTGACTTAATTTGAAAAATAATAATAAGATACATTATAATATAGAAACATTTTCTCTTGTCCTTTTTTCCTTAGAAGAAAAAATTTAATTTTGAATGTTTGCACGTGTATTTTTGATTACGAACAGAATATAATGAAATCTACTTCAATTTTTCTTTATTACATATAGCTACTACATATGAAATCTTATACAGAATTTTGAACTCACACATTTTGTCATTATTTTTCATATACATACATGCATTTATAATGAACACAACAACCAAAAATTCAAGACAGAAAAATTTAATAGTTCATACATTCAAAGCAAAATATCTTACAAATTTTTATCCATCCAACAGTTTATTTTCTTTTTTTCTCCCTTCTTGTATTTTTCAACACTTTTTTTTCTTTTCTGGAATTAATTTTCTTTTCACGACCAATTTTTCACTTGATGATTTGCACTTATGTAAGTCTGCCTATTATTGTTTCAACTTTACGAGTACATTATTAAGAATATTTTCTGTGAAAAACTTACTATATATGGTTTCTTTTTGCATGTTATATACATTGAGGGTATGAACATCATATTTTCAAAATTCATTTCCGTTTCAGCTTTGAGTGCGTTGTTGATAACTGAATGAAATTTTCACTAAATTCGATGTAAATTGACTAAAAGAATTATTGTGAATTATTGGTACTTTCACCCTACAAAAATAATTGCAATAATCGTACAGGTATTAATGGTACACATGTACGTGTATTACATTCAGATGTGTCAGTACTTTCATTTCAACATATCGGGTAAATCGTCATCATCATCATCATCAGCATCAGCTTTTAGCATTAGCATTAGCTTTCATACTACACCAATTCTGTTGAATGTTTACCGCGTACAAATATGCAATTTCCTTTACTCTAATGGCTAATGACTTATGAATGATGTTTTTCACCTGATTCTTCTACACATCTTTCACCTTTCTGGTTACCATTAGTATCAGAATTATCGTAGCAATATTCGAAACATATTTTTATTTTTTATTAGTTTTGCTGCTGCTACTAATGTTAATAAGAACTACATAGAAATACAGTGCACAGAAGGCATTTATTTTAGAATAAAAGATATTTAATAGTTCAGAATGAATACATCCACATACGAGCATATAAATGTGCGATATTATCGCATATTATGTAAAAGAAAAATTGCTTATTCATTCTAATTGATGTTTGTAATAGGTATGTATATGCATAGTGTTAGTGTATGAAACTAGACATAAAGTTAAAGAGAAGAAAAATTTTTTTCATCAATACCCGTGGGGGTTATATGTAATTACCTCATGTATGTATGTATTGTTGTATATCTTTCGCTAGCAGTATCTATTTTTAGGAAAAGTTGGATAACCAAATGCTGAAATGTTCAGCTCATTTAACTCTTACTGATTGTATTCATTTTCTTCGATACCATCTCATTTAAAGGAAAGGTGTTCATTTAAAACAAAAAGCTAATATCTAAACATACATAATTACATATGAGTATGTCACATATAAATTCACATGTAAATATATACATATGAGGTAATCTATGCTCATTGACAGACCAATAAAATAGACTTCCTTTGAATATATTATATTATTCCTAAATGTTACCAGTATTCATTTCATTTTGTTTTATTTGTAAATTTAGTTAAATGCCCCATTTATAGTGTTGTTAGTTTTTTTTCCACATTCTTACACACTTGCGATTATATGTCATACATATATGGCATGTACGTGAAAATGTTACGTATTTATCGCTAATATTAAACAAAATAAAATTGCAAAAGAAATATTCTAAGAAATATTCCACACCCTTGAAAATGTTACATTTCACTAAACCAAAATATTTTATGTAAAAGACAATATAATATAGAATTTAAAAAAAAAAAAAATACGAGTACATTAAAAAAAGGCTGCAAGGATATACGGAAATATATGATGTACTAAATTTTAATGTTGAATCACGTACCACTATTATTTACAGTGTCATAACGCATGCTCTGTTAATACGAAATTGTACTTTTTCTTTGTAGAGAAAAGTAAAAATTTTCGAAGAGAATCTAGGCAAAATCAAAAGTAACACCATTGTGTGTAATTCCTCTCAATTATTTCGTACGCTCGTTATACTTTTACAATGGGAAAACTTTTTTTATCGTAATCGTGTTGCCAATGTTAGTGAATTATGAAATTTTCCACACAATAAAACTGATAAAATTTAAATTTGATTTTGAACAAAAACTATTGTATCAAAATACTGGTAATTTATAGCGGGATAATTACCATTAAGAAAACTAATTTTATTTTTACTTGCGTACAAAATATACATATATATGAAGTAAAAATATTCAAGAATATACGAAAGAAATTTACTAAAGTACAACCGTGCAACACTAACAAGCAACTAACAACTTATTCCCATGGACTGATCGTATATTTTACGATGAATTGAATTTTCTCAATGATTTTCTAAATTTCAAAAAAAATGCTCACCACCTGGTAGGTTTGGTTTTGGATAATTTTTATTTGAATTTTCTCTGAGCAGTATTTGGATACGGCAAAAATTTCACATATGATTTTTCTTAACACAGCATAAATACAGCCAGCCAACAGACACTGTACTGTACTGAGTATTTTATAGTGTGTTGTGTTGTTGTGTTGTAAAGCAAATGATGTACAATTTTGTGAGTATTATTAGGGGACCGATTGGCGACAGTATTTCGATTCTTCTTATAATTTATAATGCACATCGTGTACAAACAATTATTATAATATACTGAATACTGACTGAAAATTTTGTTTCGTATATAAATTTAGAAGAAGAAATATTATTTTTGTGTACATTTTTATTACATATGATAGAACACATATACATATGAAAAATATGATAATACATATATTCGTATAGTATATAATGTGATAACATTTTCCATGTAGTACAAACAATTTGTATTTTGTAACTTGCAAAACAATTCTTTTATAAAATTTTCTGATATGATATTATAGAGTTCAGTTCAGTTGCGCTGGAACGGTTTTTATAAACAGAACGTATCTCGTCGTCATTTCAAATGATTTCTTTTTTAATTTATTTCCCTTGAAACTATTCAGAAAAGTATTAATTTTGAATATATTTTCTTCATTCATAAGAGAAAATAATACTCGATTTTTTTTTTTTTTTTTTTTTACTTATTTTGCTTATTACGTGTATGATACATTATATACGATTTTTTAAAAGTGAAAGAAATATATATAAATTTTTAAATAAAAGAAAAACAAATTTCATAAAAGGACATTCAGAATAAAAGAATATTTTATTTTGTGATAGTATCCAAAATTATTAGAAACAGGTGTTATTGAAATGTTTTATTGTTATCGTTTGATTTTGAATTAAGTTCAAAACCAAAAATAAAAAGGAGGAAAGAAGCAAGCAAAAAATTAAAAAAAAAAGGAATAAAAAGAAAGGAGTAAAATAGGCATATATATTTGAAAATGTGTTAAAGTGTCATAGAATTATTTAGGAAATTTTTGTGTAGTCTTTTTTATTTTGTTTCCCTTCATATTTTCAAGAGTGTACAGCATATACGTTTTGATTTGAATTCCTATTTTTTGTCTAGTATTTTTGTTTATCTACGGTCTGTGGATTAAACTGAAAAATTAAAAATAAATAAAAAACTTTACAAATTTTTATTTTATATCTTTCTGACATAAAATAGATGCACTGAAGTATGATGCATTTAATGTGATTTAATAAAGTTAAATATGCGGAAATAATAATTTAATAAAGTGAAAAAATAAAGTAGCAAACAAAAAGTTTTTCCTTTACTTTGTATTAATTTTTTTTTGTTGGTTATTACTTTTTAAAATTTTATCTTTGTGGTAATTGTGGTGATGGTTTCATAAGGTATACAAATCTAGAACACTCTCAAAAGTGAGGTGTATCCACATACATATATCTCATATTATGTACATTCGGAACATGCAATTTTCGTAAATTCAAAAAGATTATAATGTGTTTGTGCTAATCGTTCTATTATTCTTCTTTATTTTTTTCTTAATAATTATTTTTTATTTTATTTTTTTAAATTATTTTCTTTCGTTTTACAGTCAGAAATTTATTATCGTGTATCAAGAATTTTATTATTATGTGAATAATAAAAATCTGCTGATATGAATAATTTCTGGTTACTGAATTTTAAAATAAAATCACACATTCGAATACATAAGTAATTCGTACATATTGTGTATATTACATTAAAATTGAAAGTAATAAAATTTTGAAAACGAAATATAAATTTAAATTTAAAAGTAAAAATAAATAAAAAAAAATCTTAATTTATTATGTACATTATTATGTGGATGTGTTATTATTTTATTTTGTTTAATTTAATTTTGTGGTAATTTTATTTAAAATAATAAATTATAATATACACTCGTATTCGTACATACAATTATATATGTACATAAATGCACATATGTTGGACAGAAATGAGTAACAATATAATGTATGTACGTATCTAATATGATCCATATAATATATAATTAAATTAATAAAATGACAATAAAAAGAACAAAACAACAACGACAAAAACAATTTAGTTTAGTAATAAATAAATAAATAAATATAATTTTAATTAATTGAATTTTGATTATTATTTTGTGTTTTTAAATAAGTATTATATAAGAGTATGTATATGTAATGTGTAATATTGAATTAGATTTAATGGTTTTTAAAGTGACATCTAAGCATGCAATTAAATATTAGTACGAGTGTAATGAAAATTAATTCTATACACTTGTCATATTATGTTTGTATACTATTACAATATTTTATACAATTAATTTATAATAATAATAATGCTATTATGAATATATGAATATAAATAAATTAACAATATCACATATAAATTCATCCTCATGTAATAAATAATTATGTTAAAATATTTTGAATAAAGTATGAACATAATATGTACGTATGTATATATCCGTTGATTACAGTGAATAAAAGGATATGATGAATAATATCTTGAATTCTGATATATAATCTGATGTATACCGCAACTCATGCATAAAAATTAGTACACATATACATATATATATATATATAAATGGATGAATAATCACATGTAATAGAGAGGATATATATATGAATATTAATGCAATTATACATTTATTCATGTATACATTATTATATTAGTACTTTTATAACTATGTACATATGTACATATGTAGTATGCAAACACTTTAATGCAGAATACACATCGCATATTTATATAAAATTTGGTATAGTACATTAACTGCATATTACACCATATTACGTACTCGTACACGTATGATAGATTATTATTATAAATTTTTGACGTGTAAATCTATAATAATAACTGTTACATATTTGTATTATAAATGAGCATATAATAAATAGTACACTTTATATATATATGTAAAGGCAATACAATTTATTTATAACTTAATATGTAATATATAATATAATATGAATTAAAATATGTGATTTATATACTTAGTTCGAAAATAATAAAATATGTACGTATATATGTATATAAATAACAATAAAAATAATAAATAATACAGAACTAAATTTTGTTATGAATATCATCATTTATTCATGTGTGTAATGTACATGTACAGTACACATCATATAATATATGTACATATGAACAATATTATTCATAATGTGTAAATTTATTGAAAATTAACTTATGTAAGGTACATCATATTATAATGATTTTATAAAGCATCAGCATGTATTCGTGTCTGTATATGTTTAACAATAAAATATGACCAGTAATCAACAATGAAATGAGAATTGTATAATGAAACAACAAATTAAACATAATCATTTTCGGATAATAAAACTAAGTAGTACATTATGTGCTTATATAGATTCATAACATTTATCTATATATAATGAGTAATTGTACATGTATTAATTAACTAATAAAGATGTACGATACCATATATTACATTGTTAACGGCAATATATGAACAATATAAAGTAAAAAAGAATTTTATTTAAAAAAAAAACTATAAATCAATCGCAATAATTGAAAAAATATTAAATAAAAAATATAAATTAAAATAAAATCAAAAGATTGTATGTCCTTGTAGAATGATTATTATCATCATGATCGCTCATGTAATTTGGCTTCTTTACATGATAAGTGAGTATAGTATAGTTTAATTTAATTTTATATTCAAACTTACACAAATACACATATACATTTGCCATATCAAATTACACATTATATAAATGCAATGATTAACAATATTATCTAATTTATAAGTTTATTTTATATACATACATTTATACGCATTACAAATACAATAATGTACAAAAATAATTGTGTAATATATTATTTCATTATTAATTACTTTATGTTCTCCTTCTTTTATTTTCTTTTGCTCATTTTCCTTTATACATATTCGATTTGTTGACAATGTCTACAAGAAAATCAATTATCTTTACTATCTATACACATCTATGCATACATGTATCTCTCCCTATATATATATGTATAGATTCTGGTATCTATTACACATTCATTTTCTGTTGATTAGAAAATTACGTAAATCATACAAGTAATATTTATGTATACATAAACATAAATATGTAACTCGATATGTACATATACATATATACGAGCAGTATACATATATTCAAGTATTAGTATATTATCGTATTATAATTTTATCTTGTCAAAAAAAAAAAAAGTGAACTACTTATAAGGGTTAAATACTTTGTCTCATTCAATTTTCCAGTTCAAATACTTCTTAATCTACAAATACATACATATGTATCTATATTTATTATAATTTGATATACATATAATATGTACATGGATTATTTTTCTTTTTTCTTTTTATTTGGTTTATAAATATTTTTGATTATAACAGCATTTTTTTATACATATATATATAATTACCTGTACATATATACTACTACTTACTATTAATGTATCTATATCTATTATATGCTATTTTTGTTATCCTTCATTTTTTTTTTTCTAGTCATTTTCTATTATTTTAATTTTTTTATACGCAATTCATACAAGGTAGTAGAGACAGTATGAGGTGTGTGTAATGTAATATAATACAAAGAAAATAATTTAGTCTAATCAATTATTCTGATAATAAACGAAATTAGAATGAAGTCGAAAGGATATGAGAAAAAAATATTATTTTTTTTTATGTTCGTCTATATAATATAGCAATTATATATAAATAGAAATAAAAAAAAGAATCGTTGTAACAATATTGCGTAAGGATATTTATAAAAATCAAAATGAAAAATTAACAAAACGAAAATGAAAATGAAACAAAATTACGGTTGTACTCTAAATTTGAAGAACAAAAAATATTGATTAATTAAAATTTTCCTAAATTTTTTTAGTTTTTTTTACAGATTATATACATATACATACTCATACATACGTTTTAATGATCCTCACTCATTTTAATTTTGTTCTTATATCCTTTGTCTATAACAGATTGATGTTTATGAAACCAAAAGAAAAAAAATTTTTTTGCTGTTTTGTTATTTTTTGTTCCGTAAATAATTTTGAGTCCTTTGTACATACTACACGAATATTTATTATCCACATCCATTCAATATAGACATAGAGTATACCAAATACCACAATTTTTCTAGTATCTTTTAAGTCAATTTTTTTAGTCTTGTTTTTCTACTTTAATCTTGTTCATTTTTGTTTTTTTGTTATTGTTTTCAAATATCCTGAAAAAATTTTCTCATTAATTTACTGGTTGTTTTGAATTTGTTTTTGAATTTAATCTCTGCTTTTGTTGTTGGTGTTGTTGTGTAGGTCAAATTTAATTGCATGGTGTACTATATAATACACGTTGGTATACATACGATCATCAATGAATCTCAATACGTGTATACCTATCTAAACATATAAGTGCACGAGTATATTTCTCTATATTCACATGCAGTACACATATGTAATCGCATCTTTTCATGAACTTTTTCAATATACAGACGCTAGGAAAAAATTGTTTTGGGATGACCTAGTTGTTTTAAAAATACAAAAAAAAGAAAAGAAAAATGATAAAAAAAGATTAAGTGAAATATCACAATTTACCCAGTTACAGAGCTTTTTAATGTTTGTATAAATTGCATATGCACACACATTCCGAATTACGATATTTTCGCCTAAGCCAATAATGGGGGAACATTATTTTTTCTCTTTTTTGCTTTACTGAAAAAGTTTTTAATACCTTTCGGTTCAATGAAATGTCGCTTCGTAATATATACTCATGAATGTATCTATACGTATACTAAGTACTATATTTTATTGACGATGATGAATAAACGATTTGAAAGAGTAGGTGCCTGTGACTATACATAGCTCCTACATATTGAATATTTACTGTAAATATACTCTGCTTTATTATCACGCTTTCGTTAGTCAACCAAAATACGAAAAAATTCCTAGGTACAAACTCAAAAGTAATTTTTCTATTCTTTGAAAATTGTATGTGTGCAAATTTTCTTTGTGCATAAATTTTATACGCAGTGCCAGTACTAGCCTCTTAGGAACCTGGTGCATGTATAAACTTTAGTTTGATTTTTTTTATCGCAACAGCACAAAATTCCATTTTCTAAGTTTTTTTTTTTTTTAGAGAAAAATTCATGTTCTTTTTATACTTGCTTCGCACTAAACTCTACAAGAAGCATACATGAAAAAGGAAGAGAGTGAATAGTAGCAATGAGGCTATTGGTATTTAACTACAGTAGGCTATAGTATTTTGCACACCATGTACTCGTATTTTTATTCGTTTTGTGTGTACATCAGTTTTAATATTTAAGGCATTTATAGCGCAATTTTTAAGTTGTGAAGCAAAGATTTTTTCTTTAAATAATTAATATGCGAACATTTTTTTAAAAAAATATGAGAGAATTTTAACTGTAATTTGTAAAATTATTTTTCTAAAAACGGATATGTGACTTTCATTCTGTGTCTTTGTACGCGCTCCAAGATTTGACGACCGATTTTATTGAATCATATCAACCTATATAAGAACCGGCTATGTTTATAAACAATATACGTTTGCATAAATGTACGTAGAGAATTATCAGCTTAAAAAATATGTAGATATGTGCAAAAATTTGTTGATATGGTTTTTAACGTTAAATTTCGGATACATATATAAGTGTAATACATATGTGTATTTTTTTTGACCTTAAATATCCTCTTTTTTGTTTTTTATATTTTTTTCGACAACGTTACGACTACTATGACGATGATGATGATGATGAAACTTTTCCATTTAAAATTTAACAATTAATTTAAATTCGTTTGAGGTAGGGTAAAAATCAATTTTTGAAAAATAAATATGTACATAGATACATATTCGGATATTGGACACTGTACACACATATATGTATTCTCATGTATACCGATTGCAAAATGTAACATAAACATTTTCTTATAAATTACATGTATTAAATAAAGGATAACCAATGGTGAATTCATTCATTTAGTTCAAAAAATGAATAAATAAATATTTAATTTGAAAATATTCATTAATATTTCAAAATATCTGTATAGTACAGCAAAGAAAAAAAGAAAAGGATCTGTGTTTATAGTTTAGTTAGCAACAACTTACAATTATTATAATATCGTATATGTATATGCTAGGAGTATCCGTATATTAACAAATTCTTCTATCATATACTTTACATGAAACACGATAAAATTTCACTTCACTCATTTATAAATTATATGTTCATTTTGTACATTATAATGTGTATGTGAATGAATTAAATATTATAGAGATCCTAGAAATAATGACTCCTAAAAGGCTCATAAGTAATATATGAAAGAATACTAAGAAATTATATGTACGAGTATGTACATAGATAAATGTGCATTGTATATAAATACATACACATTTTATACAATAGAATTATAGTCTTTGCTACTACATACTCATAAATATACATAAGATACATACATTTCTACTTATTTATGTATACGCATAAAAGTATTTTTATGTATGTATGTGTATCAATGTGAATAGTATTTGAAATCCAAATATTATCCGTTAACATTCGTTACTTTGTACATACATTACATGTATATAATGTAGTTACATTAAGTTTTGCAGTGTTGTAAATTAGTAATGAATCCAAATATACAAACTATTTACTCTTCTACACTTAATATTGTATCATTATATATCCGTACATTCGTATGTTAGTATAAATAATGTCCTGTATAATATTATTCTCTATATGCAGGTACGAATATTTGAATAAATCTATAAACATAACATACACTGCAAATATAATGGACATGGATACCATGAAATTTTGTTATCGCATATAATTTTAAACATAGAAATTTCATTTTTATTCCATTTCGTTCGTAATTTAATCCTAAAATTAATATTAATATTGAACAATAGAATGAACATAATATACACAGACACACTACCTAGTCGTATAATAAATATTTTCCTTTTTATTTTTTTTTTAAATTTCATTTTATTAGAATTCTCTACTCATTTTTATTTTCATTTTATTTAATAAATTTATTTATGAATTTTGAAGAAACAAAAAAATAAGTACATTCGTTGACGAGAAGCCAACAAATAATCTCTTCGTTTGTATGTCACACTTTATTAAGTTTATTAATATTTAAATATAATAATAATTGAGTTAAATTTAAAATTAAATTGAAATAAAATTATTTTCTATCACTGTCAAATACAACATCAGTTAACTCTATGATAATGTTCAAATTTAATAATCAAAAAATTTGTTTGATATACTAAAATTATTTAAAAAAATCAAATTAAAAATTAAAAAAAAAAAAACTGAAAAATGTAAAGGATAAAAAAACAGAATAAGGTAAAAATTTTACGTAAAATAATGAGTAGATTAAATTTTCATCGATCATATTATACATATATTATATTACACAATTATTTGTCAAGATGTGTCATTTAATGCATTCATTCATTTTATAAAATATGTACAAAATTCTGTTGAAGTATTAAATCCTTTTTTAGCATTTAATTTATTTTTAATTTTTTTTATTGTCATTTTTTAACTTTTATCTCCCACTGTGGTTAAAAGTCAAATTTCATCATGTGTGGGATACATGCATTAATAACGAACTTTTCGACACCTATACAAACAATATTTTTTTTAAATTGTTTTTATTGTACCTGTGTATGTTTTTCCGAAAAAAATCAGTAATGAAAATTTTTTGAATGATATTTAATGTACAATGTAATCAGTTATCCATATTACATATTCGAATTTAGTAAAAGTTTTACATACTCTTACTGTCACATGTTAGTGCATGTGTGTATACGCATACATTTTTGATATATAACCATATGACCGTATTTTTTTATTACCATTCTGATGACTTTTGTTAATAATTATTATTGATTATGTTTCCATTTCGGACTGAATGCCATCCATGTACATATACACTCGCATTTTTTTAATTAATCATTTACTATTTGGCAATGACATAAAATATTATTATATTTTTTATTCTATTATATCATTTGTAATTTACTTGAGTGTTTTTTAACTATCCATTAGAAGAAATGAAATCAAAAATATAATAAAATCTACACAATATTCAGGATAATTTAGAAAAGTAAAAATAAGAATAATAAAATTGAAAGTACTTTCCATTAACAACTTTATAAAGGAGTGCGTAAAATCAAATTATTCAAATAGCATGGTTGACATGATTGGGTCCTCTTTTATTGTAGCCCCTTCAGCTTTTCATTTTAGATAATCCTTTTGGATTTCTTATCAACTTTTGTACACCTGCAAATGTTAGGATATGGTTCTGGTGAAAAAGGTAAAATCTGAATTGGATTTTGAAAAAAATAAATATTAACTGGAGTAAGTCTTTTAAATAAATCGACAGGATTACACATTTTATTTTTAGAAAATAAATTTTAACTCGAATCGTGTATACAGTTCACATTTTCAAAACATAAAAATCTGTCATCGTATGCTGATTTTATGTTATCCATGTGTCACTGTGTCAGTTACAATGAAAATACTTATAATTTTTTTTTTCTATCTTTTTAGATTTTTGAATTGATTTCCTGTTGTCTTAATCCACAAAAGAATTCGAATTTTTCTTCATTTTTGAGTTTTAACATATAAAAACTTTTCGAAAATAAACTTTTATTTTTTTTTTCTCCCTAAATCTATTAAAGCTGGTATAAGCATTGCATACGTATGTATACATGACAAACAAATTGAATTTGATTCATTTCAATTGATTTTATGTTAACCTTTTGTATCTTTGCATCGCAGCAAGAACAATAACATTAAAAAATAGAAATATATAATGAAAAAAGGAAGAAGAAAAATATATTTAAAGATTTATATGGAACTGTGAAAATAATGTAATGTATATATGTATTTACATTTACATATAAGGAACTATAAAAAAAAAACAGAAATGAAAAAATTCAAAATAAATTTCATAATTTCTGTAATAAATATTACTTGTCTTCTGCTTTGTTATTTTCTGTGTTATTTCAGTTTCATCATTTTATTAAAAAGTGAAGGAGATATTTTGTTGTTGAAAAGAAACGTGTAAGATATTTAACATACACATACCTTCATTCACATATTTTTTGCGAATACATAATGTAACACAGAAATATATGTAAATTTCATGTAAAAAATGAAAGAAAGAACATTTTTTTTTTATTTGAAAAGAAAAATGAACATCATCGTTTATGTTACGAATGAATTTAATTTCCACTTTCACGAAACGTAGAAAACAAAATTCAAAACGATAAAAATAAAAAAAAAAA
Source organism: Villa cingulata (assembly GCA_951394055.1). Lineage (NCBI taxonomy): Eukaryota > Metazoa > Arthropoda > Insecta > Diptera > Bombyliidae > Villa > Villa cingulata. Next base: position 34,904,462 of record OX596021.1, on the reverse strand, counting down.
TTGAATAGAAAAAAACCGACAAGAAAATAAATTTACTTTAAACTTTCAAGGATTTCAGAATCAAAAAGAAAAATAAAATAAAATGAAAATGAAACGAATAAATAAATAAATACATGAATAAAGACAAAGATAAAGAATAAAAATAAAAAAAAAAAATTGAAATTGATTTAAAATTGATTTTTTATTAGAATTTTTTAGGTACTTTATGGTATTAAATTTTAGATTTGTGAATATCAGCAAAGTATACATAACTATACATACTTTAGTATAAAAATTCTATTCAAACCAATAAGATTATTTACGAGTACATAATACTGAACGTATTTATATGTATATGAGATAGATAGACAGATGAATTTATTATCTGAAAACAGGCACGTAACATACAATATCTAAATTTATTTGCCGTATAGAAGATGTAACTGAGATGTTACAACAGAACAAATAACAAAACAACGAAAGAGAAAAACAAAATAATAAAAAAAAATTGTAAAACATTTTTAAGAAAGATAATTTGTATTGTACAGTATTATACTATGTATGTTGTCACTGGAATTTGAACGTTTGTCTTTGCAAATTTTACATGAATAACTTCCAGGATTACTTTTATAATTTATGCATAGAATATCTAATACATAAATATGTTTATATTAACTAAAAATAATCAAAATAAAATGTCTCAGTTAAAAATAATCATTCTGAAGATATCCAAAATAACACATACTTATACATATGTATAAATTCAAAGACTAGAAAATAATTTATTTAAATAAATAACCAGCCATCCTTTAGGGATAATACTGGTATTTGTTTATAATATTCATATACTAAGTTGTAACCACATCGTCATTCCATTACACAGAACAGAACACACCCAGAACGAAAGAAATCATTCATTTATTTATTTTCATTTTCAAATATGTACCTACTTAACCTTCATAATCTATATCAAACATAATGTACAAGTATATCTGACTATCTACTATAGCTACCAGGCTAATAAGTGTTAAGTAGCCTAGCTACATTATCCAGTTGTTGACTTTTTGGTATGTATATATTTTTTTTTCATTTTCATTTTTCTAACACACAATGAGAACAAAAAAATATGAAAATCTCTTTCTTTCACTGTTTTCTATGTTTCATTTAATTCATTCACTATTTTCAATTTATGTAACTACCACATAGATATCGTCGTATCTAGCCAGAATCTTAGCTTCAAGTGATAACTACTCACTCAATATGTACGTAAAAGGTAACTATGCATATTTACAAAAAGAAAATAAAAATAATACTGAAAGAGAAACAAAAAATAATTTATGAAAATATGCCTACGTTTACATTTTCTTTTATTCACGTTGTGTACAAAAAAAAAATTAAAGTTTTTCATGTGACTTTTAGAGGAAATTGGAGCTGAAGATACATAAACGAACTTACAACTGGTGGATATTTGTAGTGATGTGAAATAAGAATATACATATATCAGTCACCCATCATCAATATGCTCATATTATATAGAGTAGCGATATGTAACATCTCATCCCCAATTATAATAAGAAGGTGATAAACCAACGTTACACATATACAAATACACATTTTCTTATGTTACAATATATACACATAATCAGATATACAAGGATAAAATTATTTCATTCCCTTTTTATGTTTTATTCATTCAAGTGAAGATTATTTTGTAACTAAGTGTGTTCGAGTATATGTACAAAAATAAGTATTTGCGTATTTTTGTATACTGCTTACTTTATCTTTAGGTATATTGCAATATAAATACTCATATGTACACACATAAGTAAATGTATAATTTTAATCATTGAATGTCCTTCGTGCATATTATTTAATAGGCGATATAACGTAGATAAGATGACATTTTCATTTAAGTGGAAAATTATTAACAGAATGTAATGATTATTATTCCATCAGAATGTCCGTATCAAACTATTATCGTATACCTAATATGTATGTATACGCATTTACATACACCTACATAAATATCTTTGTGTACATTTGTGCTATTTTATTCTTTCATTAAATTAAAAAAAAAAAAAAATCAAATAAAATAAAATTTTCAAAAATATTATAAAAAGAAAAGATTATGCGCATAAGTTAATACTTTCATGCACCCACATACAAGTATATTTGCCGTTCAAAAGACTCTGTATAATAAGTACGCGTACGTATTTTTTTTTTTTTTTTTTTGTGATGACCTTTTTTATTTTTGCATTTTAAAAAGCAAAAATATTGTAAAAAGTATCCTTATTTCTGCATCAGTTATATGCAAAAACCTGCACTTACACTTGTGTATGTATATGCATTTTTATATTTCATTTTTTGAATTTAGTTTCTTTTATTTTTTTCTTTGATCATAGATATAAAATGTACACGTTTTTTGCACACAGCTATCACATTTTTTTATTTAATCCGAATTTAATTCGAAGAGAAAAACAAACAAAAAATATTTTTTTTCTCTCTTAATTCAAACTGAAAATAAGATTATGTAAGAATGATTATATTTTATATAACAGTGAAAATTGTCATAATCAGGATGCAAATTAATTTAATATTCAACTTCATTTATTATGTACATATTATGGTATTATATTCTGTCTGTCTGTTAGGTTAATGCTAAGATATTAAATGCTATCTGTTATCTTTCTAATATATTCTGTACACATTTATTCAAACATTTATTGTAGAGAAAGCTTTAAATTTGAAAAGAAATGAAAATTAGAAAAATTTTTCTATACATAAGTATGCTTTCTGACATTTTGAATTTTTACATAAACTTGACAAGAATATATAATTATATGCTCCTAAAATAAAAATGAAAAGAATAAAATTAAAACAGAAAAAAGCACAAAGGAAAGGAAATATTTTTAAGTAAAAAATCGGTCAGAAAATAGTTTTAATATTCTGTATTTTATATAATTTCTCTATGTTCTATTAATATTCAAGAAATCTATAGGATTTTCACTTAAATACTTCACTATACAAATGGTTTCAATAGTACACTACATTTAGTGTACACCAAAATAATAGAACTTTATTGCATTATAATGTATTTTTTAGTTGCTGTTATTCCTTCATTTTTCTATCCCTGCTTTTAATCAATGTGCACTATGTACTTACATCGATACTAAAACAGAGAAATATTGATTCATATGCGTACACATGCATATGATTTTATCTGAACATTATTATGTACACAGACATTTATTTTTATTAGAGACTATACAGCTATACTGCTACTACACTGTACTGTAACTGCAAAACAAAAGTCATTAATACATATACGTATGTATAATATAATCTTTTCTTATTACTTAATACTCGACGATATTGCAGAGTGCTCTGACACACATTTTCATTTCTTTAATTTTTAGTTTTATGTAGTATTTTCTTTGCAGCATACATACTCATTTTGTCCTTATAAAATCTGCATCTGCAAAGATTCAGTGTAAATGTAGAAATGTACATATCTACTAGATATATATATTCAATATTCAAGTTACAACACCACATTATGTATGTATGTCTTTATATGCATATACCTAGACAAATAGTTTGTGCATGCATTAATGTATATATTTATGCTGCATTCTGAATTTTTATGTTTTAATTTCTTCAGTTATCCTTTTTTATTTCAATTTTTTTCATTTTTCACTTTTGATGTTATACTTTCGGGCTACAACGAGTACACTCTATATACCCTACATTCAACCTATTCATAGATTATAATAATGTTTGTTTTGGTAAATTCACTTTTCATTTTTTCCGCTTTAAGTGTATTTGTATTTGTGTGTAAGATTTATTTTGTCTTGTTTTTTGTACATTTCTCAATAATAATACTCTTGTAAAGTTGTACATATAGTGTATACAAATGCAATGCATATTGAATGTTTTTGGCATAGAAATAATTGTGGGACAACACAACACGACACAAAAACTATTTATTTACATTTACTAGTTGTACACATTTCATACCACGCTATTCTATATCTATGTGTGTATGTATACATTAAAAATTTATTATTTAGAATACAAACCAAAAAATATATATGTAAATGATATTTAATATGAATATCAAAATCAGAAATTCCGGTCTTGGTCTTTCTTAGATATGTAATTTTTTTTTCTTACATTTTAATTTACTTTTTCTATTCTACATTTCCAAAAACAAAAGAAAATAAAATAAAAAAGAAATAAAAACTTTATACCCTTGGCTTCTTTTTAGTATAATTTTCATATTAATATTTTCTTTCCTTTGGTTTCTCTCCATCTGCATTATTTCTATTTTACTTTTTTCATTCATGTACAGCTCTAATAATGATTTTGTTTTAGACAATGTCGTTTATTTGCTTTATGTTTATTTATTTATTTTTTTTTTGTTCTTTTGCTTTGTTCCAAACTCTTTATGATAATGATTTTTTGGTAGACATCAAATGCAATGAATCTATAGTATAACTTATAAACGTCATACATATTTAGAATGTATCCTTCTAAATGTTTCATTCTTATATTTTAAGTTCTTTGTTTGGTTTTTCCTTTTCATTATTTTGAAAACAAAAAACAAACAAAAAAAAAATTAAAGAAAACTCAGAATATTTTCAAAAAGATAAAAAAATTGAATAAGTTTCAAGGATACTATGATAATGTATTTATTGATCTGTAATAATTTTATTATTTCAAATTACGTTTGTGTGGGTAGGTGCATAAAATTATAGACAATATTATTACACATTTCGACTGAATTCTGACAAATAAGATAATAAATAAACTAAGAAATGATAATATTTGTGTAAATACAAAGAAAAGGAAATAATATTAGGAGTAATATCGGAGAATAAAACCATTTATCATAATTATTACTCAAATTATAAATCATAGGATATTATTATGTGCAAAAACTGTCAAGGTAAAGAATATATCGTAATTTTATAATTTAGGAATTTCAAAAATTTGCTAAAAAAAAAAAAACAATAAAATAAAGTCGAAAATATTTTGGATGATTCGGACTAAAAAATTTATATAAAAAAAAATAAATAAATTTCAGGTATAAGAAATGAAATACTTGTACGTTCGCTTAAGATACTGTCGTCAATGGGATATTTTAAATTCAGTATTTAAATTTGTTCGGCATTCACCTGAATGCAAAAGCAAAAAAGATATTATTTTATTCTCATATTATTTTTCTTGGCTTCTATTCAAATATCTAATTTGAATTTCTCTTCTTCTTTATATTTTCCTACTTCATCTGTTCTGTTTTATTGCTATGTTTTTTTATACTTATATTAGAATTTGTAATTAATTCGTGGAATATCCTAGAGCTCAATTGTTTTTAATTAACAAAAATATGAAAGTATTTATAGGAAGATTTACGATAAAATCTTAAAATTCTACAAATTTATTTGTAACTATACAATTCTACACTTATATATATATATATATAAATACAGATATAAATGTATGACACATAAATGCATGTAAAATGTATGTGTAAATACATTTCAATAAATAAAATGTTTGAATATTTTGAAAAGATTCTTTGGTTTTCTTTAGTTTTAAATATTAATTATGATTATTTTATTTTAAAATTAAATTAAATCTAGATATATATAAGTATATACTTACTTATGTGTGTGTTTTAAGTAGACACCTACTACATAATAAGTATTTACATACATAGATATATCTTAGACAATAATTGAAAATTTTTTTCTAATTTAGATTATATTATTTTTCATATAAAATAAAATAGAATTTTCATTTATAAATATATTTTTATCATTGTTGTTCAACTCGTTTTTGTAGAGAAATGTATTCATATAATACATTCAAATGCCTGTAAATACGAATATATCTGCAAATAAACATTTATTTGTATATATCTGAATATAATGATATGAGAATTTCGAAATCATTCTGTATTCTTCGTTCAGAATATTTAAACTAATTCTCTACAGACCATGAACAAAAATTTAAAGTTGAATGTACATTATCGCAGCAGATAAGTCAACTATTCAATTTCTGATTTTTAGTGATTTCAGATTGATCGATACTCGAAATGATTGAAATAAGTTTGCTTAATTTCTTGAAATTCATTTAACTGTAACATATCAATCAACCTAAGTATAATCATTAAAAATTGAAATTAGAACAGTATATTCATTTCAAGTCTTAGCTGATCATGTAAACTAGACTTAAGGGAAATGAATATCCAAGAACCAAGAATATTTATAAATATAACGATATAGATAATTATCTTTTATTGTTTCTATGGCGTTAAATAAAACTTTCTAATTGATGCTATATGTATATACTGGAAATCGTATTGTAGTAAATACAAAATAATTTTGTAATAAGAATAATACAAAAACATACTCCTTCTTCAATTGAAGGAAAATTTATTTTGTTTTTATTTTCATTATTTTTTTTTTGTTTTCTGTTTTTGTTGTTTATTTCTTACCAAAATGTTTTTAGTAGATTCCAGCTATAATACATACATATTTACAAAAAATTAAAAGGAACGAAAATAAAATCAGCCCATAGGCATAAGAATAAACCATCAAATCTTTTACTTTAATATTAAACGAGTATTGTATTCCTTATAGAAAATTATATAAATGTATCTAAGTAGATTTGTATACATATATTATGTACATAACTAAATGTGTGTAAAATTTTCAAACCTATACATTATATGCATAAATTTGTTGCTAAAGAATTACAGGAAAGTAGAAAGTACGTATATATTGTATACAGAAATGAATTCTCAATTATTTACAAATTTTATAAAAACAAAAAATATACTAAAATTTCAAGTAGAATTTTCATTTCAGCATTTCCCTCAAGACATCCTTGATTCTCGTATATTGAATGCTTAATGTATAACTTATGGTACAACGGTACAACTTTATATAAAGTAATATAGAAAATGTGGAAATTAGAATATTAGAATATAAGAAAATTTTAAAATATTTCTACTCAAACTTTTTTTTTGTTTTATCTATATATGTAAGGGTATATACTTACGTATATGTATGTATCTAATGATGACTAATTATATAAGAGTATGTACATTGTATAATACGACTACATAATGTTAGAAAGTATATTCACAAATATTTTTGCTTCTTATTAAAAGATCATGAACGCTGTCAAATTTCTTCATTTTCTTACATGTAAGTCAAAAATCACTACAGCACTATATGTGCTTTATTTATGTGTGTATGTCGACGTATCCATCACTATCTATAATCTATACAAATATACACATTCTTATAATATATATGTAGAATACTCCTATGCAAATACTTCCAGAATGTTGACTTTAATTATATTTACTGTTTGTCTCTTACATTTATTAAAATACTGTGATGCCTGTAGTGAAAATTATTTTAACTTTTGTAACGCTGTAATTCCTTTTTTATACACACTTATAAATTTATATACAAAATATACATAAATTTTGATAACAAATACATATACTTAGTACATATATATTACTTGATTATTTCTTCTCTTTTCGAATAAAAAAATATCGTCTTCATATTACATTATATTCGTTTTAAATATTTCATTACAAAATTAAATTAAAATTCTATTCAGGAAGTACGTAAATATGAATACTTTTACACAGAATAGTTTTTTTTTTTTAGCGAAATACATTTTAATTAATTATTGTTATCATTTTTTTACGTTACATGTCTTTTCTTAATTTATTTATTTATTTTTATTTATATTTTTTGTACAGAATTGATAATTTTCAGTACCTATACGTAGTTTTTCACTGTGTCGAATGTTCAATTTTTACAAAAATTAACACATTGTTCATTTTACTTATAAAAATATTTATTTAATCAAGTACTCTTATATTTATATTAAAATGTTATTTTTTTGTTTTTTTAAATGAACATCCATGTAATTCTAGAGAAGAAATAATTAAAATAGTTTATTATTTATAATATACATATTATTTTAACAGAAAATTTTACATAATTATTTTGAATTGAAATTTTGAAATAAATATTTAAATATTTTTATTTTTATAATAATGTATGTACTTTTTGATAAATAAAACAATAAACGCATGCATTCAGTGGCGGATTTTTCAATTAATCGCACAAAGTTCAAATTAAAAATTCAAAAATGAGTACACAATATGTGTAAAATACTATTCTAATTATCGTAGAGTAGAGTATTATATCGTATTATTATAAGTACTATATTATAGTCAACGTCCTCTAATACTATGAGTATTAGAGTAGAGAAGCAATTATAAAATGTTGTTAGTTTATTTTCCCTCTTTGCCATGTACAATATTCGCATTTTCTACGGAGAGAGAAAATCAATTTTTTCTGAAGAGGGAAAATACGAGTACACATATGTATATGATATGTAAAACGCTACTCGTACAACAAAGCGTATACTATATAGGTACCGTTATGGTCAATGACTCTACTGCTCATAGTAATTATGGATAAGAGGGTGAAGCAAGTATAAAATGTTTTTTGTGTATTTTCTGTGGTTTCTTATGTACAATGTCCGTATTCTACCGAGTAGAATAGAAAATACTTGTACACAATATGTGTTTTTTTTTTTTTATATATAGTAATGTATATCAAATAAGATTGAAATAAAGTGTATTTGAAATTCGCGTCATGCTATAAGACAAGCAGTCATCAAACAAACAGTTTTTTACATTTTGCAATAAAAATTTTAGATCAATTTGTGGACCCCAAAACTTTGCTCCAGCAGCAGCTGCCTTTGTTGCCGATGAATAGATTTAGCTATATTTATATACTAAGTATATAAAAATTTATTTATTTATTCAATTAAATTTAATTAAATAAATACAAAAAAATTAAATTTTATTTTATATTATACTGTGTTTCATTTTTATTCCTTTTGTTGTTATTTCAGGTTTACATATTTCGTATAAATAACTATATTTGCATAAACTTATGTAATATATACTATATAGGTACAATCATACTTGTACTACATATGTATATATGTATTTATTTATTTAATGTAAAATTTATTATATTCCATTTCGAAAATTAAATATCAATGAAATTTTCGATACGTGAAAAAATAAATAAAAATAAATTATTCTATAAAATTTAATTTAGTTAAAAATACATGAGTATTTGTGTGTATCTGATATGTATGCATGTATTAATTTATTATAGATATAAATAATAAAAAATATAAAAATTTACATTGAATTTGTAACAAATGCAATCAAATGATACACGAAATAATTATCATAAAATTAATTTAATATTTTACACATTTTCTCACAATTATTATGTATTTACTTTATACATTTTTAATTAATTAAACAACAACTATTTTTTTAGTATTAGCTCTAATTTATTATAATGATTATTTCATTTAATATTAGATTAGCTTATATTATTTATTTGATTTTTGTCATTTTTCATAAAAATGTATGTATATATGCACATGTTGGTAAATTTGTAATTCAATTGAATATTGAATTTTTTTTTTTTTAGAAAATTCAATTTGTTATTCATAAAATCAAAGAAAATTAATTAAATTATAAAATATCCTTTCCATAAAAAAACAAAATGTTTATTCGAACGAAATAAAATTAATAAATTTTAAAAATAGAAACATAATACATATTTGAAACGGTTCGTTGAAAAATATCATTAGTACTTAACATAATGCAATGCAAATTTGTTATATTTATTAAAGGTACTCAATGTAATGGGTGTATGTATGAATTTTTTTTTTTATTAAAAATAAATAAATATGTACATTTTTTGTTTATATCACCGACAGCAAATTTAATTTTTCAAATGCAATATGTATATTTAAATATGTAAATACTTTTTATTTCGTAATCCTCTATGGAAAATATATGTTTTTATTTATTTTTAATTTTAATTTTTTATAGTACATATTAAAGTTTTTGCCGATAATTTAAAATAAATTTAAAATCTATATAAAATATACAAAAAAGAAGAACTCAATCCCCAATATGACCAAATATATTGCATGGCTACACATTCATTTTTAAAAATTTCTCATGAAAGAATAAAAAAAATTCATTCATTTGAAATTTAATTTTTTAGTATAAGCAAAATAAACCACACCTACTACATACTATACTACTGTATAGATTATTATTATTATTGGAAAAAAAAAATTTATAAATCATGAATTATTTTTTGTAAATTTTTTGTGCATAGCGTATTACATTACATAGCATATCTGCTGCAGTTTCATTTATTAAAAACTGACCGAAGAATATAGTACCTACATATTGTATTGTTGTTTTGTTTTTGTATAGAAATCAAAAAAATAAATATTAAAATAATTCTTTCAACCGAATGCACACATATGTTATTTGTTAAAAATCTAAAACTAAAATAAAAAGTTAAGCCTATTAAATTCGAATAATATATACATAAGTACTTTACATACATACATTAATAAATCTAATACATGCGATTGCAAACAACATACATTTCTAGATTTTATAATATTGCACACAAGAATTAAGGACACATGCATGATGTACTAATATGCAAATGTAGATAGATACTTGCATTCGTATGCATGTGCGTATATTCAATTCGTATAATAATCAATTTTTTTCTTCTATTTTTATGAGAAAAATATAATTTTTTTTTTTAGATCACACACTCATCACTACTATTATTATTTTTTTCTTCTTGTACATGTTCATTTTTTTAATATTTCCATGTATGAGAAACACTATACTTTACTATAATACTATAATATAGTAAATATAGATAATCGTATATAAAATGTGAAATGAAATCATACTGTCATATGTACATCAAAAAATCTAGTACATATATTACATTTTGTACTCTTATGTACTAGAGTATACTTATACATATGTACGAGTAGGTATATAAATTTGTACGTACATATGTACATATTTTTGCATACAATTACATATGAGTACGATAAAAAAATGAGTATACTATCCTAGTTTCGAGTTAACATTCATATTACATAATATAACATCTCTATGAATGTAGATATATGGGTTTACGTACAATAGTATATTATTGACATGTACTAGTGTTATACATACTCATATGAGTACATACATATTATATTTTCATTTACACATTCATAAAATATTTTTTTCATATTTTTCGAATTTTCTCTTTGCAATGTATACAAATAAATATAAGTAGAAATTTATATTAAAAATTTAGAATATTAATTTAATAATAACCACACGACATATTATGTACGTTCTGTACTCCTTTTAATTTTACTACACCCCATTACCCATTAATTTTATAACTTTTTTTTTTGCTGTTTTTTGTTTATTTTTTTATATTTATATATTTCTTTTAATTTTTGTCTTTTTAATTTTCATATTTTTTCTCTTAAAAATTTAAAAATTTTTTTTGAAATAAAAATCGAATGGAATATAATAAATTCAAAGAGTTTTCACTTGGTTCAATTCAATATATTGAATTTCAATCATCATCTAAATAGCTAAGTATATAATCATATCAACACTTTGTTCGTTTTTAATGTTTGTATGTTGAAGTGAATATAATCTTACTCTTACATACATATGTGCAGGTACATACATATGTTATTTCTGTTTATGTTTTTATTTTTATGGTTATCGTCTTTACGATATTAGATATATATTATTAATATATCTACACATATTCATATTTACATACATATACACACATATATATGTGTACCTATGATTATGTGTGTTATATGTGTATATATTACCGATTATTCACATCTCTATTCACCCGTTTATTTTCATTTATATGATTTCTTAAGTAATTTTCTTTATAAAAGCAAATTTAGTCTTTTTCTTCTTCTTTTACACTTCATAGATTTTTTTTTTGTTTTTTTTTTATATATGTATTTTGTTCCATTTAGAAAATTATTTTTCTATTCATTTTCCTTTTCTTTTCTTTTTTTTTTTTTTTTTTTTTTGTTGTACTACATAGATGTACATACATGAAATGTTACGACGAGTATTATGAGTATCTTTACTTTGCTGCTGTTTCTGCTTTTATCATTATTAATATTATTATTATTTTTCATTTTTTTTTTAAAGCATATTAAAATATTGAAACTGAATTTGTTATAAGAACCAGGTGTTTGTTGATTTTTTTTTTATTTTGTATATTATTGGAAAATATTAAATTTATATGTGCATATACTCGTATTCAAACATATTTATAATATCATGACAATAAATTGTTATCGATTCCATGAAGAGCAATTTTTAAAAATCGAAAGATACGTACATGCATTCATGCATATAGTATACATACTTTGCAGACACATATACCCCATACCTATTTATTTACGTGTTAGTCGAGATACCATTAAAAAAAAATAAAGTGAAAGCTCATTATATACATATATATATATTTTTTTTTATAAACGTATATGAGTATGTATATAGTGATGTGATATAATTTCATGTATGCTCGTATAATATTAGATAAATATTTTCGTTGATATTAAAATTAAACGTTCTTTGTACTGGTCTTATGTACATACGTGAATAATATGTTATGTATGAGACTTAAAACATTAGTAAAAAATTGAAAATTATATTTTCCCTGTTTTTATTTTTATTTTTTCTATTTCTTCTTGTTAATTTTGTATATAACATAAAATTTATTATTTTCTTTTAATAATTTTTGTCGGTATTTCGTTTTAAAAAATTGTTATAAAAATAATTTTCATTTGATTAATTTTATATTGATAACAAAAAATTGAATAAAAATATTCACGAAAATTAGTACATAACATCGAAAATTCCAACGTGTATAGGTACGAAATTTCATAAAGAATATAATTCATCTACAATCCACCAATTTATGCGGGAGTGCATGGCAACTGAATGATATTTGAAAATACTACACTATACATTTCTTTACAATTTTATTGTATTGAATGACATTTGAAAATAGATTCGATATAGAGACTACATACAGTGTGATAAATTGTATAGTTATTGTACAAGTGTATAAAGATACTCGTACATGAATGTAAAATTTAGTAAAAATGAAATTTTAATTGAAAATTTTCTCTTAATTTTTCATCAAATATTATCCTTTTATTTTTCATATAAAATTTTGTTCTTACATAATATTAAATACATTCATTTTATTAAAAAAAATTTTTTAATTAAAATATAATGAAGCAATCATCTATAGAATTATGAGTTCATGGATATATGTATGTACATACATTATATGTATATACGAGAGAATATTATGCAACTGCTTTTTTCATATAAAATAATTTCATTATTTAATATACTACTAAAATACCATCTAAAATATTGATCCATACTGCTGACTGATTGTTAGCTGTTTGTGTGTGTGTATATATATATATACCGTACAGAATGGTGTCTAACAGGATATAAAATGATATTTATTAAACACCTTTCAACAAAATTGAAAATAAACGTTCATTTATTTCAATTATAGTCGTGCGAAAAAATTTCACTAACGATACTAGTATTTTATAGGAAAAAAATTATAATAATAAATACATAGAAACTATGGTAACAAAAATTCGAAAATAATTTCTCTTCACTTTTATATTTTCAAGATTTTGGAAGTTTGGAATTTTATTTTTAACTCATTGTCATCTCTGTGTATCTATGAATTCGTAAATATAAAAAATTATTTTTTAACATTATTGTACATACAAAGTTTGATATGAGAATACATACATATTCCCGTACATAGATCTGTAAATTACTATCTGATCGATGAAAATATCATTAATCAAGATTTTTATTTTTCGATTTTTCATTTTCGTTATCATTGTTGTTATTGTTGTTATTGCTATTATTTTTTGTTTCATTTTCATTTTGTTCTTGTCTCAATTGTCAGTTTATCTACCTGACATAATTTCGGTGTCATTGTCTATTCTCTTTTCGATGAGAACTTTTTTTTATAATATTTTTGTATGTTTTAAACGAAAGCATATTGTCAATCTATGACACAGACAAAAATATACGTATACAGGATTAGGATTATTTATATAGGAAGACACATATGTATATTGTAACTCCCATTATATTAATGAAAAATGAATTCCATTTTAAACAATACTTTTTTGTCGTTGTTGTTGTTGTTTTCGTCATCATTTTTTTCCTGAAATTCGGTGAATGTAATTTTCAATACGGAGATTGAAAAAATCATATCGAAAATATAAATTCCGAAAATATTTTCACAATTTTATTTTTTATTCAATTCTTCCTTTTTTTTTTTAAATAAAAAAATATAATAGAATTGAATGAAATCCACAGAATATTTTATTTAAATTAGTCGAATGAATATAATAATCCTTTCAAATAAAATTTGCTACAGATTTATTAAAATTAGTAAATTACATATCATATATATGAGAAATAATTTAATTTCATTCTATGTTATCGTGTTACATATACATATATAAATTTCATATAATACATGTATACTGTAAAAATTCTATAAACTAATCCTTGAATTTGTTAAATTCGTTCAACTCAATTCAAATTTCCCGAATATCCCTGGAGAAAATAATGAATTTTTCAGTTTGCATTTAGAGAATAATTCTGAACAAAAAGTTATTAATAATTTAAAAGATTTTGTTTAACTCCATAGCTCCTGTTTTAATTTACAAATTAAATATATCAATTTTACATAAAAAAATAATGATAAAATATATTTTTTAAAAGTTAGTTAGAATTTAAAAACCGACAAAAAAAAATTAAATAACCAGAATTTTATAGAAAATTATCGTAGTTATTTAACTTTTTTGCACAATTTTTAATTCATTATATACAGTTGAAATATGCATGTACTTAATTCATTTTTATAAAGCAAATATTTAATTTTAATTTTCCATCATTTTATTGCGTAGTTTTCATTAAAAACTTCATAAAAACAACAAATCAAATAACTTTTGCTCCTGTAAACATTGGAATAATTTATTTTTTTATGCAATTTTCAAAATTCTACTATAGTATATTAACTAAGTACATTACTGTCAGTGTACATACATCACATTTATTCGTACCTACATTGTAATGTGTACGCATACATCGACGGACTTCATCATAAATTACCCTTCCGTCAATTCGTTCGTGCATTCGTCCATTATGTTTGCTATTTTATTCTAAATTGTTTCTACCCCGAAGTATATTTGAATTTTCACAGTTTTTTGCTATTGGACTCAATTTTTATTTTTCATTTTGCCGTTGGTCCATTCAATAATGACAAAACAAATTGAAATTGATGGGCATACTAAAAACTACTGAACTCTGACTACAATCTACAGTATGAGTACCCGCTTGCTACTAGAAGAGTGGTAGTAATTCTTTGAACGAAAACTAAATAAAAATTTAGTAATAATTCTCTATTTTTTTACGATTGAATAAAATTTATGTAGACATGATTCAGTATTCGGATAGATAGACATATGAATGGATTTAATACATACCGTTATTCGTGTGACTGATTGTGCATGATTTCAAATTCGATTTTATATAAATCGTGTTTACATACATATCTGCACTCATACTATACGCGGGTGAGGTTCTTGATAGCTCATGTGATTTTTGGTAACTGTCATTTAACAGATTTCAATTTTATATACGTACGTATCTGTAAATATGCAGGAGTCTTTTTTTTCTTTCATAAAGTTTTTCTTGTTGCAATTTTAAAATTTTCAAATATAGATACAGATATATTAAATAAAGTTCATCCGTGTACGAGTATGTCACATAATAGATACTATATACTATGTGTTTAACTGTGTGCAACGTACGATACAAATGCTAAACAAACAAACAAATAAACCAAAGAAAAAATAGAGCAAAAATATTAGAAAAAAAAAAAAATAAATGAAAAATTGAATTTGCAGAAATATTTTTCTAAAAAATTTATTCTACGGAAAAGCATCTGTTTTTATTACAAACATTTCAGGTATTCATTTATGTACCAACGTATATACTTATGTGCATACGTGATTTCAATTATTATCAAAAAAAAATGTTTCTTTCATTTTTTTTTGTTTTTACTAGGAAAATATGTATTTTCTTTTTTAATAAATGGAAAAAAAATTTTGAAAATTTTAAAATCCAATAAAGTAATATAGTATATGGTTGGTACACCTTCTGTGAGCCTTTATTGAAAATTGAATAAAAACTATATAAAATATAAAAAAGAATTATCACATTCGTTGCATGTATACAAACATACACTATTGCACACATACTCCGTTTACATACACTCAGATATATATGTATGAATGTTTATTGTTTATGCAGAAAAAATATTTTATAAATGTCCACCTACATATAAAATATAGAATATAGTGTACAAATCATAAAATAAATCAGTAAATAAAGAAAGTGATAAATAATCAAAAATTCATTGAGAAAATTGAATTTAATATTAAGAAAAATTACCCATAATCTAAACATCAGTGAAAAAATGTAATTTTTCATATTTTGAATAGAGTTCTTGTACATAGGTACTCATACTTCTATTCTGTACAAAAACAAATTGTTAAAACTAATTCGAATTTAAAAATAGAATAAAAATTAAAATAAAATAAATAAATAAATTTTGAAGAACGTGGTGAATTTTTTATTCATTGTCTTTTTATTTATTTATTCCTTTTGTGTTTTTGTATATGGAAATAAATGGATTATACGTGACAAATATAATTGAGGAAAAAATGAAACGTTTGAAAAAACAAAAAAAAAAATGAAAACCAGACATGAAAACCAACAAAATATCTGATAACATTCGAATTTGAAAATTCATTTCAATTTTATTTTTTTCCTGCTAATTTTTGTGTCAGTCTTGTAATAAATTTTTAAATTTATCCTAATATATGATTACTGTGACAAAAATGTAATAACAGGAAATTGTATTTAGATTTTTCAGAATATAAGAGTAGATTAACGTTATAATGATGATGGTATGCATTCCTAACTACCTATAGATTATAATTTTTGATGTGATATTCGAACCATGATAATGTTAAAAATGAAATGAAATTCATGAACTATACAAGTATACTCGTATGTAGATACACTAATACGTTAAAAAATTTATATAAGTAGAATAATTCATTTAATTCGTTTAAAATAAATGGCTCAGTTCTAAAATGTAAAAAAAAACAAGCATCGATGCGGTAGTATTACCGTAGTGATGCAAATATGATGCTTATCATTATTACATTAGGTATTAGGTGTTTTCGATTTGGCAATTTCAAGTACTTGCGAGTAGAAAAGGTAAATGTCTGTGCTAAACCATCTACTCGCAGCTACTCATGAAAAATTTTTCAAGTAGCTGGAAGTAGATGCAAGTAGTTACGAATAATTTTTGTGTCGTTCGTTTTAACAATATATCCTAGACACATTTTAGTACTCGCAAGTACTTGAAATTTGACATTTTGAAACATAATTTTATTTTTGACAGTTTTGATAGTAACATTTGTATGCTTCAAACAAATTAACGATGCAATGTTTGCTTATATGATTAGTAAAAAATACATTCACAACGCATTTTGAAACTACTTATGACAGTGTAACCGTTTTTACTTATTTTAAGCATTTAGAAACTATTTACTTTGCATTTAAACCGCATCGATGCATTTTAGAACTGAGCCAATTTTCCTGGAAAATTCTGTAGAAAATTAACTAAAATTCTATATCATCAAGAAAATTCAATGATTAATTTGATAATTTAGATAAAAATTTTAATTTTATTTTACTAGGAAATCTTGATTTCAAATTACGAAAATATTTCAAAAATATTATAGTATACATTATCTCTTAATAATTTTTAATTAAAAAAATAATTATGAAAAACATATTTCACTTCCATTTATATGAAAAAAAAAGAAAAAAAACTTTAATTAACTCATCATCTACACGAATTTCTTCACTCATAACATAAACGTATAATACAAATTTCTCTTTTCGAATATTTTTAAAAAAAAAAACGATTTTTTTTTATTTGATTTAAAACACATGTAGTATAAATATTTAAGATCATAAAATGTGTCATGTAGCAAATTTTTAAATTAATTTAGGACAGTTTTATTTATCGCCATCACAATTAACATAATTTTCGATTGTCATAAACAAAAAAAAATTAGAAAAAAAAAAAAAGAGAAAAGCAAATCAGAAAAAAATAACGAAATAAATAAAAGAGTATAAATTAAAAATTTGGTACACATCGAACAATATGTACAGAAGAGCAACTATAATGGTGGCTATATATGTTACGACTTACGACTAATGGATGATGACTGGCTATTACTCCATTATACACTACGTACTCATTCTCGTGTATCTCATATTTCGTAAAATATACGTATTGCAGTACATATATGCTGGCGATTCACATTCATTTCTTGTTACACCCACGTTGTTTTTATGAAGTTTCCACAATCTTCCACAACAACATTAATTTATACAAAATGTAAAATTCATATTCACAGTCTGTTTATTTCTCAAAATACTTGTATATTTCTCATTTAAAATGAAAATAAGAAAATAAAAATATTTGTTCAATTTTCGGTTTCATCCACGGTTTTCATGTTTGTTTTTGTTCTTCTTTCTCCAAAAACGAAACGAAAAAAAGCGAAAAATAATTTTTGTTTTTCTTAGACTTTTCTTTACTTATTTATTTGTATTATGACTGTGAACCAAAAAAAAAAAAAATATATATATATCAGAATTGTGATATCGTTAAGAATAGTATTATAATATTATCGTACATATGTACAATGTGTCAGAAAACTTTGTGAATTATGATCATTATAATGAATAATACGTCTAACATATAAAAAACATAAATTCCCAATTCCCAAATGCCGTATTTATCGAATTCAATTAGAAGGAAAATCTTCATATTTTTTATTATTTCATTTTTTCGATCTTAAAATGTTGTTGTGGTTGTGAAAAATGATGACGAGAAACCTTTCGAATAGTCGTAGTTCCCAAATCGAATAAAATGATAAACTACTTCATAAAACGAATACATTTCCATTCTGTTTTTTTTTTTTTTTCGACATTTCGAGTATTTATTCTAATTATTATCAAAAACTGTTCATTTTTATCTGTATAGCCTATAGCCTTAAGAAAAATATAAAAGTGAAGATGCGTATGATAAATTAAAATAAATCTTCTTATTCTTCTTATTGTTTCCTATTTTTTTTTTTTTTTAAAGGGAAATCTACACCTGGAGATATGTAAAAGTTCCATCATTAGAACAAAAAATAAATGAATAAATTCAAAAAAAAAAAGAACAATCAAGTAGGTATACAAGTACGATATTCCTGTAGATTTTTTGCTTAACTTTCGATAATGTACCCACTATGGATTTTTAATGTTCTATTGTTATTGTTTTTATCTGGTTTTGAACGAATTAGGTTAATTACTTTTCAAATAACTTTTAGATTGTAATGTACGCAAATATCCTAAATCCTAATGAATATTTAATACATTTCTAAATCATTTTCTGTTATCGTATAATGGAAAAAATTTACAAAATAACACAAAAAAGAGTAAAATAAACGGACAAAACTAGGATTTACATATAAAAACGGATATTTTTTTTTTCAAATCTTTAAACGAATGAATAAATTCCAAGATTAATTATTATTTGACTGAATATGTGTATTTTCTTTTCTTTTTTTGTCAAATATTCATTACGATTTCACTTTGTCATCTCCGGAATTAAATTTCGATTATGAAATTTATAACTATTTCATTTTTAATTTATTTAGCTATTTAATTGGAAGGAAAATGGGGAATCTTGCATATATGGAATGTGGGCACAATCAATTTATTTTTTAGCCAAATAAATTTTTTTTTCCTAAACTTCATTATGAGAATGATAATTAAAATTTATAAACGCATCAGCATACATGATTGTATTACATTCCAACTTGAACACAATTCGAGCATAGTAATGATCATATTTTCCGGTATATTTTCTAATTCATATTTTTCGAATGAACATTAATCATACAATTAATACATATATTTGTATAAATCATATATAATATGTGGTTCTACTTAATATTGTATGCAATACATTTTTAAATGTAATTCCATATTCATATTCATAAATAAAATTTTCTTTTTATCATTTTTAACAACAAAAAAAATCATTAAATTCTGAATTGAAAATGAACACAATGAAATTTGATTACTTGAATTACATGCATTCGTACAGAATAACATGACCTTGTCCAAAATATTATACAATACAAAATTTACATTCAATCGTAAATACGTACACAACATACAGTATTTACAAAAAATTAAATTTACAATGAATATCCAGTAATTTGAAATTTTCAATTCAGCATCAAATATTTCATCATAATAATCATAATCATCATACCACAATAACATTATGAAAATAAATGTACAACAAAATTGGAACTTTTTAAAAGGAATAAATTAAAATAAAATAAAATGATCCAAAATCCACAGAATTTCTAAGAAAATATATTTTTAAGTGGGAGTCAAAATCAATTTTGTTTTAAATTAATTTTCTCTATTATTTCGATTCTAAGACAAATACGACAAATAATGAAATACATATACCAGTAAAATTCAATAAATCTGAGCTGCCTTGAGATAATATATCCTAATTTTCTTCTGTCTCTTTTTGTCTCCCTCCCCAACTTTATTGAGTATTGATACCATATCCATTACTAATTTTATTTATTTATTTTTTTTTTTTTTTGGCGATATTGACTAAAATTTCAGTATGTTGTACATACGTATGTGTATACTGGAACATAGTAAATACATAAATGTACAACTTGTATATTCGTTATCATGTTGAAATGAAATCAATTTAAAACAATAAAACGCAAACTTTTGCAAAAATGATGCCAAAAAACATAAGAAAACCAAACCAAAATCCAGCACAAATTAAAATAAAACAAAATATATAAAATGGAAAAAGGAAAAATTAAATTAAATTAAATTGAAAAAAAAAATCCAACACATAGATATATACACACAGAAATAATTGAATTCAATTTAATAAATCAAAACATAGAGAATTACTTAGTACAAATTTTTCTTTGTTTCTTTCTTCGATTAAAGTATATGACCTCTATATGCTGCTTTATCTCTATATTATGAATTGAAGTTTATTCAGGAAAACAAACAGTAATAATATGAAATGAATAAAATTTAAAAAAAATATTATAAAAAATGTAGAAAAAATTAGTAAACTTTTAAAATAATTGCAGAATTGAAAGGAAAAAATTAATATTACTTATCATTATTTTTATCGAAATTTAATGAAAATTATTGTATACTCGTACTTGCATAATTATGTATGTTTCTTTTCAAAATTTACGGTTTTCGAAAATGTGTACACACAAGAAAATCATGAAAAAATATTTAAAAAAATAATAATTTGCAATAGATAAAAGAACAGAAAATTGATAAAAATAAAAATAAATAGGATATTTTTATTTTCTTTTGAAATCGAAAAAGTTTTATACATTTTCATAAGTATTTTCTTTCGTGTTACATTTGTATCTGAAAAATATTAACCAAAAAAGAAAATACTAAAATTCTTGGAAAAAAAAAACTGAATGAGAAAAAACAAACATAAACAACACAAAATGAAAACGCAAAAAGGAAATGTGTACAAAGTAAAAAGTTCAAATTTCGTTATTTCCAAAATGAATTGTAATTTTCTGCCTGTTTTCTTCTTTTTTCATATTTTTTTTTCTTGGAATAATCAATATAATAATCCTCTTTTATTTTGCCCTCGAAACAACAAATAAAAAAGTTCAGTGGTGGATTACTCGCGAATAAGCGCCACTAGGCATAACATGAAATTTCAAAATAGAAATTCAAAAATGATGTTTGAAATACTACTCGTACTATCACAGAGTATACTATAGGTACCGTCCTAAGTCAATGACCTCTACTGCTCAAAGATATACATAAAGGGGAAGAGCAACTATTAAATGTTGTTAGTTGATTTTTCGTGTTTGTCATGTACAATATTTGCATTTTCTACTGAGAGATGAAATCAATTTTTTCTGAAAACTGAAAAAAATATGAGAACACGACGCGATGTGTAGAATACTAGTCGTACTCTACTATCATAAAGTATACTATTGGTACTGCTACAGTCAATGATCTTCACTGCTAAAGAGTAAAAACGATCTCTTCCAAGTAATTTAAATGTCTTCTTCCTCTGTTTGCTAATGAATAGTTTTCTAATAACAAGAGATTGATATTTTTTTTCAATTTTTTATAGGTTTAGTGTTTTTTTCTCTATCATATGTATCAATATTTGCATAAGTATATCTTACGATTTTAATAATTTTTTCTTTCTTTTACATTAAAATAAATTTTAATAATTACGATTCGTGAAAAGAAAAGAACAATACTTTTCTAAGAAGCATTGAAATTTGAGAAATAGTTTTTTTACATTTTCTAATAAGTAACACCTCAAATTATGCCCCTTTTTGACAACCTATGTCGCCTATGTGCAAAACCAGCCCTGATTGAGTTCAAAATAACTGATACAAAATGCCACAACTGAATGAAAAAGTGTGTATATGTATTATGTAAGAAAAAAAAAAACAAATAGAGAAAAACAAAGAATTTAAAACAAAATATTCAAACAAGAAAATACATAAACAATAAAGTAAAAAATAAGTAACATTAGTACTTACTTACACATAGATCGTACACGTAATCAAAACAGTATTTATGTATATGATTGCAGTAATCCTTGTTAAGTTTATTTTTGTCATTCACATACATACATTCATATATCTACCTATTTTTTGACATAAAAATGTACAAATCTTAGATTTTCTTGTCATCTTTAGTGTGCTTACAATATGTGTACACTACAAATATAAAAGATACACATATTTCCTTTGTGTGTACATACTCGTAAATGACAAGAATACTTAACGAAAATTTTATTAATGAATCTGATAAGACACACATCAGATTATTTATTCTAGATATTTATGTATATGTAAGATGAAATTTTTTTTTTTATTTTTTATTTTTTAGAAATAAGTATATAATAGTAGGAGTAGTGTTAATGTCAAAATAATGCGATGTATGATATGTACATCGCAAATAATGTGCATATAATGTATCATTTATGTATTCTTGTTATTTTTGACATTAAATGTCAAATACTGTAACTGTAAAAAAATGTCACATATTTAATTATATTGGGAAAAATTAAACAACAAAAAAAAATTATTTTATATAGATTAATATCCTGTTTTAAATTGATTCTCAAATACATATAAATATATACATTTTGTACGTGATTTTAATTTTTTTTTTTTTTTTTACATACAATCTGTAACTGCAAAGTTTGCATTTTAGTTATGAACTGACTTTGAAAAAACAAATTCATAACACATATGCAAATATACAAAGATAAAAGGATAAAAATACATAAATATATACTATTGTCGTACAAATAATAAAAATGAAATATTTTTTTTTTCCATTTAACCATCATTATTTTTATTTTTACTTTTTATATACGTGTATTTTATATTTTTAATGTGTTCACAACTATCTGTATAAAATGTACTCATGTGAGTATATGAGTGTATTTATATGTACATATGTGAATGTTTATCATCGTCGAAACAATAGAATTATAAACTGAAGTTAATGCCTGAAATCCGATGACGATAACAATAAAAATAAAGCTTAAATGCCAGCGAAAATCATAGACACAAAAAGGAAAAATATAAAAAAAAATAAAATTGATAGAAAACAATTCATATATAGTTGATAATGTATTGTGTCTGTTACTTTTTATGTTTCGTGCTTGAGAACTTTACCTTCTGTTTTTTATACGCAATTATACATAAATACACATACTCGTATACTGATACGACGTAGTAAAAATATTCTAGTTATATGTATAATCAAAATTGAATTAAAGAACACTTTCTTTAATTTTTCTTCTTCTTTCTACTTTGTTTTTGTTTTTTTCTCTTTATTGTTTATTTTTTTTATTCGCTTTTTAATTTATTTTATTTTATTTTTTGTTACATTTTTTTTTTTTTTTTTGTATAGAGGGCACATTTAATTGTTGATTCGCATGATAAACAACAAAACTTAATGATGACAAGAGTTTACGAGTATTTTGAGAATATACGAAAGAAAAAGAAATTGTTTTTCATATTATTATCATCGACCGTATCCTTTAAAACTGTTCACAAAAAAAAAAAGTCTAAACATAAACATATAAAGTAACGAAGAACATAGCAAATAATAAATAGAAATAAAAAAAAATGAATAAATGAATAACAATAAAAAAAAGTTTCTTTTGTTATATTAAGACTATTGCAAATAAATGAATACAAAAAAAAGGAAGAAGGTGTTGTTTGCGATTTTTTTTTCTACCTTTTCAGATTATATCTATGACATACTCGTACACATACAAGTGCATATAGTGGACATTTTTTATGTTGATAAATCTATAGAAAATATATAAAATAAAAATAAAAATACTACAATAAAATTTGAATTGTCATTTCGTTTTAATTTATTTTGATTCTTTTCTGACGTTCGTTATACATACTTTATTTACTATTTGTTTTTTTATTTTATTTTATTTAATTTATTTTTTTTTCTGTATTGAAAATATTTAAATATTTACAAGTGAAAGTATTTTCATTTTCTTTCTGCAACAAATTCAGTATTTTTGTCAACTCATTTAGTTTTCTGTATTGCATTGATGACAATTATTGACAGGATCAAATCAAAAGTTTTAAATTTTTGAATTTAAAAAAAAAAATGATTTTCCAATTTATACTTGAGTTTGATTTTAAATTGAACTTTAGATAGAAAATTTTCCAAATTTAATTTTTATTGTACCTAGTATACAATCTTGTTGGAAATTTTTTAAAGTATGAAATTGCCAATATTATTCAACTTCACATTTTCTTAGTATCGAATTGTAGAATATTGAAATAAAAAAAAATATTAAATTAGCAGATAATAAATAGGTATGACAAAAAATGAGTATTCCTATACATTTCACTTGAAAAACTTTCAATAATTCTTAATCACAGCTCATTTCCTTCGTAATATGATGTGACAAAGAAATAATAAGACTAGATACTTATATTATTAAGAACTATTCTGATATTTTTGAAATAAAACAAACTGAAACTAATCTCTTAACTCACATATGTAGATGAAGTTTTGATTCAGATAAATTCTTCTAGAAATAATTGTACAAAAATAAACGAGTAATTCTTGACAGTAACGTATGTTATGAACATTTAACAGCACATTTTCTATGTCTTTACGAGTTTGAAATATTTTCAATTTCATACTCGAATGAGCATTACAAAAATTACATTTTAACTAGTTGATAATATTTAATGATGTTCGTTTTTACTTTTCGTTTAGATTTAAAATGATAAAATAGTTTTTTTTCTAAATATTTTTTTCTGCTGTTTGTTTAATTTTTTGCAGTGTAATGAATAGAATTGAAAACTTTGAGAAAATTCACATCATGTATGAAAATAATAAATAATATACTATGGAGTAGATAAATTATTATACTATAGTAATACCCTTTCTCTCAAGCCCGGTTCATACCCGGTTCTGTTATAATTTGAAATTGTTCACCAAAAACCGGGCACAAATCTCGAAGGCGAGAATAAGGACAGAATGAAACTCACATAATCTGTTTTTAGAAAAATAATTTTACAAATGACAGAAAACAAAAACTATCTTATAAAATGTCCGTATGTGTTTTATAGATTTTAGTTTTGATTTTCTTGGACACTGCGCCAGATTTAAGAATTGGAATGAGTTCACCATACGCCTTATTTGCCATGGATGTTATCTTTTGGATGTCAGTATCAATATTATTATTAGCGGTGGCCGTTGCTCCCATATATATGTGAACTTTTTCACCACTTCGAAGTTATATTGCATAATCTTTAAGGTCTGTGATACTGTTCTCTTGCGACCACTTTTTAAATATATTGTGTTTTTTCCTCGTTTACATGCAGGCCAAAGACTGCTGCTTCTCTCTCAATTCGGCTGAATACTTCTTTAACATCCGATTTCCTGCGGGCCAAGCTAACACTTGATATGTTTTGTGGAACAGTGATTTTCATGATTTTCTCTTTCTATTTCCATTTCAACATCTCAAATATTCAAGATTTAAATGACCATATTTGTTTACACATGAAAATATATGTAGGTCAAAACATTCATCCGTTTTTCTTGTTTACACGAATCTTGTTTCAATTTGAAATTCTTTTTCGTATACACAGCGAATACAGTGTAGTAGTTTTTGTTCTCTCTTTCTTTTGTACATTAGTTACTGCACTATAGTGAGGATGTACCTGTATGAAGAAGAATTCCAGAATGAAACTTGATCTGTATATACAAGAAAAACCGAAAAATATTTTGACCCTTGACCTCTATACTTTTATTAAAATTTGTAAACAAACATTGGATTCTTGAGTATTAGAAATTTTTAAAAGCTGTGTAAGATCTTCAATGAGTCTGAAACGAGTTTCGCATCGGTGCTGCTTCTATTATAATTTTTAAAAGATTGGATTTCGTTAAAATAGAAACCATTCAGTATTTCTTCTTTCTGCTGTTCAATATCCCTTTAAGTCAGCCTTGGAGCTCATTGGAAACATATTCTTTTTTTATATTTTGTGGCCTTCTTTCCGTTTTAAAATTAGTATTTACATATCTGTATTTTTAAGTTTAGCTTATGTATATGCTTAAATAATTATTATTTTTGATATTCTTAAGTATGTTCTGTTACTGTATTCCTGGCATGAATATTTATATTTCCTTTCATTAGTTTATGAACAAAAGAATTACGACTGCCAGAAAACCTGAACTTCTATGAGATATACTCGTCTATAATAATTCTACCTCGTGGGTGGTGTGAAAAGGATGTCATTTTTTTTCCTTAAATAACATAAAAATTTGAATTTTGTGCTGTTAGAATAAAAAAAATCAAATGTAAGTTTGAAACACTAAAGATTTTGATCTAGAGGCGAAAAGTTTAGAAGTGCACCGGGCGCCCAAAAGTTTAAAACCGGCACTTTATATGAGCATAATTAAATACAATATTTTAAAATTAAAAAATTTAATAACATATGAATAAAATTATACATAATATATTAAATTAAGAATTTCAAGAAATTGCAAATGTAAAATATCAAATACATAAATGAGTTTTTTTCGTCAATGTTTATTTTTAAAAAATATCCAATTTGTCCAAAAATAAAAATTAAATAAATCTAAAAGCTAATGTATTTTCATTGTGATTGTATAATATTCAAAAAAAAAATACTATTTCAATCCCTGACAATATAATAAGTAGCAAAAAAAAAAAAGCTAAATTTCCTATTTCTTTCATTTTTGAGAATTGAAAGGATCCATAACTTTTTACATCTAGAATCTAATCTAGAATCTACAAAAATATCTAATGACAAATACCTTTTCCTTTTTTCTCCAACCAAAAAATATCATTACAATTCATATTTTTACTAATGTACAAATAACTGGGTAAGAAAAAAACATTTTTAATTCTGAAATTGAATGAAAACATTCAAACAAAAAAAAAAAAAAAAATACTGTCAAATATCTTTACAAAAACTCAAAATTGAACAAATTACAATAATAAGTAAACATTTTGTATATGTAAGAGTATGTTTTACTTTGTCCTTCAGACTTTAGTCATAAACAAAACAAATCAACGAAAAAAAAATGATAAGCACAAATCCATTTATTCATTTTATTTTTAAAAGAAAATGAAAAATTCTAATAATAGTAATAATGTCCTGGGATATTAGTACGATCATCTTTTACAAAAACTTAGAAAAAAAGAAATTCTTTTAAAAACCAAAAGTAACCCCTGAAAATAAATAAAAAAAAAAGGAAATGAAAATGCAAAACGACCACACCACATTAAATAAAATTAAAAAAAAAGATTACTTTCAGCTTTCACCTTCTGATATATTTTTTTCTTTGTTTATCTTTTCAAATTTAAAATATCCTCCTGCAATAATAAAGAATACTGATAATAAACCGAAAATAAAATGAAAAAAAAAACCGAACAAAAAAAAAAATAAACAAACAGAAGAAACTTAATAAAAATAACATTCTTTTACAAAATATCCTCCGACACTCCACTTCTAATACTACTACTAAGTACTACATTATTATCATACCTCCTACATAACCAGGGTTTCACATCATTTCACCAAATAGATATAGATAGATAGTCCGATAGACAATTTAAAATTTCCGCACAATTGAAATATTATGAAAATGTACTGGATTTTTCCTTTTCTTTGTTTAGATTTTAATATGTATATATTTTTTTTTTATATATTTTCCTTGTGGTGTGAGTGAGTGTTGCTATTCGTTATGTACTTTCGTAGTTGTATAATATTACGAAAGTCCTTTACACAATAATTCAAATTTCCAAAACAAAGAGAGGAAAAAAAATTTTTTTTTTTTTTCTGAACATCAAGAACAAATGCTGTCTAAGGACAATTGCTCATTCCCTTTTTAATTTTTTGTGTATGCTATTCTTCTTTTTTTTTTTTTTTTAATATAAAAGCAGAGGCTATAAAAATTTATGCACATATAAAATGGTATAAAAATTGTTTTTTTATGGTCTTCATTTTCCAACAAGATTCAATTTATATTTTCATTTTTATGCACAAAGTTTTTCTACGGATGATGATGATGACGACGAGGATGATGATGATGATGATGATGATGTACATGAATATGAGAATGTACATTGTGTACATGACATTCCGTATGCATAACTTATGTTTGTTTTTTTTTTTTTACATGAATACAAATATGCATATGTAGATGGATGTACTGGTATGTGTAAATACATATATGTGAATATTAACATCTATAAAAATAATAGAAATACAAAATAACCAAAACAAAAAGAAATAATAAAAACAAAGTTTCAAGGAACAAACAATTTATGAAATGTATTTTCGTGTACGAAGAGTGAGTATAAGGAGTAAATGGTTTGAGTAGTTTATTTGCATTCCTATACCTCTTTATTTGAAATTATTTTTAATTACTGAATTCGTAGATTTTTGTATAATATATATAATTTATTTTTTTTTTTTTTATTTCAACAACAATTTCCTTTTTATTTAAATGATGTCTGTGTATTATTTTTTTCTATATTTCGTTTTGTGTTGTTTTTTTTTTTTTGATGAATTCATTTTTAAAATGAAAAAAATATGTATGCATATTTGCGAAAATGTAAAATTTTCAAAAAAAGAAAAAAAATTAATGGAAAAAATTATAAAAGAAAGAATATAGCATTCTTGAAATGATCTGATTTTATAACATCGTGTTTACTACGTACTTCTAAATACAAAAGGATTCACTCGAGTATTTTCAAGTGCATTTGTCATTTGTCATTTTATATTTTCTATTTTGTTTTTTCTGCTGTTTTCTGTTTTGTTATATGTGATGAATGATTTTTATGCGTACTTTTATGTGGGTGTGTGTGTGTATGTGTATGTCTGAATGACTGCAGACATACATTTGTATAAATGCACGAGTAATGTACATGAACATTGAAGTACACTGACTGGGAAATACACTGTCAGCCAAAGTACATAATAGGAGATAAGATTTAATATGTTAAGAGGTGCACAGAATAGAATAATAATAAACGCTTCTAAAAGTGCTCTATGTTTTTTTTCTTTCTGTAAATGAATGTACAAGGATTGTTCGTGTATAAGTATATTGTAATGTAGCTTTTGGTATGTATTTATGAATGAATGCATATGAATATGCCATGCATATATATACAAAGTCCAGTCATTCCATAAATCTCATTGTTTATCACAAAAATGTGAAAGTAATTTTAGCTTTAGGACAGAAGAAAACGGTTTATTATTAAATATGAGATGAGAATACATTTTATGTTCTACACACATGTATGTACAATATAAACAAACAAACAAACAAATATAACAAATGCACACAGTCTATGGACAATTTTTACCTACATACATACTCGTTTATCATCACATTTGAATATTTCAATTATGATGAACGTGTACACAAATGTGAAGAAGAAGAATACAAAACAATACTTGAGTAGCTCCGAATATTAATGAATATGTACATATGTAAATAGAAAAAAAAAATTTATATATATAGCCTGTAGTAATGTCTAAATATATAATTTTAGAGTAGAATTTATTTACGAGCATTTTCATTTAATGTTAGAAAAACACAAATCAAATATTCAAATAAATCACACCCTTACAATTTTGACACGCATTAATTTAAATAATATGTACAAACACACACACACGCGCGCAAGTATACAAAGCTTGAATTGGAACGACAATTAAATTCATTTAAATAATTTCATTCAAAACACATGAACACAAGAATAATTTATTTTTAACTTATGATTATAAATAAGGCGAAGAAGAAGGCGTAAGAATTATTATTACTCGCTTAAAGTAAACATTTTCATTTTGTGGAAAATTTATTTTTCATTTTTCTTGTTTTTTTTTTCAACAACAAAAATAATGAAGAATCAGAAATCACCAACACTACGAAATAGTCTCATAATTTCACAAATGGAAAAAAAATAAGAAATGGTATTTCTTCTTCATAACTTCCACCCTTCCTTTTTACACATGTGCATGTATATAGGTTATGTATGTATGTACAATACTCGTAATTTATATTTCCAATTTCATTCAAAAAATTTTCTTGCATACTTTTGAAAATTTTTTGTGTTTTTTTCTCTGTATGAATATTTTTTCAAAGTTTTATTTTTAGTTTTCTTTTAGTTTTTGCAAATTCTGTTTCTCAATTTCTATACAAGCTGTATAAATAAATTTTCACTCTGTTTTGTTATAAGGTACATAGTAATTTTATAAAATTTCCTTTGTCATTATACACGAAATTATCCAGTGTGTGAGTTAGCTTTGCCATTTAGTTTGCTTTCTTAATCACGACGCAGTAAAATAGCAAAAAATTGAAAAAGTTCCTGGTAAACATTTAAATTTATTTTCTACTTTTTTTTAAAATTATCTTTGTTGATATTTTTCTAATTGCATTTCATAAATAAAACAATGTTATGCATAGACAAATTAGTTCACAAAAATCATATATATAAAACTCAGAAATTCAGTTAACTTTGGTGGTGGCCATTGCCTTTTTCACATTAATCATTTAGTTGATTTTATAGTTTGTTTTCCTGTTTTTCACGAATATAAATATAAATATATTTTTTTTTTTCGATGTGTAATAATAAAAATTTTCTTATATGTTTTTAAATGCTTGTCAAGTTTTCATTATTCATTTTCGTAATTATTTTTTCAAACTTTGATAGCTGCACTTAAGTTAATTAAATATATTGTACGTATGTATGTACATCCTTCATCAAAACTTGTTTTTAAAACGAAACAACAAAAAAAAATGAATAAAAATTAATTTTCAAACTTTTGTATGAAAAATTTGTCCAGTTAAATTTAAGGCAAATAAATTTCAGGAAAAAAATTTTTGGATTTATATAGCTATTTCAGGATAACTAAAACATCTAATAAATTCCATTTTTTCCTTTTCTCTACTGTAATTTAGTTTAAAGTTGTAAATTTCAAATTATATTGTAGACATGCAGAGGTTGAAATTAAGTATTTTGCTAATTTAAGCCTCGTAATCTGGAAAATACGACGGATTTGGCCCGAAATCTAGTCAGTGAAATTACATAAAAAATACGTAATAATCGCTCGAGATCTACTCATGTTTCACTCTTTACGTAGAACAGAGACATCTATCAACAAATTGTAAACCAAAAAAATGTATTTTTAAAATTGTCATTAAGAAATAATTGAATATAATTGACAGTTAAATTTAATAGAAGAAGTAGGCTATGTTCAGATAAATTAAATAAATTAGACAAACTGTCAAAATCGCTGTGTGCCACCTTTGTAATTTCTACTCGAAATTAAAATGAAATCTACTGGATTTCAACCTCTGTGTGTCTACAATAAAATTAAAATTTAGGATTTATGTATTTTGAACAGAATTAAAACTCATTCTTGTGCACCTGATTAATGTAAAATGTTTGTTACGTACACGAGTAATTAAAAATGAAGTCAATTCTTTATAAAACAAATTTTCTCCTTCAATAAATTACCACAAGGTACATAGGTACGTAGATAAAATTACGTGTATGTATATAGTATATCTTTTAAATGTAATTTAATTTTCATTTTATTATGATTTCGACTTTAAAAAATTGTACAACAATCAGTGATATTCTTACGAATAGCTCAAGTTCTAAGTATAATTTATCCATTATTTTAAATAATTTCTATTCGCATAATGTTTAAACTAAAATTTCACTATACATGCATAAGCAATACACTCGTATAATTCAGAAAAAAATCAAAATAAAATGAAATCTTGTAAATATTGTGTCCTTATATTTTTGTTTTTTTCGTTTCTCTATACGTCTGTTCAAATTCACTGTATTCCTTTTTTTTTCTGTTTTTGTGTTCATTTCATTACGGTTTGATTTTATTTTGCTCTCTTTCGTATTCATTCTAATGTAAAAGTAGATTGATAAAGAGTTCAACCAACCAGAATACTTTTGATTTCTCTACTGTATTAATTGACCTCATATTACCTTGTGTATTTTTACATAGTAGGTAGTCATAGTAGTCGTATATTTATTTATTCGAGTCATTCATAATCTACAATGACCTTTATTTTGTCCTATTTTTATATTTTTTCCTTAATCCCCTCTTTCTCTTTTACTTTTTTTTTCTCTTGTAATATGTATCTGCTGTATTTTTTAGATTTACACATTACATTCTCAATAACATTTTATACACATTTATTTATTAAATTTACCTAGAGAAAAAGAACAACAAATAACATTCCTAATTTTATATAATAACAAGGACACAAATGTACATAACAATAAGGCGCATATATAAAAAAAAAATTATTGGAGATTATTATAGTAGTTTTATCTAGAATTTAGCTCTATAGTCGAATAAATAAAATTAACGTTTTACCTGTAGCGTTTTTTTTCGAAATTTACTCATACCATTATATTTTAAAATTTTGAATATTTTCAATTGTATAATTTTAATATGCCCTGAATCTGAACACATTTCCAGCATTTTCATAGCATTTCTGAAAGTTTTCAGCAGTTCTGGTAAAAGAACTGGATGAATCTATAGACTCCATCTCCAACTTTTCGATACGCCCAAAGTTCACTCAATTTTGATTGAGTGATACCAGTGATACGCAAAAGAGTTTAGAGATTTAGAAATACAGATTTAAGTCTACTAGAACAAGACGTATTATTCACTTCAGTGAAAAGGCTAACTAGGGCTCACCAATTTGTAGTGCCGAAAGAATGTAAGGAATGCAATGGAAAATTTTCAATTTTTCAAAACCATATTTTTTTTTCATTAATCTAGTATACCCATAAATATATGCACATATAAAAAAAATTATATTTCATTATAAAAACCAACAATTAAAAAATATTAATAGAAAAAAATAAAAACCTTTAAGCAAAAATGAACAAACCTCAATTAATTTAATAATGAGCAAAAATATAGGGAATAAAATTATGAGAATGAAAAGTTGTAAAGTTAATCTTCTGGTAATCGAGATATAGCTAATTGCAACAAAAAATTGTAAAAATATAAATTGCAATATTTTTTTTTCTTTTTTAAATCATCTATGTATTCGTATGAACTATAGAGTCTACTCATATACCTAAAGAACAATTTTGCACATTTACTGACCTGTATATCGTATCATAAATCCTTGTTTATAATACGGGTATACTGCAGATACGTAAATATTTACTACTACCTTCTAAAGAAGTAAAAAAAAGATTCAATTTTTGCTTTTACTGGTAATTTTTCATTTTTTTCTTGACCGTTGCCAAAAATTTACCATTACCAAAAATTTCAAAACAAACACAACACAAAAAAAAACAAATAAAAAAAACCACCTTCAATTCAAATTTTTACGTATTATGAACTCTCTCAGATATTTACGTAAATATTTATCGGTTGTACCACGTTGTACTTAATAAAGTAGACATTTTATAAATTTTTTCAAAATTTTGTTTGTAACGAACAAATGAATGAGTAATACAGTTTATCAGTGAAGTTATTATAAAATGAAATTGTTGTATAGGTACCTACATACATATCTACTATTATCCAAATTAAGCAAACCAAA
The DNA here is from genome assembly GCA_951394055.1 of Villa cingulata. Classification (NCBI taxonomy): domain Eukaryota; kingdom Metazoa; phylum Arthropoda; class Insecta; order Diptera; family Bombyliidae; genus Villa; species Villa cingulata. Next base: position 34,870,108 of record OX596021.1, on the reverse strand, counting down.
AATGTTCTTTTTTTTTATTTTATTTTACTTTTTTATTTTTTATTCAGTTTATTTTTTGTTCGTAAATATTTTAAAAAATAAATGTTTTCATTGAAAAAATAATAAAAATATAATAAACATATTGTGATTATATGATATACTCTATGGCCTATGGTTATATGTATATTTCTCAAAAATTATTTCTGCATGTAATTTACATTTTTTTATTATTATATTTTTGGTAATTTGAAGATTACGAAATATATTTTTTTTAAAAGCATTAAAATTTTTTCTATAATCCACTACTACTGCTATAACATTCTTATTCATTAGAGCATGAAAATGGTCCAAAAAAAAAAAAAAGAAAGAAAGAAAGAAAGTGAACAAAAACTATAAATTCTAACTTTTAAATCTAGAAATAATCTTTTTCTTCTCCCAAAACATCTCGTTTTAATTTTTATTTTATTTTATTTTATTTTTTTGTTTTTCTAAAATATCATATCATAATTTCTAAAAATCCATCTTGTTGACATAATTTTTGTCTTAAATGTTTTTTTCATTTAAATATAGAACAAAATATGAACATCTACAATAAAAAAAAACAATATTTATACGTAGGTATATGTATATGTATATGTATAATGTAATGTAAGAATTTATTATGAGTTGAACTACAAAATCATTTGTCCAAAATAAATTTTAAAATTCAATTTAATAGAGATATGGACGCCCTAAAGCGTGGGAATTTATAAATACTTACGTTACAAATCTACAAACATAACAAAATATATCTACATGATTAAATATTTATATGCATATAAGATATATGTATATGATGTTACATACTTATAAATGAAAATCTTAAAATTATTTTAGGCATTTTATGATAACGTTGACATTTATATGAAATAGATACATACATACGAGTGCATATGTATATAATTTGAAAATTCATATACAGACAATAATTGTATTCGATTATAGCTACTTACAATTTTCAGAAATATCAGAGAATGTTAGCATTTATGAGTATTTCTATCTATATAAATGTAGATACAACATGCATTACATATGTCTATCGAAATTAAGTTAAATTATTTTGTAAATGTTTGAACTGTACATACATACGAGTATAATAATAAATAATCATATAATATAATATGTACGAGTATAAAGTATAAATATCAACTCGTAAATATCAAAAATATAATGTTGGATGTTGTTGTTTATAAATTGAATTAAAAACCATTTATTATGACATACAAATGGGAAAATGATGAATTTGTTTCATTAAATATAATAAATTTCTATGATATTTTATATTAAAAAAAATAGTCTAGATTAAAAATGATAATAAATATTTATATAAAATTTAAAAGAAAATGAAATAGAATACATATGTATATTTTTTTTTTATTTTGTCGAAAAGAAATAAATTTTCTTTAATGTAACAAGCAGTATATGTATAAAAGCCGCTAGTATTTTTTAGAACATGAAAAATCACATTTAAAAGATCCATTTATCTTTCGATATAAAGTATAAAAAAATTAAAATATTTATTTTAAAAAATACAATTAACTGTAGAGATGTGTATACTGATACATATACATAAACGTAAGAGTAGAAATATTTAACAAATATGAATAAAATGAATTAAATTTTTGTAATATTCGTTTATAAATATTTTTTTTTCTTCTTCAAATTTTTCTTTTTTTATTTAAATGTTGTGCTGCTTGTGAGAAAATCATATTAATTAAATTCAAATCATGTGTCATATACAAAAAATTCAAATTATAATTACATTCACTGAAAAAAATATATAAAAATATGTAACGTGATAAATAAACATTCACGTTACGAAAAGAAAAAACAAGAAATCATATTTTTATACATTCGATTACACTTGTATTAGTACATACATACATTTATTCATACAGTGGTGGATTTTCAGTTAAAGCGCCTCTAGCCTCGAAGTTTCAAAATTAAAATTAAAAAATTATTACAAATGATGTGCGCAATACGACTCATATTGGTTAATGTCCGCCATTATTTTAGTTGTTAGTTGATTTTCCGTGTTTACTGAGAGTGAAAATCATTTTTTTCTGGAAACTGAAAATACGATTATACACATCATGATGTGTAAAATATTATAGTCATAATAACATAGCTTATTGTATAGGTACTGTTATGGTCAATGACTCCACTGCTTACAGTATATACAGAGAAGAGGGCGGAGAGGGCGGAGAGCAAGTATAAAATGTTGTTTGTTGATTTTTCATATTTATTATGTACAACATTTCCATTCTACCAAAAGAGAAAATCAACTTTTTCTGAAAAAAGTAAATACGAGTAAATATGACGTGTAAAATACTTCTCGTACAAGCAAAGCGTATACGATATATACTTTTTTTTTATTTTCACATTTGAATATTATTTTTTATATTATTATTTCATTATATTGCTTATGCCACAAAATTATTTAAAGTAATTACCAGAGATCGATTTCCTTATTAAGCGCTCATATGGCATCACTCTTAATCTATTGCGTTACGTTGCCTATGTGTAAATCCAGCCCTGTATTCAGATGAAAACGATGAGGAAAAATTGATTTTCAGATTTAATTTTATGAGCTTATTGTATTGTCGTATATAATTTCATATTCATAAATATCATCCATCGTTTACAGAAATCAATATTTAACTTCCTTCTTACCTTATTCATTTGTGTTATAATGTATGAATACTTATTAACATAATTATATACATATATTTTTTTTCTTTTTTAAGTATTTTACTTCAAAATATAGAATAAATCTAGAAAAATTTTTTTTTCTTTTTACAATTATTCTTTATACTTATGGGAAAAATTACAATATTTGCTGGTGACAAAATTATAGGTTTCGGGTTACATATTTAACAGTGAATCTACATACATATCACTTATATCAACTTTCTTCAGTATATGGGTTATTACATTTTCGAATTACACATAATAATATTGAGTATATCTTTACAAAAGTATATAATACCTGTATTATACATACATATGTATATATATATTTTGTGTATTTATAATTGGGCATGTATTAAATGAAAATAGGACATTTTATTTAAGTTACCTATACAAAAATAAAATAATTTGAAATTTTAATCGTATTCATCTATCTAGAGAGAAAACTGTTAAAATCTTAATATTTTTAGCCTTTTCATTCTTAATCGTTCTATTTCCTTTCAATACATTATATTTGAAAATTTTATTTTATTTTCATTTTCCTCTATATTACATATTTTAGAAAAAAGTTTATTGTATAAAATTTCATAACATTTCATTCAAAATTATACAGGTACTTATATGGGTAAATACACACAAATATTATACTGTATCCTTATTATTTTCTGTTTATCAGGACATTAATTTCTGATAGTGGCATGTACACATGTACGCATACATAATACATGAGTATACAATAATAAGTTACTCTACTATACGTTGTTAAATTTGGTCTTTATTCTATTTTTCGGTTTGACATACAGAGTAAAATACAATAATGCCATAGTATTATAGTAGTTAATGATATAGTATAGGTATGAGTAGTAATTTTTCGTGTTGCTTATCAATTCATTCAATCTTTAACAAAAAATTTTGCTACCTCGTTTCCGTAAATGGAAATTTGAATTGAAATGAATTTCATCCTATGTATAAATGTAAGTATATTTACAAATATATATGAATGAAAGTACGTATAAGGTGTATAATCGAAATTATTTTTGTTTTATTCAAAATATTTTCACCTTCTTATTGAACAATACATCGAATAAATTGATAAAATCACAAGAAAATGTTAAAGTAAAGATTTGAATAAAATTTAAAAAAAAAATAGAAAATAATTATTTCAAATGTAAATTGAATTCTGAAATCATTCAAAATAATTTTTATTCTCATTCACATGATTTACTTTATCGGAAGTGTAACAAAGAAATTATTTTACAGTATAGTTTACATCGTACAACATTCGAGAATTATGAGTAAATATTTATAATTTGATTTTTTATTCAACTCACACACACAACTACTAATGTGTTTTCTTATACAAATAATTCTCTTACGTTCAACCATTTTCTATTTACATAAATATTGTACAAAAATTATTAATTACTAAATAAATATATTCTGTGTTCGGGAAATTGAAAAATTCTTCGTTCAACACTACATAGAGAAAAAATAAATGAAGAACAAAAAATATTAAGTGGAAATCCCATTTGTTTACTGATTAAAATAAATTACAATCACACTAAGAATTTAAATTAAAAAAACAATTTTTTATTTATTTTTTATTTAATTATTCTTCAGATTCAACATGAAATAAAAAATTTAATTACTTTAAAGAAAACATACATACCACATTTGAACAACAAAAAACAAATCTACACACCAACATACAAATATACAAATATATAACCATACGCATACATACACAGAAAAAAAATTCTTAATTATTATGTGCCGGACTAATTATGATCACAATCATCATCACCATCATCATCGTCGTCATCGTCATCAAAAATATACAATTACATAAATAATAATGTACAGTATTTTTTATAGAATTGAACAAACAGAAATCCACAGAGGGTGAAAGCAAAAAAATAAAATAAAATAAAAAATTAAAAAATGAGAATGCGAAGCGTAGTGATAGCGCTAGTCCATAGTACACTTGAAAAAAAAAAGAAAAACATTTTTCACTTTCTTTTTCTTATAATCGTACGTACGAGGTACGAGAATATACAATGTACATAAGTAGAAAATGAAAAAAATATATAAAAATGTATGATGATAGTATTGTCGTCATATATCGCACTTCCATTGCAATTAATTTTGTAGATTAGAGTATACGTACATATGTCAAAAGGAAAAATGAAAAATATCTTGATAAAAAAAATGAAAATAAATACTTAAAATAAATATACTTATACGTATATATTTTTCCTCTAAGGTTTGAGGTGTGTGCAAACGAAAATACGATAATGTCTTGCAAAAAATACTTAAAAAAGAAAAACTAAAAACGAATACGAAAACGAAAAAGACAATACAGTAACAATAAGATAATACTTGTCTGTTCAGTGTCTCACAATTTTCCGTATGAGGATGATGGTCTTTTAAATGTGACCAATGTGACTATTTTAATTGTGATATTATCTACGTCCTTTTGTATTTGTTTCTTTTGTAAATGTTGTCTTTTTTTTTTTTTTTGGTTAATCGCATCCCACGCTATTTAAAACATTTGTCAGTGTCCGAATTTAAGACAGCTACATCGACATTAACAAGCTGTAAATTAAACAGGTCGTATAAATAGCATTCATTATAGTAATGCTTTCTTAGCCATTTGAGAATTTGGGATTTTCTATATTTTCTATGTTACAGTCTGTTATGTTCTACAAAGTTCGATACATACATTTATTTGTACTTATTGTTCACATAATGTATAAAATGTGACTTAAAATAAAAGTGACAAGGGATTATCACTAAATGTACTTCACTGGCAAGTAATATAGTATAAATGTATTACATTATACATTTACATTTTAGTAATTTAGCCATTTCGTGTGCATGCATATAGATGAGAGATATAATACGAATTCATTATTATTATATACTTACAAAGACTCTGTGCAGTACATCAAGTCCCAATTGAGTGAAGTTGCATTCACACTCATGCACTCGTATTACTCACACTCCAAATACAGGATAAGTTTTGATCAAATATTTGGGTTCGGTCACAAAAATTTTCGCATAATACATAAGTATGTACATCATACGGGTATGTCCATAAATCGATTGCATAAAATAATAATAATAAATCATATATTTACCTCTACATGTCCACATAATAATATATAAATATATGTAAATTGAAAAATATGTACAACAAACACTATTGGTGTCAATTATACCCTCGAGATAAGATTCATTAATGAAAAACAAAACAGTATAAAATTAAATTATTTTATTTTTGACCTGTGGAACGTTCATTTCAAATAAATGTAAATGAATTTTTTTCATAAATACATTCATATACGTGTATAAATACGTTCGATATATTAAATTTATAAATAAAAGCATTTACAATAGATCCACAGCGGGCGTAACGGCGTCAAATTTTATATTAAAAGTTTCTATGCAAACAAAATGAATATCTATATAATGATGATGATGGTATTTTTGCTTTGAGTGTTTTACACTATGAAACCGCAATAATACCATCAAATATCTACAAAAAAAAAAACGATAAACCAGCATATATGTGCAATTATAAATTATACACATACATATAGGCATATACACACACATTTTTATACATTACCATTGCCACCCTCGTAGTAAATTATTGAAATATTTGAGGTTTAGGTTAGTATAAAATATTTGTTGTTCTATACCATGAATGCATGTTACTACATATCCAAACACCTCTAATAAATAGAATATGCTTTAGTGTTTGTATGTTACGTTTTTGAACATTACATTCATATACACTCGTGTACACATGCATGTAATGTGTAAATAGTTTACGACAATTATGTACAATGTAAAATGTATGAGCAACCTTGTGAAAATTTATGATGTGGATTGCCAATATCATGGAATATATTTCATAATTTGGCGTCCTCCAGTCGTATCTATTGTTTTTATTAAAAAATGAAAATTTTTATTAAAAAAAATATATGTGTTGTTTTTTTGCTTTTGGTTTTGTAGTTTTCCTGTTTTATATTTTGTTTTGTTGTAATGAAAATATAAATCCCAGATGACTCTAAATTTAGAAACATGCATAAAAAATTTTGTAAAAACAGAAAAACCAAATATAATACCAAAAATAAATTAGAAAAGGAATAAAAGCAAATAGCAATAACAAAAAACAAATGCGCTATTAAAATAAGTAAAAAATATTTAAAAATATATTTTTATAGTTTTTTCACACTTTAAACACTTTGTCGTCATTACGCAATATGTAACATATTTCCATATCAAGTGTACATATACGAGTGTACGACTGCTATATCGTATGTATGTATGTATTTTTGTCATCGTTAATGCAATGACAGATAATTGTTATGTCTCCGTATCATTTTTTCTTGTTTATTTTTATATTTTTTTCAACATTATATTATATACAAGACATAAGATTAGATTCTAAATGTCTTCGATACAAAGTACAGTTGTTATTTATCTTTCTGAAAAATACGACAACATCATAAGAGTGACAGTCAACAGCGCATATAGTCTTCACTTCAATATGATAATTATCATCAGTTTAAATATCTGAAACAGAATATCTAATTATTGTACTCGTACATAATATGTATATTGAAAAGATTGTGAACAAAAAATGAATTCAAATTGAATATACAGAAAATTTGATTGAGGTATGTATTTTTCTTAATAAATTCAGATTATAAATTAGTAATGCACAACGACTATAATAACATATTCATTCGTGTATGTGTAATAAATCACAACTAGTAGCACATCCATCCTTCATATATAGGCATCAGTGTAATTTAATATAAACACATATGAATTTACACTTACATTTATGTAGCATTTTCCTTTAATTGTATCTAAAATATAAATAAAAATGACACGTAAAATTAAGAAAAAAATTTTCTGTAATTACAAACAGACCCAGAACGAAATAAATTATGCTCAGCATTCTATTACAAAAACAAAGCAAAAAAAAAAAAAAATAAATGAATAAAAAAAGTTTGAAAAAATTTTAAAAATAAAAAACGATTCAACAAGAACGTACATATATATGCGGACAAAACAAAAATACAACATTGATGCGTGATTTCTGTGTCATTCTTGAAATTATATGCATACACATACTCGTACGTTCTCATTATAATGTGTTATGCTGTCTGTATGATAATTTTTTATTTGTACAGATAATTAAATTTTGTTTTTATAATGTGAGAAAAATTTTTGAAATATGTATTTTTTTTTTCATTTTTATTTTCATTCATTTTTGTTTTATTTTCTAGAATTTTATAAAAGCACTTCATTATTCGTGTTAATTAGAATTCATGAACTTTTAAATTAATTCAAAAATAAAAGTGGAAATATTTACGTAGAAATTACCAGTAGACTCTTTATCGACGTATATTATGTACATATATGAATATAACTAGTTCATCAAATAAGACATTAAATCGTATACTTTCACAAATTTCAATTATGTTTCGAATTTCATTTTTATACACTTTTCATCAATTTCGTTGTGAATTTTATAAGTGACAGTGTTTCATTTATCAATCTTCATTATCGAATTTTACATTTTATTTTTAAATCGTTTTTATTTTTCCCGTTTCATTGATTTATTGAAATCGATTTTTTATTTTAACTTATTTTCAATCATATTGATCTAGATCTATTGAATTAGCTAATTTACCTCGAAAATGAAAATAGAACTTACGTACAACTGTGTGCAAATGTATACATAAGTATTCTTATATTAGGTTAAATGAATCTACTATAGAAAATAGAAATTATAAAACCGCATATGCACACAAACATGTGCAATTATTTACATTAAAATGAAGTTCATTGAGTTACTATACATACACATAATTATACAATATAATAATCCATGCACATATATATAACTCTTCACATGCAAAATTAATGAAATCGACTAATTATTCTGCCTAAAATTACTAAAATGTGTGTGTACATATGACTATTTTATTTGTATTATATGCTTGTTTGTAAATATTAAAAGCTAATTATCATGATTGTATCATTTTTAGAAATACATTCAAATCAAAATTTTGTTCAAATCAATTTTAGACCACAATTATTCATAAAATGTTTGGGGCATGCAATCATTGCAGAACATGCATATACTCGTACATACATTATGTGTACGCAGTATTATGTATATTATGTATGCATATAGCCATAAATGTTCATAAATACCTCGCACATACATATGTATGTATAACATATTTAGGCAAATTTGTTATATTTATAACAGCGGATCATAATCCTGACAGAATCTGATCAATTTGAAAATTTGAATTTATATTTCAATTGAATGAAAACACATATTGAAGATTGTGGTTGTGCGGGTGAATTATGAGTATTTGTTCTTCGGTTATATATGTATATATATTTTTTTTTTGTTTCCAATGAAAAATAATAACAAACGAATATAAAATATAAATGTTGTCTATGTATTTGTAGATACCGCAAACAAATTTATGATGAGATTTCAAACATACATATGTATGTATGTATGTCTTTCTGATATACGAGTAATAGTGGAAGATAAATAAAATTACTATAAATAATAATTTTCTGAACCTTATTTTATTTTATCCTTTATTTTATTTGAGTGGAATTTGATTTTTTGTTGTCCAGTTATATTTGTTCAAAATAAATTTTACAGTTCAAAAGTTATTTATAATCGAAACAAATAAAAGGATATTTCTGTTTGCTGATTGGAAAATTCATTCACAGTCGTAGATAATTATCGAATTTTATGACTCTGAAATGATTTGAAGTCAATGAATTTCCTTAATATATAAATGAATGAATACCGATAGAAATTATAAATGCCAATTTATCTGTCAATGTATTTTAGTTCTGCAGGCTAGGTACATAAGTACTTTTGTTCTTTGTTGAAAATAAAGTTTGAATACGAATGAATGTCATGTTGCTTTCAGTGATAATCATCATTTCAAGCTCAGAGTAGATTCTGGTAATTGATTGTAAAAAGTTCGTATCATAATCATTAATTTTTTCTCCAAAATATTTTATACGATCCAACACATTTTGATCCTTTCTAAAGTTTTAATTTCAGTTTTTCGCTTTGATTTTTTGAAAAAGTTTAAAAAATATCATAAAATCAATGTAGCCGAACAGCACATGCGAGTAATGTAGATTGTCACCATTCATTTATTTAATTTTTTATTTAAGATTTTTTTCACAGTATGTATTTTAAAAGTTATCTAGAATATGTCATATGATGCACATTCAGAGCCGGTTTTAGCCTCTTGGGTACCCGGTGCACTTCTAAACTCTTCGCCCTCTAGTTTAAAATTTCAGTATTTTAAACTTTAATTTGATTTTTTTTTATTCTAACAGCCTAAAATTTCAATTTCTATGTTTTTCGAATGGAAAAAAATTACATATTTTTCACATTACCCAAGAGATAGGATTATAGAAGAGTTTTTCTCATAGCGGTTCAGGTTTTATGAAATATCTTATATATTATATTGAATATGGATATATATTGGATATTGAACAAAAGAAAGAAGATATACTGAATTTTATGTGAGTAAACAAACATGTCTGACTTTCATTCTAGCGAAATTCAATCTTTTAAAAGTTATAAGAAAAGAAGAACCAATTACCGAACTCGTTCTTGACACATTGAAAATCTTACACAATTTTTAAAAATTTTAAATTTAAAATAATGATATTGTTTCAATATGAAAATAATCTTCTTACACGCCTACCACATTGTAGTATGTATTACTTTATATACACAAGAAAATCAGAAAAGAAACTACTATTCGCTTATCATTCTTCTTTTACTCCTTGTTCTCTTTCTCCTTTTATTGTTTAAATTATGTACTACACTGTATGAATAGAAATTGCAGTTTGAAACCTGATTTATGTATACAAGAAAAACCGATAAATGTTTTGCACTATATTTTCATTTGTAAATGAATATGGTCATTTAACTGTTGAGGATTTGAGATATAGAAAGAGAAGCAGAAAGAAAAGTAGACATTTTTTCGCAGAGAATATATTTTTTTACTGTGATTTGTAAAATTATTTTTGTAAAACCGGATATGTGACTTTCATTCTGTCTTATTTCGCGCCCCCGAGGTTTTGAGCCCGGTTTCAGTGAACCATTTCAACCTATTAAAGAATCAAGTATATGCACATTATTTTTCATTTCCGTCAATTCTTTTCTAGAATATTCTAATTGTATGCGTTCGTTCACGAGTATGTACGTGTGCAGAAAAATAAAAATTTTTAAAAGAAATTATTTTTTTTTCTCTCTCTCTCATTGTGTATTCTTCAATTTTATTTTTAATTTTTTCGTATTCATCTAAATTCGAGAACCGTAAAAATAAATAAAATAGCTTAAATTTATAAAAAAATTATTCAAAAGTTTTAAATGGAAATCAAAACAACAACAAAAAAAAATTAAAACTGAAAACAAATAATAAAAAAAACTAAAATTCAAAATTTAACAAATAAAAAAATGTAACAAAATAAAATTTAAAAAGTTGAACCATACAAATATGTATGTGTTTAACATTCGGCAGATGATTTATTTATTTTTTTTTTCATTCACACAAATTATTCCACAAATAATTCTTTTTGCATATATAGATACATACATACATAAATATTATTTTCTTTTTTTTTTTTGATTTTATTAAACTATGTGTATGTATTTATGTCCTTCAACAATGAAAAATTTCTGTGTTTTTTACATTCATTTTATATTACAACAGCGATTGTATTTACATGGTACAGGATGCTTGCATGCCATGCCATTCCTCTGTATCTTTTTACAATTTTACCATCATACCATTATTGTACTACTCATACATACACAATTATTTTAATACGAGTATTCATTCATTACATACAAAATCGTTTAAAAAAAAATAGAGAAAATAAACTGAGTAAACATTTAAAAAAAATTATTTTTTACATTTTGGAAATTTTGCTAAAGTGAATGCAATTTACTTACGCAAATTTTTTGTTACTTATCAAATTGAGTTTTGTTTTTTGTAATTTTTAATTTTTTTTTTTTCGCTTTTTGTGATTTACTTGTAAATTTTTTTTTAATAAAAAATATTCGATTCAATAATAAAACTTTATTTGTACAATGCATTTAAATTTCCTCTATGAATTTTTGTATGCCTGTCGTTGCAGTATTTTTATATTGTTTTGTCTTTTTTACAACACTATAAATGTACAAAGAATAAATAATCCTTGTTTTAAAATGGAATGTAAAGCTAATTTTATATTAAGATAACTTATCACAAACTTAAAAAAATAACGAAAAAATTTGTATATTTGAAACTTAAATGAACGTCATTGATTAATGACTTATTTATAATACGTGACATGCATACGATAATAAAAATAAAAATTTGTGAATGTACAAATGAATGATCCTTATGTAAAAAAATATAAAATAGAACCAAAAGGATAAAAATCAAAAAATTAAAATAATTGAAAAATATTCTACTGATACATTTCTTTTTGATTGTATCAATTAAGGAGATTAGTTGATTGTAAATTGTATATTAGAAGTGCATAAAAAGATATTTTATTTGATTTCATTCAAATTTTAATTTTTAATTTTCGTTCAATAAAATCTGCGTGAATGAATGGCATCTAAATCTGTATAAGTATCTGTGTGTTAGTACATGCAAAGAAAATATTTTCATTATTTATTTCATTGAGAAAAATGTTAGAAAAAATCACTTATAAAAGTAATTATTTTAGAAAAATCTCTCTGTAATACGATCAAACATAAAAAATACAACCAAACATTTTATGGCTTCAATTTACAGTAATCGAGGATAAATTTTAATTGACAATTTTAAGATAAATGAATGAAATCAATGATTAATTAAAAATCAAGTTGAAATCTTATAATGCAAGTTAATGACTTTTTTCTCTTTTTTATGTGTTCAAATTTTATTTTATTTTTACTTGATTTTTCAGTTTATCTCATCTCTCTGTCATCATTAAAAATGTACAAAGAAATTATATAGCACGATGTACAATATACACATACTTGTACAATCTTTAATAGAAGAGAGAAAAATAAAAATGAAAGAAAAGCAAAAAGAAAAATAATTAAATTATATGATACTACCTTGAGGTAAGTAGAGAGATTTTCTATGTAACCGGCGGAAACATATAATGCCATTGAATAGATTTTGCTATGATTAGTTCATCATTTTTTTTTCCTCCTGCGGCGTACATTTGTATTTGTACAACGGTAAACATTTTAGTTATAAGATTAAATTGTAGGAAAAAAAATTTCGAATTTATATAATACTATATACTTAGCTTTGATGATTTACGATCATCAGGAATTTAATTTCAAAATTAATCACACAGCAGAACCTTCTCATCTTTTCTCGCACTCTTTGTTTTCTTTTCTAAATTCTTTAATTAATAAATTCTATTTTTTTATTTCAGGTTTTACAATGTGCTATCAAAGACTTTCGAATCATAATAATGTTGACGATAAGCCAACACATTCACCACATTTATTGTACGGTCATAAATGGACAGAGCCATATTTTGATGTTACAATGCCTAGAAATATCACATCACTTGTCGGTAAATCAGCATATTTAGGATGTCGTGTGAAAAATTTAGGAAATAAAACCGTAAGTATAATGAATAAAAATTTTAAATCAACAAATCAAATTGAAGCAATCATCAAATTTTATTCTTCCACGTTTATAGATACAAATTTTTGTTCAAAATTATGTTCCATAACCTATTCATTTTAAAATTAATTTTTCGAGAAATTCAAAAAAAAATGTTCGCTTTCAAGATTTATCTTTTATTTCAGCGTGTCGTCTTGTTCAGATTTTTATAGATTTCTGAATAATAAGGAAAAAGATTTCCGTTTTTATTGTAAATTTATCCTCGAATTATAACAACAAAAAAATTCGTTAAAACAGAGGAGAAAGAATGTAAAAAAGTGATTTTATTATGAAAATGTACGATCAAATCTGTGACATTCTCATGTCTTTCATATTATTCTTATTATTATTTTGTACAAAAAAAATATTTTCGCTGCTCATTAAACTTAACTAGATTTTCACATTTTATATGATAAGGATTTATATGATAAATTTCATATATTATTTTTGTACTATTAGAGAGGACATATATTCGTGACACGCATGTTAACGCAACAAAAATTTCCATTGTTGTCAGTGTTTTCATTCATTTTTTTTTTATTTTTATTTTTTTGCATTCTTGAAAATCCACATTAAGTAAAAAAAAAAAATATATGTGCACATGTGGTAATGGTGTACTATATGAGAATCTTTAAAACAAAAACAACGAAAAAACAAGAGGAAATTAGGACTAAAAACAATTCATTTACATTTTTTATTAACTTTGCATACTTGTAAACAAGCGAAACGTCTGTTTTCGTTTATTTATTTATTTATGTGTGTATTTTTTTATTCTTTTTTTCACTTCGTTTTTTTTTCTCGTTCTCGTCGGTCGATTTGGCATGTGTGTAGAATTTAATATTATATGTTTATACTTACATAATACATAATATTACACTTATACTTATACAAAATACTTGTACACATATTACACCATTTATAAATTATTTAATCCATCAATCGTTTACATGCGTTCACATTTTTCTGAATATATTTTTTCAAGTTATATATGTATGCGGTAATATTCCATAATCCTTTTTCAAAACTGTTCTTACATACTTTATATATACGAGAGAATAATATATAAAAGAATAAAAAAATCTTTTAGGGATTTATGAAGAAAATTTTTCTCCATTATTACTATGTACGAGTAGCAACACATACAATCCTGTGTATCCTATATCGTATATCATTAAATTTAAAATGATATATGAAGACGTCTATACATCAACATGTATAAGTATAGGTATACCACACACAAAAAAAAAATAATATTTTTTTCTTCTCGGTTTTTAGAATTTTTCAAAGTAGCCTGTCAGCCTTAGTTACAAGCAAAATTACTCCTTTATATTTTCATCGTGATTATACATTATTTCATATTTATTACAGGGTGATTTTCATTATTATTATTTTGAATTATTCGGGCATATACGTGTACATATATCAGAATACAAATTTTGAACTAAATTATCTGGAAATCTTTTTATGGTTATTTTTCTTGCTACTTACTCCTTGTTCTTTCACGTTGGGTTATAAATACTCCTCATGTTCTCTACACAGTCTTACATGTACATACTTAGATATGATAAAACTTATCAGTTTTCAACAGTCATAAAAATCATTTAAGAGAATTTTGGGTCAATTTCATTCAAACCCCCTTTTTCAATTTCAAAAATTTACTTTTGATTTAGCTGAGATTAAAATGAAAAATAAAATTTTTTTTTAAATTCTTTTTTTGTTTTTTAAATAATTATTTTAAAATTTATGACTAACATTGTACACTGACGTAATGAGGGATATTTTATCCTGTTCATTTTTTTTTTCCAAAAAAAAAAAAAAAAAAAGATTTGGTTGTATTTTCAAATTACATGAAACATAACAATTCAATGAAAGAACTACTCATCCTCTATTTTTGATTTTTTCCTCTATTTTTTCAGACTTTTTAGACACTTGGTTTCATATCTACATTGCATGTAAATTTCATATTATACGAGTAATTAATATTAAAGTAAATGACTTAAAAATTAATTAATTAAAGTGAAAAAATGTTTTTTTTAAAATTCCAAACTATACTGAATATACCTACACCTGTAGTTGAAGATATCATTTCGTAAAAATGAATAATAATTTCGAATACACATTCGAATGTGAACACATGTCAACATTGCCTATTTTTTCAATTTTTTGTTGTGTTTTTTGTATATATAAATTTTTTTGTCATCCTTATACACGAACGTGTAAATGTGGTTTAAATCAAATAAATACATTGTTTCTGTTTGTTTCTTTTTTTTATTTTTATTTTTTGTCATTCATTCATAAATTAATGTTTCTAGCTCTATAAATAATTTTCTATCATATGTACGACCATGTCACACATACGACAATATCACACTACATGTGAATATGAATACTCTGCAATGCGATTATTGCTAATAGTGTTTTAATATCACATATGTCGTTAACAATAAGTGAAAAAAAAAATTTAAATAAAAAATAGTAAAAACAGAAAATATTCGTGTTAAAATTACAATTAGTCACGGAATAGTCGTTATAATTTTGCGGATATCCTTTTCAATTTTGACGATGGCTTTTTTTTCTCATTAATGATAACATATATTTTTGTGTATTTTTCTGCTTTATTCTTTCTTTAATTACATATAACTATACAGTGCTAAAGATTATAATCGATTCTACCTGTGTGTCATCGTATCATGTACACATACTTATGGGCATAGTGACATATATATGAATTTGCGAAACAATTTGCGAAAATTCTAATTAAATATTGAATTATTAAATAATCGACATATTGATTTCGCCTCTTTGAATGAAATCGAAACAATTCTCTATTTCATTTCACATTCCATTTTACTCCACTTCACTGTCTTCACTTGATTTTATTCGTGTTTAAAATATTTTGTGAATTATGAGATACTTCTGTCAGTTCATATAACTTGTAGAGAAATCAAAACAAAATGCATTCAAAAATTAGTAGATAATCACAATTGGTATGTTATTATTCTCTGCATATAATGAAATACAAATAAATTATTCAAAATAATAATTATATATTAATTAATAAAATTGAATATGATTTATAATGTTTAACTGAGTATTGGAAATTTGATTTATAATACGATGAAAATATTTTTTTTTTTTTTGTTATACAAAAATGCTTCTTTGCAAAAGGAATTCAAAACCATTTAAATATTTAAATATGACTACAAATTCTCTAACTATCAATTTATCATTTAACAAATAATTAATCAGAAATATTGGTCAATTTATTGTTATCAATTTCAATACAAATTTCATTTAAAATATGCATTTATACATTGTAGGCTCGTTATAAGCATTAATCTCCATGTAAGTGCATGCATACATTTTTTTTTGTTTTGGGTCAATAGAATTCTTTAGACATTTATCATCCTTTCAATATCCTTGAATTTGCATTTTATACTATGTATATTGTTTGCTATTCAGTCATTCGTATAGAAATTTCATCAATTCGAAAATTTAAAATTTAAGGAATTTTCTTTATGGTTATATTCTATCATAAATATTTTATCCTGTACGTGTATACATATATACACATATATATATGTATGTATATGTGAATACTTGGTACCAGGGCTGGATTTCCACATAGAAAACAAAGGTATCTACAACAAAGGAGCGGTAACTTTTAAGGGGTGACAACTTATTAGAAAATCTAAAAAACTGTTTGTCAAATTGCAATGCCTTTTAGAAAAGTATTTTGCTTTTTCTTACAGCATCACGAATCGAAATTATATTTTATTTTAACGTAAAAGTAGAAAATTTCATTCATATTGTAGAAAATACTTGTGCAAATTTTGATACATATAAGAAAAAAAACAATAAATCTTTGAAAAAGTAAAGAGAATTAATCTTTTGTTATTAGAAAACATTAGCAAACAGTGAAGAAAGATATTTAAATTACTTGGAAGAGATCGTTTTCACTCATGGACAGTAGCAGTTCCAATAGTATACTTTACGACAGTACAGTACGACTAGTATTCTGGACATCATGTTTACTCAAATTTACAGTCTTCAGAAAAAGTTGATTTTCTCTCTCAGTCTCAGTAGAAAATGCAAATAATGTACATAACAAACACGGAAAATCAACTAATAACATTCAATAGTTGCTCTTTCCCATTTATGTATACCTTTCAGCAGTAGATAGGTCATTGACTTAGAACGCTACCTATAGTATACGCTGTGCTAGTATGCTAAAATAAAAAGTATTCTACACATTATGTGTACTCGTATTTTCATTTTTCAGAAAAAGTTGATTTTCTCTTTTGGTAGAATGCGAATATTACACATGACAAATACGGAAAATTAAAAAAAAAACAACATTTAATACTTGCTTCTCTCCTTTGTTTATACTCTCGAGAAGCAGTATAGTATAGTACCTATAATTTATACGCTATGATATTCTTCTTTCATAGCAAAACAGGTCCAATTGAACCAGGGCTTTCACAGAAGCTATTCCATGACTTTATTACTATCATGTGTGCACCTACAGTTTAACGATTTCAAACCAATGAGTTGCTGGTAGAAAAGCAACTCTTTTACATGATAGGTCTTAGACTGATCTCTATTATTAGAATGATGCTCTAATAATTCTTTGTGTTACTTGTTGTCAACAAGTAGACTGCTTATCTGCATTTCTAAGCTCTTTTTCCCAGTAAGCTGATACTCATTCGAAGCTGAGTAAACTTTTGGGAGTAATGAAAGATGGAAATAAGCAAAAAAACATTTTTTTCTCAGTTTTGCCTTGGGCAGGAATATCGAACCGACACTCTCGAGATCAGTAGCCAGTTGTTCTACCACTTGAGCCACCGAGCCCCCACTTTATGATATTACGAGTGGCATTTTACTCATTTTGTGTAATAATTTTTAAATTTTCATTTTGAAACTTATTCTGGAAATTCGCCAGTACTTAGCTCAATTACATTTTTAGTTAAATTGCATTCAAATTTTCATTATTCTTCATTTTTTATTTTTCTATTTTTCAAATATACTGATAAAGTAATTTTTTATAAATTTTTCGATTTGAATCTATTTTACATTCGGTATATACTAGTATATTTAGAACGTGCCAGAATTATAAATTTTCAATCTTGAAACAAGAAAATAAAACATAGAAAACAAAAATACAACAAAAATAACAGCAAAAAGAAACAGGATACATGAAATAGAACAAAATTTAAATGAAATATTTTTTTTTTATGATTCAAGTCACATATTATCTTTTCTGTATCATTTTCTTTAATTAATGTTATACTCGTAGATACATATGCTTGTGTAAATTTGCAATTAGTTAAAAGTAAATAATACTTTGAAAATAATAGTATAAATGATTTATACAAGTTGAGCACAAGTAGAACACATCTGTCTGTTTCATGTTACATTTTCTGTATACCTAAATACTCGTAAATAATGTATGTTTATGTATACACAATGTCCTTTAGAGTAAATAATAAATTTCTTAGAAAGTCAAAATGTAATAAAGTAAAAATAATTGTGAAGTAATTATAAACAATTGTCTGGCATTCGATATAATCGTCGTAAATAAATTTTATTTTAGTGAAATGGTAAAAAAAAAGGATGAAGGAATCGAGAAATACTGAAAAGAAATTCATTTTTAATTGTTCATTCATTTAAATTCATATTATTTTCATATTTTTTTAACTAAAAATTTTATTTTAGCATTTCAAAAAAAAAAAAATTGTACTTATAATTCGTCGAATTAAGGACAATAATAATTCTAATTAATCTTTACAATTTGTGAAAAAGAAGAAGAAATGTGTTAAGGTTTTTCTTTTTGTATAATCTTTCTTTTTTTTAAATTCTTATTCTATGAATTAATTTGAATTGAATTCAATTTTGAACTTATGATGAGCTTACAGAACACACAGCTCACAGTAATCACATTATCAGTTCGAATCCCGGAATACCTATACTTATATTATATATTTATATATATCCTATTTTTTGCCATTAATTGCATGACTAACTGATCTGATATATAACTTAGCATACTCACATCTCATATGTTATTTGAAAGAATTATTATGTATGACAATTATATACATACATGAATGTATATGAGAAGTTTCTTTTTTTCTTTTGTTCCACTGACTTTAATTTTAATCTATCATTCCAATCTACATGACTTGACTATATACTTCACTTTACGAAAATTATATTCAGTCATTATAAAAGTTATTTTTTATACTTCTAATATCCGTTTTCATGTTTTTTACTTTTCCGTTTCAAGTTTTTGTTTTTTGTATTTCGTTTTGTAAATCGTAAAAATTTATTTATCATCAAAACTTTGTCTCACGATACAATAATTTTTCATATTTTTTTATACTTTTTATTTGTATATTCGTGTTTATTTAATACTCGTACAAACTTAGGTACATGAAAAATGAATTTATAAATTTAAATATTCATTACGTAACACGGTACACATGAATTTTTTTTTTTATCGAATATTATCCTAATACATCTATAATCTCTCACATATACACAAATTTAATAAATGTTTATATTAGACGAGTATAAATGTACGAGGATATTTAAATATATTTACATGTATATAGAGAATTTTGTATTATGAAATTTTGTATCAGTTTTAAATGTGAATTTTGTAATATTCAAGTGAAAAAATAAATATCATGATTATAATTCATTACTTCGAAAAAAAAAACATTTACAATTTTCTGTTTGTTTTTATTGTTAGTCAGTCAGAAAATAAATAACAAAAGAAGAAAAATTGTAAAAATAAATAACATAGAATTATTTCAAATAGACATTTATCTACGCATTTATACATAAATCTAAATCTAAGTATCTATCTACTTATGTATCTATCTGTTCGTTTGAGTACATAAATATGTACGAATATTATATTGTCCTCATTCATTTTCAAATTGGTTTGGAATTTACCAACAACAAGGATAATAAATAAATTTTAACAAAAAATAATATAATATTAAAACATTCTTTTTTTAATGAAAAATTAATTTAATCTAATATTCTAGAGAATAATACTAAAAATATTTGTATAGTCATATTAGAAAATGTTGATTTAAATAATTTAGATAATTATCTAATTTTCAGGTAGCATGGATACGACATAGAGATCTTCATATATTAACAGTCGGTACATATACATATACAACAGATCAAAGGTTTCAAACAACATTCCATAGAGACATAGAAGAATGGACATTACAAATAAAATGGGCACAGAAACGTGATGCTGGCACATATGAATGTCAAATATCAACACAGCCAGTACGAAGTTTTTCAGTTGATTTAGATATTGTAGGTGAGTTTTCAGATATTGATAGTTGAATTGTACTTGTATACCTATTCATTAAAAAAAAAAAAAATCTTTATGTATAAATATTTCATTTTTTCACACCATATACATACGTTGATCAAAAATGTATACTAAAATTTTATACGTCTATTCAATATTTGTGAAATTCAATTGAATATAAAATATATTTTAGGTGATTTTTTTTATGGATAATATCATTTACTCGTATTTCGACAAATTTTCCTGATTGTCATTTATCATTTATGTTGATAATGACCCATTTATCTTCTGTCATACAATGTTATAATATTTGACAGCCATGAATGAAACATGTATTCAGATATATTTCATGCTGCTGTACACATAACTAGAAAACCACATACTAATGTAAAATATATAAAGAAAAAAATTGTAACGAATTTATATAGTAATGAATTTATTTTTATTTATTTCTTTTCATTATTATTTTTTTTTTTTTACGTAAAATTCCAACGTATACATATACATATATCTACATTCATCCTTACATTTGTGAATGGTATATGGTATATATGAATGAATGTTATATAGATCATATTAGCGAGGAAAAAACTGATTTATTACATCAGTTCTTTAACGATGATGCTTTCCACATAAATTCTGATCGTGTTTATCAGGGGCAAGATGATGAATTCGCAAATCTTTATGGACCAATACAAAAAGTTACGGGTCTGTATTCATAATATATAATCATACATAAACGAATACAGTGTGTGCGTGTGTTTTATATCTAAAAAAAATTTTAGCTGTTGAATATATTCATCTGTTAAAAAAAATAAGGTTCAAATGCATACTACTTACACTTGAATTACGCATATATTTGCATACTAATAAATAATAATCTGCTAATAAACTAACAAAAAATGTTAACCTGCGAATTACTTATTCAATTTTTTAGTTTCTTTAACAGCTTATACTCCTTAAGTACATTACAGTACATTCCATTTAATATACACAAGTATAGTAGATGTGGAATATAAGGTCGGATCGGGGTAGTAAAAATATGAAAATTTATATCGTGAAAATTAGTTGCTGCATTTTTCAATTTTATTTTTTATTTTTAAATCTTTTTTTTTTAGTTTTATTTCTTGTTAAATTTACATTCAGAACATAGAGACGAGTAAGCGAAAATTACACAAAATTACATTAAATGTACGACGTTATTATACTTGGTTTTACTAAAAAGAAAATTTTATTAACTCACAGAGTTCTTTACTGTATCCATTTTGTTGTTGTGCTTGTTGGTTTTTACATTTTTAAAATTTTTAATATTCATTTTTTGTTGTACCGATACGTACCGTGTCGTATATTTTACACTAAAAAGGAGAGACAGCAACAACAACGAACGAGTGTACATGATAAAAATGTTTAAAGGTATTAAAAAAATTTTCAATTTTCTCGTCAATTTAATGAACAAAAAACCAAAGAAAAAATGAAAATAGGAAAACGAGGAAACACTTACAAAGTCTCCTGCACAATGGTTTATTCTCACGTACACAGACTGTTACAGTTTACATACCAAGTATTATGAGTACTAAGAGAGTGTACAGTAAAATATTTTATAACTAACTCTGTGTTTGCACTACCACCACTACCACTATTTACTACTTACTAAACGAGCTAAGAAAAAAATTAAAGTAGTATAAAATTAAAATAATAAAAGGATTTTAGTCATTGCATTAATTTATACTACATATACGAGTAGTAGATATACATACAAATACGTATCCTTACATATAAATTTTATATGAAAATGATATAAATAGGAGGAAAAAAATATTTTGATTTTTTTCTTTAATGATTTTATAATTTTATTTTAGTGCCAACAGCAACTATACTTGGTGGACCGGATCTATATGTGGATAAAGGAAGTACCATTAATCTGACTTGTGCAATAAAATTTAGTCCAGAACCACCGACTCATATATTTTGGTATCATCAAGACAAGGTAACAAACACGTCAAAAAAAAAAAAAAAAAAAAATGAAAAAACTGAGATAGAAAAATGAAAATTTACTTTTCTTTCATTTTTTTTATGATTATTTTTTTTTTGCACTTAATAATGCACTTAGATTATAAAATGTTGTTAGCTTCATTTTGTTATTTGCTTTTTCTTTTTTTTTTTTATCTAATTTTCTACTGCTTCATATCATAAAGCATATACATACTTAGATATTATATGGATACTCGTATAGATATAGTTATCCATATACACGTACTATATGCATGTATATATCCTTTATCGTACATAAGTATATTGTCGGTTTATGTTGTTGACTTAACAGCCTTCTTATATACATTGTTTCTTGCATTATTTACCGGCATTTATACAGGAGTTATATCGTTTGCATTTCGATATACGTACTTTAGATATTATATGCACACATGAGTGTGTGTATACTCTGGAATTGAAATGATTCTAACACATGGAAAATAAAATAAATTTTTGTGATTCTATTATTTACGTACACATATATATATATATATATATATATATATATATATATACCGTATACATATGACTAATAAATTCAAGCTTTTAAATTTTGAACTCGATTAGGAAATTTATTACTGTTCTGTTATGGTTCTAAGTCGAAATATAACTTTTTTTTTCTATATTATATTATGTCCTTATACAGTTTGTGAAAATGCAGTGAGTTTTCAATAAACCATATCTACCTATATTCCATGAAATTTTATCCTTATATTACATAGATACATTCATGCATACACATACACACAAAGACATACTTTGTGTACATGAGAGTGGACTTGAATTGAATTTATTAGTGAAAAACTTTATTTGTCGAGTACTTACTTATGTACACTCTTATTCAAAGAAAATATTAAAAAAAAAAATAACCACATTGGTTATAAATGCATATATAAATGTGTATACATATATAAGTATATAAAAGTATAGTAGGTATGTACTGTATTCATAAAAATACATGAATTACGTTTGAAAATTTCTTGTGTTCGAAACTTTATCCTTTTTTATTTTCTTATACGACTTATGTAATACGAGTATATTATATGGTATTTGTTCACTATATATACTAGTATGAGTACGTGTATATTTAGGTAAATAATTCGTGTCCAAAACAGCAGAGTGTAGAATTAAAATAATTTAAATCAAATATACACATTCGCATGAACATGAGTGTATGTGTAATGTACTCTGCAACATACACATTCATAGAAGTAGATATAGGTTTTAGAAATATAAAATTGAAACTGAAAAATAATGAAATAAATTTTCGAAAGTAAAAAAAAAAAAAATTGTTCATGTTGTAATGGAAAAATAACAATGTAAGTTATTATAGGTCAGTCAATATAGAAATGTACATATACATAGATAAAATTTTATTATATGACTCTATAAATGTATAGAGTATACTTTCCAGTTAAAGTATGTATATATTTCTGTATAAAATAAAATAAAATTTTTCTTGTTGTCCAATATATAAAATACATAAACGTTTGAATTGCAATATACCCTCCTAATATCTATCTTAACCGATGTACCGACAAACATACATATACATATTTATATATGTAATATGTAAGAGAAAAGTATGTGTTAGTGTTTACATAATGTATGATACTCGATATTTTTGTACGTTGAAATTCTTGAATTGGATTTTAAAGTTTCTCTACAAGAGCATTTATTACATTTTATAAGATTTATAGTACCACATGCTACATGGATAATGGTTCAAAATCAAAATAAAACGAAAAAAAAAACTAAAAACAAAAAGAAAATATGAAATACAAATACTATATACATAGTAACTGTGTAGTGTACAATCATATTAGATACCGATACCTTCAAAGAAAAATCCTTAAAACACACTATACTACATAGTTGTTCGAGAATCAGTAAAATAAAATAATTTTTGAACAAAATGGTGTTCAGGATACGTTACAAGAATCACGAGTATATTTACGAAAAAGTTTTTACAAAAAACAAAATAAAAAATAAAAAAGGATGAAAAATAGGAAAATTGGTGGTAATAAGAGTATAATACGAATATACATAGTTTACTTTTAAATTTTTCTTTATATAAAATTTAATTATTTTGTGTAAACAAGTTCAAGAATATTACTATATACTATTTTAGAAAATTATAATTTAATGATGAAACGTACACTGTAGACATACTCGTATGTAATGTATGAGTCACTGTATTAAAACTGCAAACACACATATCAATGAATGACTATTGAAATTTACTGTTTTTTTTTTTGAGTTTTGATTTATACAACAAATATGTAGTAAGAAGTGACTGAATAGAATTGTTCATATTATGAATTCGCACTATAATGAATCAATTACTGATGATTGCCCAAGAAATCAACTAACATCAACTTATGATGTAACGAGAAGGTATAATAAATTTATACAAATGTATTTAAAGCACAGGAAAAATATTTGTACTTTCTCTGCCCTGTTCTCTATATTATTTGTATATTGTACAATATATATATATATATATATATATATATATATATATATATATATACGTATATATATAACTCCTCGTATGTGTACTAAATTTTTCTGGTAATAATGGGTACGTTCAGTTCCACGCAGAGATGTAAAATTTTCAATCGCTGCAATAATTTCTTTTACTGAACGACTTCGCTGCATATTCGCTACTTTGCAGCGATGAAAATATTTTGCAGCTGAAAAAAAGTTCGCTTTAAAATTCATCGTAAACAAATTTTGACATGTTTGAAAGATGATTTTAATGGTTGAAAAGTTAATACATATTTATTAGTAAAATGTATAATTTTTTATTATGTGAGTTTTCATTTTGTTGGCTTTAAAATGCTAATTATTCCAGGTTTCTCAGGAATTTGGGCAACAAAAAATAAAAAACAATTTCATTGCATTAATATCAACTTACTTACTTACTATCAACTGTTCACAGCGGATTACGCTGTATATAGTTCAGTATATTGTATACAGCAATTATCTAAACATCGCTGCATTTTCATCGCTGACTTGTGTCTCTGCAATGAACTGAACACACCCATTGACTATAACAGTACCTGTACTACCTGTAGTATATGGCATGCTAGTACGAGCGAGAAGTATTTCACACATCATGTGTTCATTTTTGAATTTTAGAACTGAATCGATTCGAAAATTTTTCGTTTTTAATGTAGTGTAGTTAATATAAAGCAAAAAGTTTCATATTAAACTTCTATTCACTCATGCAATTCAGATACTTATAGGTTTCATTCAATTTAGTATTCACTACATTGATCATCTCAAAATTATTTCTGCACATTTTTTGTTTTAAATTTTCAAATTTACATTTTTATGTTATGTAAAAAATGATAATTTATGTTAAATTATTTTGTTTTTTAATTTTATTTACTTTGCATGTCTTTCGAAATGAATGCACAAAAATTTTGATGTTTATTTACGAGTAGAACAAAAATCACGATCACGAAATATCGGTTACTATTCTATTGATATGTTTTTTTAAAATATAAAGAAAATAAATTTTATCCTGTTCATAAAAAAATTGAACCTAATTTTATTTTTTACTCATTTATTTTTTTATTCATTTTCTTATTTTCATGTTTGACTACAGGTTATAGGAGAAGATCATTCAAGAGGACGAATCAGTTTTATGGCAACAAAAGGTGAAGGCGCTAGATCGATACTTCGAATCGAAGATGCTGATATCACAGATTCTGGAAAATATTCATGCTTTCCATCTAACACAGATATGGCCAGTATAAGAGTTCATGTATTGAATGGTATGAGTATAAATCCTTTTTTATATTGTACTAGAAAAATAATATTTTTTTTTTCGTTTTATCTGTTATCAGTTTTTTTAGATTTTCTTTTCACTTCCTTATTTCCATTTCATTTTTAATTCTTTTTTATTTAAGAAAATTTTGAAAAACCTTGCAAATTTTTTCTTATTTTATTTCACACCACTCTTGGATTACTGAACAATTTTATTATATTTTTTACTCTTAAACTATAAGAATTAAAATCAGATATCACAAAACAATTTCAAATAAAAAAAAAAGAACGCTGAAAAAATTACATATAATAATAATAAAAAAAAAAAAAAAACTATAAGGATAACTAAAAAATAAGAAAAATTCTCTTATACCGCACAATTTTTTTACTATTATTTTATTCAAAGTAAATTGGAAAAAAAAAATTATATTCATTTCACAGCTTAAATGTCGAAAGATTAAAATGATGGGCATGCATGCACGTATAAAAATACTCAAAAGAAAAATAATAATTTTCCTTTGATTTTGTGAATATGATAACATATCCTAAGAGAAAATATACATTTTCTTTTTTTATTTTGTTTGATTTTACTTACACATATCCTTTTTTTCTATGTAAAAGAAGTTTTTTTTTTTTTTTGTACTCTTAACTATTTTTCATTTTTATTACTTTTTTTTTCATTCTAATTGTGGGTATATTTTTGTATTATGTATGAGCACATATGCGTTGTTTTTCTTAGAGAACTATGACAATAATGTATGTACTTATCTGGCTATATACACGATAGTTATCAAATACATGCTCATACAAGATATATGTACATAATATAAATATGCATTATTTTGTTATACTCTATTCTCGTACACATATCGTATATACCACGAACGTTCTTTATGGATTATTCTTCATGAAAGAAAAACAATTTAATAAAATTTTCTTTTGTTATTTTCAAGTATTCAATAAGTTATCTAGTTAAAAAATGTTTAAGCTTTTTTCCTGTGTGGTAAAAAAAAAATGAAAAAAAAAAAAATGAAAAGAAAATTTATTTTTTATACACAAGCAAAAGATAAAAATAATAATAATAAATCCATAGAATAATAGATGATCGATTATTATTAGAATGATATGTTAGGATTTTGCTTTTATCCGTTTAATGACATTTTGTATGTACATATCGTACAGGCACTAATAATAAATGCAGTATACATGCATACATTCATAATTGTGATGTGATGAGTACACGAGTATGAGAAGATAGAAATTTGATGAAAATTTTTGAATATTTTATATTGCAATTTGATCTCACAACATATAAGTACAACATTTATAAGATTATGTGTTTGTGTGTGTATGCATACATATCGTAGATTATGTAGTAGTATATGCAGATAAATTATGTTTGTATATATGCATACGATTTTATCGGGATTTATGTTTATGTATAAAAGCTAATATTCTGTAAGAGATGCCAAAATAGGAATTTACTTATGATAAAAATTACATACATACATACATCTTTGTATTTGTATTTATATATATACTTATATAAATACTCATGTACGGTATGTATTAACGAATAAATGAATTATTATAGTATAAACATTTTATGCATATAAAGTGAATAATTTTGAAAAAGGATTTTAGATTTTTTTGTTTTTTCTGAAGGACAATAATAATGTCAATAAAATATGAAATTTTTGATTACGCTTCCTATAATATTTTCTCTTTTGTTCATGATTGTCTTTTATAGAAATCTTTCGATTAAATTGTAAACTATGTACATACATATATTTATATAGACAAATTTTCATATT
This sequence comes from Villa cingulata, assembly GCA_951394055.1. Lineage (NCBI taxonomy): Eukaryota > Metazoa > Arthropoda > Insecta > Diptera > Bombyliidae > Villa > Villa cingulata. The sequence continues at coordinate 34,841,693 of OX596021.1, read as the reverse complement.
TTTTTTAGTATGTGTACATACGAATGTGTGTGTTTCTGAAATAATTGTTTGCATAGAAAATTTAAAAATTTTATTTTAAACTACATTCATGTGTATATGTACACGTACATGTATAAAATTGACTACTTTTTATATAAATGAATTCGATTGTATGTAAATGAATTTATTTTTTAAATTTCGAAATTTTCAAGAAAGCTTAAAATAATTGAAATGTCAATAAAATTATATATGTATTACAACCATTTGTACAATAAGCTTATATATATATATATATATATATATATATATAATACAGGATATTTCCTGATTATTAATTTATAAATAATCATTAATTTTTAATTCAAGGATACTCATTATGTAATTTAAACGAAAATATCTTGATTTAAAATTGTTTTTCTACTAATGAATATGTACACTTTTTTCGAAATACTATATAATTTACATATTCAATAACTTATATATTTTCATTATTATATATAATTGACATAAAATTATATACACATTCATTCATACTCGTGATATTCATGAGAATAGTACCAATAAATTGTATAAAATTTATTTTCATAAAAATTTTTCAACAAAAATGAAACAAATCAATATTTTATATAATTTCCTGATTTTTGAATTAAATGAAGCATACTTTAAAGTATACATACATATATGCGCATATATACATAAACATACATTTTTATATTTATATAAGAGTATGTACGGCTATGTATAATTTTCATATTCCATCGATTAAAAATAATAATGAATTCAATTTTGTAGGTACAATAATGTAGGTACAAAAAAATAAAATTACATGAGATTTATTTCGAAAACAAATACTCTTACATATAGTAGATAGATACATATATAATTTTTTTTTTTTTTTGTCATTGAATTTTAATAAAAAGATTTCCTAGAATTCTTGTCTTCAATTTTAGTAAAGTTTTACTTTAGAGACACGTACATTAGATATAGGCAACTAAAAAATATATAAAAGAAACATTTTTATTTTTCTCTTTATAACTCAGAAACATTTTTCAAAACTTTGAAGACAATTTCCTTTAAAAAAACTTTTTGAACATTTTTCAATACTTATGAATTATATGTACACACATTTATACACATTTATATCAGTGTATTATATTTATGTAGAAATACAATAAGTAGATATAAATTGCTGTGTATAGTTTTCTAAATATATCACGAATTTCTATTAAGATTCTACATCTTTAAAAAAGGAAACTTTCTATTAATTTTTCTGTATTTTATTGTTGTTGTTTTTATTGCATTTTTTTTTTATGATTTCTTGTAAAAAGTTTTTCTTTTCTTCATTCTATGTAATATAAATGTATATTTATATAGGGTTATGCTTAAAGAGCAAGAGCATTGAAATTAAAATGAAACAAATACGAGAATATAAATACGATGAGCATAGTATTATGAGGAAAATTATTAAAATAAATTATAAATTTATAAAACAGGTATATACCTAGATGCATAAATTATATTTAATATACAGAAATATTAAAGAAACTCTCAATCCTGTATGTTATATTCCTTCTCAGACTTACTTGAAAACTTCTTTAGTTGGTTATACTGTAGTATAAAAAATTCGAATGTTACCCTCATAAATAGTACTATTTTCCTTTAAATTCATAGATACTTGCATATATTACACATAAATTTTATAATAAATACATACAGTTATGCAAATACGAAAAATATATACGTATATATTTATATAAATGTAAAATGATTTTCTAAAGGATATTTTCATTTCATTTTATTCTTACGTATTTTTTATAAAAATATTCTTTGTTAATATTTAATTTGTATTCTTATTTATCTATGAGTACGTGTTTTTTCTTCTTCTTTGTATATATTTATTCCCTTTTGTTTTAGTATTTTCAATTTTGTTTTCTTTTTGAAACAGGTGAACGGCCCGAAGCAATGCAGACAAGTGGTTCTTCATCTCTTCTATATGCATTCGATATAAGAAAATATTATTCACGTTATTACAATAATATTAATAGTAATAATAATAATAATAATAATAATAATTTGTATTATCAACAAAATAAATTTTACTCATTCATTTCATTTATAATTTTTATATTTATCTGCAACCAATTAAATTTTTATTCAAATTTATTCAATTTATTAAATTATTTTTATAAAAAATTTTATAATATTATTTTTATTAATTTTAATTTACAAAATTTAATTAGACGGTGATATTTTTTATGCAATAATTATAATTTATTAAAAAAATAAATACAAATAAAATAATATTAAAAATGAATTCAATTTTTTGATTTATATTAATTGTTTTTTTAAATTTTTATTTTTATTTATTATTATTTTATTTTTTTTTTTTTCCTATAAATAGAGAGAAACTTACAAATATACTTATGTACACCATGTATGTATAAGTATATATGTACATATATATATATATATATTTTTCATTGTAAAAGAAAACAGAGATATATTGTTTATGTATAATGTATTATATACATACAAAAAATATATATAGTCTACTATATAATAATTATATTTAATTAGTGCAAAAAACAATGAAAGAATAAAAATATTTAAAAAACAGAGGAAAACTAAAATAATAATAAAATGAATGACAAGAAAAAAAAATAAAAAAATACATAATAGTTTAATTTGAATATTTTATTTGTGTAGATAACCGAAAAATAAATAATATATTTAATAATAATAATAAAAATAACAAAAAAAAAACTATATTTAAGTGCAGAATAATGAATAAACAAATACACAAATAAAAGTAAATAAAAAAATGAAAATAAAAAAAATTGAAAAATAAAATGAAGGTAAATATTAATTGAAATACAAAAGGAATAAATCAAATGAAAAAAAAAAATTAAATGAAAATTTTTAAAAATGAACAAATACACATACATTCTCATTAATTTAATTATAAATACAAAAACATTTCATATACTTATATTATGTATATGTATCTACTTTATGTAATTATGTAAAAATTAACGATAATAGTTAATTATTGTAAATATAAGTAAATGTATTTGTAATTTTAAATTTTCATTTAATTTCATAATAAAAATCTAATTTAAATGAAAAATGAAAAAAAAAATGTTTAATTTATTTTCATATTAAATTTAATTCAAATTATACATGAGACACTTATACTATTGACACACTGCAGAGATATACCATGGTTATCTCAAATGGTTTATCGATAACCTGGTATGGTTGACATATTTAATTTGAAGTGAACTAGTTTATGTATTCATACGACACCTGTCGAGATAAATTCAAATACTAATTATTTTTCATCTAGTTAGCATGTTAGCTGAAATTTGGTTTGACAGTTTGTTTAAATATAATATAAAAAAATAATAAATAGCACAAACGTCAAAGATAACTGAGTTCGAACTTGGTTAACAAGATAACTGAGTTCTAGAAATTCGGTTAACTTAAGCGAGTTCTGAAAGTCGATTATTACAAAGATAAAAAAGAAAACTGAGTTAACCATCGTTTATCTCTGCAGTGTGTCAATAGTATTATACTCCAAATATTTATGTGGTATTGATACTATGCACTATAAAAAAATTGATTATAAGTAGTAAATCGTTGAAGAAACATGTTTTTCTTTAATCTATATTCGTTCATTTATTCAACATTTTTCGATTTTGTTCAACATAATAATTTTGACACTCAACTGACGTAAATAAATTTCTCTGAAGTGTAGTTCAAGTGTTTCAAGTATAAAATTATTGATTATAAAGAATTGAAGTCGACTTTATAGTGAATTATATATTGGAACTTTTGAATTTATCGTTGACTTATGTTTATGCACTTTCTAATATACCAGCCTGATAGTAACTTCTGTTCTAAATTTTTATTATCAATATATTTTGTTCTTCTCCTGTGTAAAATTTAAAAACTCTATATATTCACATTTATAGTTAAATTTAAAATCTTACCTACTTTAAAATATAACAGTTTGACATGAAGTTACTTTATTATTTCACTAAATTTATACAAATTAGCAAATTTGAACTCAGATGTAACCTAGCTCAGCTTGATACCATTCAATTTGAGCTTGATAGCTTCAAGTGAAATTTAGTTAGACCGTAATAATACTTCTACCATCAATTTTCAATATTATACGAGTTTGATGTTATCAATACTACATATGTGTCTCAGATATTAAAATTAGCTGCGATCAATATAAGAAAATGAAACAAATATAATCAAAATTTTATAATCTTTTTATTTGGAAAATGTAATTAATATTACAGACCTGTGTTAAAATTAAAAAAAAAACCATGAATTATGGGAATTTATTACAATTTGGAAGAAAAAAAAAGTTAATTAAAAATGGAAAAAAGGCAATTTAGTTAGATAAAAAATTTGAATTTTATGAATTTCGATGAAAAAATTTAATTGCAAAAGATGCGTGATACTTATTATATACCTATATATTTAATGTATAAAATACAAAATTTTTAGAACACATTCACTTATATACAATTATTTTGATCTTGTTAGCTGATAATTTATATATTTTAATTATTTATTTATCAATTTTTTTCTTTTCTTAACTACAACAACTAACAAGTAATCAAAATTTGAAAAAAAAATGTAATTTGAAACAGGGGTATTCAAATGTATAATTGAATTTAATTCAAAAAAAGAAAGAAAAAAACAAATACGAATGAGAAATAAAAATTATAAAATTTTAAGAGTCTTAATGAGAAAAACACAAAATAATATCTTTAATTTATACACAAAAAAAAATTTGAAATACAAAAAAAATAATAATTAATGATACGAATATATATTTAAAATGAAAAATAAATTATTACAACCAAAGAATAAAATTTGTTAAATTTGAAACTATAGAAAAATTATAACAACATTTTAAAAAAAAAATGAAAAAGAAAAACAAATTTATTTATAAAAAAACAATAAATAATTTAATAAGTATTACTACAAAATGTATACAAAACTGTAATATAAATAAAATTAAATTTAAAAAGAAAATAAAAGAACAGAAAATAAAAGTTAAAAGAAAAAATGTTAAAACACAAAAAAAATTAAACAGAAACAATGTTATTAATTACATTTACATAAATAAGTATGTTACGAAAAACAAACAAACAAACAAAAAACAATAAATTGAAATTTTAAAAATAAACAGAGAAAAATTGTAAAAAAAAAAATATTAAAAAAAAATGGACAAAAAAATTAAATAAAATAAAGATATGAACAGAATATATAATGGATGTATGTAATATCTAATAGGGATCAATTTTAACAAACTAATGAACCGAGTTAAAAAGAAGAAAAAACGAAAAAATATTCTAATAGCCTCTAGTTTTACTATCACTATAATAGGGCAAATAAATTCACTGAAAAATCATGCCACCACAACCCATGTTATCAATATTCGTGTCTGTTGTCTCCGTTGATGGTTGTTGATTGAATAAATTCCAACGATATCATCCTCTTGTTACTTACTGATCAGCCTGAGCCTGTACTGTACCTGTACCTGTACGAATACTGAAACTGGAACGCTACGCAGTACTATCTGGGTGGGAGAGGAAAAAATGCGAAAGAAACAATTTTATATTTTAATCACCAACTAAAACTGAAACTCTGAACTAGGAGAAAAATTAAAAAAAAAATGTAAATGATCATTATTCTTTCACAAAACACTCAAACATAAAAAAATATATTTTTGTTTCCCTTGTTACTGTATTTGATTTAAGTATTTTGAACTAAATGTACTAAAATATTACTTCAAATTTTTAAAAAATTCAGAGGAAAAAAAAATGTACAAAAAATGGAAAATTCTTCAATTATTCATACATATTCAGACAGGTATAAGGACATGAATATTAAAATTTATACGTACGAGTATTATGGATGTCAAGAATTTTTTTATTGAAATTCATTTCGAACAACAATCAATGAAATATTTAAAAAAAAAAAAATTCGTACTCAATTACACTTTTTTTCCATTTCTATTTTATTGGACAAACTTAATTAAGTTTTAGTAATTTATTTTGTGTTTTTTTTTGTTTGTTTTTTCATACATATATTAAAAGACTACATGAGTACTTATGTTGATTATACGTACACAATTTTTATACATTTACGATTATGCATAATTACAGCTACCTACAGCTAGCTATATACATCTAATCTGAATTGACCTGAAAATTTATTTAAACTTTTTTAATTAAATTCTTTGATTTACTAGATGAAAGTCGACATGAAGAGTGTAGAAAACCAAAAACAACAATTATTTCAAAAATAAAAACTTTTCTTCCCTTGCTTAAGAGTTATTTTCACAACAACGAAAAACGTATACACCGAAATGAAAAACAAAAATTGACCGCTTTCTACTGCTAATTCCTCTTACTACTACTACTACTACTACTACTACTAACTGTAAAATGAAATCCTTCTCTTATACTTCTTTTTTTTTTTTATTCTGTTGCCATCGAATTGAATTTTAAAAATGCAGATATAATAACAGATTCATTGAAAATTCACTATACTGCATATAAAAATAAATTTTAATGTTATGCAATACATGAGTATGCGAGTATGAGTACATGTATTCTCTAGAAATAGAAAAACACTTTTCTCAAGGATTTATTTCGGAAAAAAAAATAATAAGGAAATTCAGTGAAAACTAATAATCAAATTCATCATGTACACATAGCGAATGCATAAAAATGCATTTTACATACATACAATCTCATTTCTGCAATGTTGGTTATTAAAAGTAAATGAATAATTGAACACGCTGTCGTCGTCGTCGTCGTCGTCGTAGTTTTCGTCATCGTCTCCTTTTTTTTTTCTCAAAAAAATTTCTTTCGAAATGAATCGAATAAAATAATTTGAATATCACTCGATGAATGTTGAATTATTTAAAATGGATTAAAGAATTAAATCTGTAAAAGTGTTACAACAAATACATAACATTACAAAAGAATATGAAAAAGTTATATGTTATATATAATTTATATTCAGTATCTTGGCAAATAAAGTAAAGCTGATAGAATTTTCATCAATTTGCGATTCCATATACATATCTTGTAGAACACATCCGCATTGATTTGATTTTATTCACTAAACAAAATACAAAGATAATGAATTAATGATAAGAAATTTTATTTAATACACAAAAGGATTCCACATCAATTTAAAAGAGAAATTTTTAATAAAATATTTTTTTCTAAGTAATTTCTACAGGAATATTAGCTTATAAGAAAATTTGAAAAAAGAGGACAAAAAACTAATCATTTTTTTTTTACTTTTTTTCTTTTAGCTGTTATTTTCTTTTCTCCTGTAAGTACTAAAAACAATGACAATTGAACTTTTTCCTTTTGTAAGATAAAATTTTTTTTTATTTATTTTTTTAATTTTATTTATTTATTACAACTACAAAGGCGAAAAGAAAAAGATAACATTTGTCACCAATAATATACTATATACCACACATTTTCCTTGATTTAAAAATTTTTCTCTTTTACATTTTTGTCATCGTCGTCGTATTTTTTTGTTGTCTTACTATGCTTTTTTCATTTAGAAATATTTCAAATAAAAATAAAAACAAGAAAAATATTTTCTATATTCTTTATTTCTTGTTCAAATTTTATTTTTGTTTCAAAAACAAAGCACAAAAATGAAGAAAAAACATCACACACAAAAGAATGGATATAAAGGTAAAAATATTTTATCTGTCAAATGATTTATCATAGACCAAGCTATACGAGAATATACGAATGTATTCGTATACTTTACATTACATTTCATTTCATTTTTCTTTTTTTGCTTTTGCTTTTTAGTTTGTTAATTTCAAATACAAAAAAAAAAAAAAAAACAAAAATAAATGAGGGAGAAATGTCAAAATGGTTTTGTAGTTCTCTTTATACGACCTATACATAGAGAGTATTTTATCAGATTCCGGACATAGAAACTAATTTGAGGTGAAAACCTTATTTTTTGCTCATTTTTTCAACGTTGGCTTTTTTCTTCAAATTTATTATTATTTTTCATATACATATACTTGTGTATGAATATACATACATATATACATATATTTATAGTATTTATGTAAAAAACACACCAAATATATTACACAAATGTCGTAAGGATTTTTAAAATGAAAATAGTCTTTTTCCTGTGGTTAATGACATGTGCACCTACATACTATATTATATATGAATGTTTATGTAAGTTTATATGTATTGTATTCATACGAATACTATAGGATATGTGGTCATAATTCAAATGAATGTGCATAACATATTATAATGTATGTATGCATGTATGTGCATACGAAGAACAAACGAAATAAAATTGAAAATGCAGAAATAAAAACTGCTATATAATAATAATGTAGGTCAGAAAAAAGGAATGATAATGTAAAGCCGCAAAACAGTATTTTTCCTTAACGTAAGGATATACAATGCATTCACGTGCACACGTATATATTAGTTTGTATATGCACATATGCTGTTCTGTGACATTATCGGAAACACACAATTTTAATCGAAAATTATGGTTAAGGATTAATTTTTTTTCCTTTCTTCGCCTTTTGTTTTGTCACTGCTGCTGTTATTTTTGTTGAAATTAAGTGTGCAGACTATGTATATCTATATAGACATTCACATATACGGGTACGGTTTTGTATAAAGTGAAATATAAACTATTGCACCTGATTTTATGAAGTTCAAAGTATTCTATATGCATGAAAAAAAATGTTATTTTCTGTTGCAGATGAAAGATAGGTATCTAAGAAAAAAACAATATTAGTTGATGTACATATACTATATTTTCTTATTATTACTCGTATTATGGGATAAAAGAATTAAAGAATAGAAATCCTTTTAAAGAAATATCACAAATTGTATGAATAGTATTTTTTTGTCTTTTGAAATATCCAAACATATATGTACATTATTTACGTGTAATATGTCTACTTGGTTCTCATTTATTTTGTATTCAAAAAAATTTAAAAAGTTTATGAACTATGAAATAAAAAAATATTGAAAGAGATGAATACAAAAGGACATACATATACATACAAAATGTTCACATATTTTATAAAGTTTCAAATTATATTCACTGACAATATATGCTCGTATATACATACTCGTAACTCGTATAAATAAATTTGAACTTTATTGTTAATTTATGAAATCATAAAAGACCGCGATATAAATATTTTTTATTCATGAGTGTTTTTTCAGTTACATAATAATATATAGTATGTACCATTTTTTTTTTTTTTTCAAATTTGTGATGTTGATGCTTTTATCGTATGTAGTATACTGTATACTCCACTTCATAAAAGTAAGCATTTTTGAACGAATGAATGGTTTTTAAAAGAACATGAATATATGATATTTTTTTAACTTTCAAATTTATCACATACAAATACGTGCACACACGAATACATACTAAACATTTTTATGACTGTAATTCATTATGAAAAGATAAGATCGTTTTTTTTATATTATTTGCTTTTTCACTATATTTAAAAGACTAAATTATGGATTTTTGATTATCTTCTAATGGAATGAGATTAAATACTTTATTTACTTTTTATATTTTCTTTAGTTTTTTCTTTAAATATTCGTAAAAAGAAATCTTTCTTCATGATTTTCAAATGTAGAGAAATGTACTTCTTTCATAATTTCAAATTATTAAATATGTCGGAAATGAATAAAATAATTTCAATTTGATAAATGTCATATTTCAAATACTTAGTTTCATTGTTTTCAAAATATATTTTTCATTGTTTGTCCTTCGAATTGATTTTCAATCAATATCGCATATGAAAAATAAAAATCACATAATCTAAACAGTTCATTAAAGTTGTAAGAAGGTTTTACGGTTGGTTATACATTATATCCATCAAAAGGGCATATGTACACAACAGTACAACAAACAATGAACATATTTACGAAAATGTGAAATTTCTTTTTTAACTCATTAGTTATGATATTACATAATACGACAATACACCTTCTCGCACAAATACAATATAAACTTCACCCCAACCGATGAATGATCGTTTAGATTCACGTAATAATAACAAAAATTTTAACTTGTATACGAGGAGCATTATATCAAAAAGCGACATGTCCATTTTGTTCAGAATTGGAATTGTGTTTGATATATCAAATGAAAGCTGGAAATACGCTCTGCTCTGTTGATGTGAATTAATATTTTGTTTCAAAAGACTGTCTTGAAACAAAATTTTAATTTAAATCAACAGAGCAGAGCACTTTCTCAGCTTTTATTTGATATACCAAACACAATTCCAGTTCTGAACAAAATGGACATGTCGCTTTTTGATATAATGCTCTTCTACAGTATACCTACATACAACGGTGTACAATTACTGTGTAATATAACATAAAATTTTATTTTTCTTTAATATTTTTTGTTAGGAATTTATTTTGATTCGAGTATCAAAAAATCGTTCCATATTCTTTAAGTACTCGTATTAAACGAATATGTTATTGTACTATTTGAAAAAAAAAATATTGAATATTATCACAGAAATGAAATGATTTGATTGGGAATCCGATAAATAGTGATCCGATTAAAATTTTTTATTGTTGTGTGCTACCCGCATAAGTATATATGTACTTACAATGAAATGTACACTGTGTAAATAAAATTTTATTATAAATATGATTTTCTATATAGTATACACAGTATGTAATATTTGTATTATTAAAATGAAATGAAATGGCATAGTACCGATGCGTACTATATTTCATTCACTCTTATTAAAAAAGTAAACCTTTTTTCGATTTTATATTCGATATAATAGTGTTTTATTTTGATTATTATTTTTTGTATAGGTGGTATTTTCTTTTGTCAAAAAATATTATCACAATTTTTTGTCTGTATTATGGTTTTGAGTTGATTGAAAAATTTTCTTAAGAATATGTTAACGCTTTAAAAAATTCAAATATTGTATCATGTTTTATATATTATGTAAATTGGAAAAATATCAATGCTGAAAATATTTGAAATAATAAAGGATAATATTATTAAAAACAATGACGCAAAATAAAAATTAAATAAGGTAAATTAAAATATTGCGGATAATAATAGCATGTACATTAAAAAATACAAAAAATAAATTCTGATTTCATATAAAAATGTAAATTTGGAAAATTTGAGAGATAAGGACTAAGTTAAGGACAACAAGAAAAACAAATTTAAACGAAGATTGAGTACCAGAAACGAAAGCCTCTTTAATAAATGGTGATCTCATTGAAAACGAGTAAGTAAAAAACATCGATAATAAGCTTCACACAGTATTTGAGTAGATTGGTAGAAAGCAAAAGTGAGAAAAGCTAGAATGGTAAGAATTAGAAAAATGAACTTGTACCACTGTATATTAAAAATAATTTCCTGTTTCTAAATACTATGATACTATGTACTAGTATACTACGATACTACCATTGCTACTGCTATAATGAATGGCGATCGCTACCGGTTGTAAGTTTTAAGCGAGTCTGAGCGTCTGAGTAAATCTCATATATGGCAAGGTCAGTAAACTTTATTTGTACAGTATTTCAGATAGAGAGAGTAGAAAATTCATTGAACACGATCAAGCAACAGAAGTTTTCAGTAAGCATGATAGCATTTGAGTAGCAGATGAAAAGAATTAAAAACTGTACGTGTACATGAGAAACCATTTTTGTTTCTGAATGCTACGTACTATCATTGCTACTGCTGCTAATGAATAAGGATATGTTGTAAATTGTAAGCGATTCCGAGTATTTAACACCATGCGGTCAGTTAATTTCGTTTATATAGTATTCCAGATGGAGAGAGTGGATGTACATACATACGTATATATTCAAATATGCCATTTAATAATTACTCACAATCATGACTTATTTATTTAATTAATTTATAACTTAATTAAAATGTATTATGATTAGTAGCGTATAAAAATAAATATAGTGTCCGTGTCAAAAGTAAACATTATTAGCAAACAAAAAAAAAAGCAACAACAGCAACAAATACTACAAATCAGTGTTTTTTTTTTCAGAAACACAAATTAGAAAACTTTATGTTTCCATATTTATATTTGTATTTATTTCATTATTATTATTATTTTTCTTTTTTTTTTTCTGTGTGTGAAAACATGTAAAGAATATAAAAGAAAATCAAATATACCTACACACAAAATGGATTCGAAACAAAACTGAATAACAAAGTAAATAAGAAAGTAAATAAATTTTATCCAGGTATTAGGTATGGTATACGATTGCATGTAGTTTGAAGGTGTTTTTTTTTTTTTTGGTATTTTTGGACACAATAAAGTTATTTTTGGTGTGTATCAGAGAGAATAAACTTTTACGTACAGTACGTAAATTACTTAGTTTTCTAACTAACTAAATACTAAAGTCAAAAATTAAAGATTATCCAAATATGAAGGAGAAAAAATACATTTACAGAGAATACATAAAACATTTACAGAGATACATTTACGTGAATTTCGATTAAATTCGAACTTTTCTATAACTTCACTATCAAAGTAACAACAAATGAATGAAGAAAAATACTTTTTTTTTCATTTCAATTAAAATATAAATACTGTTCATGAAAGGTAATTAAACACCAATCGATTGATTCCAAAGTAAAACAATATAGAAAAAAAAAAAGAAATAATGAGAACGTGCACATCAACCTGTTACCTTAATGCTTCAACACAAGAGAAACTTTTTTATTTCTTTCGTTTTTTTTTATTGGTTACGGTCTGCAGTATACAGACAACTTTTATTTCGTTTTTGTTTTTCCTTACTATCAACAGGATAAAACATAAAACCTTTTTCATCAATCCAATCCAATGATCTGTATCTTTGTATTTTCATTTTCATAATTTCTATACTAACGATAAACGTCGATATACAACATATACAAGTACGAGTATTTACATAAAATGTTATTATTATTATCCTCTAATCTTATATGATGAGATGTTTTTGTCTCATATCCTTTAAAATTTTTCTTATACAAATTTGCAGGGAATAAAATTGTGAAGAAAATAAGAGAGAAAAAAAAAATCAAAAAGTCGTTAACGCACGTTTTATAAATCATGTTAATGTTACTAAAATCTACGTTTTTCATTGTTTCGTTTATTACGTACTCGTATCGTTGGCAAAAAGGAAAACACTATACACTTTACTACATAAAAATCATATAATACACATCACATAAAAACACACAAGAAAACATCAACATCAAACCAAGCAAATAATTGAAGAATGTTTTGAAAGAAACGTGACACAGATTTCGCGGTTTTCATTTTTTATCCTACAGTGCTCTACATTAGTTTTGTATTGTATATTACGTTAATCTTCTTGAAAACATAAAACTGAGACATGTGATGTTATTCGCATTTTAATTAAGTAACAAAAAGGACATTACACAGCCAAGATTCCCTATCACATTTATTAGATTCGTATTTTTTTTATTTTATTTCATTTTTTTTTCACCATAATATCTACGACAATTCATACTGTATGTGTCTTTTTATTTGTTTTTATTTTATTATTTTTTTTTTGAATCTTTTTACGCAGTCAACTGGAAAAAGAAAAAAAAATAAAAATAAATAAATGATAAAAAACAAACAGAATGATAAAAGGATTTTTTTGGTCTCAAAGTGTAATCAGTAGACATATATTCTTAATACGCACATATACATATATGTACATCCATATATCCCATTTAATCCCGAAGGACCATTTAAAATACGATAAATTCCTTCAGTAATTTCTGTAGTCTTGTAGGTGTATGTACTCGCATATATCTGTATTCTACTATAAAGATTTTACGTCAAAAAACTGAATAACATTTTTTCTTTTTGCCATTTCATTTTCATTTTTGCTAAAACATTCGTACGTGAAACATACATAGAATTTTCACATATGCACGTACAATTATGTGTGCATGTATTTCACTATATACATATATATATTAATTTTTTTTCTCACTTTCAGCTCCCGCAGTTGTACAACACTTCATTTTGGTCAGAACAAAGAAACAAAACAAAACTACAAAAACAACACACTAACTAAAACGAAAAAACTGAATGAAAAATAAATTATCGGACATAGATTGGGGACATATGTTTCAATATTTTTCTTGTCGTATAAATTTCAGATAATTTCGGGACCAGTGGTAATTCTCACGAGAGTTATAAATTAACTAAACAAAAACAAGAAAATACAAAACAAAAATTTCGAAGGACTCTACTGTGTTTTTTGGGTAATTTATTGCATAGTCGAAAAATTTATTCAATTTGTGTTGTTCATTTATTTTTTATTTATCATTATTTCATGTGTACCTATTTTTGTTAATATTAATTTCTTAGAAAATTTATCTGAATATGTTAAAGTTGTTCAATTTCGTATGTAGACAGAAGCACAGAATGAAACTACCATCATGATATTACAACTAAAATTTTTAATTAAATCTTTGAACATTTTATTTTACGCATAACTGCTTTTAATATCTATGTATATACATAATATGTATGTAATGTATTTTCGAAAAATTCTACATACACAAAATGGTAATCGCAAATCAATTTTATTATCTGTATACGAGTAGTACCTACCCTTTTCCTTTTGTATTGTAACATACCATACCAGATATGAAAAATACTATATAATAATAAGAAAACAAAAATAATAAAATATGTATGTAATCAAAATCTAAAATCTCTGGCATTATTGTTATTGTACACGATCATAATACTTTTGCATTTCATTTATTGTACATTTTGCTTTCTTAATACATGTACATATTTCTTCTTAAGTTCATTCTGGGGATTAGAGGTTCATGAGTAAAATGGAAAATTTTTGAATTCCTTTAAAGAATTATATCTAATGTTTTGTATACTTTCTTATGTACATCTACATACCAATATGTACAATCACCCTATATAATTAACAGTTCAAATTTACTGAAAAAAAAAAAAATAATAATAATAAAATAACATGTATAGTTTTGTTCCATAAAAATGTTCTTTAAAATGTAATCACACAATTTCGACCATTTACAAAACGTCTAATTATAATTAAATGTATTTTTTTTAAATTTTTTATCAAACAAAACTCCAATATGTACATATATGTATATATAAGTACAATATGCACGTGTCCAAAAATTAATATTTACCACATAAAAATTTGTTTTTGAAAAAAAAAAAAAGTAAAATTAGTATTTGGAAAAATAAAGTTTTTCTGACGTACATTACAAAATTGTGTATTTGATTTTTATTTAGAAATGATGCCTAGCTAGAAGAAGGATATTATTTTATGGGATGATGTAATTCTTACAAAACAATATATTTAAATTTTATTTTACAGAAAAATATATCCTCGTGTATACAATAAAATAGTTAAAAGAAATGAAATTAATGAAATATTGCTTGAAAGTATTAAAGAGCGTTTCGTTTATAATTTACTCCATGAGTGTTTTACGGAAAGTTTCATTTCAATATTTATTTTAAAGAAAAACATAGCAAAGGAGATATAAAAATATTAAACAAAATAATTGGATATATTACGATCTGACAATACCCTTTATACCGTCTTTATTTTCATAATTTCATAGACATGACAACAGTTTATTTCAGCTTTTCAGTTTATTAGTACAATAATATTTGAAAAAAACTGAAAACTGATATACTAATTTAATATTTGTAAATATCAAATTTCAATAATAATTGATTAATATTTTTTATGTAAATAATAACTAGTACTATTTATGTAAGTGTATGTACATACCCACATCTGTCTATACGTAATGTAGCATCTCCAAAATTGAATGAAACTTACGTAAGTTTATGGTTTCATGAAAAAATTTCATTCAAATAATACAATCAAATAACATTGAATTATCGATATCATCATTAAAACAAAAAGGAATTCAAAATCCTGAATCATATATTTTTTGGTCCTTTTTCCTGTCATTTTTTTTTTTCGCATAATTTTATTTAATTTATTTATTTTTTCATATTTTTTATTCTTAATAATATTTCGCATTATGTTACAGTTTTATTCTTCATCTCAAATTTATCTGTCATTATCCTGAAATCAATAAATTCAATACGTTTCATTTTTACAAACTTATTCGTTTATAGATTTGTACATACATATGTACATATTTTATATGCACTGTTCTCAGATTTTAATGTTTTATTCATTTTATAATATTATCCTTTAAATCGTATAATGCATTCTGAGGATAAAGGCAAAAAGTGAAGTTGTTTATTTGTCGTATATACATACATATATGTACATGCACATATGTGTGTACGATGTATATGAATATAATATCACAATAATTTGTCCTTTTTTTCGCATAAATAAAATCATATACTATGTATAATAAACACATAAATAAATACATATATACATCTACAATACACATACAAACGTTGTACTCATATGTATGTATCTTTTAAATTACATATATTCTACGAATTTATATAACTGTTATTCCTTTTGTTGAATAATTACTAATATTAAATTTTAATTTTGCTTTTTTATTCTCCATCTGTTCTCGTACTCTTTACCTAAAACTGTTTAATAAACATTGAAAATTATAAAAAAATATAGTACATATTTATTTATAATATGTACTTATTTGAATTTAAATCATTAAAATTAATTTCACGTTTCTGTTAGTTAATTAAATTTCTCAGTTATATTTTTCTCAAACATATCCATTTCATTATTTGAGATATTTCATAATTGAAATTTGTAGTAGACCCGTCTGAATAGAATGTAAACATTTACCATATTTTCATACGAATTTTTTTTTACGAAAAATTGTTTACTTTTTACCATTTTTAACACAAAGATTGTCTCCGCCCGTCTGGCTTTGAAACAAGTTAAATCCAATAATTTAAAGAATAATTTTTTTATCAAAATTAAGGATATTACTGAATTTTTTCAGAATTTTTAAATAAATATCCTTCGTAGATAAATCAACTGTCCAAAATTTGTAAAAAGAATGTAAAAAAAAAATTAAATTATTTATTAGCATGTCAGAATGTCATTTGATTTTTATTTATGTACGAGTATATCGAAAAAAAAAAAATGAGGACATATGTAAGTATATCCTAAGTTTTTTTTTTTTTTAATATTTTTTATTATTTTGTTGTTTTAAATTTTATACATAGTTAATAAACTATTTTAAAAATATTCACATTGTTAATGTTGTTATATATGTATTATGCTCGTATTATATACAATATAATTTAATTATATAGATGAATGGCGTGGAAATAGGCATTAAATGTAATACATAATACAAAAACATGTCTGATAATTTTAATAAAAGGTACACCCTTTTGTAATTGTACAAACTACTGTAATACAGTAACAAGTAACAATAACTCCCAGTTCTATAGTACATATTTTACGAGTACATAGTTGAATAAAATAATTTTTTCCTTTTTTTTTCCTTTGATAAATATGAACATAAATTCATTACATATACTCGTACTCGTAGACATGTGAATAATCATGAGTGTATGTACCTATATTAGTACAACATGAAAACTATAAAAATTCAATTAAATTGTTTACTTAAAAAAATATAAAAGTACATTAACATATAAGAGTAAATTAATTGAATTCATTGAACATGAATCATTTACTTAGAATGTGGAGTGAGTCTAAAGTTTTTAATTGAAAATAAATTTTATCGAAGGTATAGCATTGTTGGGTATGGAATTATTTTCAAATTTATGCGCCATAATACTTAGCAAATTTACCACACATTTGAAATAAATTGTTCTAAATTCTAAATTTTAAATAAATGAAAATATTAAATAATAAAATTTAAATTTTTTTCATCTGTTAAGATGACATTAAGCCATAAAATTCATTTCTTATGAGTATACTTCTGATGGTATATCAAAATATTTTAATAAATTAAATTTAGATTTTGTACACTATTCAAATTCAAATTCTTGTTTTGGTAATTTTTCAGGAGAATATATTTTTGTTGATTTCATAAAATTTTCAAAATTATTTTTAAATTGTTATTATAAAATAATGTGCATATGTTTATACAAGTATGTGAGAAAATTCATGGAAATTTCTTGTGAAATAACAAAAGTAACAAATATAGAATTCTTGTATCTTTTACATAGAATGGTATAAAACTATAGGCTGGAGTTCCGAAAAGGTGTTCCCTCTGATCCTCTTGAAATTTTGACCACAGATAGCCCTTGTGACGCAAAGCTCAGAACTCTAATATTTTTTGTCGGAAAGCCCTCTATCGGTCACAATTCGCATTTAAAATTTTTTGTCAAAATTCTTATTTTAGCAATATCTCTGTAACGGTACAGGACACAGGTATGTTTTACATCTCAAAAGATGCGTCTTAAGATGCTCTATATTCTGAAAAAAAGAAATTTTCAAAAACTCCTAGTAGAAGGATAATAAAGCACATTTTGTGATTTTTGGCTATTTTCACATTTTTGACAATTTCTCAGAAAGGAGTAAGGATAATCGGTTCAAATTTTTTGCAAATAAAAAAGGACATCATGAGCAAGACTTTTCATTCATTACTTTGATCCTAATGAAAAAGGAAAATGTCCTACAGAGAAATAATTTGATTAATGCTGAATTTTGCAATTTTATGTTCGTGTGCATGTGTATGTATGTGAGTATGTGTATTTGTAGAAGTCAAATACATGATATTTTTTGTATGTGCGTATATATGCGTGTGTATGTGCATTTGTAGAAGGTAAATCTAACAGTGTGTACATTAAGTATTTTCTATACAGGCATACATATACACTACACGTATATGGGCAAATATGATAGAGTACGCTTGCGGGTTTGTGTGTGTATGCATTTGTAGAAGGCAAATCTGTTAGTGTGTGTATGTAAGTGTATGTGCGCGTGTGCATTTGTTGAAGGCAAATCTGATAGTGTATGTATGTAAGTGCATGTATGCGTGTGCATTTGTAGAAGGAAAATCTGATAGTGTGTGTATGTAAGTGTATGTGTGCGTGTGCATTTGTAGAAGGAAAATCTGGTAGTGTGTCTATCTAGTGTAGTACTATCAGATTTTCCTTCTACAAATGCACACGCACACATACACTTACATACACACACTACCAGATTTTCCTTCTACAAATGCACACGCACACATACACTTACATACACACACTACCAGATTTTCCTTCTACAAATGCTCACACACTCATGCACTTACATACATACACTATCAGATTTTCCTTCTACAAATGCACACGCACACATACACTTACATACACACACTAACAGATTTGCCTTCTACAAATGCATACACACACAAACCCGCAAGCGTACTCTATCATATTTGCCCATATACGTGTAGTGTATATGTATGCCTGTATAGAAAATACTTAATGTACACACTGTTAGATTTACCTTCTACAAATGCACATACACACGCATATATACGCACATACAAAAAATATCATGTATTTGACTTCTACAAATACACATACTCACATACATACACATGCACACGAACATAAAATTGCAAAATTCAGCATTAATCAAATTATTTCTCTGTAGGACATTTTCCTTTTTCATTAGGATCAAAGTAATGAATGAAAAGTCTTGCTCATGATGTCCTTTTTTATTTGCAAAAAATTTGAACCGATTATCCTTACTCCTTTCTGAGAAATTGTCAAAAATGTGAAAATAGCCAAAAATCACAAAATGTGCTTTATTATCCTTCTACTAGGAGTTTTTGAAAATTTCTTTTTTTCAGAATATAGAGCATCTTAAGACGCATCTTTTGAGATGTAAAACATACCTGTGTCCTGTACCGTTACAGAGATATTGCTAAAATAAGAATTTTGACAAAAAATTTTAAATGCGAATTGTGACCGATAGAGGGCTTTCCGACAAAAAATTTTCCGTAACTTTTCTGATATTGTCGAGTAGAATCTGTGGTCAAAATTTCAAGAGGATCAGAGGGAACACCTTTTCGGAACTCCAGCCAAACTATATAAAATAGAAAACAAAATAATCAAATGAAATAATACAACATGAAAACATCACTCTATCAATTCCTTTTCCGTTATATATTTTCTCTATTTATATATGTGCATATCATTTCTTTAGTGCAATGCAAACAATATCGTAAGGATATCATCACTATTAAAATAACAAACACAATAAAATAGTAACAAAATGCATTAATACACAAGTCAGAAAGTAGAAAAAATAAAAAAAAACAGACTTTAACACAAATGTACGAATATGTTATGCATGTAATATTCATGTCTGATTCTATATCACACAAATACCAAGAAATCCGAGACGAATCAAAGTTCATACAAAAATGTATCTTCTATTTCTTGTTACATATTTGTTACATATTTTTTTCAATTCCATTTTCAATCAATGTGGCATTAAAATATTCTTCTATTATTTTTCAATAAAAGTGAAATATATTTCTATAGACAATTTCATGTTTGTATCTATGTATGTGCGTTTGTAAGGATATATATATGCATGTCAGTCTCTAGATAAAGCGTGAATATACTCATATGTTTTCCTGTTACTTTCTATCATTTTATATTTACATACATATGTTCTCGTATGGTATGGCATGGGTAGTACACATACATTTTCTTTAGAAATGTCAACACATTGATATTCGTATAAAATTTATGTAGAAAACTCTATATAACATACTCGTATATACATACTTTCGACTCTTTATTTGAATAAATACTAGAATATAATATAATACTAGAATACAACAAAATTTCTATCCGTGTATTCTTTGATGCAGTACTATCAGGTGTCTGTGATGTAAAGGAAATGTTACGGAATATTTTTCTATAAATTACACAAGAATCAAAAGAATACAAGATAACGAATTTCTTAGAGTCATAAAAACATGTACATATTATAGTGAATACTTGTTATTTAAATTATTTCCGTGATGAGTATCTGTAAGAGAATTTCATTCTTTAAAATTTATAGTTATATTATGAAAATTGAAAAATTGAAACATTTTAAAAATATACATACATACTATATAAAAATGATTCTTAAATTTGTTTTAATTCTGCAAATTATTTAAACGTATAATTTTAATTTTATTTTATTTCTTGATGTTCAATTTAAATAAACGCAGTAAATAACTTTGAAAACTAATTAGATCTAAAATTTTGTCTAGGACCACTAAACTCATAATCTATAAAACCATAATCTAATCATATGGTGCAGAAACATGGGTCTGGATTAAAAACACAGAGAACGACATAATGATATTTGAACGTAATAAAATTCTGCGAAAAATATTTGCACCATTCCAAATAGGCAACATTGAGTTTAGAATACTTACTAACATGGAACTAGATCTGTTGATTGGAGAGGAAAATATTATAAGATATATCAAATCCATGAGAATCAAATGGTTGGGACACCTGCAAAAAAAGTCATTGAATCAAATGTTTAAAGTTGCATTTACTAAAACAATATTAAACACTAGACAAGAGGAAGACCAAAAACAAGGTAGCTTGATAATATAGAATCAGATATGCTAAGAATGGGGGTAAGAAATTGGCGTGAGAATGCAGATGATAGAACGTGCTGTGTGGGGGAGAGGGAGCAAATTGTGGAGGAAGCTAAAGCTCACCCAGGGATATAAAGCCAGATGAATGAAATAACTTTGAAATTCATTTAATTAAATTTTTTTAATTTCAAAAAATTATTTTTACTTCAATTTCAAATATTTTTTTAAAAAATTTCATAATTGTCTTGTGAAATATTTTAGAATTTTTCTTTTTTAAACTTTCATGTAGTGTGTTTTGTACCACTTCTCAAAATATTCTTAAAATATATTTTCTTCACAAAAAAAAAATAATATGACTCGAATAATACTTACAACTCGTACTCTCACTATATAACACACATGCATAGATATGAAAAAATATACGATTATTGAACTCATATAGAATAAGATACAGATATTCACCTAAACGAGAACAAATAATTTGCATTTAAATTGATTTCGTAACAAATCATACATGAAGTGTATGAAATTGTATTTTACACCGGTATTATTTTATTGCATACGAGAATGTACTCTATGTCTATATTTCCTACATATTCATTCGTTTTGTTTTATAGAATTTATTACATTCTTTCTTCTCTTCCTTATTTTGAAAATATATTTTGCCTTTTTCTCAATTGAATTCATTCCTATCCTGCAAAATGTTGGAAGAAAATATTTAAATATTACTAAAAAAAAATGTCATATAAAACATTGAATTCATACAGAATCACATTACAACAATCATAAATGTAACCATTCGATAATCACAAACACATTTACCTACATTTCATTGATTCATTCAACTGTAAAGCCTCAATTCTAAATAACATACTACTTCATTCGATGTTATACATACTGATACGACGATATACTGATACGACGATATTAAGTACATATATATGTAAATGTAAATTTTCTTGCTATATTTCAAATATTTTCTGTGAAGAAATGAAAATTTTTATAACGAAAACAAAATGAATGAATTCAAATCGAATATTTGTGCTTATACTCGTATGTTAAAAATTTATTTCGAATGTATACAACTTCTACATCGACTTCTTCCTATATATCAAATATTTAAATGTTACTCCTTCCAGAAGGATAAATATTATTAAAATATATATTTCAAATTTTGAATTCAAATTTTATTAAAAAATTTTCTTATTAACAATTTCATAAGTTCCATGTATATGCCTGATTAGATATTTATCAATTCTCTAGATTTAATTTTAATTTAAATTTAAATATTTCTCAAAATTAATTCATCAAAATTATTCCTAACATCATCTACAACAATTAAAACCAAAATTTAAATATTTGTGAAATGATAATTCAAACTCAGAACAGAAGAACATGATGACAAGCAAACTAAATCTTATTATTTATTGAACTTTAAATTTCATAGCTAATTAAATTATGATCTATCAAATGAATTAATTTTCTGCTGTGTGAATTATATAATATTAAATTCGAATGTACAAATTCGGCAAAGAGAACAGCATACAAACGTACTATGTATATGTATGTACTCACACAACTATTTTCGTTTAATTAAAATAATTGAAATTTTTAATTGTCAACTACTACTTATACGAATGTGTGTCGTATAAAAACTGTCACATATTCATTAAACATATTTTACGAGTATAGTCAAGTCAAAGTTTATTAGACATATCGATGATATTCCAAATTTTACGAAAAACAAAATAAAAAAAGTTCAATAATTTATTTAATAAAAATTTGTCACTTTTGTAATTCTGATATGAGTACGTCAAGAGTACGTAAATAATCATAGTTTTCTATTCTTCCTTTTGGAATTTCATCATTAACTTTCAACAAATACAATATACAGCCATACAAGTAGACTTCTTTTTCTGAATTTATTTAAAATTTTTGAATTTCTTGCTGTTTAAAGTTTTTAGTAAAAAGTTTTGTGTTATTTTTTGTCTTTGTCATGTATAAAACTTTAAAGAAGAAACTTTTCGATATTTATGAATTTGTTTTTATTTTTTTATTTTTGATAATGACATTTTAATTTTGTTTGTCTCCCCTTGTGGATTAGTTGTTTTATTTTTTTGCATTCGAAATAAAATTTGAAAAATCATTGAATTAATATTAATACAATTTTTTTAAAAAAGTTTCACTTTTAGTTATAGTATTTTTTTGTTCCTTCTATGAAATAAAAAAAATTGTTTTATTTTTAAATTTTTATTACTATAAAAAAAACTTGTAAAATAAACAAAAAAAAACAAGGAAAACATAGTAATATTTATATTTTCAAAGAGTCATATAAGAAGTAAATTTTTTGCTTATCATGCACTCAGTCAGTCAGCATGGATGTATTATTCCTGTATGCATTACACATTCACAATTTCTGTAATTTATAATTTACATATACGAGTAGTTTCTGGTTATTATTCTTACATTTAATATTTAATGTACCAATTCCTCTATATTCCTTTTGACTGTATCGCAATAACTTTTTTTCAAATTCAACAATTCAAATCGTTTTGGTATATATGTGTACTTCTGCACTTCTTTATACCTTAATCAGTCTTTAATCCTGTACTCGTGCATATCAAAGTTTACATTTAACTTTGTAGAAAAAAAAATTATAAAATTAAAAGTAAAAATTATTTATTCATTCTCATTCCTACAGTATACTACATTAAGTATGATATTTCACTTTGTTAAAAAGTTTCTCTTCTTTCCAAACTCAAAAATTACAATAAAATATAAAATAATAATAATAATAATAATGAAAATAAAAATGAAAATAATAAATTTTTTGCAATTTCTTTTTACTTATTTTTAAGTTGTTTTCTAAAAATACAAAACAAAAAATTAAACAAAAAAAAAAAGAATGAAAAATGAAACTCAAAACTTATAATTGTAAAGTATATATATAATTTTATATACTCGTACATACATACATAGCATATAGCATTGACAGTTCAATATATGTATGTACATATATACACGAGTATTTATGAAAAATTGTTTCAAATGAGAAAGTTTTTAAAAAAAAAAAATGTCACACGAATTAATAAACTTAAAAGTGGAAACTTATTCCTCCTATATATGTATAAATTCTTTTTAAAACATTTTGAAAAAAATGTAAAATTAGCAACAAATATACAAATCCTTGATTGTTTTTTTTTGTTTCCTTTTAATTTTTTTAAATTTCAAATAAAAATAATATGTTGACAAAAAGAAATAAAATAAATTCATACTCTGGAATATACATAACATGAAGAATGAATTGTAATATTTTTGAAGGTTTTCGCTACATGAATGTATTGTTTGAATTTAAATTTTAAACAGAGTAGTCGAGAATGTGTATAAAAAATAAAATCTACACACACATCCACAGTCATAATAAATTTTTACACTTGTCCTTCGTTAATTTCTTTTTCCTTTTTTTCATAATTATTAAAATTTTCTGTACGAGTATGAGAGAATGTGTGTGTGTGTGTATGCGTGTGTGTGTGTGTGTAGGTGCAAAATAAAATTTTCTATAGCAATAACTAAAGTTTGTTCCATATATGTATACTATACTCGTATACTTCGAAACATGCTTTGCAAATTTATATTTAAATTACACTTTAATTATTAGGTAATGAACTAACACGTGTAAAATTTTTAGTTGGTACATATGCATGAAATTATTTTTGTTAATAAATTATTAACAATTCAATTTCATTGCTTAAAGCATCTTAAAGTATAACATTTGTACGACAATGTCGAGTATTTAATGTCGTGTAACCGTGTAGCTAATTATACAAAGTGAAACAATAACTGAAAAATATTATTCAGTGACTATATGTGCATGTATATACGTAATGTAATTCTCATTCTTTTATTATACACAATCTTCTAACAATTATTTTTAATTTATTTGAATGAAAAACACATGAAAATAAAAAATGAAGAAATGAAATCATAAAATCATGATAAAACTGTTATTCTTCTCCTTACATTTATAGTCCTTTTAATGATTTACATCTTTACACATTATTCATTTATATGAAATACATATATAAAATTTCTAAGAATTGTAAAACTTATTATATTCATTAGCTTAAAAATGGATATGCTCATACCCTTATACATATCTCATATATGTATATCATATATCATACACCTTATATGTATGCCTTATGCCATTTCATTCATCTCATTCATAACTGAATAAATGAATGATGAAATGAGGAATAAAGAAAATGAGTGGGAACAAAAAGAGTAAAATAAAAGTTACTGAATTGATGATGTGTTTAAAAACTTTATTATATACGAGGATACGAGAGAAGACGGTTCTTATGAATAATTTTCATTCATTGTTATGACACAATTGTGTTCTAATGATGGGAATAATCGTTTTATTTTTCTCAAGTTCAACAAAGGAAAAGCCCAAAGTTGATTACAATTTAACTTCCTCGTACAAACATATTTATACGTACAAAATGAAATGAGGAAATGAATAAATGATAAAAACGATTAATTTTTCAAATAAAAATAAATATAAAAAAAAAAAAAATACTTAAACGATGAAAATTAAGAAAATTTTAAAAGCAAACAAGAACAGTACTATTAGCACTATGTAACAGACACATTTTCATTCACATAAAAAATACTCTCGTATAAAATTGGGTCGAATGAGTTTGACGTTGAACGAACAAATTTAAACTTTCATTAAATGTAAAACGACTATACGATTTGAAACTAACAAGAAGAAAACAAAAAAATTTACTGTAAGATTTTCGTCCTTTTCGTTTTAGTTTTGTTTGTTAAATTTTTTTTTATATTTTTTTACCCAAAATGCAACAAATTACATATTTTCAAAATTGTCAAATATTTGGACATTATTTTAGGTATATACTAAGTACTATAGTGCCGTAGTGTACTGCACGTGGATACACAAATTTAGGATTTTTACTCATTCGAATTCGTGTGTTGCATAGTCAGTAATAAATTTTTCTAGCTTTATTTAATTTTTGAAAAAGATTGAAAAATTTTGTGACATATGAGTAACAGCATATACTAAACTCGTCGTAAGGATGCCTACATGCATAAAATATGTTAACACAATCACTTATCTGATTTTTATTTTCGATATGTACCCGTACATTACATTGCGTGTTTAACTGCAATTAATTTAAATTTGAATTTCTGCAAGTCTGATTTAAATCGAACAGCTATACTGCACACGCACACAAAAACCAGTATTTCACATCACATGTCATACATATCCTACAAAACTTTACATGGAAATTTTTCATTGTAATAAAATTAATAGGATTTTCATGTAGCATATTTTATCCTTTTTCGTTATCTATATTCCTTGTTATTTTTTTCTACTTTTTTTTTCCTTTGGTAAATTTTCTACATTTTAAATTATGAGATTTTTTAATTTATTCTCAAGGACTTTTCATTATACATAGATACATACATACATATGCATATATATTCAATAGACAATATCACTTCCATTTAAGTCCTTTCTCTGCTTCTAGTACAAATATTAAAAATATTTATTATAAATCCGATTATTTGGAATTTTTCTTCGAAATTTTTAAAAAAATATATAAAAAATTTGAATTTTTTTTATGGAACTGTTAAAGATTTTTCTCTTTTTACACATGTGTGAATATTTCGGTCGTAGGATATGTCTCAATTAGAAATTTATTTAAATGTGAATAAAGGGAATAAATACAAAAAAAATGCATTTCTTTTTTTTGTCTTAATTTCCTTGAACATATTCAAAAGTTTTTAGTTTTCAGTTGTTGTTCAACTTTATAACCCATCTGTTTCAAAATTTTCAGGAAAAGTTTACAACTTTGCCTATATATTTTTCTTTTTCATTCTTTTGGATTTTATTGAACATGAACATACTCGGATCCACTATTGGTTCAATAAAATCGGGCGTCAAATTTCGGAGGCGTGAATTAGGACAGAATGATTTGTTAGTCGCATATCTATTTTTAGAAGAAATGTTTACAAATTAAAGTAAAAAAAATATTCTATTTTTTAGCAAAAATGTATGGTTCACAAATTAAAAAATGTGACTTAAATGACTTCAAAATTAACCACTCATGCTTTACCATACATTAATCATATTACTTTCCAACTAATAAATGAAATGTATGTATATAATTGATGAAAATAAAGGTTTCATCGCATTTAGTTTCAATCTGAAATTCTTCCTTGTGCACGGTAATTATAGTGTAATTCATAATTTACACAAGAAATAGAGAGGAGAAGAAGAGACTTATAAAGAGAAGTAAAAATGAAGGTAGAAAGATACACGAATAACAGTTTCTCTTCTTATTTTCTTGTGTTTATTATATATGGTACTACACTATAATAGTCGTGTACGAAGAGGAATTTCAGATCGAAACTAGATCCGTGTAAACAAGAAAAACTGATTAATTTTTTGACCTATATTTCATTTGTGAACAAACATGTTCTTTAAACTCTTGAGCATTTGTGATGTATAAAGAGAAGAAGAAGGAAATGTAGAAAGATACGCGAGTAGCAGCTTCTCTTCTTCTTTTCTTATTTATTACGTACTACACTCTATTAGTTGTGTACAAAAAAGAATTTTAGATCGATACTATATACTATGTAGATCTTAGCCATAGCATAGATGTACGTATTATTACGGTACATTTATTGTTGTAAATTTAAGTAACAACCAGTTAAATATTTAATTTTTATGAGTTTATTACTATTATTAATTTTTTTTTTTTTTGCTTCTTATAAAACAGATTTGTATGTATTCATGTAAACATGCACATATATTAATTTATGTACTCGAATAAATAAATACATAATGTAAAATGTTTTGTTCAAATTTATCACTATGTATTTTCATATTTATGAACCATGAATAAACGATAATTTGAACAATTTAAACATGGAAATTATTTTACCAATAATATATAATATCTACGTGTACATAACGTAAATACAAAATATACATATATACATTACATAATGTGTTATAAATTTATAGATATATGTATATTTGTACTTTTAAGGATACTAAGGTGAACCATTGAAATACTCGTAATGTTTACTAAAATTAATGATTATAATTATTTTATGTCATTATTTTGTTGTAAAAATAGTTAAAATGAAAAATGGAAAAAAATTAAAAAAAAAAATGTACAAAAATCTAACGATAACTGAATAAAAAATAAATTCACATGATTATATACACTTTGTACTGTATATATCCACAGCATTTTTAGTTGCATATGACATTTTTAGATTACAACAATTTATTAACTCGAAACGTATAAACATTTTACATTCATAAATATACCTCAATATACGAATACATAGATGTACATTATGTGTAATCGTAAATAATCATATATTGTATATGCAATTGCGTTAAAAAAGGTTGGATACAACACATATTTCATTTGAAATTTATTTTAAAAAAAAAATGTATTTCTATATCTAGATTTAAATTTTTCATATATTTTTTAGAAGGATAATCATAAAAAATTCATAAATAAACAATTTATATTTAATTAATTATAACTATATTATGGTGCATTTGATCTGTAAAAATTTATAAATCCGATTATAAAATAAAATGTGTATTAGATTTTATAATTGAATTTATGCGGTTTTTTTTTCTATTCTTTCTAACATTCTATACGACATAAATTCAAAATTATTACATATAAAAAATAATATATATTTTTTATCAAATGAATCATACACACATACAAAAGTTTTAATATATGAATTCCCTATATAACACGTATGAGACTTTTGCTACATTCTGTTAGAACTCATAGTTTTATTTACATTTAAATTTAAATATAAATTTTAATAAATTTCAATTTTACTTTTATGTTCCTTCTATTTCAAAATTCTCTATGATCTTGATGATACAATGAAAAATACATATGTATATACATAAAGTATACGAATACATACACACAATCATATGAGTTGATTCATTAATTCTGTGTCTTATGTCTGAATAATTCACACTCAAAGCAAAATATAAAATTAAATTCAATTTATAATTTTACTTTGATGTTACAATATTGTTTTTTTTTTATTTTCAAGAAAGAAATTTAATTTTTCCACCATCATCATTAATATCTCTCATTAGTATCATTACTGTCATCATTATGTTCAGCATCACATCATAGTATATCAATTCGATTTTATTTCACGATTCCACCAATGTAGTATACAAACATATATCGAAATTAGAAGATACAAATACGAGTCTATAGCAAATAAGCACATAGCATCTCGTTCACATTGTATTTTTTTTTTTTTAATTTTTCGTTCTCTAGGAATCGATAAAAAAATTTCCAAGTAAATAATTTTCAACATTTAATTTCAATTATTACTGAAGCAATGTCAATACATAGAAGTAACATTTAAAAATGAAAATATAAAAGAAATCGATTTTTATATTATCCTTTCGATTGAAATTTTGATAAATAGAATGTGTGGTGAAGATTTTAAAAATGAAAAAGTCAAGTATAAAAGCTTATAGTAACTATTTGAAAATTTTGAAGCAAAAATACATGTGAACACATACGAGTGCATATATACTGCACAAGTATTGATTGATGATTTTCGATTTCTTGTATCCATTTATTACATTTTCAATATTTTCAATATTTTCCATTAATTAATATCTCAAAATTTTCAACAAACTATTGTAAGTTTGTTTTTCGACACACAGAAATTAATAAATTTCTTCATCATTACAACGAGAAAAAAAGGAAATTTTCCAAAATAAATGATTCTCACAATCAAATATGATTTCTATTAACTTGTTCAGTATTCAGTATTGAACTTTCTCTTACACATACATCTACATACTCACTATATTAAGCATACATGTTAGTAAGTAATTGAAATTTCAAATTAAATTTTGCATGTAACGATAAATAGCACAAATTCTCTCGTATGTAATTTTTATGTCAAAATGAAATTTTTTTTTGTGCAACAATTTTGTTAGTTTGAAATTGGAATTTGATTGTTTGATCAGACTTAATCGAATCAAAAACAAATATATATTGCATTTCATTGTTAAATGAAACACAAAAAAAGTATTTTATTGCCGATCTATTACATCATAATTTTTTACTTACTTTCCTTTGAAAACTACAAAATAAACTTTTTGCTACTTTGTGTAAGGATTTTTAGTTACAAAAATTGTTTTCTATAAATGTGTAGTCTATATTTACGAGAGAAAGTATATAGACATGAGCATAAAGCAATGAAATAGAAAGGATTTCACTTGTAAAATTATTTGTTTTGCATTATTTTTATATATAGAAACGATTATAAGTACGGGGATAAGGTTAGAAAGTTATAAACTGATTTTAAAATTTTTTAGGATATGTATACATACGAGTATAACCTACAAAGTTATGTTCTAGAATGTTCATGTGAATTTTCTCAAGAGTGTTATAAAACTTTAAAAAAAAAATACTTTAAATAAGACTGTACACTGTACAAGTAAAAAGTTAAAAACAGGAAATCTGAGTATAACAATAAAAATAAATAAATAAAATAAAAGGAAATTGTGGAAAAGTAATTTAGGATGGATGTCACTGAAATGAAAATTTCTCGTTATCTCATTATGAAATGGAAAGAACATTTTAACATCAAATTCGAACAAGAAAAAAAATCGTTTTTCTTTTTTGTTAGCAACAAAAATCATTTTGTCCTTCATTTATCGTTTTTTATTTTTCTTTATTTTGCTTTTTGGGATTCAATTTCAAGAAACATTGGATTCTTGTGTAATAGTGAAATATACGTGTAGACACATGTCAAGCTTTTAAATTTCAATCATAATGAGAAAAGGAAGAAAAATAAATTGAAATCTGTACTCGCACTTCCAACACCTTGAATTATGTGTCAAAGCAAAATATACCTAAATACGAATTACTAAGATGAATCCAGTATCTTGAAATGTAATAAATTTTCGGGCGTTATATTTATTCATGATAATTTTATTCATTCATTTTCTTATCATTCAAAGTCCTGTCAAAATTCAGATTTTATATATGTTCTGTGTTCTGTTTTCGTTTTGCTTTTCTTCCACAAAAAAAAAAACATAAAAAGAATATAGTAATATCTTCTAAAGTATCGTACAAAAGTTCATCATAAGTTCAAACCAAAAAACTATAATTCATCATCATAAAGTCATCATTGAATAATTTGAATAAAACCAAATGAACATTTGAAATCTATATATTTTCAAGGACATCACATATACATATGTATGTGTATTTGTATACAAGCGACAACAGTAAAATTTTACCAATACGTGATTATTGACAGATTATTTTTCCTTTTTTTCAGTGCACGTGTAATCACAAATCTCTTCAAAATATTCATTGCTCTGAGCAACAATAAAACATTTACATTGTATATTCTTATCCTCTGACACGAAAAAAGAAATTCGTATTGATAATCGATTAGCTTTCGATTTTTATTATTATTACGAGATACCGGGATAAATATGGGAATTATTAAAGAAGAAAATTATTGAAATTATGACACGATTAAATAAACTAAACTGGAAACTCATACCTCATACCATAGTAGTTTGTCTCTTTGTCAAATGTTCCATTGACAATTAAATTTGATCGATTTTTATATCTATCGGTTCTGATTGTAAAAAATTTATTGATAAAAAAAGGCGAGCAACAAAAAAAAAACACATTAAATAAAACAACAATCATAATTCTGAACATTTTTTTTCACACATAAAAAATTACATTTCTCAATTGATTCATTGATGTTTTGTACTAGTAGTAGAGAAAAAAATTTATTAAATTGATTTGAGACTTATATTACATGAAACATAGAAGCGAAAAATCTTTCAAAATAAAAACATTGTGCATTGTATACTCGTGCTCGTCGTATTGT